>CM077082.1:43380114-44007614 GCA_039513925.1 Platanthera zijinensis
GGGATGTGGGGAAGGTGTGTGGTGTTATGAGTTTAAGATGTTGGGCTCTTGCCGACATTTGGTATTTGGAAAGGTTGGGTGGTTGGTGAAAATGTGTGGCCTATATTATGTTTTATTTGTTGATTAATAATTTGTTAAGTAGAATTTTATATTTAATTATTTTGAACGGGACGATTAAAAAAGTTGTGGTATTGACTCCTATTATTTTCTAAATACTTACATCACCATAGAATGACCTGAAAAAGATGTAAAAAACATTTGCTCAAACAATTTGAACTTTAGGGGTGCCGACGTTCTTGAAAGTAAACCGTATTCACATAACGTTATAGATGTCAACGCACTTGTCATTCTTGAAACCAAGCTATTCCACACACTATTGTAGATGCCGACCAACATATTGTTTTGAGTGGGAGATAACTACAATGCCTTAATTTGAGCAAAATTGCATTTTTAATAAATCTTTCGATATATTGGCTCGGTGCAATATATTGTTAAAAGGCTCAAAAATGGCGGTGTATTTTCACGGGCGGGAACCCCAAAGTCTCAGACACATGTATCTTCATGTTATCTCTTAAGTACTTTATTTTATATTTCACGCTATGCGATTTCACTTATTGATAATGTAGCCCTGGTGAAGGACAATTTGTTATATTGAACCTTTCCCCCCTCCCCATTTTAGTGAGTACAATGGGTAGTGAATGAGAACAAAACTAACATTCTCGTCCTATTGCGTCATTATATGTTATGGTGGGAAATTGTCTGGGTTTCGCAGAGAAATGGAGTGACATTACCCAATAATGACATTGCATTGAATACAAACAAGATACAATTGGAAAACAAGATCCCGCCAACTCTCAAAGGTTGGGTCATCTATAGTGTTGTCTTACAAATGTGAGCCAAAGTCCTAAAGATCCCAAAAGATAGCCACAACACTCCTATCCCTGTAACACCTCAAAATACGTTTGTACACAAATAATATTTAATCCCCGAAGATGAAAACTTAATGTCAGTGTCGGATGTTGTCATGGAATTTACAAGGTATTCGATTTTTCGACGAATGTTTTATTTTTCATTCATTATGGTGGCTATTATGGTGGTGGTGGCTCAATTGATCCATGAGGCTGGCTGGCTTGATTTATGGTGGCCTGTTAGGGTTATATAGCTATGGTTTGCCTTATGTGATGTTGCTTGACTTGTGTTAGCCGGGTTCACTGTTTTAAGTCAGTTTGACCCGAGAATGAGGCGATATAAGCATGTTCTCTTTGGCCTTCTTTTCATTTCTATCGGGATTCCGTTGGGTTTTAACGAGGATTTCGCTATGTTTCGACGACAACAACTTTCTCTCCTTTCTCTCCCGCGTCAACTAGAACATCCCCGGTTAGCGCCTGCGCCGGTCGTTGATCTCTCAACAGAGGTTTGCCCTAAGCTGCAGGCACCTGTCGGGACACTATGTTGGCTTCTTCTTCTTCTCCTATTTTCATTGTAAGCCTTTCTTTTCTCTCTTCTTCTCTTCTTTTCTTTCAAATAAATGGCTAGATGCAATTAAACAATGGGGCTTTTCTTTTTCTCTTCTCTCTCTTCTCTGAACCTGAACCCATTCTTCTTCTTCTCTCGATTTTGTTGAGGGTGCTTCTTCATTATGAATTTAAATTGTGGTGGTTTGAGGATCATCACACTCCCCTTATATAGATGAGGGAGAGACGCTTAATAAGACAATACATAATACTTTATTACTTATTTAATCTAAGCAATATTAAATAATAATAACTAATTAATATTAGTTAATTAATGTAAATTAATTACAACAATCTATATTAACATATGAACATTCAATGCAATTTCTACATGCTCTCCTGTGGCTCGTGCACGTGGTTCGCTCGAGTCAATACGTAAACATTATTTTGTCCTTGCAAATCAACATTTTCCACAAGGTGAAATCACCAAATTCTGTCGAGATCTTTAATAATTTCAAATTTCAATGGTGTATTTAAGATGAGAGACAATGTCCTCTATTCCGACATAACATTGATAGTGGTGGATGAGCCGTGAATCAGAAGAATTGTGGGAGTGAAGTTGGTGTGAGCGGGGGTAGCAGAGAAATGATTAATAAAAATGAGGTGTTGTGAGAGGGATACAACAACGAAGAGGTATGATGATTTTTATAAGTCTTAGGTGAGAGGTGGGTGAAGTTTTGGGTAGCGTAATGGGTGACTTTGCAGGTGGATTACTGCATAAAATAAATATTGGGGTTTGCATGGGGAGGGAGTGTGTGAATTTGGGTGTGAACATATGAAGGTGAGAGTATATGGTAGAAAAATGTATAGTGAGTTATGACCTGACAACCATTGTGGGGCTCAAGGGAGGTAAAAGATAGTTGATGTAGAATGGGACGTGTCTGTATGTGAGAGGCTAGAACTTGACTTTTATCTCTTGGGAAAGTAACAAAGATGGAAGGGAGAAGAGAAGTGTGGGACTCGATACTAGGAATTGCAGCAGGTGTGATGGGAAAGAGGGGGCGTCAGGTGGGTGAATAACGATAATACTAAGTCGGGGGGACTCAAGAATTGGTGTTTGCGGGGACTGGTTGTTGGGGGATACCGGAAAGCGATGCTGGGAATCACAACTTCGCTAGTAGATGACATCAGTATGATGGAAGGAAGAAGAGAAGTGTGGCACTCGATACTAGGAATTGCAACAAGTGTGATGGGAAAGAGGGGCGTCATGCGGGTGAATAACGATAATTCTAAGTCAAGGGACTCATGAATTGGTGTATGCGGGGACTGGTTGTTGAGGAAACCGGAAAGTGATGTTGGGAACCACAACCTTGCTAGAAGATGAGATGATGGTTTTCTCTGTAATACTTGTTCAGTGTGTGGAGTGAAAGGAACAGAGGGTGCGGGGTGGGTGATCGTGTACGCTGGAGTTGCAATAATTGCGAGGGCAGAGGAGTGATTAGAAGTGGAGCAACGCTACACAAAATGAGTGAGTTTGCAGTCATAGGAGGGGTCTGCTCATGGTGGGAAGTCGTCGTGTGAGCAGAGACCACTGACGAGATTGAGAGCTCGCAAAGCTTGGGAAACATCCAGAGCTTCTAACAGGTGGGGTCTTGTGCGTTGTTTCGTGCATCAATCATCGCATAGTCGTCAATGTCATCTTTTGGCGCGGGCGAAAGTCCATGGAGGGGTCTTGTGCGTTGTCGGAGGGAAGGTACGAATGGTGTAGTAAGGCTGTCCAATGGTGATAGTGGAGGGGACCTTCGGGGGAAACAAACAGAGAGGAAGTAACCCTGTTTCAATCTATTAGGCTCGTCCCAACGTGTGATCTCAACCATGATATCAACATAGGTGGCCTTGGTTCGCGCATAGATGACGAAGGTGTCAATCTTGGAGATGGTTCTTAGCGACTGCGGGGGCAACGAGCGAAGATCGGCATGTTAGATCATTATTATTGGTGGGAATTTCTTGGGTTCCGAAGAGAAACAAAGTGACTGATCAATAATGACATTGCATTACCCATTGAATACACAAGATACAATCGGAAGACAAACTCTCACAAACTCCCAAAGGTTTGGTCCTCCGAAGAGCTTTCTCAAAAATGTGAGCTAAAATGCTAAAGATCCAAAAAGATAACCACAACACTCATACCCCTCTCCCTTATATAGAAGATGAGGGAGGGCACTCCTAATAGGGCAATACATAATGCTTTAATAATTATGACAATCTATATTAACATATGAATATTCAATGCAGCTTCTACATGCTCAACTGGGGTTCATTCGGGGAAATTAATAATATTATATCATATTTATATTAATATTATTTTTTAATAACTTAATAACCTCTTAAAAATATGTTTGAATGCCCAATATACCTTCTATCTTGAATAACATTGGAGCCCGAAACCCTCTCCCTTCTCCCTCTAGTGATTTTCTTTTGTACCACCAAGCTTCGTGTTGCATGGGAAGGTCTTCACAATCTAAATTACTGATTTTATTTAAGGGTCAAGATTGCTTTAATATTAAAATGCATTTTATCTGTAATATAGAGAATATCAAATGCTTTTTTAAATTTAAATTTTTTTCGAAAAAAATAGGTTGGTCAGTCAAATCAACAAAATGTTGAATGGAAGGAGTTAATTATTAAAAAATCTTTCAATAATTCAATAAATTATTGGGCAGCATTGCTATACTTTGCCTCTAAGATGAGAAATGCTTGCCTTGGGATAGTGCATAGGATAAAATATAAAAATTATTTGGCTTGTGGATAGATAGATGATAAGTAACATATTAATCATTGTAGAAAGAGCTCAAAAACTTATGTATATTTCTCAAGTATATAAATACAAGGAGAGAATACAAATATATAGGAGAAAGAAGGAGAGAATCAATCCTATACATGATGTGAGACTAAAGAGGAGAGAAGAGAAAAGGAAAAATGGGCCCAATAATGGGCTCTTTACATGAGCTTTTCTAACACTCCCCCGCAAGCTGGAGCGTACAAATCGTATGCGCCAAGCTTGGACAAGCACTGATAGAAGAGGGGCCTGGAAAGAGCCTTTGTGAGGACATCCGCAACTTGTTCAGACCTTGGAGCATGCTTTAGATCGAGCTTCTTCATTTGAACTTTCTCCCGGATGAAGTGACAGTCGACTTCGATGTGATTCGTTCTTTCGTGGAAGACCGGGTTCTTGGCGATATGTATAGCAACTTGGCTGTCACAGAGGAGAAGAGCCGGTGAAGGTAGTTTTACACCCAGATCAGTGAGAAGACTCTCAAGCCACGTCAATTCAGACACCACAGATGCCATTGCCCGGTATTCTGCCTCAGCTGATGGTCGAGCAACGACCGCTTGTTTCTTGCTTCGCCATGTAACCAAATGTCCTCCAAAGTAGGTGCAAAACCACTGGTAGATCGCCGGTCATCAAGGGAACCAGCATAATCAGCGTCTGAGTATGCCACCTATGTTGGAGCTGAAGAAGAGGTTCTATAGACAATTCCTTGACCAGGAGCTTTTTTAAGGTATCTGAGAATACGTTCAACAGCCTGACGATGAGATCTTCGAGGGGAGTGCATGTATCGACTGACAATACCAACAACGAAGGAAATGTCTGGCCTGGTAACCTGGTTACCGTGAGATAAATCAATTTTCCGTCGAGGCGACGATAATATTCAGGATTCTGGAGTAGGAGATCCGAGTCAGATACCTGAGCGCATAACTTGTGGTTTACATCCATAGGGGTGTCACTCGGCTTACAGCCTGAATAACCTGCATCATGAAGGAGGTCGAGAGAATACTTTCGTTGAGAGAGGATAAGCCCATCCGGCCGTCTGACAACCTCAAGACTCAAGAAGTATCGAAGAGGCCCCAGATCCTTTGTCTGAAAGACGGAACTTAGATGTAGTTTGACTGCCTGTATCCTCCCTTGTGAGTCATCTCCTGTAATGATGATATCGTCAACGTATACTAACAGAAGAACCGTTCAGTTGGTCGGTGGCGAGTAAACAACGAGAAGTCGGTCGAGCTCCGAGTAAAACCAATATCACGAAGGGCCTTACTGAATTTGTCAAACCATGCCCGTGGGGATTGTGTGAGACCATACAGAGCCTTCAAAAGACGACAAACCTGAGACTCCCCCGTGGTCTCAAACCCGGGTGGTTGCTGCATATACACTGTCTCCTGGAGATCCCCATTTAAGAAAGCATTCTTGATATCCAGTTGAAATAGGGGCCACTGGCGATGGACAACGACAGAGATGAGGACGCGAACGGTATTGAGCTTGGCCACCGGAGAGAAAGTTTCCTCATAGTCGAGCCCCTGTTGCTGGGTGAAACCACGAGCCACGAGACGAGCTTTCAGACGGTCAATTGTTCCATCAGCAACATGTTTGATGACAAAGACCCACTTACACCCAACCGGTTTCTGACCCGGAGGAAGTGGTACTACAGTCCATGTCTGGTTAGCCCAGAGAGCAGTCATTTCTTCCTCCATGGCTGCCCGCCAGCCCGGATGTTGAAGCGTCTCCTGCATAGAGTTAGGAACAGAGATCGAAGAAAGAGAAGTAACAAATATGTGCAGATGGGGAGAGAGATGCGATGGAGAGAGACGTAGTTGGCCAGAGGATGAGCAGTGGAGGGCTGTACCTGATCAGCAGGACGCGAAGTATCCGTGGTTGAGGCCGACTGCAGAGGGGCAACGGAACCGGGAGGGCGACGAGTGTAGACACGGATAACAGGTGGTTTGGAGGGAGCAGGAGCCGGTGCAGGTGGGATGGATGGCGGGAGAGAAGCTGGTGGTGTAGTAATGGGGATAACCGGGCATGAGATGGATGGCGGGAAAGGAGTTGGTGGTAGATGAGCGGGTAAAGGAGCAGGGAAAAACGGTTGATTTTTCTTGAAAGTAAAGTCAGCAAAGACCAAAATCTTTCGAGTAGCCGGAGAATAACATACATAGTCTTTCTGGGTGCGCGAATAACCGACAAAGATGTGTTTAACCGCCTGGGGATCTAACTTATCCGAGGACGGCCCCAGACGATGGACATAGCAGGTGCTGCCAAAGACACAAGACGGGAGAGAAAAAGCAAGAGTGGAGGGAAACAGTAGGCTGAACGGAATAGCATAGTGGAGGATGGAGGAAGGGAGACGGTTAATGAGAAAGCAGACAATGAAGACCGCAAAGTTCCAGTAAGTCTTGGGAACATGCATTTGAAGCATGAGGGAGCGGGCGACATCAAGTAAGTGACGGCTCTTCCGTTCGGTAACACCGTTTTGCTGGGGTGTGTAGGCACAAGATGTTTGATGAATAATGCCGAATTCAGAGCACAAATCGGTAAATTCGTGACCGTGTATTCACGAGCATTATTGGTGTGTAATATTTTGAGGGTGGTGTGGAATTGAGTACGGGTCTCAAGGACAAAAGTCCGAAAGACACGGGAAAGCTCAGAGCGATCTCGAATTAAGTATAGCCACGTAGTGCGAGAGTAATCATCAATAAATGTGATAAAGTAACAAAAATCAGAAATACTTATAATTTTAAAGGGCCCCATACATCAGAATGAACTAAATCAAATGGAGCAGCGCTTCGAGTACAATGCGCAAGAAAAGAAGAACGCGGCTGCTTGCCGAAGATACATGATTCACACTGAAACGGATGAAGTGCGAGATCAGGAAGAGCCCGCTGGAGGACCGACAGAGGGGCATGCCCAAGACGTCGATGCCACTCAGTGAAAGAGACAGAAGAGAGAATGGTGGAAGAGTTGTCGAGAAGGTGGACCCGTTCCGCAGCGTGTCTTTACCAATGGTATTCTGCGTCCGCCGATCCTGTATAACAAAAAAGAAGATGTGAATATGACAGAACAATCAAGATCACTAGTAAGACGGCCAACAAAGAGTAAATTGAACGGGGAGCTCGGAACATGTAGAGCCGAGCGCAGGGAGATCGACGGGTTGAGAGAAAGATCTGCCGAGCCGGAGATGGGAACCATCGCCCCATTGACCACAATGATAGACTTCGGATAAGGAGAATCCGAGTACTGGGCATTCCGTCGCGAAGTAATGTGATGAGTGACACCTGAGTCCATGATCCTGCACGAGCTGGTGGATAAACAAGCAGTACCTGTGTTGGAGACGGAGGCAGAGGGCGGGTTGAGCAGCCCTTGGAGTTGCTGGAGCTGAAGATGGATGGCCTCAAGATTAGGAGGAGCGGCAGAGGGGGCGTCAACAATCACAGATGCTGTCAGACGAGGAGGATAGCCAATTTTCGGTAGTAGGTCGCCTCAAGGTGGTCGTCTTTCTCGCAGTAGGAACACTTCGGCCGACCCCGACCACCACACCCACGGCCCCCAGAGCCCTAACGTCCTCCTCGAGCAGAGGTAGGAGGAGACGGTAGGAGCGAAGGGGCCTGCTGAAGAAGGGCCAGGGGAGAAGGAGCAGAAGTATCCGGAGGAGGTGACACGCGGAGAAGCATGGAACAAACATCAGAGAAAGACGGTGTTGTGGGAGAAGCCAGGATCTGAGTTCGAATGCTCTGAAGGTGAGACGGAAGACGGGCCATCATGATGGCAATGCAGACGGCTTCCTTTTGAGCGCGCTGAGCAGCATGATCATTGGTGGACGGCTGATGCTGGATCCATGCCTCAGCAAGGGTTTTGGTGCGAGCGACAAAGGAGGTCATATCTGAAGCCCCGCCAGTGTCGAGAGCGAGAAGATCAGTGAGGATATCGTAGAGATGCTGAAGGTTGTCGCGGCCTGAGTATAAGGAATGCAACTCATTCCACATAGCCTTGGCGGTGTCGTGATACATAGCCATCTGATAAGGTTCTCCATCCAAGGAATTAAGGAGCCACGTCTGAATGCGGCCATCATTGCGGAGCCATTCATCAGTAGGAGGAGAAGGAGGTGTCTGAGTAAGGTGAGGCAAGAGGCCCTTGGCCTGAAGAACCTGTCTAGCTGAATGCACCAAAGGGATAAAGTTTTTCTTCCCAGAGAGAGAAATAGTAGTTATCCGCAGCTCATCGCGGACTTCAGCAGGACAAGCCGGGCGGTCTGTAGGCGGACTAGCCGCCGGGCCAGTGGAGTCGACATACGAGCCCATATAAGCAGCTGTTGAATGAGACCGCGACCTGAATGCAGTCTGAAAAGGAGACCACAGCGAGAAGAGCTGGAGATCGCACACCAGGGAGGGAAGGAGAAGACCACGACCTGAATGCGGGAAAGCAACAGTCCGCACGGTCACACCGGACACCTGCGATCAGACAGACCGTGACCAAAATGCGGAAAGAAGATAGTCCGCACGGTCTGGGTGAGCACAACAGCGGTCAGAGCAAAGGAGGCCGCAAGAAGAAAGCGAGCGGACATGGAGGGGAAACCGCGAGTAGAAGAGGCAGACAAACTGGAACAGTCCGCGACGAACTGAAACTCGAGTGGATGGAAGGAGAGGCCCCGAGTTGAATAATAACGAGTGGAAAGAGAACGCAGCGGGTAGGATAAGCCTCGAGAAGAAGTCGCGAGTAGCAGCACTCAAACGACAAGAAGTGAACGGGAACAGGACGCGGCGAACTGGAACAAGCCGCGACGAGTAGAAGAGGCTGGCCGTATGGCGCGAGTTGAGAGAGACCGCGACGGACAGGAGCAGGCCGCAAAGGGGGGGGGGGGCAAGTCAGCGGACTGTAGAGAGGAGAGCCCGCAGTGGTTAGGAGTAGTCCGCGACCGGATAAACCAAGATACCGCGAGGCGAAGAGAGGACGGACAAGAGGAGCCCGCAACGGACAAGTAGAGCCCGCAACGGATAAGAGGAGCCCGCAGCGTACTGAGTCAGAACACCTGGGAGAAGTGGACCCCATGGGTCAGGGAGGAAGAAGGCTATAAGAAGCCCGAGGAGGAGGGTGGAACCACGGAGAGGAAGGAGCGGAATCAGAGATAGAGGCCGCAGTGAACCGAGCGGCTAAGGGAAAGGAGCAGACAGGAGATGCAGGCCGCAAGAGGCCGCATGAGGTCGCAGGAGGCCGCATTGAGGTCGCAGGAGGCCGCATGAGGGAGACCGCCTAAGGTAGGCGGTTAAGAAAAGAGAGGCCGCCCAAGGAGGAAACCTCCCTCTGATACCATGTAGAAAGAGCTCGAAAACTTATGTATATTTCTCAAGTGTATAAACACAAAGAGAGAATACAAATATATAGGAGAAAGAAGGAGAGAATCAATCCTATACATGATGTGGGACTTAAAGAGGAGAGAAGAGAAAAGGAAAAATGGGTCCATTAATGGGCTCTTTACATGGACTTTTCTAACAATCATAAAATAATAGGCATAGATAATATTAGGAACAAATGGCTAGGATACCTGTTTACTTGCATCACTGCCAGATAATTTGGTAGCATCCCACCTTGTTGATGTAAACATCTCCCACAACTGCCACTTCTTCTTATGGATGCTCTGTAATGAAGGAAATGCTGTAGCGAATCTGGTCACTCCAGGGCACACAAGATCATGTGACTCCAAGTCTTTTGTAGTCTCCTTAAAGATGTCAAGGGAGATAGTATGACCATATATAAACACTGACAATTGACGTCCCATTGTAATAACATTTTTGATTTACTTTAATCTAGTAATGTGAGAAGCAAATTGATTGTGTGTGCAGCGCATGAAGACCAAAAGAGTCTTGGCCTCTTCAAAAGCCATCAACTTTGATGTTGCCATGTTATTGGATGCATTATCTATCACAATTTGTATTATATTCTCCTCTTTTGGGCCATCTAGGTTGGAAATCACCTCATCCACAAAATCAAAAATAAATTTCCCATTATGTGTGGATGATGACACATTTTTGGATAACCAAAATGCCACCCTAGCAATAATGTGCACCACTATGTTCACGATGCTTCTTCTCTTTCTATCCATTTATGCTTTCGTAAGAATATTGCAGCCATGCAACCTACAGGTTTGAGTGAATGTAGTTAGCATATTCTTTTCGTTTGTTGAAACTCCATATTCAAGAATTTCTCTCTCATCTCATATAGGGATGGCCCTTCATCCCTGGTCCACATAGCCCAGCTGCATGCAACGCCCGGTTGAAGGATGTAGCATACATGATATTGAAAAGAATACCCGCCTTGTATGCTCACCTAGCAATATACAAGCATGCATCATCTCTAGTGATATTTTTGAACAAATTAAAAAAAGTAACATCAATGATATTTTTATATCTAGATTCCTGCAATATTGTTGTCATCATCAATCAATGATCATTGATCAGTCTAATAATATAAGGGTCAACATTATTTTTGCGACATTAGAAATATTATATATTCATAAGGGCGGTCGATCATAGAAGCTATACATCTCTTGAGGAGACTCATTGACAACTACTGAGAAAGAAAACAAGATTTGCATGTGTTGTTTATCGACTTTGAAGGCTTATGATAGAGTTCCAAGAGAGATCTTATGGAGAGTATTAGAAAAGAAATGTGTAAATGTATCATACATTGACGTAATCAAAGATATGTATACAAATTCAGTGACAAGGGTGAGGACATCTGGAGGATTAACACAGGAATTCCCTATCAATGTTGGCTTACATCAAGTTTCAGCTTTAAGCCCTTATCTCTTTACCCTTATCTTAGATTAGCTCACCAGACATATCCAACAAGCAATACCTTGGTGTTTATTATTTGTGGATGATGTCGTTTTGGTCGATGAGACACGTGAGGGTGTAAACACAAAACTTGAATCTTGGCGAGACACTTTAGAAAAGAAGGGTTTTCGGTTGAGCAGGGCAAAAACAGAGTATATGCAGCTTAAATTTAACTGTGCAAGAAGGACTGATGACTTCGCTATTAACTATGCAGCTTAAATTCCTGTAGTGAATGTTTTAAATATCTTGGATCGATAGTTCAAAAAGACGGAGGTATTGATAAAGATGTGACACATAGAATTCAAGCAGGTTGGTTGAAGTGAAGAGGCGCGTTAGGGATCTTGTGTGATCGTAAAGTACCATTAAAACTTAAGGACAAGTTCTACCGTACTGCGATTAGACCAGCGATGCTCTATAGTTTTGAGTGTTGGGCAGTGAATTGTGTACGTGAGCAAAAAATGGGAGTTACGAAGATGAGAATGCTTAGGTGGATGTATGGACACACGAGATTGGATAGAATTAGGAATGAATGTATCAGGGATAAGACAAGAGTAGCACCGAGAGCACCGATTGCAGAGAAAAGATGCGAGAAGCTCCACTAAGATGGTTTGGACACGTGCAAAGGAAACCACTAGAGGCACCAGTTAGGCTTTGTGAGAGTCTATTCACTAGGCATGTTAAACGTGGGAGGGGTAGACTAATAAAGACTTGGAATGAAACTATAAGGTAAGACATGATGTACTTAGGCATTAGTGAGATTATGACACAAGATAGGGCACAATGACGACAAAAGATCCATATAGCCAACCCCACTATAGTGGGATAAAAGCTTGAGTGTTGTTATTGTTGTTTTTGTTATTGTAGAAATATTATATATTGCATATTTACATATTTGTCAATTGTCATTTTACTACGACAACATAGAGCACCAAGAATCTATTACTCAATAAGACATGCTCAATGTAAACTACGATAGCAAGCAAGTAGTTTAGATAAGGTATCATAAAAAATCCTCATAATTTGTTGCAAAATAATAATACTGTAATCTAAGTGTATAGTTGAATACATTTCTTTCACAACATATGTTGCAAACTTGCAATGAAAAACAACAAAAGCCATAATGCCGCAATCGTAGAAGATGGAAGAGAGAAATAGAGAAAAATAGTAAGGGCGAGAGGATTAGGAATAGAAACAACCACATTGCCAAAATGCTACAAAGCCAGCCGACTGCCATAAGGATTTGCCACAACCACATTGCCACAATGTCAGCCGACTGCTATAAGGATTTGCTAAAGCCACAATGTCATGATGCCAACCAACTCCCATAAGAATTTGCCACAACCACAAGACCCACAATGCCAGAATGTTAGCCAACTGCCATAAGAACTGTTTGACTGGCCACAACCACAATTCCATAATGCCAGCCTACTGCCATATGACTTTGCCATAATGCCAACCAAAAATAAGGAAGAGGAAAATAGAGGAAGAGAGATCAGAGGAATAGAGGAAGAAGAAAATAGAAAAATAGAAGAAGAGAGAAATAAATAAAGTGGGATAGGAAAAAACTAGAAAGTAGTAGCCAGTCGAGAAAATGACTGCAGACTAAGGCATGACCACAAAAGAAGAGAGGAGAGGAGAGGAGAAAATGTGCCGAGAAGAAGACGACAAGTGGAACTGAAGACGACCGACGACAAACACCATACAACCAAAAGAATACAACCCAGGTGCGAAAATCACCAGAGAACCTCTGAATCAGAGAGCCAAGAAGAAGACAAGAGCTGAGAGAGAGGAAGAAGATCGCAAGAGATGGAGATTAGGGCATGCTGTTGGTGGGATGTGAGCAGTCGAGCAAAAAAGAGACATGAACTAATGTCGATAAAAATTATGAAACAATAAGTAAATTTATAATATATTAATCACTGCCACTATTTAATCTCAATAATTTGCCATATTGGGCCGATATGTCCGACATGTCGGCCACAATCCTGGAAAATGCCATATTTAGTCATTGTAGTGGTAACGTGACGATTCACCCTCAAAAATGACATGTCAGCCGCAATCTACAAGCTTAGACACATGACCAGTGGTAACCGATTATGCTTCTCGAGGCGTGTGAAGTTGAGAGTGCCCAGTCATATGATTGGTGGCATCGTAGTCAATGAGTCACTTACTCTGTGAAGAAATGACAATGGAGGCATATTACTTGGAGTCATTGATGAGAGACTCAATATCTTCCCAAGAGAACCGTCGTCCGAACCCCGAACTCTAGCGGTGGGGCGGACAGTGCTGCAAAATGCCCAGATGTTGTAGTACTGACATGAGTTTGAGGACGTAAGTGAGGATGCTTCACAAAGCATTTCTCGACAAGATAACCAAGTTGTCCATAATGCGAGCAAAGAGGGCGAGGTCCCCACGACTCCTAGTATGCCCACGGACACGGTGAGCTTCATGATCGATCGTATGTGAAAAATTGCCAGAAGGCGAAGGGAAAGCAACCGTAGTTTGTTGCAGAAGGTTGGTAACAACAGAGATGTGAGCTATAAATGCATCCAATGTGGGAGTGTCTAGTTCTCCCAAAGATCTACTGGCATATCATCTCATAGGAATTTGGAAGATGAGAAACTAGTGTACCACAAGAAGTTCCTGAAAATGTTTTTCTGAGGGACAAGATCATCAGAGAAGTGCGATGCTGGAGAAGTTCTGCGCTGAGAAAGTGAACTTGATGCACACCATCTGGAGAGTTTTGACCGAGCGAAGAGATTAGTATAGAAGGTGTAACCGCGAGCGGTTTTGATACCCTTGGAGTAAATGGAAGCAAGATGTTTCCATGCTGCCTTCACAGTGTCATCATGACAGATGATGTGCAAATATGCAGAGGAATTGTTTGCAAGCCAAGCATGAGCAATGACATCATTGACATTTCAATCAACATAAGTGAGGTGCATGGACAGATGGACCGTCAATGAGATGATGTTGTTTGTGTTGAGAGCACAAAAGAAAGGTGGAGTCACTCCAACCAATATAATTTGATCCAATTAATTTAGTCACCGTCCCGTGATTTCCAAACGTATTTGAAATGATTGTGGGAGTAAGAGCAAGAGTGAGTAGGGGTGTCTCTATAGACTAGTAGGAGGAGCTTGGCGAGAGCAGAAAAATTTACTGGCTGAGAACTAGGTTGCAAAAGTCGGTGAGCAAGGTAAGAGGTTTCTCACAGGAAAGAGTTGGCTGGGAAGTCGCGCAAGAAGTTATACGAGCTCGCAAGATGAGGTCGCATTCGCAGAGAGCTCGATATCAGGTGATCGACGAGCTCGTTGAATGTGGAAATAGGTGATCGACGAGCTCGTTGAATGTGTAAATAGAGGATCAACGAGCTCGATGTTTGAGGAAACGCGATATCAACAAGCCTCAGTCGCTCGTCGCTTGCAAGAGGTCTCTCGCTGATGGCCGCACGCCGTCTGAACTCACAAGAGACACTCTGAATGTTGCCAGAGGAACTCACAAGATTACCCTGTTGAACTCACAATATCACCCAGGGCGGGACCACCCGACAACCTCTATAAAAGAGGGTAGGGGCGGGGGAATGGAGATCACATGAGAAGTCGGCGAGCAGCGGGATTGTCGAGCTCAAGTAGTGAACATGCGTGAGAAGCAGTGAGATTGGCGTGCGAGGCTATTTGGTTTGGCGAGTGTGCTCGGTTGGCGAGCAAGAAGCAGCTGATCAGCGAGCGAGAATATATCTCAATCATTGCCTAACCGTGTATTAAAGACTAAAAATTATAAAAGTCTTAGTTTATCTCAACCTTCATTGCCCAATTCTCTGCCCCATCTTTTGACGTCTAACATAGACACCTTCTCATCTCACACTGTCTTATCAGTCTACGTTAGCGCCTCTGGCCCTCTAAACTCCAGTCCAGGTTTCCATAGTTCCATCTCTCATCACGTCTTTGTCTTGCACTTCCATTTGCAGCCCTTGCTCACTATCAGTCGAATGAACGCTCACTCTATGTTCTTCTTCATACCCCATCTCTTTATGAGTGTATATACCAATGCCCTTATGCATCTACAAAAACAGAAATCGATCCTATGTTAAAATGAACCGAGCGACAAGTCGACAACCAAAGCAACCTGTTTAGGTTAAATTCAGTTTGGGCCTTGCAAAATCTGAAGTCTCCTTGTTTGATTTCGGTGTGGGTCCAAAGTAATCCAAATCATACCCCATGTACCTCTAAATTTTCTATGTTTACAAAGGAGTTATAGCAGTACAAACATCAAAGTTACATCAGGAGAACCGAAGGAGAAGAATTAGTCCTGCTATGGTATAGCATTAGTATTCTATTGCCTCTCAGCTGAGTAAGCACAACTAAAGGGAAATAAGGAATCTCACTATTGTTCTGCATATGAGAGATCCAACCTCAGGATCCTGCCCTTATAATGACAACCCACAAAATTGCTGCAGATTAAGTTATGCGGGATGAATCTACAAGTGCAAATGAAGTTGTAAGGTTTTCTAAATGCGATGTGAGTATACATGCAAGGCAATGAAATGTGAACACTATCTAAACTCCAATCATAATGCGATGTCAACGAGTCAACTATGCAAATATTGACACATTATTAAATTAAACAACAAAACTTTAAGCTGTCAAAAATATCGACAATGACAAACTTTTGAGAGCGCATAAAATTAAAGAGTCAAACGAATAAGCCGTCACACGTGACAAATGAAAGATATAAGCCAAAATTAATTAGAGCCAAATATGACTGGCAATAAGTGAACATCAGTATAATGCGGGAAATGAAAAATGAAATGAATACTCATAAAGTAATCAACCCCGATAGTGAAGGACTGAAGGGTGATGTAGGCGGGCTTGGAACTATTGTAGGAGAGTTGCAGAGTTTTTGATGTGTGGTTTTGTAGGGAAATGAGGAGTGCAAATTTTAAGGTTTGACATGATTTATAGAATTGGGACTTTGGAAGCTTCATGGGGAAGGGCTCGAGCTATTGTGACAGGGTTGGAACGAGTAAGAGAGTGAAGGAAGGGGCTAGTGGAGGGTTGCTGGGCGTGGTAGTTCTAGAAAAGGATGTTGAGACTGTTGGTGGATGCAAGGCTTGTGTAAGCTGTGAGTGGGGTCGCCGAAGGCTAGGCAAGCGGTGGGTAAGGAAGGATTCAATGGCTACTGGTGGCAAGGGTGTTGGAATCTACGTAAACTATAGTTGTATGTTGGGTTAGTGGCAGATCAAGGCATACTCAAGAATGGCACTTGCAAAAAGTTACGTCGGCAACGTGGGCTACTAAAGGGTGGAATGACAACATATGAGGCTTGGGGAAGGTTGCCGAAGATGAGGGATGTGGTAGGAGTTGTGGGAGGAGTCAGAATCTCCCACTCGTGGGCTTCGACACCCACGATAGTCGATCATGTGGTTTGTGATTTGAACTGCAACACTTGATAACCTAGATAATACATAATATAAGTATATATAGATGGGCAATCAAGTTTAGTGCATCCTACGGCTCGAATCGTCTGATCGGATAACTTGTCCTAATTCTCAAAATAAACCCCATAAATAAAAGAAAAGTACATAAACTAGGAAGAATCGAGCCGGTCATAATTGCGGGCTCCGATCATCCGTCAGAAGGATCCAATAGAGTCGCTCATTTAAAATTAGTCAAAGGAGGCCCATCATTAAGGATCTCGAACTGTGGAAAAAGGCAAAAAAATTATTATAACAATTATGAACAACCTTAGGACTAGGATAACCTCATATTCATATACAAACTCCAGCAACCACAGCTAATGAATTATATGTAAATAGAAATACAAAATGCAAAAAAACCGAACTTCAAAATCAATATTTCATTTAAACTTAATGTTATTGGACAATTTTATGCCTTCTAACTATTTTCTGTCACGAGTTTCCCATCAATAGTCACAGATATAAAGTAATTGTTAAACAAAATCATAACCCAAGGACTACCAGTTTCATCAAAATATAAAGGGAGAAATTAAGAGAAAACACAACTGAAGAATCATGACATCATAATTACATTCTGAGTAATATGATGACAACACGTTCATGTAAATACAGAGATAAAACAGACTGTAAAAAAAAATTCAAAATACAATATCTGAAAATTTGAAATTTAAATCACAAAATTTAAGTTCACAACCAGTATTAGCAAAAGTATTGAAAATTTGAAAATACAATATCGTTTTGTATTCACCGTAGACATTGACATTCACAATCAGTAACAATATCAAGTAAAAGTTTCCAATGCTATGGTGCTTAATTTGTCATAGTTTGATAAAGTATTCTAGTTTATTGTGATGCTAGCCAATGTAAGCATATCTGTTGTAAGGGAGACAACTTATCCATTATTTATTGAAAAATAAATTGAAACCAAGCAAAAGCATTCAAACTATACAACAAAATTCAAGCCTTTATCCCACTATAGTGGGGTCGGCTATATGGATCCTTTGTCGCCATTGTGCCCTATCTTTT
Organism: Platanthera zijinensis; assembly: GCA_039513925.1. NCBI lineage: Eukaryota > Viridiplantae > Streptophyta > Magnoliopsida > Asparagales > Orchidaceae > Platanthera > Platanthera zijinensis. The sequence goes on from CM077082.1 coordinate 43,397,737, forward strand.
GTCATAATCTCACTAATGCCTAAGTACTTCATGTCTTTCCTTACAGTTTCATTCCAAGTCTTTATTGGTCTACCCCTCCCTCGTTTAACATGTCTAGTGACTAGACTCTCACAACGCCTAACAGGTGCCTCTAATGGTCTCCTTTGTATGTGTCCAAACCATCTTAGACGAGCTTCTCGCATCTTCTCTGCAATTGGTGCTACTCCTGTCTTATCCCTGATACTTTCATTCCTAATTTTATCCAATCTTGTGTGTCTACACATCCACCTAAGCATTCTCATCTCCGCAACTCCCATTTTTTGCTCATGTACAAACTATAATCGAGGATTTTATGCAATAGTATCAAGCAAATGCTTTCTAATTGCAATAAAAAAATTTATATATTTGTACATGCTTTTAGATATTGTGGACCAATGTTTATTGCTCTGGTGTGTAGCACTTAAATGAGTAAATTCATTGAAGAAATTAGGACACGTGCATGCTAAATGTGTTGAAGTTTTCAGAAATTAGGGCATATGTCATACCAAATTTAGTCCTTTAGTAGGATTAGAATATGATCAGTTTACATAGGATTAGCATCTGTAAATGTGTTTTTTTAATTACTATATTAATGATTATGCTACTTATCAAGTTTTAATAAAATATATTATGCCTTAACTAAAAAATCATGTTTGCTTGCTAGGGAGTTGTGCTAGAGAAGACTTTTAAGGGAACTTGCGTATGTAGCCTTGATCTTCCCAAGAATTCTTCACTTTTTTGAATTTGGTGCTGGTCATTTTGGTAGCGGGATAAAATTGTGGACCTTGTGGTTATAGCGAAAGGTCGATATATGGCTCAGATATGATGCACATTTAATATTAATATATTATAATGTGCATCTTGCCAAATAGCTAAACCTAAAACTAATCACACACATGTATATGTACTCCCCACCCATTTTGTAGAATGAACCCTTTTTATAATAACCTTAAATATAGACTATTCTAGATTTCTAGGACTGCCACAAACTTTTCTAGAAAACTTGATTGTATCTTTGTGATAGTGGCAGTGTTTCTAAAATGACAGATTTTATTCTTTATGACAAGATAACAAATGCATCACACACCTTTGAATTATAGTTCAATGAATTTATTAAATTATTTAAATTTCTTTAAAATATCTTAAAAGTCAGTTATATATATATATAAGTTTATGTATTATGAAAACTATAATTGTCTGGATTTATCAGTTAATCACCCACAAAATCATGGATACATTGAAGTTGTAATTAGTTTCCCAGGTCTATTTTTATGTTTAGCGAGTATCATGTAGTTTGGACTGATGATTGATAATAAAGTACACATGTAATTAGGATTTAATATCTATCTGTCCCTTATCATCACCATTAGCTATATTACAACCATTTGAGGGATTATTACTCTATTGTCCGAGCTTGCATATAATTTTCATCTGTGAATAGATGAATTGCAAGTCCATTTATAATAATGTGACCTTAAGGTCGATGGAGGTAGGTAAAATGGGTTCGAGTCCTGGAGGTAGCCTCTTGTAAAATGCAGGGTAAGGTTTGCGTACATTTACCCTTGTGGTGGGAGTGGGCACCATCCCAGAACCCTCGTTGCGCGGGGATGCTTATATTTGCATGAAAATATTTTAAAGAACCTCCAGTTAAGTTTAAATATTTCAAAGTATTTCAAAATTATCTTTCCGAGAGCCATTAGGCTCCGTTCGTTTGGAAGGAATTGAGAGAGTGAGAGAGAAAGAGGAATTGGAATTGGCTCAATTTCAATTTTGTTGTTTAGCTACATGAAAGAATTATTTAGGTCGGAAGTGGAATTGGCAATTGTCATGGTACAATTCTGTTTTAAGTCCTTAATTAGACCCACAATTATAACACAATACTTGCGTAAATCTTGACTTGCATTTGACGGTATAGCCCAGATTTGTTTAAAGCGTGATTAATGAGCGGAATTAACTAATTTATTCTAACCTAGAAAGCACTGGTGGATACGTCCATAATACGTATCCGGTACAATTTTGGCGGATAAAATACGGGCAATATTTAAAAAAACATGGATATGAGTACGGCGAGATACTTTGTATTAAATATAATAAATATATATGTATTTATCACAAATGCTATTATAAATTCTCATAACAATAAAACATGATGCATAAATTATTAATTGAAGTAAAAATCCACCATTAATGCAATATAACATGAACTTCTTAAACATAAAATATTCATAATCATTTCAAATTTAAAGATGTTCATCACTTATTTTTTTCATCTTTCTCCGTATTGTTGGAAATAATACGACACACAAGATCAACTCTTATTATTGTTCGGCCTTACCATTCAACCATAAGAACAACTCAAATTTAGTAAATAGGCAAACAAGATTAATTTAACCACTCACAAATGTATAAGGAAATAATATGGCATGTTTAGAGTTCACTTATTTAACAAGAGCGTGCTTATACTAGTTGCTGCCAATGTCCGAAGACATAAATACATACTTCATGAAGACAAAAAATAACAGACTATATCAGATAAGTGAAGAAAAACTGAATGAGATTTGATTTCTGGCACAATAACCAAATAAGTAAAAATATAAAAATGGTACAAAACTTAAAAGAGAGAAATTCCTATCCTATATCACATTATTTTGGTTCTTTAAATTAAAACTAGGAAACAATTACATTAAAAATGAAAAATTTCATATATTTCTTTTAACAATTCAATCTGTTTATTGAGAATTATTACATCAAGAAGCTCCCGTGAAGAAGAAAACGGAACAAAACATTTACTAATTTTTTCAGCACTGATTATGCAATACTTATCCAGGCATCTAATGCAAGCAAAACTTGCATAATTGGAGCAAATGATTTTTTTAAACATCCAGATTACCAGATGTTCACTTTATTTTAAAATGAGGTGGAAGAAGAAGAAGAGGAAGAATAGGAAGAAGAAGAAGAGGAAGAATAGGAAGAAAAAAGAGGAAGGAAGAAGAAGAAGAGAAAGAAGAAGAGGAAGAGGAAGAAGAAGAGGAGGAAGAAGAGAGGAGGAAGAAGAAGAGGAAGAGGAAGAAGAAGAAGAAAAGGAGGAGGAAGAAGAATAGGAGGAAGAGCTTACGAGCAGGGCTATGGAGCGGAAGTAGTGGCGTTGTCTGGAGCGGGATCTGGAGTAGGATCTGGAGAAACAGTGGGATCTGGAGCAGCAACAGTAGTGTGGAGCGGGATCATCAGGGCGCAGTGAGATCGGAAAACTGGGAGAGGATTAAATGAAATGAATGACATGAAAACCTAAAAATGCGATTAATAGCGTGTCCTTGCGTGCTGTATGTGTTCCCATACCGGAAATGCACCTGGTACGGGTACATACTAAATTTTGGCTTATCCGCGCTATGTAGCTTCTACCCGCCTCAAAATCATTCTCGAGTTAGTTTGAAACCATAAAATCTTCAGTGATTTGATTGGGTATTACAAAATCATCATATTGAAGTGACTGTCTTGAATGTGTTGGTGTTGAACATTACAAACTCATGAATTGAGAAATATGCCAATTGCTTGGGATGCCCATTATAACTCGTGCATAATATGCTCTTAGTTGTGTATAACAGTTAACATAAACTATAAGAAGCTCATTAGTCTTTTTATACCTCATACTTTGTAAGAATGTAAACTTTTGATCATTAAAGAGTGCCACACATCTAAATGCCATTTCAAAATAAAATTAATTGGAACGAATGAAAAAACCAATAAGATTTGCGTGGGGCTCATGACGGCTTCGAGAGAGGATAAACGGTGATCAAATGATCTAAGATGGTAACCATTCTATCTGTGATCATTTGGCTCTTTTGTAACGATTCTCTTATCAAGTTCGCCCCCTTCGTTAGGGCATCTATAGCCCGCGGAACTCCCATGTCTCGTTGCTCCTTCATCTTCTATCACGACTTCCAGAATCCATCAACATGCTACATATTTCAACCATGAGAATGGCAAGAGAATGAAGAGGTTGATGAAGAACCGATATGACATATTGCACGAATGAACACATTTTTTTATATCGTAGGAGGACAAGAGCTACCGTAATCATGCATTAATCCGGTCGATGAGACTCGCCACTTCCTTACTCAACACGCCCTAGTTGCAACCACTTTCAGTGTGATTGACGAGTAGAGGGAGAGGGAGCAGAGCGAACGCTCGCATAATTCAAAAAGAGAGGACAACCGGCGAGGCCGCAACCTTCGCGCGCGCAGGAGGCGGAATCGGCATTTCAGACCTCTTGAGGTAGGAATTGGGGAGGGAAAGGGGGGATAGACAAAATTGAATTCCCATTGAATTGAGCCCAATTCCATTTCCACCTGAAAAATTAGAGCGTCGAATAATGGATTTGGAATTGGCTCTGCAGTTCCAATTCCTTCCTTTCATTTCTGCCCAAACGAACGGGGCCTTAGGGTGTTTTGTTTGAAGGAATTCAAAAGAGAAAATTATAAGAAAATGGTAAAGAAATTTCATTACATTTCATTTATGTAGTTAAGAATTGCATGAGCATTTTTTTTTTGTTATTTGGTTGTTGACACTATAAAGACTTGACATGTTAAATGAGGGAGGGGTAGACCAATAAAGACTTGGAATGAAACTATAAGGCAATGCATGGTGTACTTAGGCATTAGTGAGATTATGAAAAAAGATAGGGCACAATGGCGACAATGGATCCATATAGCCGACCTCACTATAGTGAGATAAAAGCTTGAGTGTTGTTGTTGTTGTTGTTTTGGTTGATGACAAAATCAATTTTTTATTTGGTGAGAGGGCTTAGTTGCAGCCAATGCTTTTTTCAATTGGTTCTTATGGAAATGTCAATAAAAATGCATTTGTTCAGTTTTTTTTTGAGAAAGCAATTTTCAAATTAATAATTACTTGGGAACCAAACACCCAATAAAAAATTGTGAAGTAAATTGTTTTTGCATTCTCACCGATTCCATATATCATGGCTTTAGAAATTCACTCGAAGAAAAATATAACCATAGAAAGTTATATACGCAATTGGGAGGAATGCCCAAGTTAAAACTTGTCCTTTGCAAGATGCAATGTATCTGATTAAATTTTCTTTTAATACCCTGATCCATGAGTTCATACCTTGGATTTTTATCCTTTCACCTCTTTTTGGTTTCTCATCAAATATATAGTGTGCTTATTTTTAGTTAGTTTACTATTCTTATTCTTGAATCTACCCTTATTGGTGAAACCTTATCTACTAATAGCGGTGAATCCCAAAATTACATTGTGAGACGGAGAAATGCACATACTACATGTGATGATGATTTTGTTATGGCCTTTAGAAAGGCACATTATTGTGTTACTGTTCCTCCGCCAGTTATCTTATTATATTATTATTATATATATGTTGAGTCGATTTACTGTATCGAGTCGTGTTGTATTGAGTCATAGTCGTTGTTATTAGAGTTGTAATAATGTTTAAGTGTTTTTGTGGTTTTTTAAGCCGCAACCTCCGATTGCTTCACCGCCTCCACCATTGATGCAGACACCTCCTTCCCCAGCCCCGACTTCGATTGCCCCGACCACCTCGCAGTCGAACCTTGCCGCGCCGATTTTGCCACTGCCGCCTCCGACCATCTCGTCACATTCTCTACCGGCTCTTCCTCCTCCGATCCCTGCCTTGTCGCTTCCACCAGCCATATCGTCGCCTTTTTTGCCGGCCTGTGCTCTGTCGACCTCGACAGATTCATTCTTGCTGTCGACCGTCATTCCTCTGACCTCCTTGTTGTTGATGCGCCCCACCGACCCCGCCAAATCCATTACTTCCACCACCCGCCTTTCTGATGGTGCCGCCGCTACTTACCGCCGCCACTACCGCTTCTACGCGTTATCAGACATTGTTTTAGAGGGAGATGATCCACGTAGAGTTCAAGCTTGAGGGCAAGCTCGATGTCAAGGGCGAAGGAGATGATATGGGTCCTCCGTCAGATATCTTATTATATTATTATTATATATATGTTGAGTCGCTGTAACGAATCGTATTGTATTGAGTCATAGTCGTCGTTATTAGTGTCGCCGTAACATATAAGTGTTTTTAGCATTTTATGTATTTTTGTTATTTACGGTTGTGTCATCGAAGCTTAAATATAGGGTCCTTGGGGTCATGTAAGATTATGCAAAAATTGAATCAAAGTTCTCTTTCCAAGCTTCCCTCCCTCTCTCTCTCTCTCTAAGCCCACTCCCGCCTTTAGGGTTTCTTCTCTCCTTCCTCCACCCTCTTCGGGTTTCATTTTCTTCTCTCATCTCCTTCATCATTTCTTAGGTTAACACCCATTGTTATCCTCCACCCCGCTGCCTATGTTGTCAAGGCGCGCACCTGAGGCACACCTGGCGCAGCCCGCCTCACCTCAGCATGACTGAGGCGGGCGATGTATCCCAGGCGCGCCTAGGCGCGCGCCTTACAGGCTCCCAGGTGCACCAAAGGCACGCCTGGGTCTTTCAAGGTGTTTTTTCAACTTTTTTTTGGAAGAAGGGCAAAAACATGATCTCAGACGCACCCAAGGCACCCCTAGGCAAATTTTAGCGAATTGGGCGCCCAGTTCGCTCAATTTTTCCACTTATTTGCGCCTCACGTGCCTCAGGCGCGCGCATGCGCCTTGCGCCTAGGCTCCAGGGCCCCTGTGCGCCTCAGTGCACCTTTAACAACAGAGCCCGCTGCCATCCGACATACCACCAAACGAGCACATAACATATTACTGGCACAGAACTCTTAAGACTCAGACACACTTATGCCCATGCTATTGCTCAGGTAGTTCATTTTATATTTCGTGCTTTTGAAATTTTACTCACTATCGATGTTGCCAGGTGATGTGAACCTTTTCTCTCACTATTTTAGTGAGTAAGGAGATGAATGGAAGCAGGTGAGAAACACTCTTTCCCTATCTGTTATTTCTTTCTTCCATCTTCCCTCTACTCCTCCTTATCCTACCCTTCGCCTCCACCATTGGGAATCCTAGGTACAAGAATAACAAAAAGGGATTTCTGCGATTTCATCCTCTCGCGGACACACACCCTATTGCAATCGACAAACCATCATTATCTTTTTCGTTCGGTTAGACCATCCTTCATACCGATCACAACATCTGCGTGGCACCGAATCCCCAGGGTTCCACCCGCTCTATTTGGGAGCCATGTTAGGCCTTCCAGGGCACCTCTCGCGCCTCCAGGCCCTCGATTGTGCTCACTCAGGCCATGGGTTCCTCGCTCCAGCAAACAAAATTCGTTAGCCTGCTCTAGCGTCTCGAATTTCAATCATGCTCGTCCATGCCACGAGTTCCTTGCCCCAACGCATACAAATCGTCGACCTGCCCCAACACCCTAGTCAACCTAACTCTCAGGTCGTACATCTGCTTTCGGCCCCTCCGGCGGCCCTAACCTTGGACAACGTCCAACCATACCCTGACTTCCGACGATGGAAGAGGGTGGTCTCACCCTTATATATGTGATGGAGTTATTACAAAATGTAATAGCCGATCAAGCCACGACGAACGACCTAGCAACAAGCGACAATGTCATTGTCTTCGCCTCACGCTGCACACATTGACGTCACACACCTTCTTCTACAGTCGACTACCAACTCAATCTAAGGTGTTCAACCTTCTGTAAACCGATCAGAGTTCCTATGGAGCTGATCAGCAGGTGGAGTGCCACGTTATGCAAAACTCGACTTTCTTTTCTTTGATGGTTGGGAGGATCTCCGGGAATGCTCAAAAGGTTTTAGAATTTTTTTGCCAATCATCATACTCCGTGGAAGAAATGAACCATTGATGGTTTTCTTCCTCCTTTTAGGACCAAGACCAACTATGGTTTTGTAGCTTGATGGGGATAACCCAGTATGAACTGGAACGATTTCAAGAATTATTGCAACCTGCATTTTGGACCTCCCGTTCCCAGCAACCCAGTGCCCGATCTCAGCTCTCAAGAAAACTGGGTTCATGAACAAATATTTGGAGAAGTTTCAATATTTTTGGCTCGTGCGTTCTCTATTCTTCTAGAACACAAATTCCCATCTTCATGGCTGCCTTATAAGAGTGGTTTTATATCAACATGAAATTTGAAAACCCGCTGATCTGAATATGACAATGTTTTTACCCGAGAGTATCCAAGCTCAGGAATAAGGGTGACAGTAGAACCATGGTTATCATGATCACGATCCGGATCGTAGGATATTACGATCCTTCGATCCAGATTTTGTAAATCGATACGGATCTTGCCAAGGATCTAAATCAGGACATCTACGACTTGGATCACGATCCGGATCTTAGAATCTTTAAGATCGCGATCCCGACCCGATTCTACCGGTCTGGCCAAAGGTAACTAGAAACACGTCCAACCCTATATCGACTCCATTCAACTGGTCCAATGCCCATAACCCATTGCTTAACCCTATCCCAATCTCCCCATACCTCATCACAGAGTCATATCATGCTGCTTTACCGTATCCCAAGTATCTATTGCCGACTGCAAACTGAGGCCAAGAGCGACTTCTTTGATCGCTTTCAATCCAGACAATGTTTTTCTTTTCCTTCCTTACTAGGTTCCATTTCAAGAGGTGTTCGTGTCTTATCTTATATTTCTGCGTACGAGCAATCCAGTGGTTAGTAATCCAGTGGCTTCTTGCTTCCTACTTTCAGGACGTTGTCTTCTCTTCCTTTCCAGCGTACGAGCAATCTAGCGGTTAGAAATCCAGTATACGAGCAATTCAAGCTTCCTGCTTTCAGCGTACGCGCAATCCTATAGCCCAGGTTCATCTTCCTGCTTCTAGGCTTCCACTAATCCATCAATCCAAATTTGTTTTTATTGTTAGTAGATATTGAGTGTCCTACCTGAAACTAAAAGTGAACTTAGTATGATATTATTTTTGGATTTAGTTATTCAAAAATATTTAATATAATTATTCACATTCTAAATTTATTATTATTTTTATTAATTAAGCATGTAATTGAATGATACACAATTCAATTTTATATTTTTAATATTAATTTATGAATGTTGTAGGATCCTGCGATCCTCGATCTTATAATACAACTCGATCTGATCCCACGATCTGATCCAACCTCGAAATGATCTCACCTAAGATCTCAATCCTGACAACCTTGGGTAGAACAGGCAAGGCTCTCGCTGGTTTCTCATATGGTACTCCTGGTGACTTTTGTTGATTGCTCTCCCTTGACAGTGATTCGACGCTTGAACACCCATTTCCCTACATAAAATTCTCCTAAAGCAGCCATCAGTTTTGCGAATCTTCGGGAAGCACATGCATATCTCTTGTAATGGCCCCCAGAGTATTCACATACCTTTTGTTGAGCGCCAAAAAGGGTTTGCATATGAGAAACCCTCATTGTTGGATCGTGCAACGCCCTTAGATGGGGGTGAGGGTGGGTGAATAAGGGTTTTAAGACTTTTAAATTCTAAGCCGAGAAATAGATCAATTCAGGGTTTCTGTTGCTACCGCCAACAGTAGTGATACCGCCAGACGATAGTAACAAAAACTTTGCTTTTAAAAAAAACTTAGATCAAAGAGAGTACATACTTGATTAAAGAGAACATTACTTTTATTTTAATGACTACAATGATTACAAAGGTTTTGATCCCAATAACGCTTGGGGTCGAGGGATACTACAAATTCCTTTTCCCTTTTCTATACCGACACTTATCCCCAAAAATCAGTAGGTTTTAGCCTATCTATCCCAGATACGGCCTCGAACCGCCCCTATATCTACCCTTAACCTAGTCGCCACAGCACGCGGCGAATTCACAAAATCTTCCAGGAAACCGACGTCTGCACCAGACGATTTTCCCTCCTAAGTTTCGCAAGACCTAGTCGCCCCTACCTGCGGCGAATTTACAGCTTAGAGAAAGTAAAGAAATGAAAATACAACAATACAAAAGAAACTCCCTCAAAGAGATGGACTCGATGAATATGCCTGATCGATCCGATGTCCGAGTCCGTAGCCTTCAAGTGCGTTGAGCGGAGTTCTTGACGCCAAAGGAAGGCTCTCACAAAATAGTAAGAGTTCTGGTTCTGGTTGTCACCTCCAGTTGGTGTCTCGTTGTTCTCTTCTGCATCTGGAGGAAGACTGCTCTTTTTATAGGCACGGGACCGTTCGCCAGCGGTAGCACTACCGCCCTGTGCTAGCTACACTAGGCAGCCTTCGTCTTCATTGGAAATCTTTATCTTCGGCAACTTTCCATAGCCACTTTAGGAAACTTTTCCAGTCTATTTTAGGAAACTTCCGAACTTTGGAAACAAGCATTTTTGGTGTCTAGTTTTTCCAAAAATGGTCCTTCTTAAAAGGTACCACCCGGCGGTAGCAGTACCACCCGGCGGTAGCGGTATCACCTTCCTTTTTAAGCAGTTTCCTACTTCAGCTGCATCCTTCCTTTTCTGTCAGATAGCTAGACATATTTCCTGCGGCAGCGATACCGCCCGACAGTAGCAGTCACGATGATATAGGTGCCCAGTCGATGCAATCGACAAGCCGATGCAGACGACAAGCCGATACAGACGATATGCTATCGCCTGTGGTAGTGGTACCGCCCGACGGTAGTAACAAAATTTTGGCCACTTCATCTTTTTTATTTGTTCTTCCATGAGGTACCGAACCTGTAGTGTTCCTGCACACTATAAAACACAACAAACGTGATCAAATACAAACTGAGATTTGTTATTTTCAAATCAAGAGATGCGGAACGCATGCTCTAACACTTATTCCCACAAGAGAGCCTTTTTTAAAGTTTTCACCGGCTCTCGCCAACTCTCGCAAGAACTCTTGTGTTATTTGCATAATTTATGTCAGCTTTCTTACACCACGTCATCGGTACATGTTACATCATTCTCATTTTTTTGTAGCCCTCTGTGTAGCTTGATCGCACTTCTGTGTATCCAGACAGTTATTTCCTGTAGCCTGCCTGTCGGGCAGGGTCTCAGGTAGTATCAATAGGGATGCTTGGTAGGGAGGTAGAGATTATTGAATCCATCCCAGAATTCCTTGAAATCTTGCATTTTAGCTCAATTTGCACTCACGTGCTCTGCCTCTCTCGCAAAACATTGTTGGCTATAATCTGCTTAATGTAAATAAAATCATTCATGACTAAAGGTTTGGGTTGTGCGAAGCTTGCCCTTGTTAGCTCTGCTTCTCACAGATCATCTCTCTTTCTTTTCTTCCTTGCCTTCCTCTCGAGGGTCAAGTATTCTTGCCAGATAGTTTACAACTTCTTAGGTCCACGACAACAGTGATTTGGCCAATTTTGCCCCCATAGTAGTCTTCAGGGAGGAAGCTTGATCGTCCACCACTCAGGAGCATATCCTCCACCCCTAAGGGAAAGGATGCCGACCACAATCCAATTTTCAAATGCTGAACACTAGAAGAAATGGTCAAACATTATACTAATGGGGCTATTTTCAAGACGAATCATTCACAAGTTATCCCAAATGCAAATGCATTTTTTAGCTCGAGATTGACGGCGCACTCGGGGGATGAGGACCCAAAAGACCTGGAGATCTTCATTCCAAGGGGAGGGTGATGACGCTGCAGAGACTGCTGATGTGGAGTGGGGGCACATTTTCCTATGCTCTACATTTCCATTCTTCAAGCTTGACCAATAGGTGGAGGTGATGTTATGGGCTCATGGAAGACGACATATTATTGCAGGCGGGAAACCCCCAAGAGTCAGACATGTGTATCTTCATGTTATAGCTCAAATACTTCAATTTGTATTTCGCTTTCTTTCAATTTAAGTCACTGATACTGTAGCCAAGTTGAGGTGCAGTTTTGTAATATTGTGAACCTTTTTCTTTCCCTATTTAAGTGAGGGTGTGGGGGGGGGGGGGGGTGCAAGAACAACTATTCCCTTTTTCTTATTTTCCTCTTAACTCTCATCTCTCCTAACTAGCATCATCATCTAGGGCATCAAGAGGTTAGGCCCGGCTCCCTCTTCAACACCACGTAGGTTCAACTCGACTCTTCATCGGAAATATCCTTCCCTCAGCCTCCACCATTGGGAAGCCTGGGTCCAAGAAGGGCCAAAAGGACGTTATCCTCTCGCGGCTACTCATCCGATTGCAATTCACGAGCCATAACAAATTCATGAATATTTTTACTTGAAATCAATCGTTATCGAATAAACCCATGTGCTTTTGGTCCAAAGCAGTGAATACATGTTATGTCTTTAATATATCTCTCATCCACAAATCACATGAGAAGATCCCTCCTGAGCTTATGAAGAGAAATAAAGCTGTCATCTCTTCAGAATCTTTATAAGTAATTGCTATGTGTTGAATAATGAAAAATTCTATCCAGCTAAGTTTGAAACAAAGCTGATGAGAGTATCTCTCCTGGATATTCCACATCAAACAAAATTTAAGATATTTTAATAAGAAAACATTGTGGGCAAGAATGCTGTGAATGAATTTTTCTAAGGCCAATATTAATATGAATTTCAAAATTTTACTCACCATAATGCAAATTGCTAGCATCACATTATTGATTTGAAAATTGTTTTTTAAAACTTTAAATTCTGAATTTTAATTTTGAAGAAGACCCGTGACTGCTTGTGATGATTATTCATGGACTTAATGAAAACCTTCATCTTTGCCCTGATGTTTGGAAGTATATCAAATAAATTATTTCCAATGCTGATTTTTAAGACATCTAGAATTGATATGAATCTCAAATTTTTAAGGGGAGAGGTGGTTGTGAACACAATGGTGAAAAACGTATGTTGCATTTAGGTAGTTGCGATCATGAAGATTGTTTCCTTGAAATGATTTTATAGGCCAAAACGTTACCGCAATCATCTAGGGCGTCGTCAGACATTAACAGTTGTCAATGCGCCTACCCCAAAACATAGAATTGTGCTAGAAATGATGTCACATAAGTTCCAAAAATAGATAAGTTGTCATTGTCGTGATCACCATTTTAAATGTCCTCCAATATGTCGGACATGTCTGTCAACATGTCGTTTTTGAGGGTAAACGATATATTTTTTCTAAAAATTCGATTGTCATTTTGTAAAATATAAGTCAATATATCTGATATATTGGCTGACATGACTTTTGAGCATATTGTCTGCTATTTTATTTTATATTATGTTAGCAGTTTATTAATATACATCAAAATCACATATATATATATACTATATTATGTATGTGTTTAAATCAATTATACTTATTATTTCGCTCTTTTAATTTGTTTCTGTTATAATCAATTTTGTATAATTTTTTTACACTATATTATTCTTATTTGTTAATACAAATATGTGAAAAAGTTTAACATATTTATTAATTGTTATTTATATGCTTTTAACATAAATTTATTAAACATGAAAAGACTTATAATCAATTAATGATATTTTACTTCTAAAACTTCTTTATTTGTTATAAAACTTACTACTAATAAAATAAAGTTCTTATATAATATTAAATATATTTGACATTGTACTGATTTGTACTTGTTATAATATTTTATTTTAGATATATTTTGAATTTATTTTGGGATATACATGACTTATTATTTGTTTACTTGTTATGTTATACTTTTTTTCTTTTATAACATATAATTATATTTAGGCTTCGTTTGGTTCGGCGTTTCGCCGCCTCCGTTTGGAGCAAACGCCGCCGGATGGCGGGTAAACGCTTTTGCTCCGTTTGCACCCGCATCAAGGAGGAAACGGCCCCGATCCGTTCCGTTTCGACCCCCACCTCTCCCCCTCCGGTTCCAAAGTGGCGTTTTGACCCACTAGATGCACCCGCAACTGCTGAACTAAATATAGCCTTACTATACATGAAAATAATTTTAATTAGTTATAAGATATGAAAATCCAATATTTTAAAATATCCCTGACATGTCTCCGACTTTCGACATCCGATATTTAAAACTTAATCCGACATGTCGCCGACATCCGATATTTACAACCTTGGCCGTGATTACTACGATAATTTATAGCGCTATCGATCAAACACAAATTATTTGTTCACTTTGTTCCCTTCTTTTGTACTTTTTTCTTGAAGGTGCTATCGATTTTCTCGTATTGCAATAATTTTTCTTCTTTTCTTTCACCACTTGTGTTGCTTTTATGTAATTTTTCTTATTTAATTTTTTGGGTGATATATATATATATATTGGGGCTATATATATTGGGGCGGAATCCTGTGCGAATATATATATATACATTCGCACAGGATCCCGTGCGAAGAAACAAAAATTCAGCGCCGACGACGACGAGCTCGCCGTCGCCGCCACTGCATCACACGGCCTGCTTCATCCCACCGCCACCGCCACCGACTGCGGGCTTGCCGGCCACCGGCCGCCCGTGGTTCGTCGGCGTGCCCCGGGCGGGCACGTCGACGAACCCCGGGCGGGCACGCCGACGAACCCCGGGCGGCCGGTGGCCGGCAAGCCCGCAGTCGGCGGCGGTGGGATGAAGCAGGCCGTGTGATGCAGCGGCGACGAGATGCAATCGGACGGCGAGCGAGCGCTCTTCGCATCTTCACACAATGTTCTCTTCGTATTTGATCCTGCCCCTATATATATATACACTATATATGTATGTACACACATGTGCATGTGTAGACACACATGTGCATGTGTAGACACACATGTGCATGTGTACACACACATGTGCATGTGTACACACACATGTGCATGTGTACACACACATGTGCATGTGTACACACACATGTGCATGTGTACACACACATGTGCATGTACGTGGTGGCCGCGGTCCTGGTCTCTCCCAGCATCGATCATCCATGTCTAGATCGGCTCACTTGCCTGACGCGGTGTAGGACACCTCTGCTTATCACTCTCTGGATTCCAACGCCCCCCCCCCCCCCCCCCCCCCCCCGCTCTTTCAGTTAGAGAAATTATGGCTTTCCGCCGGTTGATGCATAACCCTCCTGCTGAGCAGTCTTGTTCCTCCTCTTCCTATGCCCACCAGGGATCGACGGGTGCTCATTCTGCTTCCTCCAACCTATCCTCACAGTGGATCATTGATTCCGGAGCCACTGATCACATGACTGGATCAACCACATGTTTTGTGTTCTACACCCCTCGGTCCGACAGAGACAAAGTGAGCATTGCTGATGTATCCTTATTTCCCATTGCTGAGAAGGGATCCATTCTATGCTCCTCCCTTCACTCTCTCCTCTATTCTTCATGTTCCTGCTTTCACTCGCGATCTTCTGTCTATTAGTCACCTGACTAACTCTATGAACTGTTCAGTGACCTTTTTTCCTACCTCTTATTTTTTTCAAGACATAAAGACGGGGATTGTGATTAGCTCTGGTAGACTGTGCAACGGGCTCTATGTGTTTGACCCCTCTACATCCACTTCATCCAGCCTCACTCCGCCTCCCAAAGCTCTTCATACAACTCAGCCCTCCGATTTGGATTCTTGACATTTTTGGCTTGGACATCCTCCTATCGCTACTATGAAGTTGTTGTTTTCTACTATTTCTACTTGTTTAGTGGTTTTCATTGTGATGTATGTGAACTTGCTAAACATCATCGTAGTTCTCTTCCCCTTATGTCTCCACGTAACTCAGTTCTGTTTGCTCTTATTCATATTCTAATGTTTGGGGCCCCTGTCCTACTGCTTTTATTTCTGTTTGTTCATGGTTTATTTCTTTTATTGATTGTTACTCTCGTTGTACCTATGTATATTTGATGAAACATAAAAATGATGTGTTTTCTCTCTTTCAACGTTTTCATAAGATGATCACTACTTATTTTGGTGTTATAATTTAGATCTTGCGCAATGACAATGGCCGGGAGTATATTGACTCCCGCTTTGAACAATATCTGAGTGACCTTTGCATCATACATCAAACCTCCTGTGTTTACTCCCCTGCTCAGAGTGGGGTGGCTCAGCGTAAGAATCGACACCTTTCTTGAGGTTGCCAGATGACTCCTCCAGATGCATCAAACTTAAACCCTAAATATTATCGGGGTGATGTAGTTGTCACAGCTGCCTACCTCATCAATCATCTTCCTACTCGTGTCCTTGGATTTCATACACCTCTGACCATGCCGAGGGTTTGTCCCACTTCCCTCTTTCCTCGTGCCTTTGGGTGCGTATGTTTTGTCAACATCCATCCTAAGACCAAACTTGACCCCCACGCTCTGAGGTGTCTCTTCATTAGCTACTCTTCTATCCAGAAAGGCTATAAGTGCTTCCATCCCATCACCAAGCGGATATTTGTTACTATGAATGTCACCTTCCGGGAATCAGAAGCCTATTATGGTACCTCTCTTCAGGGAGAGACAATTACTACGGAAGTGAGTTCCCCTCCTTCTGTTCCTTTGCCTATTCCATCATCTATGTTTCCTCCTCTTATTCCTAGTGATTCGGTACTCCCACCACCTACTTCCGGGGACCCGGTGATGACTCCTCCATTGCAGGTTTACATGCGACGTAGGAGGAGCACAAACACACTGGCCCTTGCTACTCTACCTGGGCCACCATTTGATCCATCGTTAGGTACCGATAGAGGTAATTATGCGTCTATCCAGCATCCTCTTTCTCACTTTGTGATCTATGACTCTTTGTTCCTTCACATAAAGTATTTGTCACCTCCCCGTCTTCCATATCTATTCCTCGTTCTTGGCAGGAATCTCTTGAGCACATCGAATGGAAGGCAACCATTTTGGAGGAAATAGCGGCCCTTGACAAGAATCATACTTGAGATCTTGTCCATCTCCCTAAAGGGAAAACTATTGTGGGATGGAAGTGGGTCTTCTCTGTGAAGCAAAACTTCCGAAGGCCTTGTTGAACGGTACAAAGCCAGGTTGGTGGCTAGAAAATATACCCAAACAACGGGTATCAACTATCAAGAGACATTTACTCCGGTTGCTAAAATGAATTCAATCAGGATTTTGCTTTCATGTGCCGTGTATAAAGGATGTAGCCTCAGTTAGTTGAACGTGAAGAACACATTTCTCCACGGTGATCTTGAAGAGGAAGTCTACATGTCCCTGCCTTTTGATGTTCTTCAAAAAGGGTCAGCAAGAAAAGTTTGCAGGTTGAAAAAGCCCTATATGGCTTGAAACAGTCTCCACGTACTTGGTTTGGGAAATTTCACCGGGCAATGATGTCTTTTGGATACAAACAAAGCAATACTGATCACACCTTGTTTGTGAAACACAGGGATGGCAAGTTGGCTGCTCTTATTGTCTATGCAGATGATATAGTGATAGCCGGTGATGATATATAGGAGATTGAACACTTAAAGTCTAGGATGACTAAGGAATTTGAAGTGAAGGACCTTGGACCCCGCAAGTATTTTCTTGGCATAGAGGTGGCCAGACAATTGGAATGTTTGGATGCAGACCTTTTGACACCCCAATTGAGGTCAATCACAAGCTTGAACGGGATGACGGAGAAGTTGTTGATGACATACCAGTTTTTCAACGATTGGTGGAGAAACTTATCTATCTATCTCATACTCATCCGAACATATCTAATGTTGTGGGGGTCCTTAGCCAGTACAAATACTCACCTAGATCTCACCATCTTGATGCTGCTTACAGAGTCCTGAGGTATCTTAAATCCTCTCCTGGCAAGAGCATACTATTCTTACCCATCAAAGCATTGACAACAAAAGTCTATACATATGTGGATTGGGCGGGTTCAGTTGATGACCAGAGGTCTACATCAGGATATTGCTCTCTTGTTGGGGATTTTTTTGGTACGAGTATCGCACATGCGAGAAAAAATCCGACCGCTCGATCATTGTACAATCGTATCTGCGGCGCTTGATCATTTTTTGATCCAACGATGGAGGATATGGTGAATCTAAGCCGTTAAAATAAGATAGGATACGGTCGGATTTCATCCTCTCGCATGTGCGAGGCGCGTACCAAAAAAATCCTTGTTGGGGGCAATTTGGTGACCTGGAAGAGCAAGAAACATGTTGTAGCTAGATCTAGTACTGAGGCTGAGTTTCGATCAATGACACATGAGATATGCAGAGGGCTGTGGATCCAGTTGATTATGAAGGACTTGGGTGTGGAGTGCGCCGGTCCAATCAGGATTTATTGTGATAATAAAGCTGTTATCAACATTGTCCACAATTCAATCCAACATGATCGTACCAAACACGTGGAAATCGACAAACACTTCATTAAGGAAAACATAGTTAGGGGGATTGTGAGTGCTCTCTTTGTTCCATCAAATCAGCATCTTGCAGATGTGCTTACCAAAGGGCTAAGTCTGAGCTCCTTTGACAAAATACTGGGCAAGTTGGACATGACAAACATTGCACTCCCAACTTGAGAGGAGGGGGGGGGGGGGGGTTGGGGAAATAGGCTTTATTGTAATATGAGAGTTTATGTTATTTGTAGTCTATGTAACCCCCATATATATATACATATATATATACATATATATATATACATATATATTACATATATATATATACATATATATATACATATATATATATATACATATATATACATATATATATATACATATTATATACGAGTGACAGGCACGATGGCCACGCGCCACAGTACCGATCGGCGACGGCGGGCTTCGCCGCCCCCCGGCGGGCCCGCACCCGGGCTGTTTTTTATATATATATTATTATTTTACCTGATTTCCGTGCTTTTACTGTAGCAGTCTTGCGCCCAGACTTTTCAGGTCCCAAATAGAAGGTCAAGGTGGCTCCAAATCAAAAAGTGATCAACATGAAAGTGTTGATCGCCGAGATCTACAATTTCATGTTGACCACTTTTCGTTTTGGAGCAATCTTGACCCTCATATTGGGCCCCGAAAAACCTGATTTCCGTGCCTTTACTGTAGCAGTCTCGCCTCGCAGACTTTTCGGGTCCCAAATCGAAGGTCAAGGAGGCTCCAAATCAAAAAGTGATCAACATGGGCGTATCGCCGAGATCTAAACTTTCATGTGACTTTTCGTTTTGGAACAATCTTGACCCTCATATTGAAAAACCTGATTTCCGTGCCTTTACTGTAGCAGTCTCGCCTACTTTTCGGGTCCCAAATCGAAGGTCAAGGAGGCTCCAAATCAAAAAGTGATCAATATGAGTTGTTCATCGCCGAGACTACAACATGTTGCACTTTTCGTTTTGGAGCCATCTTGACATATTGGGCCCCGAAAAATTGATTCCCGTGCCTAAACAGGCGGGTTTAGTCCCACACCGTCCATTCTTGGATTTTTGGGGATATAATTCAATATTCAGCTTTAGACATTTGAAGTAATGTTGGCTGGCTGACTTGCGGGGGGGCTTGCAGGGGGGGGGGCTGGTTGTTGGCTTGCCGGTTGCAGGTTCGCTAGTTTTTTTGCTGTCCTATAGTAGGTTTAGGATTAGGTAAGAGGCCTATAAAAAAGTCTGGATAGAGGGTTGGTTTGATCCAACGGTTCATGATCAAAAATCTGAAATCCGACGGCCACCTAATTACCCTCTAATTTCGAACTCATGTTATAGACCACAGTATTTCTATTATAGTATTATATATACATATATATATATATATATATATATATATACATAGATATATATACATATATATACATATATATATATATATATATATATACATATATATGCATATATATATATATATACATACATATATATACATATATATAGGAAAACATAGTTAGGGGGATTGTGAGTACTCCCTTTGTTCCATCAAATTAGCAACTTGTAGATGTGTTTACCAAGGGGCCGAGTCTGAGCTCTTTTGACAAAATACATGGCAAGTTGGGCATGACAAACATTACACTCCCAACTTGAGGGGAAGTGTTGGAGAAATAGGCTTTATTGCAATATGAGAGTTTATGTTATTTGTAGTCTATGTAACCTCCATGGTAAATTAATCAAGTCTTTTTTCCCCCACGTCACTTCAAACATTTCTATGAGGAGGCCGGCATTTTTATAATTGTATTGATTTAATTTGCCAAAAAGAGTGGATATTATTTTTCTTATCAATAGCATTTTTTGCAAAAAATTCCTACAACAAGATATGTTAACTTCTTATTTTAAAACTGATAGATGTAAATGTTTGTTTATGCAATCAAATTTACTATAGACTACCTGGTGAGGGATACAATGCTGGCATGCACCAGGACACCGGCAGCGATGCCAGTAGTGAGAGTGAAGCTGAAAGAGCTTTCAGACAGAGATGGGATTCTTCAATCACAGCCATCCATAAAAATCAGCATAGCTCTTTTGGTGAAGAAAATGGGGTTTGCAATCAAGCAATTCTACCAGTATTTGAGTATCTGGAGCATGATCCGCCATATGGAAGAGAACCATTAGCTGACAAGGCAAGTACCACTTCAGTTGCCCATCAGTGGCTATCTGTAACAAAAACATTGTTATATTTTGTTTCTATATATAAACATTTTTTGCTTTTTACCTATGTTGTCAAGGCGCGCGACTGAGGCGCCGGGCGCAGCTCACCGTGCCTCAGTATGGCTGAGGTGGGCGATGTGCCCCAGACACGCCTTACCATATCCCAGGCGCCCCAAAGGCGCGCCTTGGCCTTTCAAGGTGTTTTCTTCAACCTGTTTTTTTGGGAGATGGACAAAAACATGATCGCGGACGCACTTGAGACACCCCTAGGCGCACTTGGACGCTGAAATTGAGCGAATTGGGCGCCCAATTCGTGAAATTGAGCGAATTGGGCGGCTGAAATTGAGCGAATTGGGCGCCCAATTCGCTGAAATTGAGCGAATTGGGCGCCCAATTCGCTCAATTTCCCCCCTATATTTGCGCCTCACGTGCCTCAGACGCGCGCCTGCGCCTTGCGCCTATGCTCTAGATCCCCTTTGCGCCTCGGTGTGCCTTGCGCCTTTAATAACATAGGTTTTTACTAAAGTGTCTTCTATTTTCTACCATTTGTCTTCCTATTTTGATAAAACTCCCCCCACCCTGTCCAGTGTGCTTTCAATCTGACATTTCTTTACTTGCACAAACTCTTGCAGATTTCTTTACTTGCAAAGAATTTCCCCCAGCTAAAGACGTACAGAAGTTGTGAGTTGCTTCCATCTAGTTGGATCTCTGTTGCTTGGTAAGTATTTTTTGCATGTTGTAAAATCATCTATATTTAGAACTCTAGCTTGTATATTAATTACAATTTGGCAACAATGCCTACTGCAGCTTTAATACTCATCTAAATTGATTTAGCTGAACCACATTTCAGTCCCTAAGTTGTGTTGCTTTGGGTCCATATCATCCCTGTAATTTCAGTTGTCCCATCACACACCATCATTGTCATCCTAAACCAGAATTACAAATTGGTTGATTTGTCTCGTTGGATCCACCACCTTAACTACCTCACCATTTTCTTATTGAATCAGTTTCTTCACGCTTTTGGCCTAATTGAATAATTTTTGTGAAAAAAATGAACTGGGTGTGAACTTAGAAATAAACTGGGTGTGAACTTAGAAATGAACTGGATATGAACTTAGGCTGCTATCCCCACATGATAAGTCAACCGTTTTGTTTGTAGCTTTATTCCAAAGTAACTTAAAGTTATAAGTGTAATTGCAACAATTTTAAGCTACAGGACTTGATCGATTCAATCAAAATTATAGGGGCCAAAGTGGAACTAAAGCCAAATTATATGGACTAAAGGTGGCCTACACAATTATTTGTGACTAATTATACCGTAATATGTTTTCAGGTATCCCATATACAGAATACCCATTGGGCCAACATTGCGTGATCTGGATGCTTGCTTCCTGACTTTCCATTCTTTATCTACTCCGCTCAAAAGTACGCTCCTCCAACATACTCTCTTCTACTAGTAACTTACTCCTATCGCACCAAATTCCAAAAGTCCTAGTCATTGGGTGGTTACGTGTTCAATATGCGCTTTCTTATGTTACTGCAGATTCATGCAATGTGCGTTCTGAGCTGAATGGAAGCTCTTTTAGTGTCAATGGTGCTAACAACTTCAACCAGATGTCGGACAAATTGTCACTGCCGGTTTTTGGGTTAGCTTCTTATAAGTTCAAAGGCTCTATTTGGACAAATAACAGTTCTAATGAGCGGCTATTTGCAAGTTCATTACTGCAAGCTGCCGAGAGTTGGCTTCATGTTCTTAAAGTTGATCACCCGGACTTCCGTTTCTTCCTCTCGCATAACAATGCAAATTCGCAGTGATGGATGTAAATACTAGCATGTTGCAGACTGGCTTGAGAGTTGCGAGTGTCTCTCTCCCCCACCCCATCACATCTGTTATAGTTCTTTTCTTTTGGCTAGGTATAATATTTGTAGATTTTGTGATTGTAGTTAAATTATATAGGCCCTTTTTTTTTTACCATCGAGGAAATAGGTCTGTGTTGATTGATAAGACAACATGCTACTGGGCTTATTAAGGCTAGATTTATCAATTTTAGAAAGACGAGGTAGAAAGGCAAAGTGGTTCAGTTCTGATGGGAGAATTTCTGTATATTCTACTGCATTATGACTATTGATGATGTTGATGATGGCGACAATAAACAAACTACTTTAATCAGGTTTACTTTAGCGTGCTAAAGGTTTCACTTATTGTATTTTTCCGAACAATTTGATCATGTTTGTCTTCTAAGTTCTACCGTACTGCGATTAGACCAGCGATGCTCTATGGTTCTGAGTGTTGGGCAGTGAATTGTGTGCATGAGCAAAAAATGGGAGTTGCAGGGATGAGAATGCTTAGGTGGATGTGTGGACACACGAGACTGAATAGAATTAGGAATGAATGTATCATGGATAAGACAGGAGTAGCATCAATTGCAGAGAAGATGCGAGAAGCTCAACTAAGATGGTTTGGACATGTACAAAGGAGACCATTAGAGGTACCAGATATGCATTGTGAGAGTCTAGTCACTAGGCATGGTAAACGAGGGATGGGTAGACCAATAAAGACTTGGAATGAAATTATAAGGAAAGACATGATGTACTTGGGCATTATTGAAATTATGACATAAGATAGGACACAATGGAGACAAAGGATCCATATAGCTAACCCCACTATAGTGAGATAAAGGCTTGATTGTTGTTGTTTCGTGGTGAGAGTTTCCAAACTCTTAGGTAAAGTGCAATGGGTTCCAAGTCCTAGAGCTTTGTTTTTTTCAAGCTAGTTTATGTTATATATTGATCATTGTTTATTGTAGTTAATGTAATGTTTTCATTCATCTATATTCCACACCTTATCGAGGTCAAGGGAAGTTACTCTTGGGCAGTTTTCATGCGACTTGAGTGGCACGCAGTGGTCTGTTTTCTCAATCATTATCAAATTGCCTCTTGCCTGTGGCCGTCTTGCACGAAAAAAGAGAATATACAAGGTAAAACATGCGTTTCAATATTGCATCAGAAGATGGGATTCATCTTTTATTAATATATAGGCTATGCCACATCCATATTAGCTCACTGGGCAGCTCTACCTGGCTGAAGGGTTATCCAGGACTAGCTCTAAGGGTCCTTGAGGTGGTGCTGTTGTTGAAAGCAGAAGTTCCCTGTGGTGGTGGATGCCCTCTCTGTTTGATTGTTTTTAGTGATCGTCGGTGAGTAGGAATTCGGGATACTGTCGCAAGGACCGCCAGTCTCCTACTAACATACTGAACGTAGGGACTTGGCCGAAGAGTAGGATGTCCGTCTAGCATTGGAAGATTCCCAAAAGCCTAGTTCCAATGCGGATATCCAAATGCCATTTGATCTTGTGATCGGAATCCAATTGCTTGGATTATATCAAAATGCTTGATTAATGAATAGCTCCGCGGTGGATGGGTCACTATTTGCTTTAGGGGGTGTTGTGCAAAATGAACCCGGCTCGATCCCAATCATACATTTCGTGCCAAGTTTCGTTTTGGGGCTGCCTATGACAAATTTAAATTGCTGATTTTATTTAAGGTCCAAGATGGATTCAGATTAAAATGCATTTTATATGAAATATAGAGAATTTCAAAAGCTTTTTAATTGCATTTTTCAAAAATAAAAAAATGGTTGGTCCGGCAAATCAAGAAAAATATTTAATGTAGGGAGTATATTATATTAAAAAAATGCTTTTAATAATTCAATAACTTATTGGGCATTTCTAGACTTTGCCTCTAAGATGAGAAATGCTTGCCTTGGGATAGAGGTTAGGATCAAAATATAAAAATTATTTGGCTTGTGGATTAAAAGTTGGGATTTTCCCTAAAATTGTATCCTTGAGGCATTAAAATGTATGAGATACTCTATAATGCCTCAAGGATACAATTTTAGGGAAAACCCAAGGAGAAGAATGATTCTCTTATGTTGAAAGATTCCGGGTTTGAGTTTAATTTGATTTGGACTTCATTTGGACAAGATAAACAACTCCAAATTTAACATAATTTATTTAGATGCTTTGTTGCTCCTTAATGCAACTTAACTTGTGACCTCTACTCCATAGCCTAGAGTAATAGTTTTAAGTATCATTCCACAAAGAGTTATGTTAGGGAAGTTATAATACTCTAAAGTTGAACCTAAATGTAATCAACCCCCAAATAAATTTATGTATTAAGCAAACCTATTACTCTAGGCTATTGAGCCCAAAACAACACGTGCCCAAGATGAATGTTGTCAATTTTGGGATAATGGGCCATGATTTATATGCTGCGGCCGCGCTTAAGGGCATACCAGTTGAATAGATTTTTTTTTCTTTTTATCAAAGAAAACCCCCCTTCAAAATTGTACAAGCTTCTTCTAAAGCATAGGACTTTCTACTTGTATATTATTATATCTAGAAAGATGGATCTTATATGAATAATACAAGTAAACAAAGTTGGCTTGAATTAGAACCCTAAATCAGGTTGAGTTTCGTAGACCTAGGATTTTGGGCACCAGATTGGTCTTTGCCCTAAATGAATAATGTTCATGTTAGGACAGAGCTGTACAACCCATATTCAGTGAGCAGAAAAAAGGTTCGCCCCAGTAAATTCACAACGAGACCGGGTTCTGCCTCAGCACTCCATGTGAGAGTTTGGGCAGGCCAGTCAAACTCGCCATCGAGGAAAGCAATGAGGGCGAGTTCGAGCAGAGCATCTGGACTCGCTGTCGATTACCCGAGGTGAATACGGGCCGGTCTCACCCGCGTTCTCGTTTAGGTCAGCTTGTGGAAAACTCTTAAAGGCCGGAGTGGCTATCTACATGCCATTTGGTCTGTAAATAGTATTTTTGTTAAGGCGGGGAGAGCTATCCGTAGGCCATCTGGGTATGAGAATAAAATTTTGGTTAAGGTGGAAGTCGCTACCTGTAGACCAATATACCTCCAGGATGTTTTGCCTATAAATAAACCTCATAACACCTCGGAACGGGGAGACCCACCCCCCAAAGTTCACACCTTCTGATTTTTTTTCCATGTCATTCGAGGTGCTGTGCTCAGATATTGGTTTAGGGAGGGGAACTAAAAAAGTAGAATTTCCAGGTGTGTGGCAGAACCTCTTCACTACAGCTCATGGGTCTATGAGTAAGCAATCTAATTTCCTATCAGTGAGGGTTAGTTTTAAGCTCATAATACTTAGCCTTTGGAGTCCGACTGTGGGTCAAGCAAATTCATCTGGGTTCGAACTCAGTTGAACTGGTATCTGTGCTTCAACATTTTTGGTACGGTGAGCGTGAACTGTAGCTTGTGAAGAAAATCTCACACGATGATCTCATGACTGAACATGGAGAGCATGGAACTAACCAGGGGAACTCGTGCCCGACATGCAAGTCTGTAATGCGTATCAACTTTGCGGAGTTCAAAAAGTTAATGGAGGCCAATTTGCGAGCCATGCTTGCGCCGCATGGCAATGTGGTGGAGCCTTTGCTATTGTTGGTCATTGTCTCATTGGGCGATGCGACACCGCAAAGAAGACTTGACAAAGAAGTTTCCATCGAAGAAGAGGACCACACTCTTCATGCTAGAGTTCTCTTTGCAAACCTGCCAGGAACTCACTACTCTGAGAGTGAGTTCGAGTGAGTACACCCAGCTTGCCAGGTTGGACCAACGAGCCCATTATACGAGTTGATTCTGACTGCCCCAGAGGCAGAAGGGTTTAGAGAACCTGCACTGAGCTATTACTCGAGGGAAGATTATCCAGTCTGACATCTGCAGTGGTTCGAGGATGTTCTCTCAATTTGGCAGATGACAGACGCCTTTTAGTGTAGGTTGTTTGTCATCTCCTTCAAGGGGAATGCCAGGTTCTAGTTCCACCCGCTTCCTCCAAGTTTGATCTATAACTTCGAAGACTTGCGCAGAGGATTCTTGCCGCACTTTGCAAACTTGAAGAAAAGGAAGGAGACGAAGACTCTTTCCCTCGTCAAACAAGGACCTCAGGAATCACTGTGTACATACATCGACTGCTTTTACCAGGAAGTTATCACCATCTAGGAGGTGCTGGGGCACACTTTACAGCTAGCCCTCACAATTGTGCTGTAAGAGGGTATCTTCAAGATGAATATAGCTTGTGACTCGCCAATGTTTTTCGAAAACTTGATCCACAGTGTGATGCGGTATATCAAAAGTGAGGCCACAAATCGTGGTTTTGTAGTCAAGTTGACAAAGCTGAATGGGGGATAGGATAAGGTGGTGGTTTACACTAGGAGGCCAGAGTTGAAGAGAAGGGAAGAGCCAAAGAGGCAAGAAAGGAGAAGGCCTTTCGGGGTCGGGAGTAGCAGAAATAAGAGAGGAGGTTTCAGGGCCCGACCAATAGGCCAGCATGGAGGCCAACAAGAGGGCCTCACCTAGCGGGGACATGAAGAAGATGTTCTCTTGAGCGTCGAGCTCGTTTCAACTCGTCCGAGAGGAGGCCAGTCCATCAAAGGTAGAACCAATCACCCTTGCAAGAGGTAAATATGACGAGTAGTGGATTAGAGGGTGATAACCTACTACGAATTACACCAGGTGGAAGGTCATGTGACGACATGTCTGGAATTATTGGACTTGAGGAGCGAAGCTAGAGAAAGGGTCTGGGAGGGGCAACAAGAGCCGAGAAAAGAAGAGGAGGCGTGGGATGATGACGTTAGGACTAGGGGCCCGAGAAGGTGTAAAGACCGAGCGGATGTTGGGTCTCAGGAAGGAATTAGAGTGATCTACTAGGAAGTGGGAGTGGAGGCAACTAGGAAGGGGAGCCTTTATGCGGTGTATCATCAAAACGTACCTCCGAACTCCTAGACTCCTCAATGGTAGAGATCTCACAATCAGCTGAGGATATGCCGAGAAATGATAACCTTTTTCATGAGGCAGCGGTGATCTAAGCGATGGTGGAGAATTTTACGGTCTCTTGAATATTGGTGGATGACAAGAGTTCTATCAATGTTGTATTCAAGAATGCCTTCAACGAGATGATGGTGGATGAGAAGAGAGTTACGCAAACAATTGGTTACAATCCCTAATGGGTCGGGCAAACAGAACACAGAAAGAATGATTCACTGCAAACTGCAACACCTGATTTGCCCCCAATGGCAAATACCACATGTTACGAACCATATTATTTCACAAAAGATCTATTATAAGCAATTACATGTGAATAGTGCTGAAAGAAAGGGAACTGATGATAACCCTAAACTCGTAACTGTACGTAGTACATGGCATATTCTAGATAAGGTTCTGTGTCCCTTCCAAGCACCCTGAACCCCTATTTAAACAGGACGGAGGGCGGCTCGAATGGTTAGGAGCAATTAATTCCACATTAAATGTTAGCTGTTTGGGGGAACATGGGAATCTTGGCAGGAAAGAGAGAATGTGCGGTTTCAACAGGCTGTAACCGTATAAATGCTACTAACTAAGACGACGGGAGAGCTGGGCCGGAGACCCAAAGTGTTCACCTAAAACTCTTAGGACTTTGGCAACTGCGGAGGGCAA
Organism: Platanthera zijinensis; assembly: GCA_039513925.1. Taxonomy (NCBI): domain Eukaryota; kingdom Viridiplantae; phylum Streptophyta; class Magnoliopsida; order Asparagales; family Orchidaceae; genus Platanthera; species Platanthera zijinensis. The sequence goes on from CM077082.1 coordinate 43,425,625, forward strand.
ACTAAGCAGGTCGGCTGTTGAGGCCGAAGAAAAAGGTGCCGTTACTTGGGACATAACCGCCCGCTTTGGTGGACTAGGAGGGTTTGCAGTTACAAACATCATAACCACCTCTACCACCAAGCAATAAAGGCCTCGTTAAGTTGTTCGAGACTAACTTTGGCAGAGTTTGCAAGATTCCGTATTAACATAATCCCTCCACTTGTTCAATTCCGTGCCGACTTTAAAAAGTAAACTGGTTACCGCGGATATTATGACCCGACTTTTATGCAGCTGAAAGCTATAAATAACCCGAATCAAAGCTTGTCTGGATCACTTTGCCATGAATTTCCTCTATTGCTGCTAATATAAAATCTAACTGATGACTGTCCTCAACAAGCTTCTCCTCGGAAAGTTGCCCACGAAGAAGAGCAAGGTATCAGAGCCTGAAGACTCCCGCTGATGCGGGTTTTGCCAAGGTTCCAAATTACCTTGAGGCAGGTACGCAGGCTCTAACCCTAAAGGAGGCGAGCTCAGAACTCGGGTAAACCCTAAAATGCCAGCTGTGTTCGCCAAAATCATGTAGGGGGACTTATTTTCACCGGTCAAGCGGTTGCGACCGCATGAATCGGACCATAATTATAAGTCCCCCCAAACGGAACCTAATTAGGCTCCCTTTGGCACAGTGGAGGCGGTCGTAAAGGCATGGGTTAAACTGTCATTCGCTAAGGATTACCTAACAAATATCATCCATTTGGACATAAAAGTGGATGAAGTTCCTTAGGTGAATGATAATTTAACCCTTATGTTCATGACCGCCACCACGGTGCCAAACGGAGTCTTAGGTGTGGAGCAAGCACCTCCCTGAGAAAGCTAGGATGTGCGGAGTCACAGTGAGAAAATTTTAGGCGATTGTTAACCGCAACTTGCTATTAGCTAGTCGTACCCCAAAATCTCATAATTTTTCGCACCTTTTTTAAATACGTCTTCTACATGCAATTTTAGGAAAAGTGATCAACACGAAAGTTGTAGATCTCGTCGAGATATACAACTTTCGTTTTGATCACTTTTCCTAAAAATTTATGTACAAGACGTACTTTGGAAATATGTCTAGGTTTAGGGCCTTTCAGAAATACGCATTGTACATGCAATTTCAGGAAAAGTATTCAACACAAAAGTTGTAGATCTCGTCGAGATCTACAACTTTCGTGTTGAGCACTTTTCCTGAAATTGCATGTACAAGGCGTATTTCAAAAAGACACGAAAAGTTGAGAGATTTTGGGATGCGACTAGCCAATAATGAATTGCAGTTAACAATCGCCAAATTTTATGTTGTTGTAATTAACTTGGCACGTAGTATAATTAATTCTTCACTACATGCCTTGCAATATTTATTTATTAATCGCAACTTTTGTTTTTATGCTGGTATTATTTTTGAATCTGAAATGCTTATGTTGTGCTATGGTGAATTCTATTGCTTGGTGTGGATGCTTTTGTGCTGTTTATCCTTGTAGGTGACAGGACCTTTTGGCAGCTTCGGTTACTGGGGGTAACCGCCCGAACTTGCGGTTGTCGGAGTTTTGCCTTCTGATGCAAGGTACCGCGCCTTTCTATAAATAGGTACGGTCTTACCTTCGTTTATTACTTAACCCGTGCGGTGATGAAGATGACGAGATGCATCTCCATAGGAAGTGTGACGTGTGTTAGAAAGTTGAAACTGTTCTAAATAATTATCCATAGAGCCCGTCTAATGTAATGTTGTGAGGGCACCAAAGGGGTTACTGAGGATGGGAGAACTGAAGTACGAGTTGCAGAGTCACTTAAAGTCTGCTCATGTCAGTCCAGACTAGTCGAAGAGGAGAGAAGTAGTCCAAATCAGAGAGGTGTCGAGAAGGTGGAAAGATGTCAGAGGAAGCCTTTCAACTATTGGGGTTAGTTGGAGGACAAAGAATTGCTCGCAACGGATGAGCCAGCCAAATGGATCAATTTATCTTTCATAGGTTTGAAATTCCAACTTAGTGTAGAGCGGTAGAATAACAGCTTTAGGGCGCACCAGGCCTGGAGGGGGTGGTTCGTGGAGAATCAATAGCGGTGGCTCGTGGCAGATAAGCGGCGACACCTGACTAATGCTCGCTTGATCGTGTGGGTGAGGGGGGGGGGGGGGGGGTTAAATCATTGAGGTTCTTGAAGAGTGTAGTACTGACCTCTTGGTGATGGCATAGGCGGGCACTTCCGCCCTTTTCCCCAACCTAGACATCTTATCTCCATCCAAGTTGATTTCCACACGTTCCCACACTCAAAATGCAATATTTAGATATAAAATTCAACAAGTTGACATGTACACGCCCTAAAACTTGGTCACATACTACCTATGATGCACGGGGACGGAAACGGGATACGGGATACGATACGAAACGGATACGGGAAACGTGATTTTAAAAAAAATAAGGATACGGGAAACGTTTTTAATTATTTTTAATTATTTTAATATAAGTACTAATTAATATAAGAATAAGACAACTAATAAACTATTTGTACATATAAGCGATAAATTAAACATTCTATTACATGTCCAACTTATACTTCCACCTCCTTCAGTTGACTTGTTCCCTCTTGTCACATATTTCCAAAAAGGCTTTTCATCATTCTCAGTAACGCTGCTACTTGAATCCATGTTATACAATAACGAAACCTAATTTAAACAATAATGAAATCATAACAATTAGAATTTAATACCATACATACAGAAAAAGCTACTAGAGCAACGTTAATTAGCTTATACTACATAAGAAAAAGCTAACAACTAAAAATATTACTTAAGAAAAATCTTATACTGATACAAATTGTTTATACTTACAAAATGCTCTACATACAGTTAACAGAGATCATACTAAAAGAGATAATGAAAAGCCCTACATATATTCCGGTACAAATATTGAAGCTACTCTACATACAGTTAACAGAGATCATACTACGAGAGATAATGAAATGCTCTACATATATTCCGGTACAAATATTGAAACTAATGAAATGCCCTACATATATTCCGGTATAAATATTGAAACTACTCTACATACTTACTAAGAGAGATGTATGTAAAAAAATCAAAAATTTCTGAACAATTATATGAAACTACTCGACATATATTCAAAATGAAACTACTGTACATACTTACTAAGAGAGATGTATGTAAAAAAATCAAAAATTACTCTACATACTTATTAAGAGAGATGTATGTATAAAAATCAAAAAATTCTGAACAATTATATGAAACTACTCTACATATATTCAAATTGAAACTACTCTACATACTTACTAAGAGAGATGCATGTAAAAAAATCAGAAATTTCTGAATAATTATATGAAACTACTCTACATATATTCAAATTGAAACTACTCTACATACTTACCGTTCGATCATGAGAGGAGATCGGCGTCGGGGAGAGCAGATCGGCGTCGATCGGGAGAGCAGAGCGACGTCGATTGGCGTCGATCGGGAGAGAGCAGAGCGGCGTCGATCGGGAGAGCAGAGCGGCGTGATCGGGAGAGGGGAGCAGCGGATTGAAAACCTAAATATTTTTTTGCGAGATTGGGATTGAAATAGCGGGATTCGCGTATCCCCCCAGCGGGATACACGAATCCTAAATATTTTATTATTATTATTTTTAAGTGCGTTTCCTGCAGTTTCGGAAACGCATTTCAGCGAGTTTCCGGGCGTTTCCCGTATCCGGTACGCGTTCGAGTCGATACGTTGCCCATTTTTAAGTATCCGTGCATCATAGCATACTACCTTTTTTCAACCAAATTGCCATCTAGCTCTCAGAAAGCCTTCCCCCAACCTTCCCCAGCCTTCATTGGTTACACTCCTATGTTACACAACGTGGACATATGACATGTAAAGTGGTTTTACTTCATTTTTGGTATCTAGATAGTGCCACAAGCTCTTGGGTACAACACTTACACTATTTGGAGCAGTACTTGTCCATTTATGACCATAAAGGTGGTCATATGCCCTCCATATATCCTTAAACCATCCTAGAATTAGGGTATTTATCAAAGCAAGATAATAAAGTCCTTAAACATTCCTTAACCATTCCACATTAAGGTACACATAGTCATACACACAAAGCTCCATCACGAGGGAAGATCATGGATAAGAAAACAAAGGTATTACACATTATACTTTGGGCTGGTCTTCATTTAGTTCTATTGTGGCTCACAAGTCCATGTGTTAATGAGAGAGTCTATGTGGTGGTGTTTGGTGTGGGTGAGGTTTAGGCTCTAGTGAAGAGTAAGTCCAACCAGAGAACTAACAACTCACCTCCTCAAGAGGATATTTTGTGTTAACTCCACCCACTAGATCCCAAAGGGTTTTGTTTAATAGTTTATATATATATTTTATAGATGTACATTGGTGAATCCACCAACTGGTTGGTAGAGATATGTTGATGGTTGAATGCGGCAGGTCTATCGCCTCTCCCGAACATAGCTCATGATAGGGATTTGTATTTTAGACTCTGAGTAGAGGGTGTTTGCTCTGCATTTGTCTAGGTTGGCTTCCTAGTATTAGAACTCGGAGGGCCACACCGTCTACCTATCATTTTATGAGGACATTGTTAATGTGGCGGTTGTTATTTCAATAGAGTACATGCAATAGTTGTACCTAGGGCGTATTTTTGTTTTGAGTTACACTCCTATAAGAGGAGGTAACCGATTCATTGTTGTCGTTTTGATATGGCGATGAGGCTCGAGAGGCTAGTTGCTCGTGTCTATGTTGAAATAGAAGTCTGTGTGAGATATCATGCATAATCTTAGCATACATTACATCCCATTCCATTGCGTTTGCAGATCCTCATCATATATGTTTATATGGACATTCTTATATGATGAGCTACTTGTTCTTTACTTTATTATAAATGGATTCCTATCATATAAGTTTGTTACTTTTCTTGCCATACTTATATATAATTACCTGCAGTAGATTTTCTTACTTGTTTAGATGCATACATTTCTCTTGATTATGCTAACATGCATTCTTCCTCCCGGTGCCATAGGGTGGATTGGGGGAGAGGGAGGGAATCCACTTAGTCCTGTAGACTAGCTATTTAGTTGACACCACTCTAAGAGCACTAACATCGGGAACCCCACTTGGCGGAGATTAGTGACTCAGAGAAGATGAGACCTCCGTCACCCTTCAGATCTACCCTGACTATCACACCGGAATTGAAGTGAGAGAAGTGAGGATCTACCTCCTAGCATTAGTTATTGCGGACTTTGTAAGGCATTCATATTTTCCCCTACATTTCACATATTTACATTGTAGACTCTTTTGGGATGATTTAAGGGATGATATTTACATTCCTTTCTAGTTTTACTTCTGCTTTATATAATCTGTGATGTGAATATGATTTCCTGGTAGGGTAGGTGTCATGTGGTAGGGGTTATCATGTGTGTTGACACTACTATATGGCAACTGCTTTGGGCATAAGATCCCTTTTGATCGTGCTTAATTCCCGGGATCTTACGTTAGATCCCCTTATCCTCCCACCATTACTGGGACCCCAACTCTTCCCATTAACCCCCCTAAAGTAAGGAGATCATTGGATCCAAGCCCAATACCGAATTATTTAAATGCGTCATATGTACGGAGTCATGAAGTATTAGAAGAAGAAAGAGATACTAATTACTGTCTTTGTCCTCCATTATAACTTAATCGCCTCTAAAGTATCTATTGAGGTTAACTATAGGAGGCACAATATTTTCTTGACTATTGCACGCATTTAGAAATCGTTTTGTTTAATTATCATTGATTATGGTAATATGAAGAACTTTTTTTTCAACATATGGTAGATGCACTAGGGCTTGAGACATCACCCATTAGAAACAATCTTACAGCTTATCCGATGTTAGTAGTCATTTGACTTTATTTGTTATTCATTGTTGTCTCGTATGGTTTCCTATAAGGAGCATAATCAAAATACAATATTATGTCATGTTGCTAAAATTGATATTTGTCATTTCTTGTTAGAGCGATCTTGGTTGTATGATCTTGATTGTATGATAGACATGTCATGCATGATGACATGAGGAACACTCATTCCTTCAATTATCATGGGCGCAAAATTATTCTTATTCTCCAGAGGAACAATCTTATTTCTAGTGCATCTGAAAGGACCTCTTGTCATCACTTAGCTCATAACTGTTTGACTCCACTATACCACTTTCAATCATAGCCCATGTTATGTTTGGGCCCCCACTTTAGAAAGAAATTGTGATCTTGATGCGCCATTCATCATAAATGGCCCAGACTCGATACCATCTTCTTCTGACCCTTTTAGGCTGGCATCAAGTCGATTTTGAGTTTGGTTGTGACTACTTAAACAAGACACAACATATATCAATTTATATTTGGAGATGGACATATTTTGATTTTGTCATGTTAGTAGGATTGCAAGGGTTCCTCATACATTCCTGTTAAAATTGTTGAAGTGAGAATGGAATGGTGGAACCGTCGAAGATCTGATTTGGTAGACCGCACGGCCCGCAGAGTCCGCCGCAGACTAACGGATAGCTTTTGGCGGGATGTCGGTCTTGTGCGGTCAGTCTTAGCTCAAATTGTAACCGACAGTTAAGGATGTCTAACCACAGATGTTGCAGACTCATCTTGAGTTCGCCAAGTCCGGCGTATTGCAGACTTTTCTGGAGCTTGCCGAGATCGGCATGGTTTTTTACTTGGTCTTTTCTCAGGTGGCGTGGTCTGGATGTTGAGTTTGTCTGGGTTGCGAAGTTCGCCTATGTTGAGTTCACGCCAGAGACCGCTGGAGGTTTGGACTTGGTCACGGTTTGCACCAAGTCCTATTGTTCCTTGTTCTCAGAGTCCACGTGTTATGTGCGGACTGGATGTGGAGTCCGCGACGACTTCAGGTTGTCTCATGCGGCCTGGTTTTGTGTCCCCACTCATGTGCGACCTGGTGCAGGTAGCCACACGATTATGAACAGTTATCCTATCGCTATGAGTGGTGACGACACTCCTCCTCACACCTATAAATAGGAGTTCTCGGCTCATCATATATTAACATGAACAGTAATCTTGAATCTTGAGTTAAAACTTGCGGTTAAGTTTTCTTATCCGTGAGGCTTAGAGAGTAACCGGGTTTTGTTGTATTGCAGACTGTGCGGCTACCACTGATCAACCAGGGAACTTGGTTCCGACTTCAGTCAGGTTTCGGTGCGGCTGGCGGATAGCAGTTAGTTACTGGTCGCGGCTTGCGACCAGACGGTTTGACAAAACTCAGGCCTCTGGCGGTTTGACCGTTAAAACTATAGTTAAAACTTGCGGTTAAGTTTTCTTATCCGTGAGGCTTTGAGAGTAACCGGGTTTTGCTGTATTGCAGACTGTGCGGCTACCACTGATCAACCGGGGACTTGGTTCCGACTTCAGTCAGGTTTCGGTGCGGCTGGCGGATAGCAGTTAGCGGGTTGCAACTGGTCGTGGCTTGCGACCAGACGGTTTCTTTTTGACAAAAATTTTCCCAGTTCAATAAGTCAGCCCGCCTCTGGCGGTTTGACTCTGTTTAGTTTGGCACATCTTGTTCGCGTTTTCTGGCAGTTAGGCGACCTTGCGGTCAGGCGGCTTGTAGTTGCGGACAGTTTCTTCAATTTTCAATAACGGGGAGTCCGCGCGGTTAAGTTGTAGTTTGGCGACTTGGTGGCTTCAGCGGACACCGTTCTGCAGATAGGCGGTTACTGTTAGCAGTCCGCCCAGTTTACTTTGCTTGTTGTTTTTTATTTTCATCTAGTGCATTGACGAATCATGTCTCACAATGCATGCCTCGTGCTATAAATAATATAGATAATATAAGTTTCTCTTTCCTTCTATTGTGCTAATTTTACTTGAGCATAGTTTGGTTGAGTGTTCCTGCGACCTTTTTCCGCTTCTGTGAAATTTTTACAATTCCCTCCTCGTAAAAACATGTGATTTAAGGTGCTTTCTTTGGAGAAATTTAAAGATTAATTTGTAAGAACCCCTTTTTTGCAGCGAGTCTTATGCTCAGAACCACTGCTTTGTGGTGATACCATCCCCGAGGAGGTTGTTACTACAAATCGCCGATTCTGCCGGCAGATTCTCAACCATCATATCACCGAAGAAAAGAAGAAATCATATATGTGAAATGAGTCCACAATCACAATGCTATATAAATAAGTCCACAAAAGTAGATCTGAAAAGGAAACTCAAATGGGCTCCTGCCCAGTACATATCATATGAACCTCACTACAAAACGCTCGCGGAAGAAAAACTACTAATCACTCATGGATCTCGTGGCTGCTGCTGCAACTCCTGGATTAGGCCGCTTCACCTCCTCCTGCATTGTACTCTGGTTGTGTTGGGTCCCCTTGAGCTTCACCCTGTCTCCCTAGCTGGAGTCCCCCGTGTTATGCCCATCATGCCATTAATCAAAAGATTAAGTCTTGGTCCCCCTCTCCTATACTTGGCCGGCTGGAATTGATGTCATTTTCTTCCCAAGAGTCAGGGAAGAGGAATGGAGGCTTAGGGAAGGGGAAAGGGGAAGTCTCTTTGCATTCACCATTAATCCCCCTCTTTCTCTCTCTTTAAAATGAGAATCTCCCATTAATCACCCATTAATCCTACCAAATCCAATTAATCATATAAAATTAATTAAATTGATCTTAATGGGCTGTAGAATGGGCCTTGGGCATGACCTTAGCCCACTATAGTTTGCTTGGGCTCAATTTTCCTTCCTTGAGCTTGGTTTGACCAAGGTTGACTTGGGGGTGCTGACTTGGTCAATTGAGTGGGTTGACTGGTCAAATATGTGTCTTGAGTCCATTGTCACCACCCGAGTTCATTTGTGACTTGGTGTAATTAATTTGGCTCAAGTTAGGGCAACTTGACCTAACTAGGGTTAGGGTTGACTCTAGTTAACTTCACCTATTTGGTTGACCCCAATGAGTTCTTAGTGCTCTAAAGGACTCCTTATAAGATTGAAACTTACCTGGTGGGGTCATATAGTCAAGTTGGAACCCAAAAGCCAAATCCTAGGCTAAGTAACCAGAAATTGTTATTTGCAGACCAATGTGATTTCATCTATTCGCCTAGGCACTCATGATCCCCCTGATCTACTTAGAGCTTTGTCATGACCTAGTCAAAACTTCATAGGGATTTGGTTGCTTGTGAGATGTTACAAATTTGAGGTTGAAATTAAATTTTGTGATGTTCACCAAACTCAATCTAATGATAAATTTGAGGTGTATAAGATAGGTCTAGTAGTTGCATGTTCGTGTATAACAAAAAAACATATAATGCAACATTATTTCAATGATTCCATATGTCGAGCATGTTTGACTCATACTTTTGCTTATATGTTCCTCTTTCTTTCTCACCTTATGATATCTATCTTTTTTTATTCTAAATTTTCTTGATTATTTAAGTGATATGCATCAAATTATAAGTAATAATTTGTGAGAATCTTAACAAAATATAATTTCATGAAAGACTTTATCACGGGGGTTTCATGTTTTCAAAAGACAAAGGTTTTCTGCATTCATTAGAAAAAAGGTTTGTCATGACTTGCAGCGAGGGATCCGCCCTTTATCTCACTACCTATGATAACTTAGGCTTCGTTTGGGAGGACTTATTTTCACCGGTCAAGCGGTTACGACCGCATGAATCGGACCTTAATTATGGTCTGATACATGGATCGTAACCGCTTAACCGTTGAAAATAAGTCCCGCCAAACAGAGCCTTAGAGTCTCCCGCATATCATTAACTTTTTAGGTTTAACATGGAGGAGTTTGCACAGATTATGGTTATTCAACAGCATGATAGTAGCGGAGCATTTTTCATATCAATGTTTGGACTTCTGTGTTGCAAGCTACATTAATACTAGATGGGGTCAAGTAGGGGTGATATCGAGTCGAGTTCGAGCAATTCTGGCTTGACTCAAAATCGAAATTTTTGACTCGAAATCGAAGTCAATTTTCGAGTTCGGCCGGCTCGGCTCGAAATTGACTTGATTCCGAGTCAGCTCGAATCAATTTCGAGTGGGCTCGAAATTTAGTGTTTTCTTAATAAAAATGTAAATTATGTTAAATTTTTGATATAATGGAAGACGGGAAACCAGGCGCAGGAACACTCAACCAATCCGAGCCTAAATAAATCAGATGCAAATCAGAAGAGCAAGAATCTTGTACTAATCAATTTTTTAAAAGCGAGACATACATGACGAGACATGATTCGCCAAAGTAACCAAAGAGAAAGTAGAAACAATTACAAGGCAAAGCCTAACCGCGCGGACTCAAAGAGTTAGCCGCCGGCTCTAATGCTGCACTACGGAGTCCGCACAAACCGCCAGGTCGCCTGACCGCAAACCTAGCCGCGCGGATTGCCCATTATTCCAATGCAAGAAGGAACTCTACTTGCCGATCAGCAAGCCGCCTAACCTCAAGGTCTCCTAGCCGCCTGACCGCACGATTTGCTGCTGCCGAACTGAGCAGGCCGCCAGAAAAAGACAAATTATTGAACCGGGAAACTAGTTGCATAAGAGAGACTGCCTAGCCGCAACCCGCGACTGCTGTTAACCGCTAGTTGTTATCCACAGAGTCCGCACTGTTCCTGACCGCAGTCAGAATCAAGTCCCTAGCTTCCAGCGCTATTCGCACAACCTGCACAACACAACCAAATCAATCTTCAAACTGCGCGGATACAATATCCAGTCTGCAGTAACAATCCACGAGTTCACTTACTGTTCATTCGCTCTCATATTGATGTGACAGGGGGTCCATATTTATAGGCATGGTGAGGAGTGTGGTCACCGTCCTAGCCGATAGGATAACTGCCCCATCTCACGACAAGAACTAAGTGTATCCGCAAGCCACGGACACACAACCAGTCCACTGCGACCTGTGCAGGATAGCCAGACCGCCAATAGCTTCACCAAGGCCGGATCGCAAACTTATTCGCCTTGTCGCCAAAGGCCAAGCCAGGACGCCGCCACCAGCAGAACTCTGCAGCAACACCCTGTCCACTATTAGTGGACACCGCTTCAGTCCGCGCGCCCTGCTGACACAGCACCAGTCCACACCCCCAAGTTAGCAACCAAGGCACAAAAGCGAAGCTGCCCAACTTGGCGGATACTGCACCAGTCCGCACACCTTGCAGACTCAACTCCAGTCCGCATTCCCCAAGCTCGCAACCAAGGCACACGGCAACTGCTGCCGAGCTTGGCAGACTGAGAAGCAGTCCGCACTTAAACGCGCGATCTCTCCGGACTGAGCCAAACCTGGACTTGGTTCAGAACCAGCCAAGTCCACACCACCGGCCACAAGGGCCAGTCCGTGCTTACTGGCGGACACTGGACCCAGTCTGCCAATCCCGGCGAACTCCAGCACCTGTCCGCTCTAACCGGCAAACCCTGCGGCTTCCACCAGCCGCACCACCAGAGCTAGACCAATGCATTTGCCATGCCAGTCTGCCGATTTCCAGCCAAGTCCATATCTTGCCGGACTCCGCGGATAGAGAAGTTATCCGGCCGGTTACCTTCTGGGATCCAACTGCCTGCTGAGCATAAGCCGGCCTGGACTGGCCACCGCCTCTGTCCGCTCAGACCGTGCGAACAGACAGTCCAGGCCGCCAAAGAACAAGCCGTTTGTAACATCTCTACCGATCTGGCTAACCGCCAGTCCTGTCTGCATAGACCGCGCGGACAGGTCGCCCAGGGTTTCCCAATTCCCCACTTTCACTTCACCATTTTCAACACTCCCCATTGAAGTGAGAAGTGGTGAACAACCCCAGCAGTTCCCGTAACCTTGCACCTGGTCCTTCCGATAGCGCCGTCGAGAAGATGTCTGAGACATAGTCCTCGCCCCGCATATCCTAGACCATGAGGGATCCCTCCAGCATCTCCCGAAAGGAGTCATGCTTCCCTCCGCCTTCTTCTTCGGCTTCGACCTCCACTTGTATGCCATAGGAGTAACACCAACGACCTTGGGCACAGAATCCCAAGCCCCGTCTCCTCTGAGGGTAGTCTCCTCAGCCTTGGCGTCATCCACCTCCTTGACTCTAGTGGTGTCATCATAACTAGAAGACACTCGCTCAATCTGAGGGCCTGCGAAGAAATATGAGACCGAAGTCACCGTGTTTCCTTCGCTATATCGAGTTGGTGGCTTGGTGACCCTCTTCGATCTCCGATGAACCTGATCACGGCTAACCACCTCTGTTATTCCTTTAGAACCAACTCCATTCCCAGGCAAAACCGGAACAATGCTCCCCTTGCTTCCTGAACAAGAAGCCACCGCACTGGAACCAGAAGCACCTAGAGCAATGCTCCCCCTGCTTTCTGAACCAGAAGCCTCCGCTCTTGAACTGGAACTGCCTGGAACATCGCCCCCTTGCTTCCTGAACAAGAAGCAACCTCCCTGGAACTAGAAGCATTTAGAGCAACGCTCCCCCTGCTTCCTGAACCAGAAACCACCGTCTTCAAGCTAGAAGCACCTGAAGCATCACTCCCCTGCTTATAGAACCAAACTCCTCTGCCCCGGAGCTAGAACAACCTGGAGCTCCTGGTGACACATGCAGCTCCATCTGAACCTTAGCAGCAGCCTCCTTCAGCTCACCATCTGACTTGCTCACCTCTAGCTCCACATCTGAGCTGCCCCAATACGACGTCAGCTCATCGAAGACAACGTCTCTTGACACGATGAACTCCTTCGTCGCAGGATCCATACACCTCCATCTCTTCTTCTACTTATCATACCCAATGAAGAGTATCTTCGTCTTGAGAGCATCCGGAGTGTGCACATAGCAGGTAGAACCAAACATCCAAAGGTGCTTCACGCTGGGCTTTATCCTGAACATCAGCTCATACAAAGTCTTCATGTTGATCAGACTCAGAGACTTCTGATTGATGACATATGCCGCGCAGGTCATCCTTTCCGCCCAAAAGCCTTAGGAATGCCTTTGCACTGAAGCCAACACTTGCAGGTCTCCGTCAAAAGACGGATCTTCCGATTTGCTACTCCACTTTGTTGCGGAGTATGTCCACAAGAGAGCTCCCTTCAGATTCTATGTTTCCTGCAGAAGTTTGAGAACACGGTGTAGCTAAACTCACCTCCGTTACTCGTTCTCAACTTCCAGATCTGCAGACCAAGTTGACCCTCCAATAAGCTTCTTGAACTCCACGAACAAACGGAACGCGTTCGACTTCTCCTTCATGAAGTACACCCAAGTATACCTCGAGTAGTCATCAACCAATATCAGCATGTACCTGCTGTCTCTAAGTCTGGCGGTGACGGTCAGTCCCACCAGATCACCATGGACAACCTCCAATGGTGCCTTACACCTGGACTGCGCCTTATCAAACGCAAAGCGATAAGCTTCACCGTGTTGACATCCCGCATAAGCTTGACCGTCGCCGAAGGTTGACATCCTGGGCAAGTCTCTCACAAGGTTTCTCACCGTCATTGCTTTCAGCTTGTCCATCCCCACGTGCCCCAGTCTTTCATGTCAGATAGCTGCACTATCATTGGCCTTCAATCGATCAGCATCAGAATTTGTTGATGACCCAACCAAGTTCTTCTCCTTACTCCCAACTTGAGCAACGTTCACCGAGTGCAAGACAAACTTACACTCCTTAAGGTGACCAGGTTGCTTGCATCTATAGCACCTTGGTCCTTCCTTCCTCTTCCTCATTATGCCTAGGAGAAACACTCCTCTCTTGCTGATCAGAAGTAGAGGGACCAACCTTCAGCAACAAACTTCACCTTCTTGTTGAACAACCCATCGAGGGAAGTCCAAATCTCCGCAGCTGACTGACATCCGCCGATGTGGTCCAAGAGTTCCGATGAGATAACCTGCTTGAGAATAACCTCTGCTTTCGCATTTGTCTCCTTCCAAACTCTCATCACTTCAAGCATTGCTAGCAGTAACCACTTGCCTTCTGTCTCCACAAACCACCTCCTAAAGGTCCTCACCAAGAAGATAACATTTCATACATGACTTCCACTTTCCAAAGTTAGTCCATGTAAGAAGCTTCATTCCAAGATCCCTTGCTAAACCACCCTCCATTGCACTTAACCTTGGTTCACTTAGACTCACAGAAGCACTGAAGCAAACTGCTGGTTGATCCACTGCTCAAGCCTCTGTTCTCTTTGATACCATGTTAAAGATTTGATATAGCGGAAGACGGGAAACCAGGCGCAAGAACACTAAACCAATCCGAGGCCAAATAAACCAGATGCAAATCAGAAGAACAAGAATCTTGTATTAAACAATTTTTACAAGGCGAGACATGATTCACCAAATTAACCAAAGGGAAAGCAAAAATAATTACAAGGCAAAGCCTAACCGCGCGGACTCAAAGAGTTAGTCGTCAGCTCTAATGCTTCACTACAGAGTCCGCACAAACCACCAGGTCTCCAGACCGCAAACCAAGCCGCGCGGACTGCCCTTTATTCCAATGCAAGAAGGAACTCTACTCGCCGATCAGTAAGCCGCCTAACCGCAAGGTCGCCTTAGCCGCCTGACCGCACGATCTGCTGCTGCCGAACTGAACAGGCCGCCTAGAAGCGGACAACTTATTTAACCGGGAAACTAGTTGCAGATGAGAGACCATCTAGCCACAACCCACGACCTGTTGTTAACCGTTGGTTGCTATTCGCAGAGTCCGCACTGTCCCTGACCGCAGTCAGAATCAAGTCCCTGACTTCCAGTGCTATCGGCACAACCTGCACAGCACAACCCGATTAATCTTCAAACCGCGCGGATACAATATCCAGTCCGCAACAACTATCCGCGAGTTCACTTACTGTTCATTCGCTCTCATATTGATGTGACAGGGGGTCATATTTATAGGAACGGTGAGGAGTGTGGTCACCGCCCTAGCCGATAGGATAACCTCCCCATCTTACAGCAAGAACCAAATGTATCCGCAAGCCGCGGACACACAACCAGTCTGTCGCGACCTGTGCAGGATAGCTAGACCTACCAATAGCTTCACCAAGTCTGGATAGCAAACCTATCCGCCTTGTCACCAAAGGCCAAGCCAGGACGCCGCCACCAGCAGAACTCTGCAGCAACACCCTGTCCGCCTTTCAAGCGGACACCGCTTCAGTCCGCGCGCCCTGCGGACACAGTACCAGTCCGCTCCCCCAAGTTAGCAACCAAGGCACAACAACCAAGCTGCCCAACTTGGCGGATACTGCACCAGTCCGCACGCCTTGCGGACTCAACTCCAGTCCGCATTCCCCAAGCTCGCAACCAAGGCACACAGCAATTGCTGCCAAGCTTGGCGGACTGAAAAGCAGTCCGCGCTTAACCGCGCGATCTCCCCGGACTGAGCCAAACCTGAACTTGGTTCAGAACCAACCAAGTCCACACCACCGGCCACAAGGGCCAGTCCGCGCTTACTAGCGGACACTGGACCCAGTCCGCCAATCCCGACGAACTCCAGCACCTATCCGCTCTAATCGGTGAACCCTGCGGCTTCCACCAGCCGCACCACCAGAGCTAGACCAAGGCATCTGCCATGCCGGTCTGCCGAGCTCCAGCCAAGTCCGCATCTTGCCGGACTCCGCGGATAGAGAAGCTATCCGCCCGGTTACCTTCTGGGATCCAACTGCCTGTTGAACATAAGTCGACCTGGCTGGCCGCCGCCTCTGTCCGCTCAGACCGCGCAAACAGACAAGCCCAGGCCGCCAAATAACAAGCCGTCTGTAACAGCTCTGCCGATCTGGCTAACCGCCAGTCCTATCCGCATAGACCGCATGGACAGGTCACCCAGGTTGCCCAATCCCCCACTTTCACTTCACCATTTTCAACAAATTATTACAAATTTTAGAGTAAAGTAATATTGTTTTAAAATCATCTTGTATTACACGAGTAATGACCAATCAAATGTATCAAAAATAATTAACTTACAGACTTGTATAGAATGATTAAAGAGCAGTATCCATGAAAAAAAACACAATGCTAATTGTTTGTGGTTACAGATTAAAAAGCAGTATATAATGACTAAAGGCTTCTATGGTTGGTGACTTGCAAAACAAATATCAAGAATTAATTAAACAGATTGAAATCTGTCAGGTACCACAAACAATTAGCTTTTTAATACAGAATACTTTCACAGAACCTTGAATTCAGGAAGATAAATGATGAGAAGAAAGCATCCATGACTGCTCAATTTGCTGTTGAAGCTACACTTTGAAGGGTCCATTCTGCACAGAAAGATGATGATATGCCTCCCATTGAAGGCATCCTTGCTCCACTTGAAGTAGAACTCAAGTTGGCCCTCCAAGAGGTGTGGCTGTATTTTTAAGATGCTGAGGTCGACCCCATGACGCCCTCGCTAAGGATGAGGGAAGCAGGTCTCCCTTGAGCCGTGACCCCATCTCCGATGCTTTGCTGGATTTAGGCTCTTCCCGGCGTCCGCTGGATTTGGAACTTGGAAGCTTGGAACTAAAAAAAACACTGAACACAAAAGGCAGAGCAGCTGGCAAAAATGTTGAAGTGAAGACTAACTCTGAAGAGGGCCAAGAGGCGCGAAATCATGAATGTTGAGACCCAAGTCTCCGAGAGACAACATTTAATTTCGGAAGGACAACATTAATTAAGGCGTAGAGGTAAAGAGGAGGGTCAGGGCCAGATAAGCGGGGTGGTAAAGTGCACTTTTGCATTTTACCGTAAAGTGCACTGATTTGACGGTCCGCGTGGATCAGCGTACATATCTTAAAGTGTACGCATCTCAAAGTGCATTGCACTGATCCACACAGACCATCAGATCAGTGTACTTTACGGTAAAGTGCAAAAGTGCACTTTATCACCCCCAAGTTCGCTAGGCCGCCAGACATCAGAACGTAATGAAAAAGTGGGATGAGATGGGATGTTGCCATTATGATAATCGAAACTTGAAAGACATCACACCAACATTATATACAAATAATTAATCGAACCTGCTTGAATCAACAAACGAGTGACTCATATGAGGCTCAAAATTGACTCAAAATCAATTTTGAGTCAATTTGATTCGAGCCAATTTCATTCGGTTCATTTTAATTCGATTTTGATTCAAGCAATTTTCAAGCAAATACAAGCTTTGACGATTATGCTAAAGCCTTAGTGTCGAAGTCAACCCAGGGAGGGCTGATGAAAAAATCACGCACGGGCAAAACAAATCGCGCACGGGTGGAAAAAAGCACGCTCGGGCAAAAAAAATCACGCTCGAGTGAAAAAAACACGCCCGATCAAAAAAACAACTTAGGATTTTTTGAGAGAAACACTTTTGAGAAGTCATAAGTTGGACCCGAATAACTTATGAAAAATCAATTTATCATCAATTTTAAAATAAGTGATTTCTAACAGCTGCACAAACAAACAACTATAAAACTGCATTTATGTTTTGAATAAAGATTATTCGTCAACATAAGCGGTCACAAATATAACCTTAGTTGTTGGCTTAGCCTACTCATCCGAATTTAATAAAGACTATTTATGTAAAGTTTAAAAAGTCACAATGTTGATTTCATCTAGATTTCCTCATCAAATATTGCTATTATTTGTCATAAATTATTTTATTCATTTTTCATCAATAGAATCATTAATCCATGTTAGGCTTAATGAGATTGTCACTCAACAATCCATTATTAAAATTATTAACCTTATGTTCTTTCACTCATTAAACATATAATTCGGTTTCTAAAAGGAAGAACTCTTCACACTCTTTGATCTCAGGGCCAACAAATCCATAATTTCATTCTAAAATCCTATATATCCTACCAAGACTCCGTTTGGGAGGACTTATTTTCACCGATCAATCGGTTACGACCGCAGGAATCGGACCTTAATTATGTTCTTCCTGCAAAACTAATGAATATTTGGGATTCCAACAAATATTTGGACATTTTCTTTTAACAAAGTAGTTAAGAAATTGCATATGAAATAGTAATGATATCAATTAACTAAAGAAATGAAATGTAGTGAATTTTCCATCAATTTTGGCTTCGTTTGTGGCAGTCATAAATGCATAGGTTAAACCGGCATTTGAAAAGGAGTACCTAACAAATTTCATCCCTTTGAACATAAAAGTGGATGTGAGTTTATAGCAGTAATATAAAAAGTTAGTACATATTGTACAGCCAAAAAAAAACGACAAGATAAAAAGTTAACCCTAAACATGGATAATTACAACTGTATTAGTTTAAAATTGGCGCTGAATGGACGATTGCTGATCTCAAATGTAACAAATGATGGAAGTAATTACAACTAAACCACTCTTGAAATTTTTATTACTCAAAGTCGCGAAAAAAAACATTGAGAAAAAGTCGTAAGAGATGCGAGTTTATAGCAGTAATTATCACAACATATGAATCACAATGGAGGATAGAAGTAAGAGGACAAGGAAAATCCAAGGAAAAGCAGCCCGCCGATGGTAGCCACGGTGCCTTGAGAGATCTTGGAGGCCAGTATGCTTCCTCCCACTACAGCTACAGATGTACATATGGTATGCCCTAAAGTAGCTCCAATGCCTACTCCAATGGCATTCTTATGAGTAGCCAGCTGCATTCAAAGAAATATTATAAATATTAAGCAGGATATATATATATATATATATATATAAATATATATATATATAGGGGGTTACTCTATTGCGGGCGCACAGGCTCAGCAAGGGTCAAGGAGGCTCAAATCGAAAAGTGATCAACATGAAAGTTGTGATCTCGGCGAGACGAACTAGCATGTTAACTTTTTGTTGGATTTTGGACCTCGATTTGGGTTCCGAAATTGGGGCGGCAGAACTGCTACAGTAAAGCGCCCGCCGTGGAGTCGGGGCCCAAATCGAGGTTAAGACGGCTCCAAATCAAAAAGTGATAAACATGAAAGTTGTTCGTCTCGCCCAGATCTACAACTTTCATGTTGATCACTATTCGATTTGAAACCCTCTTGACCCCAAAAAGGCTTGCCCGTACACCCCCCGCATTTGAGATTTATCCATATATATATATATATATATATATATATAGAAATAATTACCCAAACCTCCCCTGTAAACTAGCATAATTAGTGAGAGCATCCCTCTTATTTTCGAAATTATAAAAAACTCCTCTTAACGTTTTCATTTCATTACCAAAACCTCATTCTGGTCTTTTTCATTTCATTACATCCATGAAGAAAAATACCCTCTGTTGGACACTGTTTATCGAGATGAGTGTTTTTGTGCATGGATGTTCATGAAATTAAAACTTCAGGGGAAGGTTTTTGTAATGAAATGAAATCTTTAGGGAGAAGTTTTTGTAATTTCGAAAATAAGAGGGGTGTTGTCAGTAATTTAGCAAAGTTAGGAGGGAGGCCCCAGTAAATGGCCCTATATATATACTATTATATAAAATAGTTATGCAATGAACTGTTTTCTTCCAAATTCTACAAGTTTTATATAATAAAAATCATATAAAAAAATAAATTAACCGTAATAATTTATCTCTCAACCTTCCTGAAAGAATGCCAGATGGAAAAAGGCCGGTTAAAATGTATACAATTTCAAATTATTACAATAAAAATGTTACGATGCTGCAAAAAAATGGATTGCTTTCCTACTGGATGAAGTGGGAATACTACCAGCGTGTAAGCTATGTAGCAAAAATTCCAAGTCAAGCCACTGAACACTATGGCGCCATGATCAACACAGTGGCTTGGGCTGGTAACTTAACAGACCCAGAAGTTGATAAATGACATGAGGATCGAGCCTGATGCTGCTGTTTGGCGAGCTTTGCTGGGGGCGTGTCGGAGGCTTGACCGATATGATATTGCAGAGACGGACATGGGTAAGATGAGCCGATTCAGTAGCGGCGATGACATTCTCCTCTTGACCATCTACTCATCAGCGAAGCACTAGGAGCAAGCTGTGTGGAGGGTGATGATGGAGAGACGAGTGCGCAGGGGGCAGGGCCTGAGTTAGATGGAACCCAGCAGCAGAAGGAGATCGCAGATGGAAGAGGGAAGGCGGAAGGAGGCTACGGGTTGCTGTTAACCATAGAAAAAATATGGGTTTTTTGAAATTTTGGGGTGCAGTTAGTCATATAGACGAGTTGGGGTTAACAATCACCTAAAAGAAACAAAGGAATTGAACATTGCATGAATAGTAAAAAAAAAAGTGTAACTTTCATTGGCACATGGGTTTTTTGGGATTTTGGTTTCTTCCTGATAACGATATATTATAAATTATTATATTCACAATCTATATAATATATTATAAATTATTATATTCACAATCTATAAAATATATTATAAACCTTTACGGAATCGGTGTGATCGTGGTCCATGCTGATCCTTCCTGCAACGCTCCCGCCTCTCGAAGATAGCACCGATTCCATAAAGACACCCTTGCGTCCTTCACGATTGCGCCTTCAGCAGACCCAGCCTGGAAGCTCCTATGGTTACAACAGCGTCGGCTCGCGATTCCTGCACTATGCAAGCCCTTCTCCCACATGCATGTGATGCGCGTAAAATACGGCAAGCGTACCGGTCGCACAAGTAATAAAGTTGGGAATAAATCCTCGGATGTCGGTCTCTTGAGGAATGCAATTAGCGTCGAACGATTTAGACTCTAAAACTATTGTTATGAGAGTTAATTGAAATAAACAAAAAGAGAAGGGGGCTTTGGTTGGTGGTCTTACGACCGATTGCACTAATGTAAACTATGCGGGTCGCAATCACCGCTTCTTAAGGCGAGATGGATGTAGCGGCCGCGATGCCGTACTTCGGTTGGTGAATGGACGGAAGTCTAGCGAGTGAGGTGATTAGTGCGAAGTGAAATTGAGTGAAACGAACGTGTGGAGTGGAGCGAGGCGCATCAAAGGATAATTCTCACAAGCACGATGAAACACAAATGATCCAATTTAACACTAGAATTTAATGTTCATTACATGCATAAACAATCCATGCAACAAGAAAAGAGAGAAAATGCAAAACCACGAGATTGAAGATCCACCGCGGTTGTTGGCCGGAGGTGCGGGTTGTCAATCCGCTTCCAAGCGCAGTCCGAGGAGGGCTTCCGGTACCACCGAGCTGTCACCTCGAGGGCCTGTAATTCCGTTCTCTAGGTATGCTTCGTCTTCTTCCTTGGTGGAAAGCTCGGAGAAGAATGTTTCAATGGCCGGGAGGGTCACCGGAGGATGCGGAATGCTTTGGAATCGTCGGAGAAGGTCCTCCCGATGATGGAGATGAAGGTGGAGGCGAATGGAACTGCTGGAGGGCGAAATGACGGACTGGCGGAGGTTCTGTAACGTGTCCCGTTGCCCTAATTCGCGGAACAGGGCATTTTATAGCTTGCAGAATAAATAGGGCGCACGACCACTGGCGCACGACCCGTGGTCGTGCGCGACCAAGGTCAGCGCCCGTGCGCGAGCAACCTGCAGACCTGCATCAGAAAATCAATGGTCGCGCACGATCAGCAGCGCACAATCAGTGATCGTGCGAGGCAATGCTGATGATCATGCGTAAATAGCCAGACAGAACTTTTGTAAAATGGGGTATGACTGCGCACGATCGGCGGCGCACGAACAGTGGTCGTGCGCGGTATGGCGAGTGATCGTGCGGAAGGTTCAAGACAGGGATTTCACAAATGAGTCCGGGCTGCGCACGATCAGTGATCGTGCGCCAGGAGGTCGATGGTCGTGCGTGGGTAAAAACGCACGACCACTGACTCCATTGCCAAAAACAGTGAAACGCCTATCCCGAATGCCCTCACGATCCCCAAACCTGCAGGAAAACTGCACGGGTCATCGATCGTGACAGCCGCAGCAAACAATAATAATCATAACAAGAATGTAAATGCACAAAAGCACAGAAATGGGCTAAAAAGGTGCACAGGGCGTGGAATGCCGTAGCTAACCAAAAGAAGTACTAATGGCGCTAAAAGGTAGTGCAAAGTTGAGGAAAAAGGCCAAGATGAGTCCAAAATAAGGTATAAAATAGGGACTCATCAGCATGCCCCCGCGGCTTCGTTCAATGGCACACTCCGACACCCCAGCGCCTCAGCCTCCTATGGATCCGACCATCTCCCGCCACCTCGATGCTCAGGAGGCATCAATTGCTTCCCTCTAATCCCTCATGCAGTGACTGGATGCGAAATTACATGCCCTCCTCGCTAGCCGCCCGAAAACATTCCCAGCCTCCAACGCGAAGTCCCCTCAGTTTTCAGTACGCTTCCAAAACTCTCCCGCAACCCAGTCCCACCAGCCGCAGGCTTCCTCCAACTAAACCGCTACTTCGACATTCCCTCCAATGATACAGACTCCATGGAGTGGATTGCCCGTGCGGAGCACTTCTTCAACATTCACCGACTCCAAAGCCACACAAGGAGGTGACGTCTCTCCATTAAGTTCGCTGGCTCCGATAAAAAGACCATTCGCTCTCTTGATTGGAACACCAACATGACCTCATCCTCCACCGTGTTCACTATTCTGGGATGGCATTGTAATGTCTATGTGGTACACGATGTTGAAACTAAGAAAATCCGAATTCATAGAGTTTGGACGAAGGGGGTGACCAAAGACTACTGATCTAGTGGTCGACCCGAGCAAACCACAACTAAATGAAATCAGAGAACTGAGTGAGTTCACTGAACGGCCTAATAACGGAACGCGCGTGCTCTAGCGAGGAGGTTCCACCACATACCCGGAAGTTTATAAGAACTTCCCTCCTAAAGCCAATGATGAGCTCGACACAAGGCACTGGCACATCAAATAAGAACTTAGGGGTGGTGGGGGGTCAACGTGTCTTCTACTTGTGTCTTGGGTTCCTATTTATAGGCAATCCAGGGGGTACATCGTCTGCGAATGGTCGCACACGCCCTTTTAAGATACTGCATACCTGATATTTAGGTGGCCTTGTACCCGAGAGCCTCTGAAGGAGGCGAGTTGATTGTTGTCACCTTAGACGAGGTCGCATTAGCCAGACTTTTCTGGTTGGCTCGTTCGTATCAGAGCCTTTGAGGAGAGAGCTCATCAGTGAGATGGGTTCCATCACGACGAGTTTGCATGAGAGCCGAGTTCTTGCAAGGCGAGCTCGGAAGGAACTCACTGACTAGTATGGTAACCCGAGCTTTAGTTTAGCGAGCTCTCGTCAGCAAGCTAATTGCTAGTTTGTGCGAGATCTTGATAATCTTTGCTTGTCATTGGTGGCTTCATCCCTTAGTTTGTGCGAGATCTGAGATTTCGGAGCCTATGATTAGGCTTGGGCCCACCTCGTCAAATTCATGTTGAACACAATATCCGCTCTTTACGAGCTCGCCTGGAGCCTGGAAAGAACCATCAAACCCTTATTCGGCGAGCTGCGAACCACCAAGCTAAGGAGTGTCAGAATCCCATTCCCTATAGATAGGAGCTGAGATTTCTGAAACCTTACACCTTCGACCACGACTACTGATAAGCAAGACACCTACCTTGCCTACGAAAAGAAGACGACCACCTCACCAGCCGAGGTGAAAGGATTCTCCATTGGTCGGGTTGAACCCCATTCTGGCCACTGAGGCCCTAACTGCTACCAATTTTTGTGCATGCTATGAAGGCTTCTCTTCACGCAACTTCCTTAAGCGCACTAAGGCATAAGAGAAAGAAAGCAGCCTAGGCCAGGGCACTAATGACCCTAAGATCACACAGGGTGGAGCTCCTAGGAAAGGGAGGCGAGCCTCTAGCGAAGAAGGTCGCTCTTTCCACTACTCCAGACTCGCTCACAGACCCGCAACCAAGGCACGTTGACGACATTAGCTCGGGCTCGCACAAGGCCTGTCATGGTCTGGATTGTTCTCGCTTCTAACCTCCTCCATTGATTTATTCTTTCAGGGCGCCTTTGGGTTCATCACAGACCTGACCCTAGAAGACTATCACATTTCCATTCCCTCACGGAGAGGCAATCACGAAACTCCTTTGGGCAAGGCAAAGTCTAACCTCTCCGCATCACCCGATGAATAGGACTATCCACGAAAAATATTCTTATCGTCTCTATTAACTGAACTGCATGCAGTGCACGTTTATGACGAGGCTTCAAAGGCTCCGTCGTTGCCCGAGGAGACTACTCTTGCGACCCCACGAGTCGTGAAGCTACCCACACCTCGTGCTGATGACGCGGCCAAGGAGCTAACTCCAAAGTCAAAGTGTGCTCGCCTCCTGAAGGAGGTTGATGACACCACGATCCTGCCTCCAGTGCGCGGGCAGCAATCTCAAGGGCCTCCCGGGCCCATCATGCCTGCGACGAGCACCGTCTTCACGGCCTTGGTCATTGTAATCCCTGTCGAGGTGCGCTTGTCGTCCTCTCCTCGCGGCCTGCCTCCGACGGGGATTCCTCGGCTATCGGAGCCAAGCCCTATCTCAGCGCCGCAACAGACTTCTTTGCGGGATCCTGATACCATGCCTTCTTTCGCCGCGCCTGCCTACAAATCCTCGTCCCGGGAGAAGGTTCGTAGGTAGCGCCTCACTCGGAGTGCGGCGAGTCCAGCAGGCTTCGTCGCCACAATGATTCACAAGGTTATCATCATGGTTGTGAGGAAAAAAGACCTCGCTACCGCTCTCCTCGTGCAATCAAAGAGAGCACGCATAACCGCCACGATAAGGCTCTTCTCGCTCATGTTTTCTTTATCGAGAAGGTATCGCTCAGAAGGGGAATTTAATAAATCCTACCCATTATTGCTCTAGCTCCTCTTGTGAAGTCGCCTCATCGCCATCCAGCCTCGCCAGCTAGCAATTTCTTTGTCAACCTGGGTGACTTCTTCTGGGTATATATGGCTCGCTCCATTACTCTGTTCGCCTCATATGATATGCAGCTCAAGGCGTTGGTTGCGAGAGAGCTTAACCGATGTCTGACCGCGGTGGAGCCTCAGATGTGCATCGTGGAGGAATTCACATCTTGGCTCAAAAGTGTAGAGCACAGGTATTCTGATATTCAAAACTTGGAGTCATGAATGGCCGAGGTGGAGCACAAAGTGAGGCAGCTAGAGAGCGACACCCACAACATTTCCAGGAGTGCGAGCCTCCCAAGTGAGTATGAAGAACAAAGTGTCGCAGGGATGTGGAGAGGATGGCCGACCACATCCGGAGAACTGAAGAAAACATCCTTAATCACACGGATGGCCTTCATAAGGCCCAAGATGTGCAGCGGGCCGTCCGTGAGGTCGGCTAGTGGGCGGTGCATGTAACTGCCTTGCAGCCCAGTGATCCCTTCCGCAGGGACTGAAGAGCTCCCTCTCCCATTTGTTTAATTTGTATTTTATGTTGTAGAATTATATAACTGTGAACTAATCTTCTTATGAAGTATGGAATAATGTCTTGTTATGTTGTGTGTTGTGCATATTTTTTCTTGCTTGCATGGTGACCTCGCCAATTGGCGAGATCTCTTTCTTTGCTGATGAGCTCGGGCTATGCATGGGAATCTCGCCAGGGTACAAGTTCTATGAAACGAAAGTTTTTTGCCAAGGAAAAGACCTCACCATTCCACGAGCTTGAGAGCTCTCGCATTCGTGCCGCAAAATCACCTCGCAAGGTCACTTTTGAACTTTGGCCTGGACTATCCCGGTGACCCATGCCTCTAAATAGGGGGTCCCTTACTGCATTAACTACGTTGTTTCTTCCGTGGAGCTTTTGTGCAAGATGTGAGTGTGTGAGTTTGTCTTGTTCGCCATTCCACTCAACTTGTAACAGAAATGGGCGTGTGGCAAGGAAATAGAGAGTCACCTTCACTGCGCAGCTAACTTCGCAGCGAGCACCTTCCCCAAGTCCATAACCACGCTCGATGAGATCGCGACCTTTCACACTCATTGCCTGCCTTCCGAATATCAAATTCGGCAAATCGGCGAGGACGAGCACATTAACACTTTCTTTACTAACGAGCTCGTCTTCTCGTTAGCTCACTTTGAGATGGGTCATCGCCTCCCTCTCTGGCTGGAAGTTTGGCAGGCATTAATTCACTATGGCCTCGTCCCCACGCAGATAAACCCCAATGGGATCATGACCATCATGGCCTTTATACACCTCGCTTTACCAAAGACACATTGGCGTCGTTCAATTAAGGCGACACGTGGACGTACTCCCATACATAAACCTGGATGAAGGTAAAGGCAAGTTCTCTCCAGCTCTCCGTTAGATCGACTCAAGAGACACATGCGTTTGAGGCACTGAAATATCATCACCTGAGGGGTCAACGACCATCCCGGAGTCATGGACTTAGATTGACTCAAGCGTTCGAGGCTCTGGAGTATCACTGAGAGAAGGCATATACTGTCATGCAGAATGAAATTTGATAATGTTGGATAAATCCGGTGAAGAAGAAGCATGAGTGTTATCAACCAAACATTTTTGTTAATACCGACGCGAGCAGTGTTTGATTGACTCGGTCTAGCGTTTACCCAGCTGCAAGCATTTCCAATAAATTATTAAATGCTAAAATATTCTTTTGCAGATGGGGACTTGGCCTCTTTCAAAACTTTTTATACGATGCCTCTGTCCCCCCTTTCGGTGATCAATTGGATGGACAAGGATAATGGGCTCTTGGGGGTCATCAACCATCGTGCAATAAGGAAGCTGATCTCGGCCGCTATTGCAGAGGCATGGACTTAGGATAACTCACGGAACCCAAGGCATCATCCATCTACTCTACTAAAGGTCCTATGCGGGGAGGTGGAAGTTCATAATAGTCTAGAACTATGTTGCACTGACACCGACACGGGACACGCGATACGACACAACACGACACGCGATTCGTCAATTCTCAAAAAATATCATATTCCGACACGCTGGGACACGTATATTAAATATTCACTTTTTATAATTATGAAAATCCTTAAAACATTTAACAAAAAATAAAAAAATTAACGATTAACAAATATTTAAATAAATTAAGTCATGTTTAAATATTACTCATCAAATATTCAAATGCAAAACTTAACAAATGATCAAAAAATGATAGAACATTAACACATTACCATTATATATCATCAG
The DNA here is from genome assembly GCA_039513925.1 of Platanthera zijinensis. Taxonomy (NCBI): domain Eukaryota; kingdom Viridiplantae; phylum Streptophyta; class Magnoliopsida; order Asparagales; family Orchidaceae; genus Platanthera; species Platanthera zijinensis. The sequence goes on from CM077082.1 coordinate 43,452,598, forward strand.
TAAAAATAATGAATTCACATGCAAACTTTTTCCCCCACTTTCAATCTTCCTTTTTCTAGAGAAAATATCTACGCCACTAGTAGATCCACTTTCACTACTTGAAATGCTAGAAAGGGGTAAAGGCACTTCCAAGACAAATTTCCACTCGCCTCGTAGCTAACACACGCGTGTATTGAGCGGGACACGCGTGTCCGATTGAGCGGGACACGCGTGTCGATTCGGACACGCGTGTCCGATTTGTCCGATTGAGCGGGACACGCGTGCGATTGAGCGGGACACGCGTGTCCGATTGAGCGGGACACGCGTGTCCGATTGAGCGGGAACGCGTGTCGATTGAGCGGACACGCGTGTCCGATTGAGCGGGACACGCGTGTCCATTGAGCGGGACATGCGAGTCCCGCGTGAGCCAGCTTGTCGGATTTCTGACTCGAGTGTCGGATTTCCGACTCGAGTGTCGGATTTCCGACTCGAGTGTCGAAGAGTGTCGGAGAGTGTCGGAGAGTCGGACGAGTGTCAGACTCTTCGACACCGACACGTTGGGCATTTTGAAGTATCAGTGCTTCATAGGTCTAGAATGCTTTCGGAAATTGGGCGCTCCTTCACTTGTCATTTTAAAAGAACATCAGGCCAAGGTACTCTCTTTTTTAAAACATGGAATATTATATTGAAGCGAGAATATAAAAAAATACAGGGTTATCATGACCTTCCCGGTGCGCAACTATCACTTCGAGCCGTTTGCTCAAGGGTAGAACCTTTTCAAGTCATCCTCGCTCCATATGTTTTTGAGTGTTTTGCCTTCATGGTTCTGCAGGCAATATCCTCCGATCTTCTGGACTTTGAAGATCATGAATAGTCCTTTCCAGTTCCGATTGAGCTTCACTACGATCGCTGACCTGGAGGAGGAATCGACCTTTTTCATGACTAGACTACCCTTCTCGAACTATTTGACCCTGATGTGCTTGTTGAAATACTTGGCCATTCTCCTCTTGCCCTGTTGCAAGGTCCTGAAGCTCTTCCACAGAATCCAGTGAGACCTTCAGAGCCTCATCGTTCTCGAGTTGTCATTCCTCACTCCCATCTTCAGCTGCGACCAAACTGGAGCTGATGACCTCGAATTCGACCGGGATGAGGGTATCCGCTCTATGTGATAACTTTAAAGGGGTTCCCCTATGGATGAATTTGACGCAGTCCTCAACACCCAAAAGACGGAGGGGAGCTGCTCCACCCAATTGCCTCAAGGTTCTCGACAATCTTCTTCAAGTGATTGAAAATAAATTTATTGGTCTCCATCACCTGACCTCGCCAGCGGGATAAGCGATTCCAGCGTGATTCCCATGCGGACCCCTCCCGTGGCTTATTCATTTCATTCCACGTGACCTATTCATTTCACATGGTATTTAGGTTTACAAAAAGAACTTTTGTGCGTCCTGAAGGTCTCCCGCATCATGTCGTCGAAGCTCTCTGCGTCAAAGTTCTGCGACATCACTGTGTCGAAGCTCTCGACATCTCTGCGTCGAAAGCCTCAGGCATCTCCCGCATCACGCTTGTCCTAAAGTTCACCTCTCTCTACGTTGAAAGCCTCTTGCATCTCTGGTATGTCGTTGCAACCCTCTCTGGTGAGTCTCCTCCGCATTTTATTTCTTCTTCTTCTTTTGTTACATACTATCTACACTATTGGTTCAGTGATTCTTGCCACATTTATTACTATTTTCTTGTTATTGTTTGGGATGTTTTCTTCTTACTAGTTGGCATTAATATCAATTGATGCACTGATGATTATAGCTGTATATACTGTTGTTTTTCAATTACTGTTTGGGCTATGTATTGATGCTGACATGATGGATTTTGCTTGAGAAAATCTTATATTTTCCTTGAATCTCATTCACGATTTCTTGGTTTAAATATTTGTGAGGCTTAACCTTAAGTAATTTTCCACTACTGAAATCTATGCATGAAGTAAGATTATTTTGAGTCTGAGGTTTTTTAATATGGTATTATTCCTTTGGGCTCCTATTTACTTGCAATCCTAAATAGTTTATTAGTTGTCTTATTTTATATTACTTAATACTTATATTAAAATAATTTTAAAAAATTTAAAACGTTTCTCGTATCCTTATTTTTTTAAAAATCACATTTCACGTATCCATTTTGTATTATATCCCGTTTCCACTCTGTGCTACATAGGTGGCGGACATTACCCTCGCCTCCGCCGGGTATCACTCCAACAGATTGCTTCCCCTAGCTCATCCAGAAGACGCGCAACTTGCCCCGGATGGATCTTTCCACGAATCTGATCTTGGTGCTGCGGCTTGGCGGACCCCCATTATCAAACAAATAGAGAATTATGAATAAATAACATGATTAATTCATGCAAATCAAAGTCCGAGTAAATTGATGAAGACAACGGCCAAACTTTGAGCATAAAAAGTTCATATTTAGTAGAAGCATGTAGAAGCTCAAACAATGACTTGGAGAGAACTAGGAGCTTACTGCAATTGTAGCTATCTGGCTGCGATCCCCCCATTCAGCCAAAAACGTCAAAATGAAAGACTACATAAACAAAAAAAATATCGTATTACAGAACATTTTGATAAATATCATCAAAATAACCTTTACAGAGACTGAGGTTAATATTTGAGATGTCTAGTGTACATAGAGAACATATTAGTCATAAGCGCCCCAAGAATAGCTAAAAGGGAGGAGTTTCTTGTATGAAGTATTCTGGCCAATAAGTCTTTCATAGCAAGGGATGCACGGAAAAATGGAACTATGACCTGTACCTCTAAGAAAATAGGTGTGCAAAATCTGGAAAAGAAACGGCGATACAAAGATTTTCCTTGCCCAGACTCGAGTTTTTCTTCAACCTGCATTTTAACAAAGATGGGTTCTTACAAAACAAAGAATGTTGGTACCACAAAGTTTAACCATACTGGCTTTAATAACAATGGAATAACTAAAGTTTTGATAAATTTCCGTGATTTTCAGCTTTGGATGCTGTCTTGGGCAGATCAGGAAATTATGATAAATAAAATAGTAAATTCAAAGCACTGAAGCTCTTCAAAACATTTTGTAATGTTTCTCTTTTATTTCTGAGGACATTTCTGCTCAGTTGAGGTCTAAAACCAAACCCAGTGATTTATTAGATCAAGTCTAGGTGGAAATCACAACAGTTTGCAGCAACCCACAATAAACGAGAAAAATATGTGCAAAGACAAGCGTTGCACAAATAAAAAAAGGAAATGCAGTAAAATAAAGTTGAGACCCTTTTAATAAGCCAACCCATCAATCGTGAAAAGAAGCATGGGAAAGAACGAAATAGAGAACTCTTCTCTGTTTCGTCTTCCCAGCAGGCATCCCCGCTGAACGAGCATCCAGCCGCCGGTCCTCCAACCTTCTAGCCGAGACGCCGCCGGAAGCTCAAACTGCTTCCAAAGACCTCTACTTCAGTCTCCACAAGACGATACGATGAGCCCTACCCCTAGCCCTACGGATGTTTTCATCGTCGTCCTCAAGTGCTGCCAGCAACTTCAGCCCCTCCCAAGCCTCCTGTTGACAACGACCAAGAGCTCCAGAGCCTCTTCCAATTGCATCCTAGCCATGTTGAGCCAACCCCGATCACATGACACAGCTGGATCCGTCCTCATGTCCTCCTTTCTAGTGTTTCCTGCTCCCATACAGTTCCGACCTGCTGCCCTTCCTCTTCAAACTAGAGGCAACTTGACCCAAAACTCTGATATCAACTTCCAATCACTGCACCTGAGAGGTTATGGTAGACTCATATTTCTCCATTTGCTCCACATCTGTTTTTATAGCTTTATGTTTGATTTTATTTTATCTTTAAAACATTCAGAACTTGCAGCTAATTATTTTTGTTCCTATTTGATGTCAATTTGAATTTCTTGTCAATTGCATATTCTTGTTTCAACTAAATTTGTTGCTAATATGCTCGAGGAAGAATTGAATCATAATGCAGTGTGCGCTCAAATGTTAGTTGTTTACGGGTAGTCTCGCGAAGACCTAATTTTTCATTTTATTATCCGATAAGTCGAGATTTCGTTATTAATTTTAAAGTGATCCCGGGTTTCTTCATTTAAAATCATCATCGAGATTTTAGAATACATCAATACTGAGCCAATATTCCTTCCAATCAGTCCTCATACAGCAGCTAGACCTCTCTTCATCCCCTCTTAAGAACATTAAGCACCCTTCCCCTCACCGGCACCCTAAAATCTACTAGTTTTGACACATTTGTTGTCCAGTCCTGAATCAAACACCATTCATGTCTCCCGGGTTCCTATTTCTTATGTAGCTTTGTCGTGTTAAGTAATATTTCAATTGTTGTTTACTTGGATGAAAACATATGATTGTAGATATTATTTTGCACATATTTACCCATGAATTGTTCTATTAGCAGGATTTACTCAGAATTTAATTGAGGCACTCTTGCTCATAATTCAATCTGAATTTGATAACTTTTTAGTGCTCAGATTTTGATTGATTGACTATGAGTTCTAGACCTCATTAACACTAATTCATTAGCGTTCCCGCTGGGCAAGGTCATATACTCACTACATTATCCCAAGGTCAATTTGGTATCAGAACCCAGATTCGGGATTAATCTAGGATTCGAGGGCGTAAAATCTATTAATTATTCATGGGACATCATATTAGTCATCGAATACGATGTGGTAATGTCATGAATGAGTGTCGTCAAGGTTATTATCGTTACTTCTCTGGTCAATTTGTGGACTTGAAACCTATTTATGCTCAAGTACGGAGAGCTCCTCACGAAAGATCTTCATGGTATTACACAGATCATCCCAATCCACCCTTTCATAGAGGTCCTGTAGACCCTCCATCATAATCTGACTATGGTAGGGATGATATTCTCATTATAATGTGTTGATTAAGGGAAAGAAGATTGATACATTTCATTTAGAGACCCCCTCTATATATAGAGGAGAAACACAAGATACAAATGTGCTATTTGCACACCAGAAACAAACTAAACTATGCTAACACTCCCCCTCAAGTTGGGTGAGTGATGTTAAACATGCCCAACTTGTTCACAATCTGGTCAAAAGAATTCTCACTCAATCCTTTGGTGAGAATGTCGGCAAGTTGCCCGTTAGAGGGCACAAAGGGAGTACATATGATTCCTCTTTCAATATTCTCCTTGATAAAGTGTCGATCCACCTCGATGTGTTTTGTCCGGTCATGTTGAACTGGATTGTGTGCGATACTGATAACTGACTTATTGTCACAATACAGACGAATGGGTCCTTCTTCCACAAGACCAAGGTCGCTCAATAAGGCCCGAAGCCATAAGCCTTCACAGACCCCATGAGCCATAGCTCTAAACTCAGCCTCAGCACTAGATCGTGCCACAACCTGTTGCTTCTTGCTCCTCCAAGTAACAAGGTTTCCTCCAACAATAGAGCAATATCCAGAGGTGGATCGCCTATCGTCCACATAGACCCGGCCCAATCAGCATCAGTATAAACTTCAATCTTTAGATCAGTACTCGGGGAAAACAGGATTCCCCTTCCTGGTGAGGACTTGAGGTACCGAAGGATTCTGTGTGTCGCATCCACGTGCCGCGTCTTTGGAGTATGCATGTACTGACTCACAACACTTACCGCATAGGAGATATCCGGACGAGTATGAGACAGATATATCAACCTCCCTACTAACCTTAGGAACCCTGAAATATCTTCAATCTCCACTCCATCATCACGCCCTAATCGATGATTTGCCTCAATCGGAGTATCAGCCGGTCTGCATCCGCTCATCCCCATCTTCTCAAGGAGATCTAACGTGTATTTCTGCTGAGAGAGAGATTCCCTGCTTTGATCTTGCAACTTCAATTCCCAAAAAATACTTGAGTTTTCCAAGGTCCTTGACCTCAAACTCTTTGACAAGCTTCTGTTTCAGATTCTGAATTTCTTCATGATCATCACCAGTTATGACAATGTCGTCAACATACACAATGAGGACTGTAATTTTCCCAAGCCAATGTTTGATGAACAGCGTATGGTCAGCATTACTCTGAGAGTATCCAAACGACACCATCGCCTTGTGAAACCGGCCAAACCATGCTCTTGGGGACTACTTCAGTCAGTATAGAGCCTTCAACAATCTACAAACTTTCCCTGAGGCACCAGCCGGAGTGAGACCCGGAGGAATAGACATATAGACCTCCTCCTCCAAGTCACCATGGAGAAAGACATTCTTCACATCAAGCTGCAAAAGGTCTCAATTTTTGCAAACAGCAATGGACATCAATACACTGATGGTATTCATTTTAGCAACCGGAGCAAAAGTCTCCTGATAATCAATGTCATGGGTTTGGGTATAACCCATTGCAACCAACCGTGTCTTGCACCTTTCAACAATCCCTTGTGGATTATGTTTCACAGAAAACACTCACTTGCACCCAACAGGTTTTTTTCCATGGGGAAGAGATACAAGATCCCATGTATGGTTCTTCTTCAGAGCCTTCATTTCCTCAACCATCGCATCACGCCATATAGGAACCTCAAGAGCTTGTTGCCATGACGCAAGTATAGAAGAAGCAGCAAGGGAGGAGACAAAGGCCTTGTAGGAGGTAGACAGAGAGTCATAAGAAACATAATTAGAAAGAGGATGACGAGTACAAGACCGGATACCTTTTCGAAGGGCAATCGGTAACTCAGAAGGACCTGAGTCAGGATCCACTGACTGTTCTGGTACCATAGCATGCTCCTGTGTGCTTGTCCCCTTTGTACGCCGAGTATATACCTGCAAGGTCGGGGGTGAAGGCATAGAAGAGGGAGGATCCATAGAGACGGGAGGAGACATAGGAATAGAGCCCACCTCCACTGGAATAACAGGACTCACTTCCCTGGTAGAGTCTCCCCCTGAAGTGAGGGATATGGAGGAGGTATAGGCAAAGAAACAGAAGGCGTACCCGAGGTTGAGGAAGCGGACAAAGGGTAGTATGATTCGGATTCACGGAAGGTAACATCCATGCTAACAAACACCTTTCTTGTAGGTGGGTGAAAACACTTGTACCCCATTTTGCGTAGGAGAGTAGCCGAAAAATACACACTTAAGAGCCTGTGGATCAAGTTTGGAGGGACGAGGGTGATGGATGTGAACAAAGCACACACAGCCAAACACCTTAGGAGGAAGGCGAGTAGTAGGAACACCAAGCGTGTCCAGGGGAGTAGAGTTCCCGAGGACACGAGTGGGCATACGATTGATGAGGTATGCAGGCAGTAAGGACAGCATCTCCCCAATAGAATTTCGGGAAGATGCATTGTGGACAATAGATACCGAGCAACCTCCAGCAGATGGCGATTTTTTCGCTCAGCAACGCCATTTTGTGTTGGGGAATACGCACAGGTAGTCTGATGTATGATGCCGTGATCAACAAGGTATCGCTCAAATTGTGAATCCATGTATTCACGACCATTTTCGCTACAAAGAATTTGAATTTTCGACTGAAATTGGGTAGAGATCATGACGTGAAATTGTCTGAAAACAGAGAACACATCACTTTTTCGATGCATCAGATATAACCATGTAGTGCGTGAGAAACAGTCAATAAATGTAACAAACCATGTACAACCGGAAATAGAAGGGGGGAGCATGGGCCCCAGATATCAGTATGAACAACAGCAAAAGGAATAGAACTGGGCAAAGATACATGCTTAAAAGAAGTACGATAGTGTTTGTTGACACTACAGACATCACAAACAAAAGACTCAAAAACATCAGCAGCCATTGCAGAAAATAATAACTTCATAACAGAAAGAGAGGGATGTCCCAGGCGACAGTGCCCGGAGTACAGAGGATGAACAGTGCTGGAATGAAGAGCGAGAGTAGATGTATCAGCGCCAGAGTCAAGCACGTAGAGGCCATTCACCAATGCTACCAGAGCCAATCACCTTCCCCGTCGTCAGGTCCTGAAACACACAAGAAGACGGAAGAAAGGTCACAGAGCAGTGCATGGAGTTGGTCAAATGACTAATTGAAAGTAGATTACGAGTAAAGGCCGGGACGTGAAGGACAGAGGACAAGGTGAGAGAAGAGCAGGGGATGGTTCCCTTCCCAGCAATATAGGAAAGGGAACCATCGGTAATGCTCACCTTATCATGCCCAGAGAGAGGAGTATAGGAAACAAAACCTGTAGAGGACCCGGTCATATGATCCGTGGCCCCGGAGTCAAGGACCCAATGAGTGGAGGGAGAAGAAACGGCAGAATGAGCACCTGGCAGTCCCGTATGAGCGTAGGAGGAAGAGGCAGAAGGCTCTGTAGAAAGACCCTGCATCATGCGTCGAAGTGCAAGCATCTAGTTCGCAGTAAAACCACCAGGGGTGGCAGAGGCATCAGTACCAGAGTATCCATGAGACATATCCGCAGTAGCATCTGTCAGATGGGCCGCACGGGGAGCAACATGACGACACGAGGAGCGTCCATAACCACGACCACCACGAGGCGGAGCACCCCCTCTTGGGGTAGGAAACCCATGAAGCTTGAAGCATGTATCCCGAGTATGGCGATTCTTGCCACAATAATCACATAAGAGATGAGCTTTATCGGAGCTCCTGTGCTTGGGATCTCGAGATGGACGAGTGCCAAGAAGAGAGGGGATGGAAACAGCCAGAGCAGAGCTCTCTGGCACAGGGTCCGGAAGGAGGGTCTGGCGACGATCAAACTCCTGTTGCACTATGCTGTAGACCTCAGAAAGGGAAGGAAACTGCGGTCGTCTGAGAATCTGAACACTGATCTGATCGAAGTCGCGATGCAATCCATGAAGAAACTCGAAGAAGCAATTGCGGTCATCCCTGGCCCGTACCATCACCTCGTCAATAGGGCTAACAAAGACAAGACGATCAAAGTGATCATACTCTTGATAAAGCTGTGTGAACTCCAAGTAATATGCTGAAGGAGGACGGTCACCCAGCCGGAGTAAGCTGATCCGGCGGCGTAGCTGAAATATCTGAGCAGCATTGTCGCGGCGAGAGTAGGTAGACTCTGCACGACGCTAAATATCAGCAGCACTGTCAAGAAAGAGATAATTGCGAGCAATGGACTCTTGCATCGAGTTGGTTAGCCAAGACATGACCAAGGAATTCTCGGACTCCCACTGCGGCCATTCTGAAGAAGTTCTATCGGGTTCCGTCATGTGGCCGAAGACATAGCCAAAGAGACGCCGACTTTTGAGCGGCAGGGTGATAGAACGGGACCACGAGAGATAATTGGATTCATCTAGCCGAAGGGTAGTAATCTGAGAGGTATTGTGATCAGTGGTTCCACGGTAGAAGGCCGGCGAAGGACCACTAGAAAGAGCCGGAGTAACACCGGTAGAGAGAGTAGCCGGAGTAACACCGGTAGAAAGAGAAGGAGAATCCGCTCCACTAGATGCCATGACACAGGAATAGAAATCCTGAGGGAAGGAGCAAACCGGAATAGAAATCCGGATAGGGAGGGAAAACAAGAAATTAGGGCATCAAGAGGTATGTAGATCCATCCATTCAAGCATCACAAGGGCAGGTGGCGCCGGAGAAATCAAGAGCACTGTTCCTGACACCATTAGAAGAGGGCGGAAGCGGAGGAGAGAAGGCGTTGTCGAGCGCTGGCTTGCGTGAGGCGTTGCGAGACCTGCGCTGTCGGAAGCGGAGACGGGCGGAAGCGCGACAAACAAGTTCTGCGGGTTCTGGAGACGGAGGCGAGCGGGCTGTCGAGCGAGGGAACGAACGCGGGAGGCGGGCTATCGAGCGAGCGAGCGGCTGTCGAGTGGGGGCGGGCTGTCGAGCGAGCGAGCGGCGGAAATATTAGGTCACGGGAGAACCTCTCTCTGATACCATGTTGATTAAGGGAAAGAAGATTGATACATTTCATTTAGAGACCCCCTCTATATATAGAGGAGAAACACAAGATACAAATGTGCTATTTGCACACCAGTAACAAACTAAACTATGCTAACATAATGAATATAAGGAATCACGTCAGGGATGGTTCCATACAAAAGAGGATATTGAGTATAGATTTCAGAGAATTGCCCATCTTTCTATGGTTTACTGAGACACGAGTCATTTAGTTATTGGCTCGTAGATATGCAGTACCACCTCGATAAAGATGGGTTGTTAGGTGAGCGTCAAGGATATATTTCGATAGATTGGACTCTTAAATACAACCATTTTCAACCCTGCAACTAGTTGGGTTGATATGAAACAGAAGTTCTGTCAGAAGTATCTTCAAGCTTTGTATAAAAATTATCTGCTCAAGAAGTTGTCTTCTCTACAACAAGGATCTATGTCAGTTGTTGACTACAGAGCTATCTATAACGAGTTACTAGTGAGGAGCAACATCTAAGAGTAGCTCATTGCGGCCACTTCCTTTTTTTCGGCTTGGACGTCAATCTGAGAGAAATATTCAGTTGACCCGTCAATGATTATAGTATGACGAGTATACATTTGTCTCGTCCCTCATTATGAGCAATTTTTGAGATCTGCAAAAATTAGTCGAGTATACTTACATCTCAACTGGCTCATCATGAAGAGTCCTCCCAGTCTGAGGCCGCCATCATGCATACTCATGCCCCCATGGACATGACAGACTAGAAATCTCTTCATTGAGGTTCAGTGTTCAATAAGTGGTTTTCTCCTTGAATTTGACCAATACCTGAGCAACCTAGTGATATGTCCTCACCCTGCCCGCTACACAGACCTAATTATTGACTTAGTCATAGACACAACTTTGAGTACTAACTCCTCAGAATCACTTCACGTTGCAGTGATAAGTCATGTTCAAAGTAAGAGTCGAAAGATTATTATTGACCTTGTAGTAGTTGTCTCACCTATTTCTGAGGACATTCCCGATATTTCGATCCTCGTCGCATATGCAAAAATTTTTTATTATAGCCCTCCATGAATTTTTTCCCTTCGTGGAAGACATTTGATACACCCTAGGGCGGTGTCCTAGTATCAATGTCTTAGACATTTTTATAGGTATTCGTCACATACTCGACAAGTATTTCTATACTCTGCCTAGAGAATCACCGGATAAGCTACCGCTCATTAAGGGCATACTCATCATTTGTTAGTCAATCGTGATTGAGAATGTTCTTGATGGCTTGGTCATGTCTATTGTTCATCATCCACCTTTGTTGCATGATCACCTACATGTACCGCATGCCTCATTTGTGTGTATCATTTACATTTCTTGTATGCCTTGTATCATTTACAAGAACTGCATGAATTTGCCCGATGTAAAATTGCAATAAGCATTGAAAATTATAAAGTTTACGCAGACATTCACATAACAAAATAAAGTATTAGAGAAGGTGAGCAAGTGGTTCTTAAAAATAAGGCTGAGAAGTTCCCTCGGAGAGCGCGGCAAAATTAGACAAACAAATGTGACCATATACAATAGTACGAAGAATTAAGTCGATTGCCTACAAACTAAATATCCCCAAGAGTAAAAGAATGCTTTATATATTCAACATTGAGGATTTTACTTCATCCTTTCAGCCCCATGATTATTTGAACCCATTCCCTAATACTACCCCGACCCTCAACCATCACATATGTTAGACACTCAACCTCAGTTTCAACCTCTGACTACTACCGAACTACCATCAAACCACCAATTCCTACTTCGATACTAGATCATCTTTCGGCACTTAAGAGAGCATACATCATTCCACCAAGAGCATAACAATCATTGTGAGTCATGAAATTTTCGCGACACCAGATGGCTCCACGGTACGATACCTTGTTCATTAGAGGGAGCAAACCATCATTGATGATAATTAGATGGCATTAGGGGAGCTCAACTTACATACTCATGGGCTTCATAGATAGTATGATCATCTCCATTTATCAGGATGAATGATCTCAAGTTGAGTAAAATTGATGGGGATTACATATCGAGGGTGGTCCAATACTTACCAAAACCTGCATGAGTCTACATGCGCAAGAGGCGGAGATAGGGTCGCCGGATAGACGATCCAAGATGGTAGTCGCATTCAGAGCGACCTCGACATATTTTTATCCTTTTTAATTTATTTTTTAAAATTCTATTTCATGTAAATTTAGTTGATTTACATTTCGAACGATCTTGATTGTCTGTAGTCGGTTTTAAGTCTATAAATTGGGGGTCTAGGGGTCAATTTTCAGACATTGCACAATTTGAACAGAATTTTAGGGCTCTCGCGGTAGTCACACGGTATCGATTCTATAGATCCTTGGTGCTTATGTCAAGGTAGCAACTTTTCCTAACCATTTCACACATCATAACTACCCCGTCACTCAATAACCATTAATTAACCACCCAAAACGGGCAATTGGCACATTGCACCCCCTAAAATCAAGCCTTAGTTGCATTGCACCGTGAATGTTTAAACTTGGCATAATACAACCTTCAAATCTATTAAACATGGCATTTTGCACCCAATGTTATTTATAGAGTGGCAATTTGGCCTAAAAATTAAAAATAGTCCATTTTTAATACCTAGGTAGAAATCCACTGCTTTCATGAGAACTGTCTTCCCATTTTCGTTTGCAGAGTCACGTCTAGTATCATTCCAGTGCCTTGCATCACTGTAACTTTTGTTGGGTCGCTGAGAATCCTCGCAGGATCAGCCTTGCTTTGTTCCAGTGCTTTGCATCCCCAAAAACTTTGTTGGATCGTTGGAAAAACATTGTTGAAGAAGCCTTGCACTACCGAAGCCGCAACTTCCACTGCTTGCAAAATCGTACCCAGCATCGGAGATAATCCAGAGCCGACTGCCCCGCACAATCCACATTTTCCGCCGTTTCTAGAGCATCGACACAAAGCCAACTGTCATTCCAACTCCGATGCATGTAAATAGACTCCTTTGCATAGTCCCCTTATTTGAGCTAAACATATTGTCCGATTTTTTACTTTCAATTTTTTGTTGAAGGCCAGGTGTGAAATATATTGATGTTTCTCATGTTTGGAATACTTCGCTATTTAACAGTTCCTTAATTTGCCACCTTTTGTGTTTACATGTTGCCGCGGGCACACAATGTTTGAAGCTTCCCCAAAATCTCACCTACATGTATTTTGACTTAAATGTTGGATATGCTAGACCCATGAATTTTATGTTTCCAGTATATGCATGCAGCTGTGGAGGAACACAATTGGAATCATTCTACATCTTGCTACTTAATCCAAAGTAGAAACAATTGAATATAAATGCATAGCAAGCAGGGAAAGAATATCTACCTTCGAGCCATAACAGCAACAGTATAGACACACAAGAAGCAAGAAATGGTGTTCTGAGAGCTACACTTGTGAAACCACGAGCACCATTGGAGGCAATATTCCTGATTAAGCCATATAGAATCCAGCGCTATGCATAGGGTGTCATTGAGGGTTTGGGGATCAGCCAAGAGACTAAAGCTCTCAGCATGTTCCCAATCATGGGAGCTCACTACAACCTAAAACAAGCACCCCAATTCAATCATATCATGCTCTTGCTTAAAGAGTGGATTTTGACCTAGCTATTAAAAAAATAAGCTGTTTTAATTTTAGAACCAAATTATCCCTCTAAAAAGAACTATGGTGTAAAATGTAATGTTTAATAGATTTGGAGTTGCAATGTGCCAAATTTAAACATGGAGGGTGCAATGTGCCAAAGTCTTGATTTTAGGGGGTGCAATGTGGCAATTACCACCAAAACATTGTTTGTAACCTATTGTGGCGAAAAGCATCCCAACTTCACAGCACAAAACTCACAGAAGTAGGGGAATGTGAGTGAGCGAGTACTTAGGCTGCGGATACCAGAGCGAGATGTAGAAGGGGTGTCGCGAGTTTCACGTATGGTCGAGACCCTTACAAGAACAAAAAGACTCCGCTTGGGGGAAGACAAGATTTCGCACAGCGCGCGATGTTATTTATGATTTAAAAAAAGTTGCAACAGTGTTACAGGAGTCAAATTACTCTCTGCTAGAGCACTCGCATGTACAGTTCAGCGGTCGTGCAAGTACCGGGGGGTTCTTGGCTTGGATTTTGAATGCACCTAGAGCTACTATTCAAGGCCAATTAATAAGCTCTGAGGGCTTGCCCGCTGGCAACAACTAAAAATATGGTTTGCCCTCTTACAAGTGTGGTAAAAATGCCTAAGTACGAAGAGCATAGTGATCCTAGTGATCGTAGTAACGATCAGGGAGCATGCCCTCAGTGGTCGACAAGTTCATCTTCATGGTCGGCAAGACCTGTTGGCCAGATGTGGTGAAATGACTATCTTACCGATTGTTGACGACGAGTATGGAAAAATTTGAGTTGGCACGATCCCCACATTTTTTCAAATCTCTGACGGGAGGTTTTGAAAATATAATGTCTACAAGACATATTCTGACATAAATGCTCAGCGCTCCTATATATAAGTCGCCCTCGGCCTTTAGTCACCTTTTGACGCCAACCTTAGTTATTAAAGGCGCAAGGCGCACCAAGACGCAAAGGGGTATTGGAGCCAAGACGCAAGGCTCCAGGCGCAGGCGCACGCCTGACGAAGATAAGGCGCAACCACATCCATTTTAAATAATCAGCATCAAACATCATTTCAGCTTCTCGATCAAATTCTTAATCTAATTTACTAATTAATCATTCATTACTGTCATTTATATCTCTTAAAAAATAGAATCAATGTAGTCATTTATATCATATCTTAGTCTCAATGCACAATTATTTTTCACAAACACAACTTTAAAAAAAAATTTATTGAGTTCTTGCATTTTTTTTCATAATTTTTGAAGAAAAAAATTTACAACAAAAAATTCATTAAGACACGCCTTTTATATTCTAAAGGACGCAAATAAGGTGCACAGTGACGGCAAACCTCTGAGCCTGGAGCCTTAGGCCCTCCTTTAATAACATAGACGCCAACTCGATCTTTGCCTACTACAATGCGAGTACTCTTTGACAGAATTGACGAGGACATAAGGTGTCTTCTCCAACCAACATGCATTCTCGCCTCATGGCGAAGCAGTAACAGAAGTCGAAGGACTCCCCAAAGGTCGGAGAGTTTGGGGAAGTGAGTACCGCCAAACCCGAGGCGACACCTTCCCCTGTGATCGATATAACCGGCTTCGTTACTTCCGAGGTGAGAAACCCTTGCGAGACCGCGAGACAATCCACAACTCCTTCGAGTGTCTCGGACGATACATATTTCAAACTCATTTTTGATGTTACTCCCCCCTACGGAGGCTTTGAAGAGATTTTTAGAGAGGATAGCGGAGAGGCGGCGGGATCGGACGAGGCGTTGAAGCTGGCAGGGATGGAGGATCTGTCAAAGTTGATCTCGTTGGACAACAATGTGGAGGAGGTTACCCAGTAGAAGAATTCTCATGGCGAGAAGTCACCTCTACAGTCTGTCGAGAAGGGTGGCGAAGGAGGTAGCGCCTAAAGTCGGCTTTAGAGGCGGTGAGATTCCAGATTGAGGTGAAGAAGGAATCCGCTCACCTTCCAAGGAGACAACTGAAACAAAGATCGAGCAGGACAAACAGGCAATGCGAGACCTCGAAGCATAGACGAAGGAAGCGGGAGATGCTCTAAGAGTGGCATCGGTTATGTTATTAAAGGCGCAAGGCGCACCGAGGCGCAAAGTGTCGTGGAGCCTAGGCACAAGGCGCAAGCGCGCGCCTGAGGCGTAAAAATGGGGAAAAAAAGGAAAATTTGAGCAAATTGGGCGCCCAATTTGCTCAAATTGGGCGAACGGGTGCCCAATTGACTGAAATTGGGCGCCCAATTGGCTGAATTTGGGCAAATTTGGTGCTCAATTCGCTCAATTTGGGTGAATTGATCTCCCAATTCGCTCAATTTGGGTGCCCATGTGCGTCTGGGGGTGCCTCGGGTGCGTCTGAGATCATATTTTTGCCCATCTTCCAAAAAAACAGGTTGAAGAAAACACCTTGACAGGCCCAAGCGTGCCTTTGGGGCGCCTGGGAGCTGGTAAGGCGCGCGCTGAGTCGCACCTGAGGCACGCCTGGGGCACATTGCCCGCCTCAGCCATGTTGAGGCGCGGCGGGCTGCGCCTGGCGCCTCAGGCGCGCGCCTTGACAACATAGGACAGCGGGAGAAATTGGAGAAGGAAAAAAAGCACTCCCGGAGCTGATTAAGGAGGTCGGAGAAGCAGAAGCTAAGGTTGAGGAGAAGGAGAAGAAAAAGGAAGAGCATGTCAAGGAAGCGGAAAGGAAGGAGGAAGAAGATGTAGTGAAGGCAAAGAAGTTTATATAGAAGGAGGAGAAGGTTGCCAGTGCTGAGGTTGAGAATAAGGAGAAGAAGAGGAGAAGGTGAAATCCGGGATGAAGCACCAAGTGGCCGCGAAGAAAACCATTGATGCGGCGGCGAGTATACTCGCAAAGGTGACAGTGAGTTAGCATGCAGAGCAAGTAGTTCCTACAAAGGAGGTAATGACCGGGGGTAAGTAATACGCCTGAACGTCATTTCAATTTTCGACACGCCTACCCTATCAATAGGGCCCATCGCGATTCTTTCCTTACGCTTTTAACTTTTGACCGATACCTGCTGCTGCGAGTACCTTCAATGGCGCCAAGAAGAAGATGCATCGAAGAAAGAGCTCGTCCAAGAGGACTGATATAGTTGACTATTTCATGAAGAGCACGTTCAAACCATCCCTACTCAATGCAGAAGTGCTTGCAAGCTTCCGCAGGTCCTTCCCTCCTCCGGCTGGGGTTACGACGAGACTTCGTTCTCGTGACGAAGCTATTAATAACCCCCATGAGGGTGAAGTCGCCACTCCTATTGACGACTTCAATACTGGTTTGCAACTACCGTTGTGGCCTGAACTCATCATCGTGTTCAACTATTACGGAGTTGTTCCCACACAAATAGTTCTAATATTATTTCTTATCCTGACCTCCTTCGCCATATACCTTCGATTGGAGAAGGTGTCGTGGAGTACAGGGGTCTTCCGAAACCTATTCTTTGTTAGAACTCGCGATGATGGAACCATTTTCTTTGACAAAGTGTGAGTGTTGGAATGCCCTGAACAAGGTTCAACACTTCGCTTTCTTTGGAGGAGATCTCAGTCACTTTGTTTACAGGTCGACGACGAGATCGGAGCGGGCCTTTGTGACTACTGCCTTGACAGGGGTGGAAATGGATATCGCCGACTTCATTACCAACAACCCCTAAAAGTCAATTACTACATGACATGCATGGAAGTAGATACTAATTTCAACACATCGGAGGATAAGAGAACGTTCCTCAAGTACTTATGGCTCCATTATGTAATGAGATCTAACATTTTCTTTTGGTGCAATGTGTCTTATCATGCAAAAAACTGTTTGCATCGGGCCTGAAGGGTACTTAGACAAGAGGGATGACCCAGATGAAATCGCCAAGGCTGAGATTCAACAAATTCAAAGGTGTAGGTACGAATAGAAGAGGAGGAAACTAATCCCAGCTATTGGTGAGTCCTTTGCCGCTCCAAGAAAGTGAGCTCGCCAAACTGAAGAAGGGTTCTCACCTTCTAGGATGGAGCATCACTTTCCACGTGCCGACGCAGACGTGATGGACAGATAGACTCAAAGGACAAGTCTCTAGTTCAGTGGGATGTCGAGACGCAACGTTTTTCTGTAAGCTCGCATCTCCCATCCTACAAGGACTCTTCATATGTTTTTGAATTTTTAAGCATGTTGCACACGAAAAAGGAAGTTGATGAGGTGTGAAAGAAAGACCTCCCGAACCTCCCAAATGTGGCAGCGAGACACATGATGCGGAGTATTATTATAAACCACCACACGGGTGGTCAGATCACGCAACTAAGGCACAAGCTCCATATGGTAAGGAGGTAAAATGAGGCTCTGCGAGGGCAAAATAAGGTAAGTACATCTCATGGTTCTGCGAGTTCGTCGTTCATTGAGTTTGCTTCTTCTAAACAGGTGAGTACACTTTTGTTGCAGAAGTTGCGCGCGAAATTGAAGAAGGCGGACCCCTTAAATGTTGAGAGCACCAAATATCTGAAGGAAGTGAAAAGGGTATCGCAGCTCGCTGTAGATAAGGTTATCCAGGAGCTCGAGAAGAGGGGGATGCATAAGATGGAATTCGTCAACACAACTTATGTGAAGCATTACCTGAACCTTCCAGGTGAGGAGTTGGAGTCGTCGATAAGCAACCAAAACAACATCGACAATGAGTCCTCGAGCAGCGGATCTGACAACGCAGACGACTCCAATTGGTTAGCAGAGGAGGACGCTTAGTTTCATTTTTTCCTTTTCTTTTTAGGAGTATTTGCAGATGATGCTTTTTGTAACCATGAATATCAACAAGCATGCTTGTAAATTTTTAATAATGGAAAAGAGATTTTTCTCCCATATTGTGTTGAATATGAATGCTTGTTTCTTTTAGTTTTGAAACTTTGTATTTTTTTTGTTTAAGTGATGAACATTATGTGAGTACCTCGTTTGCAAGTGAAAATACATCTTGAATACATATTGTAACTAGACTCCCGAGTCAACTTACCCGAACTATGATCTTCTGCGACTTCCGCCAGATAAGTATTCCGAGCTATTTTTTAGGTTTCCTCATGGCTTGACAGCTATGTCGCAAATACTCATGGTAAGCATCAGGGACTTTCTGAGATTGAATAAGAGAAATTCCCTCCAGCTTGAAGTAGCCGAGAATATTCATAGTTTCATACAAAATGATTTGTGAATACTCGATACTATAGTCTGTGGCTTCCAAAAGAATAATCATCCATATATAATCAATGAAGCAAAAGAGGGAAAATGAATACACCTTCCGCAGGATCTATATTGGTTTTGTCAATGATGAATTGTTAAGTAAAAATGACAGGCGAATGTCAAACTCCATTTCAGACACAATGAAAGTGAACACCCAATCGGCAGAGCTTGTCACATTGATTAGGAAGAGATCAAAAGATGTCGAATATCTCAAAACAAGATCCCCTTGAGGTAATAGAAGACGTGAATACTTTTCAAAATGTCACCAAAAGATGAATCTGGCAAATACCTACTAATATGATTCGAGGGAATTCAAATAAGTGCATTTAATCGATGGCATACTGCGAATGCGACTACACTATACGACAGTCTGTGATTACCCAACAGGAAAAGATTTCTACAGCAAGAAGTGATGTTGTGAGTACTTCATGAGATGATATCCGAACTATACATATGACAAATAGTAATCAATATGTATGCATTTTGTACTTATCATCCCTAGTGGGAACCATCAGCAAGTGCCCACAAAGGCACAAATACCCACCAATAGGAGAAGATTTATGTTGAAGGACATGATGTTGCGAATACCTCCAATGATGGTATTTGAATTACACATAGGGAGAATACCAGTCAATACATACATGAATTCCAGACTTATCATTCATGTGGGAACCAATTGCGAATACCCATGATGGTCTTGTGACATCTATTTAGAAATAGAACTTCTCATTGTTGTTGATCGTAAGATGTTAGTTTTTATATTTGAGTAAGGTGAACATCTCGAAAGATGTTTTTGATGACTCAAAAAGGCTACTGTCTCACTTCGTATGTCGGCCTAAAAGGGTCTCAAAGTCCAAACCACTAAGGGAAACCGATCAAGGATAAGGCATCCTTGGAGCTTGTTCTTAGAAAGGATTAGCAGTTGGGAATAAGGCATCTGTGGTAGACAGAGCTTATCCTTGGAAAAGATATCCAGTAAGCCATAAGGTATCCATGCTCTTTTCGGAAGCTTGTCCTCATAAACGTCCCTTAGCAGTGGAGACATCTCTGTTGATGCACGATATAACAGTTCCATCACCCTGATCAGCATACCACTTATGCAAGTCCCGAACAATTCCAACAAAAGCAATCGTAATGGATCTTACATCAAATAATCTAGGGTGTGATATTAGTGAGAGATCCGGAAACTTGAAGATCATCGCAAGAGTTGGATAAGGTTACCACTAGACAACAACAATTCAATTTTAACCTGAGTTGTTGTCTTGGAGGGTGTTACTGCCCAGTGATCTCAACTCAAGGAGGTTCAAGTAAGTTTTGGCCACGAACCCTAAGGTTTGGCCACGAACCCTAAGGTTTGTCCACGAACCCTAAGGAAAAGTAGACGTGCATAAAGTCCTCGGCAAGATCGGATCAAGAGATCACGATTCAAGGAGAATACAAGTAAGCGTCGTATAGAACTCTCCATGTATTTATGCAAAAAAAAGTACATAAAATTTTTAAATGTAAAGGATATTTTTCTAGAGTTAAGAGAGGAATCTCTTCATGTTCCAGTTGTTTGAAATATCCTCGTTGACATAGATTTGCAGCCAATAACCTCCATTATTCAGTGCTTCTTTTACAATAAAAATTTCTACCTAGTTGGGATTGAGTTTCCTAAACTGAGATAATTCTTCCTAACGCATTCACCTTTTTCATTATAAGATCCCCAACGACAAATTGTTTTATTTTGATTGTCTTGTCACATTGCTTGGTCATCCTCCGTTTTACATCCTCATGCCAAGTGATCGCTAGATCTCTCAGTTCTTCGATTAGGTCCAAAATGCACCTTATATCATCTTCTGTTTCTTCATCCAATCCTCGCTTCCTTGCTTGGATAGGAGAACCCATAGGCTCATACCTCGAATTCCACCAAGATGAGTGCCTCGAATCCATGTAAAGATTGAAAGGTGTTTCCCTTGTAGCGGAGGTAGGAGTGGTCCGGAGAGCCCAGAGTACGCAAGGGAGTTGTTCTGCCCAATCCCCCCCCTGAAATTTTCTACCTTTTTTCAAGAGGTTTATGTTAAACTTATTCGTTGCTTTAACCTGTCGGTTACTCATGAGATGAAGAACCGAGGAAAATCGGAGCTCGATTCCGATTTACTAGCAGAAGTTCTTCAATTCAGCATTGGAAAATTGGGGACCGTTGTCAGGGACTGAATCTTGCCCGGGGATATGTTGAATGACGAAGGTTTTGAAGTTCCAATATCTTTCTTCAGCACCATCAAATACTTTTTCAGGATTGAATCTCGCATCTCAAAGGTACTTTTCACTTAGGAATCTATTACCAGAGAATATGTTTGTACTTCAATATCTTCCACTCAGCTCCTTGGCCAATCTCAACCATGCAATAAGTGTTTCCTATTATGTTTTGATGTTTGTGGTAGAAAAGTGTGATGGTTTGTTCGATTCAAACACCATTTAGGTTGATCAGGATGACTCTGACTTCGGAAGAGTTTTTGACTAACGCTCGTCTACGTACATCATCCATGCCAAAGGGATTGAAACCTCCCTTGTTGTATTCGTTTTTTTTTTCCGAAAAATCTACCTTGATTATCATCCTTGGTGCATATGAGATGTTGAATTCTTCGAGTTCAATTGCCCATTTGGGCAATCTCCCTGAATGCTCGGGTTTCTCTAGAATATTTTTCAGAGGATGGTTTGTCACCACCTGTATTGAATGACCTTGGAAGTATCGACGAAGTCTTTATGCTGAAATGATTAGGACTAGGGCTAATTTCTCCAAAATTGGGTATCACATCTCAATGTATTTTAATACCTTACTGGAGTAATGTATAAAAAAGTGCTTCTTCCTTTCATCTTGAACTAATACAGAGCTAGCAACTTCGGATCCATCATGAGTGGTCGTCATTATAACAATGAATATCCCAAAAAACCTTATAATTATAGTGAATGAAAACCGTATGGTAACTATGCGTGTAACCGGTTGCTTACCTGGTTATTACAACGTCCATGAGCTTTAGAAATAAGCCGGAGAGCAAATGTTCTCTATACGAGTAATCACACATTACGATGATTAATATATTGAAAACTCTAGAGAGGATAACCCTAAATAGCTGGAAACTCGCGCGAGTATTTTATTTGCGCCCACCCGCTAATATTATCATTGTTGCGCATATATTAGCGTCAAAAAATTATCTGGGCTGCGTGCAACCTCCGACGAATGACCGCACCATATAGTTATTAATGTTGTGCTTATTTTTGGCGTCGAATTTGGGGCGAGTCCTATATACTTCATGTGATCCTTGTGCGAGTGTTTGCCCCCATATAACATTATATATATGTAGGTACCGAATTCCTTAAGTGTTGAGGTAAATATTCACACAGTGCGGCCAGAGGCCTGATATCTGTCCCATGTATAGGTGGCTTAATTTATTTAGAAAAGATGGAACACGGGTGTTCCTTAGCATGGAAGATACCATGCCAATGTCTGCCAACTTCACATTAAAATAATCAGAAGTCAGAGGTTACGGAGGACCGGTCGCTCATAAGGTAACAATGGAGTTTTCCTTCGCTAGAGTCATCCGGTTGGGCAATAGGTGTCCGGAGACGGATCTCAATCCTCAGAAAAGATGTCTAGGGGGCTTAGGCAACCACTACTCGACCAAGGAGTCTACTGTTAGAGGCTAAGGTGACCAGTTGGGCATAAGGCATCTGTGGAGCTTTTCTCTGCAAGAGTCATCCAATTGGGCTATAGGTGTCTAAAGACAGAGCTCATTCCTAAGAGAGGATGTCGAAGGAGCTTAAGGCATCCATTACTCTAAGCTTGTCCTCAGAAAGATGCCAGAGTGATAGCGATGACTCAATTAATGCGCAACCTGCTACAACAATCACTCAAATCATCATGGCCTCCCACATGCCAGCCGCGAGAGTATCTAACGGGGCAATTGCAGTGGTCTTACGATAATGAAAGAGAAGATGAGCTTATGCCAACAAAGAGGGACAGAGACTTAAAGACCTGTACAAGAAGTCGGATCCGGAGATCGTAATTCAAGGGGTTCAAGTAAGTTTTGGGGACAAGTCACGGGTAGTAGTTGCTTACTTAGATTCCTACACATGACTGGATCCAGGGAATAGCACATCAAGGGGGAAACAGGTAAGCGATATACTGATAAATAGAGCCTCTTGTGATCGTTCAGATGTAAACCAGAGACCTCACACCAAGGGAAACAGATTAGTAAACGGTAAAGCAAGTACGTATGCATTAACTGTTTGTAAGAAATAGCTGAAAGGGAAAGTGCATGGATGATAAAAGTACTAATAGACGGCCTTATGTTTCGGCCCTTGTAGGCTATGCCATTTTCTCAGGGTATTACCCTTCATGCATAAGGTAATCCTCTTCTGATGTTATGTCGACTCGAGGGGGGATAAATACGTCGATCATGTTGACCGAGTTGATGCAGCACTCCCTAGTAGTCCCGGGGTCATTGCAGACCCTGAACTGCCTCCCCATTAAAGGGAAGTTCAAAGCTTGATGAAAGGTGGAGACCATAGCCTGTTACTCATTTAGGAGAGGTCTCCCAAATATACCATTGTAGTTGTTGCCTGTTGGGAGCATCGATACTTCCTTCGATACTCACATTATGACTGAGAGATCGATACTTCCTTCGATCTCTTATCTTTTGTTCTAGAAACCATACAGAGGGTTGTCGCATGCCTTCAACGATTTATCGATGTTCATGACGTCGAAAGAAGGCTTGAAGAGAACGTTAACTAATCTATCGATGTCGATCAGGATTTTTTACACCGAGTAGTTATCCACTACTGCTTTGATGACGACCATGTCGTGAAAAATATTCGTTGTCTTGGGGAGGTCTTCCTCCCTGAAGGAGACCTCTCCCCTAGGGGTTGTTCCCAAAGAAGTGGAAGCGACCTCTCGCTGAAGAAGACGCTTGATGCGAGTCTTTTTGGAGGATTGCAGGTCATCCCCTCCGTGAATGCAGTTTATCTAGCTAAGTTGGACAAAACTCCTCCACTTCCACGCATCTAGAGCCTCCTATGATCCTAAGGACATCGACATCTACCTAATCTACACACTCGCAGCAGTGTGTTTGAGCTCTTACAACCACCTTCTCCATCCTGTAGGTGCATGCGTCGTCGGTCTTTTTGGCGAGGAGCTCCTTCAACTTATCCTCCTTAAGCAGCTTCTTGATCAGGTCTTGGAGGGCTCTGCAGTTTCCGTGGCGTGCCCTACGCTGCAGTGGTACTTACAGGCTACAACAGAGATCTTGGTACCGGATTTCCGAACCCCGCCATAACATTTTACGTCCCCTTGAACCTGGGTTGCCTCTGAATGACTTCCACCACTTTCTCCAAGGGGAAGCTAATGTCGGTGTACTCCTCTTGGGCATCACCCCGATGCTAGAGGTGAGTTGGTGTTGTCGTGGGTACTGGAGGAAGAGGCCATCTCTTAATTTGTGTGGGGGGGGGAGGTGGCGGCACCGGCCTCATCTGCTGCAAGTGATGACGAGGTTGATGTGGAAAGCAGTGTCGAAAGTTCCTTCCGAGCTGTGCTGCGAGCTATTGGAACTCCTGATGAAGCTGAGGCGGTCGTTGAGGGCCAACAGGAGGTCGTGAGGTGGAAACCCCTACCCGCTGTTGGGCAAGCTCACAAAGAGAGGAGATGAACGAATGGTTCATTGTTTCCCACTCAATAAAAAGGTTGACAGCTTCTATGAGCTCCCCATAGGTCTTCAGCCTCGTCCTGCTGACCTTGAACTTGAATAAGCCCTCCTGAAGGTCGAAGGTGAAGTCCACCTAAAAGAGAGATGGATCCACATCGTGGATCTCCAAAATTTGTTCTGAAAACCTGCATAGATATTGGCCCAGGGTTTCAATGGCACCTTTTCTGATCTGGAAGAGCGCATTCGGGCCGCTCTTCCTCTTCTTCGAGGTTGCAAACCTTAAACCTCCCTCCTCAGCTCCTTGAAAGAGTTGATGGGGCAAGGAGGCAATTTGTAGAACCACTCCCGCGCTTTGCCGTCAAAGGTAGTGGCAAGCAGCTTGCAACAGATCCCATCGTAGAGTGCCCGAAGCGAAGTAGCGAAGTCGAAAGCTTGGAGGTGGTACATCGGGTTTTCTTTCACAAAAAACTTAGAGAATCACGACTCTCTGAATCCGGCCAGAACAGGCTTGTCCCAAACTTGGTCAGCAAAGGGTGAGGCGGTCTCATGCTCTTCTGAGGTATCATTACCCTCCTCGAAGCTCAGGGCTATTCCTGGGTTGGCGGTTGCGTCTTCCCTGAAGAAGTCCCTTCGTTGGGCCACAAACTCTCCTTTGCGTAATGGTGCATCAGGGGAGGTCCTAGGAGGGAGCGGTCACGCATTAGGGTCAGCAGGATCCTGATGGAGGGGTCTTTCCTTGTTGGGGAGCTGGTGACCATCTCAAACAACAAGTTGAACTTTTGATCAAATTCCTCCATGGTGACCACACCAGCTCCTCCTGGGTGGGAGCTCTCGGGCAAACTCGATAACGGCTGACTTCTTCCAACCATTGCGGCGATTTCTTTAGCCACTTAGATCTGAATGACGAGTGTTCGTTTAGTTGGAGACAAAAGTGTCCACAACCTCCATGCTCAACTGCAAACTGACGAAGACGGGAAAATCGAGGAGACGCAAGTGACCAAATACTAACCGCAAAGGGCCAAACAGAAGAGAAGAGGGAGAGAGGAGAAGGTTGTCGCAAACGGCTCCACCAGATTTCCCGCAACTGCGAATGCCTTGACTGAATTGATTTTATTACTCAAGTAAAGCTATTAGAGAGAGATCACAACCAAACAATAAAAAATAGAGTCATCAAAGAGAGACGAGAACTAGAGACTGCGTCAACGGGGAGGCTTTGACATAAGTTCATCGTGCCTTTCTGGGTACCCTAGCTCCCTATTTATACTAATTGGGGTCTGTCTGAACGGGCATATACCAAAATTATGGGCCTCCCGGGGTATAGGAAAACTGAGCAGAGATGAGAGAGAGAACAAGAGGAGGTGGTCACTAAGGATAGTAATCGGCCGAGCTTGGTTGCTTGGCTTAAAGATATTGACGATGTGGTTACCAGGATGTAACTGCACAAACTGTTAGCCTGAGGGGGATGGATGGCGCGGTCACTAGGGGTATCTGACTACGTTGCTTGATGCCTAAGGGCTATTGCTCTGGCTGAGGTTGAGTGGCTCTAGTCGCGGCCGCAGGATTTCGGGTTAACAGGGTTACTTCCTACTCGAAATGATGTAAAGAGCTCTACTTGGCATTGCCAAAAATTCCAACTCTATGCTCCATTGCAGCTACTGCCAGCTCAGCGGTTGAGGATTATCATCTCCATGCGGCCATTCGTCATCTAGAAAATGGACCTGGTAGGACCCTTCCCCCAAGGTAGAGTTAATGAAGATGTATCTTTGTGATGATCGACAAATTCACTAAGTAGATAGAGGCGAAAGCATTGACAAAGACTACATCTCAAGTAGTGAGGAATTTCGTCTGGGGAAACATCGTGTGCAGGTTTTGCATACCTCAGGTCATTGTCACAGACAACGGCTCTCAGCTCGCTAGCATGGAGCTAAAAGAGTTATGCAGCCAGATAGGGACAAACCTGCTCTTCTCTTTAGTATATCACCCTCGAAGTAACAATTAGGTGGAGGCAGTCAATAAGCACATTATCAACCTCTAGAAAAAGACGGTTGAGAATTTTAGAGGCAACTCCCTTCTGTTTTGTGGGCGTTGAGGACCACCCCGAATTCATGTACGAAGGAGACTCCATTCAAGCTGCCCCATGGGTCAGAAGCTCTTATTCTGGTTGAGTTTGAGGTCAGCAGTCCCAGGGTGGTTGCGGCTAAAGATGGAAGAGAGGAGTGGTGGCTCGAGAACGAAGAAGCCCTGAAGATCTCGCTGGACTCTGTGGAAGAGCTCTGGGACCTCGCCGCGGTAAGCATATATATATATTATAATAGATATATCAAATGTAAATATATATTGAACATAAGATTAAATAAAATAGCGGGCGATATATACAAAAATCATGTTGGCATATATATCGAAAAAATCGGACATGTCGGCCTATATTTACATAAATACATAATTTATTTATTTATTTAAAGCATTTTCCACAAAAAAATGAGATGTCGTCAAACATGTCTGACATTTCAGAGGACATTTAAAATAGTATTTGAGAGTGGCGATATGTTTATTGGAATACGTTTATGCAATATTGCGCATAATCTAAAGCGAGCTTGCTTTAATTCTCCTAAGTATCATTTATTATCGTTAATTCATCATAAATTGTCCATGTGATTCTTCATGTGAAATTGCTTGAGTCGTCGCTAAGGTTTAAATTATAAGTTTCGAGAAAACCACTCTCGGGTTACAATTTTAAATCTCGCGTTCAATTTATTTATTTTGGAGTAATTTGAAGTGCAAACCACGGTTATGTGCAAACCTAAAAAATTTAAATGCAAAACATATTGTTGTGTAGAGTGTAGACCATAAAAAATTTAACTAGTGATTCCATCTTTCAAAGCATGACAATTAATACAAAAGTTTTCTACAACAAACCTCTTCTTAGAAAGTGATTTCATCAATCTTGATATCCAAAACGTCGACGTGGAGTTACGAGCAACCAACATCAAAATATAAAATGATGTGAAATGGTTGAATAATCTTATAACTTTACATTGTAAGATAAACAATTACTTACTTTTATCCATAAAACAAGTTTTGACTATTTGGGTAGAATAATGTAAAAACAAAAATTAACATCCTAAAACACATTTGATCCTACATGTTGAAATGTAACCATGTTAGTAGTATTCAAAAATGTTTACCACGTTTCGAATCAATTTTAGAAAGAGAAAGTTAATCTTACCTTTGAATCAAATCGAGACGCCGAATGCATTGAATTCATGGTAATAGTGTTAATGACTAATATCTAGATAAGTGAACAAAAGTTATATTGTAGCAAGAAGAAACCACCGGTTAAATATCAGGTATTGACCTCCACTTGTCAAATAGAGGAGCAACAGTATAAGTAACCCAAATCTTCGTTTCTTCCCAAACATGTTGCCATACAAGCTCTCCTTTTGTAGTTCTAGAAATAGCTCAATATGTACCTTGAACAAGTCATTACTCATGCTCATTGCATTACTAACAACTTTATACGCACAATGGATATCTTGCAATACATTGATCACATCAATGACAAATTCTAAAACGAGTGGAGATATTTTATTAAACACACCACAAAGCAATCTGTTCTCCTTCAAGATCACCATTCTTGTGGATCGTGTTGTAGTTGTTGTCATTGATATTTGCTCATCCATCAAGACACGCTCAAATAGTGAAGGATCGCACTTTGTGAATTTTGCCTTATCGTTGAACTTCTGGTAGATTCCCTTTGGTCGAATGTTATGCCCCCGGACGATCTACGTTTCCGTGGATTTAAATGCGCGCGAAGGCCGAGAAGGAGAATGAAAACCGGGCTGAACCATCCGGTTCAGCCCGAGACCAACAATAAAGCGGAAGGGGGTTGAACCACATGGGTTCAGCCCCAATGGGGGCCGGCCGGTCCTAGGGGGTTGGGTGGGAGCATAAATACCCAACCCCCCTCCTTGGTGAGGACAAGAAGAGTTATCCAGGTATCTTTCTCCTCTTCCTCTCCCAAACCCTAATCCTCTAGCTTTCTCCCTACTTCTTCTCCTTCTTCTCCCAGATAGTTCATAACATTTGGTATCAGAGCATCTTTCCTGCAACAATGGTGACACGCACGGAGGCGGAGATGGCACGCTTGGCCACCATCGAAGAAAACCACGTTGCCTTGGCGGATTCGGTGGCCGGGATCGACGAACAAGTCAAAACCTCTACGAAAAATCTGGAAGAACGCATGGAAGGACGCATGGATGAATTAAAGACGCTGTTAACGCAAACCCTAAGGGGGAAAACAGTGGAACAAGGTGAATCGGCGCATGCGGCACCGTCACCCACAGGAGGCACCACGGGAGGGTCGGGAATGATGCCCTACAGCGGCCCCAACCCGGAACCCGGCTGGACGGCCGGCTACAGCGCGTTGTCGGCCCAGCCGAGCCCTACAGGGCCGACGACGCTGTTTTCGCCGAGCCCTGGTGCGGGCGTTCCTGCCGCCAGGCCACGGGTCGGACCGGGACCAAACCCCCACCAACAGGTCACCGGGGGGTGGATCGGCCCAGGGGGGATGTTCGCCGGCGGTGGAGTCGCCGGAGTGGCCGTCGGCCGCCCTTTTGGACTTCAGGAGCAGATTTGGAGGCCGCCACCGCACATGGGGGTCCAAATGGCGCTGGAAATGGGATCCTTCCCAGGCCGCCGGTACTAGGGGCTCTGGCAAGGATGGGACAAGGCGAACAATGGCGGGGATATCCTCCCAGGCACGTTTTTGATGACGAGGAGGGCCCTCCTATGGGCGGGGAACACTATCAAGACTACTATGGTCGACCGAATCTAGCGGCGGAACCAATCAGGCCGGCAGGGCTAGATCCAGGGTATGGCAGGAATGGAGGAGCGAACCAGCGGGCCTTTATGCAACCAAAGCGAACGCGGATGAATTTTCCGACATTCAGGGATGGCGACGCACTGGAATGGGTACAAAAGGCCGAGTTGTTCTTCACATACCAAGAGATCCCCAATGAGCAATGGGTGCAGTTGGCGTCGTTTCACTTGGAGGGCGGCGCATACCAGTGGGCACAATGGTTCGTACGGAGCTATGGGTACGCGCCGTGGGCACACTTTGTAGAGGGATTTACGGCCCGCTTCGGGCCCTTGGAGTATGAGGACGTGGAGGCCACCTTGCAGAAACTCCGACAGAAAGGGGACAGTGACGGAATATCGCACGGAGTTCGAGCGGCTGGCAAATCGGGTCAATTGGGGGGAAAAGACCCTCCTCAGTTGTTTCGTTTCAGGGCTGAAGGATCACCTGAGAGATGAGGTCCATGCCTACATGCCGAACAGTCTGAGCCACGCCATCAGTCTAGCCAGGATACAGGAGGAGCGGTTCAACCGCCAGCGAAATCGGGGGGGGGGGGGGAGCACGCGCCCGCGCAGCACCAGTAGCAGGGCGGCGTGAGCAGCCGCAGGCAGGACGGCCGACAGTGACACGCCTGACTTGGCCTGAGCTGCAGGCCAGGAAGGACAAAGGGCTATGCTTCAACTGCGACGAAAAATATACACCGGGACACCGGTGCCAAAAGGTGCAAGTATTCATGTTGAGGGAGGAGGATGACGAGGAGGAGCCCATTAGCTGTGATGAGGTGGATGGGTTGGACCTTGCGGAGTTTGGGGTGTCCATCCAGGCCATGGAGGGGGGTTCAGCCCCTCTTACGTTACGGATTGCTGGGAAGTTGGGGCATGAGCGGGTGACTATTTTGATAGACAGCGGGAGTACCCATAACTTTATCACCCTCGCAGCAGCACAGAAGGCGGGACATGCAGTCGACAAGGGGGCTTCCTTCCAGGTTATGGTGGCTGATGGCAGCAAGTTGAGATGCGAAGGGGTCCTAAAAGGGGTGGAGCTGCGACTACAGGGCTATGTGTGCCGGACAGATGTCTATCTGCTACCGATTCGGGGGTCGGACATGGTGTTGGGCGTGCAATGGCTCCGCCAGCTCAAGAGGGTAACCACGGATTGGGAAAAGATGACATTGGAGTTTTCGCACCTGGGGACAGAACATTGCCTACAGGGAATACGGACGTCTTCGCTCAAGGAGATATCCCTCAGGAGCCTGCAAAGGATGGAGGAAGAGGGTAGTATGATGGCCCTGGTGTTGGGGATAGAGGCTCTTGAGTCGACGCCAGAGCCCGAGCAACTGCAGGATTTATTGGTCCAGTTTGATGACATCTTCCAGGAGCCACGTTCCTTACCACCCGCACGGTTCAGAGATCATCAGATTCAGCTGAAGGCCGGAGCAGATCCGACGAATATCCGTCCATACCGGTACCCCCACATTCAGAAGACGGAGATAGAACGTAGCGTACGTGAGATGATGGCCGCCGACATCATCCGACCCAGCACCAGCGAGTTCTCCTCTCCGATCATCTTGGTCAAGAAGAAGGATGGATCATGACGGTTTTGTGTCGATTACAGGGGACTGAATCACTCGACCATCAAAGATAAGTTTCCCATTCCGATGATCGAGGAGCTGCTGGAAGAGTTGCAAGGGGCAAGCCTCTTCACCAAGCTGGATCTCCGATCCGGCTACCATCAGATACGCATGCGGGACGAGGACATCCACAAGACGGCGTTCCGTACTCACGACGGTCACTATGAGTTTCTAGTGATGCTGTTCGGCTTGGCCAACGCCCCATCTACCTTCCAAGCCATCATGAACGAGATTTTTCGACCACTGCTTCGTCGGTACATGCTAGTTTTCTTTGATGATATTTTGATCTATAGCAGAGCTGGGATGAGCATCGAGAGCACGTTCGGCATGTATTTCACATATTGCGGGAGCATCAGCTGTTTGCCAAGCGGTCCAAATGCTCTTTTGGGCAGACGGAGGTCGAATACTTAAGAAATTTGGTCTCTGCTCAGGGGGTCCGTGCTGACCCGAGGAAGATTGAAAGTATGGTGGCGTGGCCGCAGCCCATGACGATCTGGGCCTTACGAGGCTTCCTTGGGCTGACCGGCTACTATCGTCGGTTCGTGAAGGACTATGGGAAGATAGCACGGCCACTCACTCAGTTGCTGCAGAAGGATTCATTTTGGTGGAACGCGGAGGCCGATGAAGCATTTGAAGGCCTCAAAAGGGCCATGACTACCACCTCGGTGCTCGCACTTCCGGATTTCTCCAAGGACTTTGTGGTGGAGACGGACGCATCCGGCGTCGGCATCGGCGCGGTCCTCATGCAGGAGGGTTGGCCACTTGCTTATTTCAGCAAAGCTCTTGCCCCACGGACCTTGGGGCTCTCTACGTACGAGAAAGAGATGCTCGCCATCATCCACGCGGTCGCTTTATGGCGGCCCTATCTCCTGGGGCGGCATTTCCAGGTTCGTACAGACCACCAGAGTTTGAAGCATTTCCTTGAGCAACGGTTGGCATCCCCGCTACAGCAGAAGTGGCTGACGAAGCTTCTGGGGTATGATTATGAGATCGTCTACAAGAAAGGGAAGGAGAATATGGCGGTCGATGCGCTGTTTCGGATACCCGAAGGCTCCCTTACTCACATCTCTGGGCCGGTGATTGCATCCTTAGACGACATACAGGCAGAGGTTCTCCAGGACCTTGTTCTCCGCGCCATTGTTGAAGCTTTGCAGCAGGGCCGAGGCACAGAGGATGGCAATCACCTACTTGGCACGCGGCTCTACTACCAGGGTCGGCTCGTGATACCGGCCACGTCTCCTTGGCGAACTATTATGATTCGGGATTTTCACGCTTCACCGACCGGTGGTCATGCCGGTATCAGTAGGACCTTGCAGCGGGTCAAGGCCAACGTCTTTTGGAAGGGGATGCAGCGGGACGTTCAGCAGTTTGTTAGGGAATGTGATGTCTGCCAGCGGCAAAAGTATGAGACGATCTCCCCAGCGGGTCTTCTTACTCCGTTAGAGATTCCGCACCAGATTTGGGACACCGTCTCCATGGACTTCATCGAGGGACTTCCCAAATCGCAGGGCAAGTCGGTCATTCTAGTAGTGGTCGATAAACTGTCCAAGTACGGCCACTTCCTTGCTTTGAGCCACCCATATTCCGGGGAAACAGTGGCTGAGCTCTTCGCCAAAGAGATAGTTCGCCTCCACGGGGTTCCTCGGGCCATCATCTCTGATAGGGATCCAGTTTTTGTCAGCCATTTTTGGACGGAGCTGTTTCGGCTCCAGGGTACCACATTGCGCATGAGCACGACCAATCACCCCCAGACCGACGGCCAGACGGAGGTGCTCAACAGAGGAGTGGAGACATACTTACGGTGCTTTGTCATGGATGAACCCCGCACGTGGACCAGGTGGCTGCATTGGGCCGAGTACTGCTACAACACTTCCTTTCACACTGCCAGCAGGCTCACTCCGTTCGAGGCAGTGTACGGGCGTCCACCACCCACCTTGTGCTCCTATGAACCGGCCGGCAGTGCCCTCCCGGCAGTAGACCGGGCTCTCCAAGATCGGGATCGGACCTTGGCTATTCTCCGAGACAATTTACGCGTGGCCCAAGACCGTATGAAGATCCAAGCTGACAAGCATCGTACGGAAAGGGAATTTGCGGTAGGCGATGAGGTGTTTCTCAAGCTCCAGCCATATCGTCAGCTATCAGTCGCCCGCCGGGCCAATCAGAAACTGGCCCCACGCTACTACGGGCCGTACCGAATCATTCGGCGGATAGGACCCGTAGCCTATACCTTGGCACTTCCGGAAGGGTCCCGCATTCACCCTACTTTTCATGTATCAGTACTCAAAAAGAAGCTGGGGAACGCTGTTCACGTAACTGCTAGCCTACCTGAAGCCACCAGCAGCGGCGAATTGAGGCCCTTACCTGAAGTTCTCATGACCAAATGGAAAAAACAAGGCACTGAGTACCGGCCAACGATCCTCGTCAAATGGAAGCAGATGCCCGAGGCACACAATTCGTGGGTTGACCTCTTGGAATTCCGGGAGCGCTATCCTGATTTTCACCTTGAGGACAAGGTGCTTCTTGATGGGGAGGGGAATGTTATGCCCCCGGACGATCTACGTTTCCGTGGATTTAAATACACGCGAAGGCCGAAGGAGAAGGAGAATGAAAACCGGGCTGAACCATCCGGTTCAGCCCGAAACCAACAATAAAGCGGAAGAGGGCTGAACCACATGGGTTCAGCCCCAATGGGGGCCGGCCGGCCCTAGGGGGTTGGGTGGGAGCATAAATACCCAACCCCCCCTCCTTGGTGAGGACAAGAAGAGTTATCCAGGTATCTTTCTCCTCTTCCTCTCCCAAACCCTAATCCTCTAGCTTTCTCCCTACTTCTCCCAGATAGTTCATAACATCGAACCTTCAATGTTTTTGGTAACAAAGGCTTTAATGTTTGACTTGATGAGGGATTCATTATTTCACGTAAGAAAATATTTAGTATCTTTTTAAGGTAGTGGTATTATTATCTCTAATTTCTTCCAATTCAATATCAATTTTGTTCTCCACTTCATCTTCAACCTTTAAACTTTAATAAATTCTAATATCCTGTAAAACCAATTGCTTCCAATGGTTGTGGACCATTCATAGTGGAAAAGAGTTAGATTTTGGCATATAAGGCATTAAGTCATGTGCACATGTTAATCACAATGTATGTTTACACCTATGCGTGCACTTGCCAACATCTATGCACCCAGATTTTGCTGAGAATCTTCTTTTTTTTATTAACTCTAAAGCTGTGAAAAAATGCGACCTACAAACACAAAGTATAACGGACAACCAAAATCTTTATTCAATTAAATTGTGTTTTGCCTAAATCTTTATTCAATGTTGTTAAATTGTGTTTTGCCTAAATGCTCGTTAAGGATCTTTATCTGAACTAAAATATGAAGTTAAGTGGGCGAAGTAATTTTCATTTGACTAAAGGTTTTCATATAATTGTAGGCTTCAAATGGACACTTCAACAAATTTTTTTAGGTAACTGATCGATTTCGACAAAAGTTGTAGTTGAATTATACAAATGTAAGAACAAGTCTACACATGCTGAAACAAAATATTTTTATATAGCTCAATCCAAATAATAAATACATATAAGCAATCATCTGGATAATTACCAATGTACTCTTCTAACATAGAATCAATCTGGTGTTTAAATTCAGTTTGTGAGTAGGTATCCACAATATGCTGCCATACATACATAAAATTCTCCCAGTCCTTGCCACATTTGAAAATTTTTTTTGCATTTTGCAAAAATATTTCTACTAATGTGTACCTTGCATAAAATATATATTTTTAGGAAACATGACTTCAATAGTTTTCATCAAGTCCATTTTTATATTCGTCACTATGACCTGCAGCATTGAATATTGGTCTAAAGTAGATTTAAAACAATCAACAACTCACACAAAACTATTGTGTTTCATTTGATAAGAATGCGAAAGCGCAATAAAAGGTCTGAATGATTGAAGTAACACAAACAATGCATAACGGCAATTGCTACATATTTGTCTTACAAGTGCAATCCATGATAAATATAGAGGGAAATACTTTATTTTGTATAGATACTGGATGAGCAAAAAACAAGCTTTCTAAATTACCAGCTTTTGAAATTTTGTTGAAGCTAACATATTTGTTGTCAGTAATACACTTATACAAAAATTGTATGTGTTCCCACTTGTAGTTCTTTCATCTGCATTTGTACACTTCCATTATATATTGTTCTCAAGACGGTTGTGTTGGAAGGATCCCTTTGACTCAAAGATGTTAGTATTTCTCTTGGTTTTACTACAACTAAGTACATTTCTTGGAGAGCAGTTTGCTCTTATGGATCTAATCTTCCAACGTACGAATGAGTTTCTAGGAGAACTATCCATGATTGTGAACCCCGCATATAATTTCCAGACTTCACTCATTAAAATGTGCACTTTTTCACTTTAAGAAAGAACATACAACCACACCCTCTTCGCGGCGGATTTTCTCCAATTTTGTTTAACTCATCATTTGTTACGTTGATTGGTTAGGATAATACCCGGCTCTGACATCCAAGCATAACTCTGAGTTTGAGTCTACTTATAAGTTTGTCTGCACTTTGTATAGTAATGACAAATCTCAACTCCATTACAATATTTCGAGCTCAACCCACCAATCCCACGTTAGTTGGAAATATATTGGATGTGGTAAAATTCTACCAAGATCAACTTGTGTGGAGTTGCTTTTCTCATAATATAACATTTTGATATCTACACACAAAAAATTGGATCCAATGCAAATTAATATGACAAATTTACACCCAAATTAATATGACAAACAGAGTAATTGCTGAAATTGAGTAATATACCAAATTTACATTGCCTAACATAAAATTTGGAGAACAATGAGGGATAAACATGATAACTCAAGAACAATGCTACCGGATCGAAAATTCAAAACAAAAGGAAAAATAAGGCTTGAATAAGATCAGCCAAGAACAATGCTGCTGGAATCGAAAATTCCTAAACAAAACAGAGCAATTCATATGCCTACTGCCAACGATAAATGCATAGCATGCAAGTATAGGATTTACAAATTCATGGACAAGAAGAACAATGCTAAATGAAATCTCCTATTATTAGTATGTGCGAAGAAATAACAAGATTAATAGAGTAAACAAGCATGTGTTATAATCTCAAAGAAAAGCCCAAAAACATGATCAATGAAAAAATAATCTACAATGACTAAGTGACTGTAATGAAACACGTACTTCTTCCATTTCCTTTTTCTGTGATGATTTAGGATCAGATCTCCATGCAATGTACAGAAGACGAAGTCCAAAGAACAAATACAGGACTACATTAAGATGAATTATAGTAAGCTATAAAACCAAATCAATGTCAAATATTTTACCCAGGTTATCAAACAAAAAATAAAGACTACATTATTTAGTAAACAGAGTTGACAAAATTTTGATGTATATATGACAAATTAAATAACATGGCTAGAACTGAAATATTGTAATTAAAAGTTGCAACAGTATAACTCATGACCACATGGCAAATAATAGAATAGGAACCCAAAGAAGGAGGGATGTGTTACAGATAGTATGGATGAGACGAACCAAAGCACAGATCCGCATTGAGGCAACACCTATCAGCGCGGGCACACACCCCACCAGGATGAGATCAAGTAGGGTGGCCATTACTTTATTTTTTTTCAGCCTTTAAAGCTTCATTTATGCTTATTCTATTATCTCATTGTCTAAAGCCTAGATGGGGGGTGCACTCTACAAATATTTAATTTTAACCCATTGTCTAAACCTAAATCAACTATCGAGAAAGAAAACAAGATTTGCATATACTGTTTATCGATTTTGAGAAGGCTTATGATAGGGGTTTCCAAGAGAGATCTTATGGAGAGGCTTAGAAAAGATAGGTGTAAATGCATCATATATTGACATAATCAAAGATATATACAAATTCAATGACGAGGGTAAAGACATTTAGAAGATTAACAAAGGAATTCCCTATCACTGTTGGCTCACACCAAGGTTCAACTTTAAGATCTTATCTCTTTACCCTTATCTTAGATGAGCTCACAGGGCATATCCAACAAGCAATATCTTGGTGTTTATTGTTTGTTGATGATACCGTTTTGGTCAATGAGATGCGCGAAACTTGAATCTTGGCGAGACACTTTAGAAAAGAAGGATTTTAGTTTGAGCAGGACAAAAACAGAGTGTGGAGCCTGAATTTAGCTATGCAAGAAGAACACATGACTTCGTTATTAAGTTGAGTGATCAAGATATTTTCCACAGTAAGTGTTTTAAATATCTTGGATAAATAGTTCAAAAAGATGGAGGTGTTGATAAAGATGTGATACATAGAATCCAAGTAGATTGGTTGAAGTGGAGAAGCGCGTCAGGGATCTTATGTGAACGTAAAATACCATTAAAACTTAAAGGCAAGTGTTACCATACGTTTGTACTGCAATTAGACCAGCGATGTTCAATGGTTTTGAATGTTGAGCAATGAATTGTGTACACGGTAAAAAAATGGGAGTTGCGGAGATGAGAATGCTAAGTGGATGTGTAAACGCATGAGACTGGATAAAATTAGGAATGAATGTATAAGGAATAAGCCAAGAGTGACACTAATTGCAGAGAAGCTTGGCTAAGATGGTTTGGGCACGTACAAAGAAGACCATTAGAGGCACAGGTTAGGCGTTGTGAGAGTTTAGTCACTAGGCATGTTAATCGGGAGAGGAGTGGACAAATAAAGATTTGTAATGAAACTATAAGGAAAGACATGATGTACTTAGGCATTAGTGAGATTATGACTAGAGATGGGGCACGATGGCGACAAAGGATCCATATAGCTGACCCCACTATCGTGGGATAAAGGCTTGAGTGTTGTTGTTGTCTAAGCCTAGATGGGAGCAGCACTCTATATATAGGAGTGAGGAACTTTTACTGCAGGCAAAAATTATAAAGAAAAATATTTTTATCTCTGTTTACATTCTCCATCTCCTAGCAGGTACACCGTCGCTCCTCGCCATCAACCTTGGGCGGAACTTCCAATGTCGCCACCGTCAACCACCAAGGCCACAACGGGCTCAAAGAAGAAGAACGTAGACCCTTCACGGGATTTCACTCTTCATCGACCTCACACAATCTCTCTATACGGAACACATAACATCTTGGTATCAGAGCTACGCGCTCCTCATTTACCAAGCCTCCTTCCCTGTCTGGACAAATAGCAGGCTGCTCACCCCTCTCGGTTTGAGGTGGCACAATGAAGTAAGCCAGCATGAATGCATCCCACATAGAGGGAGAAACTGTGGGTATTTCACCATTTTGGGCTCCTCCATATCATCACGAGTCACAATAATGGGGGGGGGGGATTATATAAATTAGGGGAAATCACGCACAAAGTTTTATTCAAAAGAGTGTGTTAATTCAATAGGCATACTGTAGGAATATGTCGTTGCCTATTACATTTAAAACAAAATAGTTTCACGGTCGGAGGCTCTGCTATCTCTTCCTGCAAAGCCACATCATCAACAATAATATTAGAGACGTGTACAGTAGAATCTAAAGAGATAAGAGGACTTATTTTTAGAATAGGAATTTTATCCTCTCGGGTTGAATCCAAGAGAAGAGAAACTGGTGGGGAAGGTTGCTCCACTATGTCATCGCATTGATCAATGGGTTCGCTAATTGACAAATCCGATACACTCCCAAGAGGACATGAGAGAGTAAAAATTGTATCATTGGCGACTAAAAGAGCACTGAAAAGAGTGAAGGGCGGTATGACGCAGAGCATCCACTGATCATCCTGTTTTATTTGTAGCTTGAGTTTTTCACAATACTTCACAGCGCGATCAAGACTCTGACAAAACAGACATCGCCTCCTAGAAAGTCTTGGACTCGAAGGAGCCAAATCTCAAGTTTGTGGCAATGAATGTCGCGGAGACATGTGTGTATAATAATTAGGCATACCATATGAAGAACCATAAGAGGTTGATTCCCACAAGGTGAGTCATAAGAATTATACCCACGATTTCCTTTATAGCATTCCTCGCCATGATGGTTGAAATCTCCGCACCATTTGCACCGCTAATACACATACATAATGGTGAAGATGGGGATTCAAGATAAGTATCTCTCTAAATTAACTACACATGAATCTAAAAATGTAAAAGCACACGTTTGCATAAAGAAAACAAAACGAGATAAAGAAACAGGGAAAAGCAAGTGAATACGGTAAAAATAAAAAGGAAAAGTAAGGACCAAAATGCCTAAGTCTTCAACACAAATAATCACACGTAACTGTATTCCTCGACAATGACGCAAAAAACTTCACTGACACGCGACCACCGCTCTCACGAGGAGAGGGTGTCGGCAGTGAACCAGTCGAAATAATATAGAGGTGCAAAAAACGGTAAAACCCAGGTCAGGCCCGGTCCCCCGAGTCTAGGCTTTATATCTGTCTTGCCCAGGCTGGGTGATGGGGATCGACCGCACATTCGTGATCGGAGGAGATTGAGCCACCACGTGGAGGGATCCTCTTTTGCAGATTTGTCGTTGATTTGTTGATCAGATCGGTGATCCGAGACCACGAGCGCGTCCAGAGCGTCCGTTTTCATTTTATATGTATTTTTCAATATTTTTTGGAGCTGTATTTTTATTTTAAGACACCGAGCGTAACGGATAATCGTAGACATTCACGTTGGGAGCCTAACTGCCCCCCTCTCGTTATAAATAGGGGCGGATATCCAAGTTTTCAGGGATTGCTGAGTTTTGTTGAGAGAATCCAGAATTCCTGCAATCATTCATGGTGCGACACCGAGAACTCGGGGTGCGAAGCTTCAGAATTATCTTTCTTCATTTTTCAATTTTAATTTTCAGTTTTTCTATTCTAGTTTACTATTCTCGTGACCCTTACCCACGTTTTTTCCATACACAAACATAAAACCGCCCTAACTCTCTCAATAGACCATGATTTCTGCTTCCCGGAAGAAGGAAACTGCCCCTGCTACTGCTCATCTTCTTCTTCCCAACTGTGAACTGTTCGACCCAACTTAT
Source organism: Platanthera zijinensis (assembly GCA_039513925.1). NCBI lineage: Eukaryota > Viridiplantae > Streptophyta > Magnoliopsida > Asparagales > Orchidaceae > Platanthera > Platanthera zijinensis. The sequence continues at coordinate 43,492,536 of CM077082.1, forward strand.
ATTCATCTTCCTTCTTCCTCGACGACAGAACCGCACGCCCCATCGCAACCACATGTTGTGAACAACAACCACAAGCAACGTATTTTTCTCTGTCGTGAGTACTCCTCCCTGGAAGCATGTGACCCCAACCCTAACCGCAGTCCAAGCAACGTCTCCCCCCCCCCCCCGTCACAAAGCATCTCCTGCGCGTATTCTTACTCAACAGGGGATCGACACCTCCAGCCGAATGTCATTACCTCTATTAGCATCGTCACTGCCGTCCATTTACTTTTATCCCTCCCCCGTTGTGATTGCTCGCCTCCTTTCCCTGAAAATGTATCATTCAGAAGTCTGAACATTCCTGTGTCGCCATTTTGGGGTCCGGCACAGCCCATTTCCCCATTCTCATTTAACGTGGAACCTCCATTGTCAACTTCATGTCAATCCCATATTCTGCAGCCCCCTTTCCTATCATTACTACTCTTGTTGTTCAATTCCATCTCTCTGTTTTATACTACCAAGCTCATCACATCCAATTTTATTAATTCTCGTCGTGGAACCACTTTCATTTGCTCCCTACTCTCCTTGATTTTGTGGAGCCACACACGCCGCAATTGGATCCCTCATGCTGTGTGAGTATCAATTAATGTGTTAAGTTATTTTGTATTAAATTGTTGATGAACATGTTGTATCTGTTTGGGTACTGAAGTTGTTAGTGTTATTGTTCTGTTTTCTTGGAAATCCTATATTTCATTTGTACAAGTGGTGGTGGAGAGCACCACTTGTATGACCAAACATGGTTATTTGCTTGTGCTGCAAAAACTCAAATTTCGCATCGTGTTGATTTGCTAGCCATGTATATTTATTGCTGCTATAATTTGATTCCGGATAATTAATTGAAGCATACGCGTGTCATTTGATTGGGCGTGTTCACATTCATTTTGCACCTCCACTTAGCATTACATTAGCGCGTCGACACAGTCAGATCACAATTGCACGTAGTGTCATTGCATGTTGGCACACACATTTATATTTTCACTCAATGTCCTGTCCTGCGTCAGTTTGGTATCAGATCCAGGTTAGGGGTTACTTTAAAATATGCAAGACTTCATGTTTTGTCACCCAATGTCTTATCATAGTAGGCATCGCTACACGAATCCTCTATTTGAGGATCATGAATCCACTTACACTTGCTTCCATAGAGCCACATCAAATCCATCTTTATGATACCTCAATGATTATCCTCGATCACAGTACACCACTTCTAGAGATCGTGTTGATCCATTGATATGATCCCACTATATTAGATGCGATCAGTATGATGATTATCGTCATCCTTATCCCCGCACTCCAGTGGATCTTATTGATCCTTCGACACGATATTATGATGATAGAGTTCAGTATCGTTCAGGTCATCATTGCTATAGATCTCCTCTATTTGAGGAGCCTGAGTCTACACATGTTGAACCACCACCGCACGTTTGTAGGTCCCGCGTCCATCCATGAGTACGTCGTGATTATTTTATGGACGACCGTCATGGTGACCCTCAGAAATCCTATAGAGGTTATTCTCACCAAGATTATATCACACGTAGTGATTTTCCTAAAGTTCCGAAGACGTACATGACGGAAGTCAAGTTTCAGCAATGGATTCTTAAGATGTTTGATCAATTAGATGCACAATTTGATAACCTGCGCACCTGCATTGCCACCATTAAGGGTCAACGAGAGCACTCCACTTCCCTAAGCAGGGAAACTTTACCCAAACCATCTGATAGTATATTTGAGGTGGAGCAGGCTGCCCTCCCAACACAGGATGTGTGAAGTCGATCCCCACGAGAGTATGTTCCACTAGGAGAGTCTGCCCTTGATTCTATAACTAATAGCTCTCTATTGAGTGTGGACTTTTCACACACATCACCCGATGACATGCCGAGCCAAGAGCTAAGTAGTGATCTCGAGGTAGCCACTTCTCCCCTTTTCGAGAGCACAACCCCTTCTGATGGTTTTCTTCTGGAGGATCATCACTCTACTGATGGGTTCTTTGATGACCCCCTATTGAGCCTCCAGATGAACCACCTCGTCCTTATGCGGTTGAGATTCATGTGAGCGACACACTAGAGTCGCATCATAGTGTTGATGCCTACGATTTTTTACTTTGGTGATTGGTGTTTGTATAAGAGCGATCTAGATATTTTTGAGACACAGGTGAGTACTCATCGCATTTGTGACGAATTTTATTATACCCCTCCCGGAGAACCCCCGGATGAGCCACGTGTCGATCCACTGCTCATTCGAAAGATATTCATCTTTAGTAGGATATTCGAGTTTGAGTGTGATCACTGACTCGATGATCTTATATCCTCCCACCTGCACTTGCGAAGACAGTTCGCACACCACATTGACACATCTTGTCACTGATGTTTCAGATGTCCATTGGAGTGTCCATCGCTCCTGTGATGAATTCTTCTATGATCCACCTTCTGAGCCTCCTGATCATGTACCTATCTCAGGGGTTGCTTTTAGTACCTAAAACCACCGATTTGTGGAGTTATTCTTGTTAGTAGTTCATCTTTTGCAGTTATTGTTTGCTCATTTGCATTTAGTGCAGGATTCATCTATGTTGTGTGAGCCACACATGTTGTTTGTTTTGCATCATTTGCATGAAATGCATGAATTAATCCGGAAGAAAGTTGCTAGCAATACTGAATTATATAAGATATAAGCAGATGTGCACAAACGTAAGCAAGATTTATGGGTGTGCGAGCATGTCATGTTCAAACTTTACAAGGAGGGGTTTCCAAAAGGAGACGCTACTAAACTATAACTTAAGTGAATGAATCTTTATAGGGTTATAATGAGAGTTGAAACAAATGCCTACGAGATCAATTTCTTTGCAGATATGGGTATTCCTCCCGTTTGACACATTACTTTGAGCCTCACGAGCATAAGGACTCATACCTCGAGCTTCTTTGACACCCCCCAGGGACCCATACTGTGAGTTTCTTTTGACCTCATTCCAATTACAACTTCCCACTTCCCGTGTTTATCTTGGACGAGCACCCACGGATTTGCCCGCACCTCCTATGATTCTACAGTATTTTCTGAAGCCACCAGCACGAGAGGTGAGAGTTTAGAGCATGAGTGATATTGTGGAGAGAGTGCCACTATTACAAACGGTCCTTCTTGCCGTTACTTGGTGCACTGGAGTGAACACCGCTACTACACCTTGATGATGCTTGAATATCGACGACAACTTGTTGGACTTACCCCCGATCTTCGACTACAACATATTCATCTTCATTCCTCGGAGATGAATGCTTTTCAGTAGGGGGAATTGATGGGGATCGACTGCACGTTCGTGATCGGAGGAGATCGAGGCACCACATGGAGGGACCTGTTTTTTGCAGATTTGTCGTTGATTCGTTAATCAGATCGGCGACCTGAAACCGCGAGCGCGTCTGGAGCGTCCGTTTTCATCTTATATGTATTTTTTATATTTTTGGAGCTGTATTTTATTTTTAGAGCATCGGGCGGAACAGACAATCGCAGTTGTTCACGTCGAGTGCCCAACCGCCCTCTCTCGTTATAAATAGGGGTGGATGTCCAGATTTTTAGGGATTGCTGAGTTTTGTTGAGAGAATCCAGAATTCCTGCAATCATTCGTGGTGCGACGTCGCGAATTCGGGCTGCGAAGCTTTGGAATTATCTTTCTTCATTTTTCCATTTTTATTTCCAGTTTTCCTGTTCTAATTTACACTTCTCGTGACCCTTCCCTACGTTTTCTCCATACGGAAGCAGAAAACCACCCTAACTCCCTCAATAGCCAACGATTTTTGCTTCCCGAAAGAAGGAAATTGCCCCTGCTACTGCTCATCTTCTTCTTCCCAAGCGTGAACTGCCCGACCCAACTTATATTCATCTTCCTTCTTCCTTGACGACAGAACCGCACGCCCCATCGCAACCAACTGTCGTGAACAGCAACCGCAAGCAGCGACTCTTTCTCTGTTGTGAGTACTCCTCCCTGGAAGCCTGCGACCCCAACCCTAACCGCAGTCCAGGCAACCTCTTCTTCCCCCCTGTCGCTAAGCATCTCCCGCGGATATTCTTCCTCGACAGAGGATCGACACCTCCAGCCGCTTGTCGTTACCTCTATTAGCATCGTCACTGTCGTCCATTTACTATAATCCCTCCCTCGTTGTGATTGCTCACTTCTTTTCCCTGCACTTGAATCATTCAGAAATCTAAACATTCTTGTGTCCCCATTTTGGGGTTCGGCACAGCCCATTTCCCCATTCTCATTTCACATGGAACCTCTGTTGTCAACTTCCCGTCAATTCAATATTTTATAACACCATTTCGTATCATTACTCTTGCGGTTCAATTCCACCTCTTTTTTTCATACTACCAAGCTCATCTAATCCATTTTATTAATTCTCGTCGTGGAACCACTTTCATTCGCTCCCTACTCTCCTTGATTTTGTGGAGCCACACCCGCCGCCACTGGATTCCTCATGCCTTGTGAGAATCAATTAATGTATTAAGTTATTTTGTATTAAATTGTTGATGAACATGTTGTATGTTTGGATATTGAAGTTGCTAGTGATATTGTTCTGTTTTCTTGTAAATCACATATTTCACTTGTACAAATTGTAGTAGAAAGCACCACTTGTGTGATCGAACGTGATTATTTGCTTGTGCTGCAAAAATTCAAATTTCACATCGAGTTGATTTGCTAGCCATGTAAATTTATTATTGTTAAAATTTGATTCCGGATAATCAATTGAAACATACATGTGTCATTTGAGTGAGCTTTTTTGCATTCATTCTGCACCTCCACTTAACATTACATTAGCGTGTCGGCACAATCATTTCACAATTGCACGTAGTGTGTCATTGCGTGTTGGAACACACATTTAAATTTCCACTCAATGTCCCATCCTGCGTCACTGGGCCTCGGGTAAACCGAGCCCCTTTTAAAAAGGGGGACCTGGGAGCTAGAAAGCACCGATACTTCCTTGAGGAGAATCACGTACCCGTACCGGATATGTGTCCGGTACCGGTACGTACCTGGTACTCGACTGATACACCTGTTATTCTAGTCTGTAGATACACTTGGACTTGACAGATCATTCTGCTGATTGTGATGAGAGTATGCTTTTCTAAAGTAAACAAAAGACTTATGCATATATTTTAGAAGAAATTTTTTTTGTGACTAATAAATACTAGTAGTGTTTATTTATTATAGTGACAAAATGTGCTTCAGATTTAAGTTTTTTTGCAACTAAGAATTTGATTTAAATTTTATTATTTTGTTTTTACCATGTACATGTTCATCTATGAAGCACGGATATGCCATTATTAGGGTCGTACTGGCACCAGGTGGGTTTTTGACATGGGTACGCACACCATACGCGCGGATACCAGTAATATCACGATTTCAGATTTTCCTCTGTTTATTTTTCCATCGATCTGCAGCCGCATCCGCCTAAGCTTCCGTTGCTGATCCCACTGCCTCTGCTGATCCTGCTACCGCTGTCGGCGTGCCGCTAAAGATCCCGTGGACGCTCCTATTTCCTGTTGCCGCTATTGTTTTCTCTGTCAATCCTGTTGTCGTTGTCTCTAAAGATCCCTTAGGTCGTAACTCGTAAGATCTTCCTCTTCATCTTCCTCTTCATCTTCCTCTTCTTCTTCTTCCTCTTCTTATTTTTTTTCTCTTTTCTTCTACCAACAATACGAAGAGAGATGAAAAAAATAAGTGATGAACATCGTTAAATTTGAAATGATTATGAATATTTTATGTCTAATAACCTCATGTTATATTGCATTTGTTGTGCACATGCACTTCAATTGATTATTTATGTTTCATGTTTTATTTTTTTGAGAATTTATAATTACATTTGTGATATATTTATTATATTTAATACAATGTATCCCGTCGTATCCGCACCTGTACTTTTAAAATTTTGGCGCAATGCCATATCAGGTACGTATTGTACCCGATACCCGTACTCATACCAGTGCTTTCTATCCTGGGAGAGCCTACCTGACCGAGCCCAGCAGGATGGGCCAGGCTCGAGCCTAGTTGGCTCCCCCTCTATTTGGTAGCAGGAGCTGCCAAATGACAGCTGGGCGGTCAGCAAAAGCTGGTCGCACAACATTTAAATGTTGGGGTTATGCCCCAACATTTAATGATGGAGAATGGACCCCCGCAATTAAACGATGGGGCATGGCCCGAAGAATTTTAAATATTGGGGTGGCACGTCCCAGCATTAAATGTTGTGCCCCCAAATTTAAAATAATGGGACTACCCCGCCCAAATAGGAGCCCAAGAAACCGGGCACTAGGCAAAGCCTGGTTCCCGGGCAGAGCTGGGACGCCCGGGCCGGGCACCAAGATGGGCCTAGGACAAATAAGGGGCCCTTGTGAGCCTATTTAGTGCTGGCCCAGGCCTAATCGGGCTCAGACCTGATCCAAATTTGCATCCCCAAGTAACATATAAAACAAAGAATGAATCCCGGAGTATCGATCTCACGCAGAATATGGGAAGGAGGATTAATTACTTTGAAGATTTAAAAACGAAGGTGGTTATAGAAAAAGCGTTGATTGGACGTGTATGTTACTAAACTATAATGCAAGAAAAGTAAATCTAAACTACAGTAAGTGTCGCAATACCCTCTTCGCTCATAACGATGGATTGTATGATGGTCGCAAGCACCTCTTTGTTCGAACACGATGGTTCAACTGAGGGTCGTAATCACCTATTCGCATTCACAACAACACGAAATCACACAGCTCAATCACAATCAACAAGAATGAGAAGGTGAACAAAAACCAACATGCATAATATTGAAAAATACAAAGCTAGGCATGATTAACTACATGTTTACACAACCAAACCATCATTCAAACATTCAATAAGATAGACATTCTACCAAAGAAACATAAGGAGGCGGAGTGAGGAGAGGGATACAAACAATATTCGTGAATGTGCCTCGGATACCAACAGAGCCTCCAAAGTCGGTGCAACATAAACCTCGCACGTTCGTGCGTGTTCACAGAATGTTACAAGGATGCTCTCAAACTACCCATATGTTCACAAGCCCAAATTGAGAAGAGGGGAAGGGACTCTCCCCCATGCAAGAACTACATGAAATACAGCCCATTAGCTCACAATTGCTCATAAATGCATGATAATCAATTTGATAAGATATGAAGCTAAATCCTATCAAATGTGAAGGCAATGACTGAGCTAATTAGATGTCAAAAACACTATGAAATTTACCCATCAAACATCCGAGAAAAGCTTTTGATAATTAAATGAGTTGCATAAACTTAAGCTAATTAAGTGGAGGAAGAGGAGGGTGAAGTTTACCCAAGAAACACTCAAAACTACGGCAAGGAAGAGTAGTCACTCCCAAATCCAGTGGCTGGAAAAGGTCGAGAAGGACTTTGGTAGGATGTTGTTACCTGCCCTAGATTGAGATCTCGTGCAAGGGGAGTGAAGAGGAAAATCCTGAAGGAGGGAGGCGTGTCCCTTCTTCGATCCTCTTGGAGCTATGGTGCGGAGGGAGGGAATCCGGACGGCTGAGCGGCGACTGCGTGTGGACGAGCGAGGGGCGGCGGCGTGCGTGGGTTAGGTTACAGACGGAAGAGAAGTAAGAAAGAGAGAGAAAAAAAAAGTTAGAGAGAGAGTAGGTTTGATACTAAAATTCTTGTTTGCCTTTTCCAAAAGCCAAAATCCACACATATATGTGAAAGAAATCAAGTCTCAAACAAATGACCAAAATACCCCCTTACTAAGGCTTAAAAAGAAGTGAGGTTAAAAATACAAAGCATGCATAAAAATACTAATACAATATAAAAGTGATTCAGACGGGCGCCACTCGAGACTCACGGAGCTTGTGTATGTGATCCCCCAACGAGAATTCGTAACATCTCCACCCCGCGCGACATCAATCTTGTCCTCAAGCATGTCCTTGGGTTGCGGCGGAAGTGGAACCAAGGGTGCTATGGGAGGGTCGCCGACGAGGGGCTTCAGCTGGGATACGTGAAAGATGTTGTGAATCTGAGCATCGGCGGGGAGGTGGGGACGATAAGCCACGTCCCCGATGCGGTGCAGAATCTCGAAGGGGCCGAAGAATTTGGGCCCCAGCTTTTAGCAGGCTGTCTTGGAGAAGGTAGACTGACGGTATGTGAGGCATTTAAGCCATACCCAATCTCTGAGAGTTAAGATGAGGCTCCCTTGGTCACGCGTAAGGCACATAATCTCATCACAGGTGTGTAGATCGGTGTCGACAACGGCGGAGCGGGCGGAAGTGCTAACATAGGTAAGGAGGCGAGGAGGATCCCGTTCGTAGATGCGGCTGAAAGGAGTGGTCCAGAGGGCCGTGTGGTAGGAGATATTGTATCAATCTCCGCCCATGGAAGCCAGCGGGCCCAGTCCTTGGGGCGGTCCCCTGTAAGGCAGCGGAGGTCATCTCGAGCGTCCGGTTGATGCTTTCGGTCTAGCCATCCGACTGAGGTGGTAAGCAGGGGAGAGGGCCAACTTAGTACCACAGAGAGCGAATAGGTCTTGCCAAAACTGAGAGGTGAAGACCTTGTCCCTGTCGGACACAATGCTCTCTGGTACATCGTGGAGGCGAAACACCTGATCAAAGAAGGCATGGGCAACGACGGGGCCGGTGATAGGACGACTCATGGTAATGAAGTTGGCCCCCTTGGAAAAGCGATTAACGACCACGAAAATGACAAAGTGGCCCCGAAAAGGGGGTAAGCCTTCAATGACGTCCATCGAGATGTCCGCCCAAATCTGTGTCGGAATCGTAAAGGACTACAGGAAACCGACAGGCGAAAGAGACTCGGTCTTGCTGCGCTGACATCAAGCAGGCGACAATGAATGTCTGGACACTCTGTTTGAGTCCTTGCCAAAAGAACTCGGTGCGCAGACGTTGAAGAATCTTGTGGACCCCCTTCATGTGCGTGGTCGTGGACTACCGCCAGAATGTTTGGAATCAGCAGAGAGGTGGCGGGCAAGTTAAAACGGTCCTTGTACAGGATGATACCGTCAAAGTCTGTCTAGTGTGGTGGAAGGCGCCCCTTCTAAATGCGGTGAAGCAGCTCGCGGAGAGACGGAGTGTCGTGGATCTCCTGATGGAGGTAAGGGAGAACAAGGAACGACGGCATGGACACGACGTTAATGAGTGAATCGGAAGAGTCGCGGCGGGAGAGGGCGTCGTCGGCGCGGTTCAAGTGACTCGCTTTGAACTCCACCCGAAAGTCAAAGCTCAAAAGGCGGCTCACCCAACGTTGTTATGACACTATCATCAGGCGTCACTATAATAAATACTTGAGGCTGAAATGGTCTGTGCGGATCACGAGGAACGCTCCCGCAAGTACGGTCGCCAATGGTGGACGGCCTTAGCCAGTCTGATGAGCTCCTGCTCGTGGTCCAGAAACTTCTGATGGTGGAGGGTCGTCGTATGACTGAAGTGTGCAATCGGGTGTCCTTCCTGTTGAAGAACTGTCTCACACCCTTGTTCGGAGGCGTCACATTCCTCCTGGAAATGCTTCTCGAAATCGGGAAGCTGAAGGCCGGGAGCGGATACTAAGTCCTGTTGCAAGGCTCGAAAGGCTGCCGTGGCGGAGTCTTCTTAAGAGAAACATTGGCGACGCAAGAGGGACAAGGGAGGGGCGATAACCATGTACCCCTAGATGAATCTGCGGTAGTAGCCGCCCAGGCCGAGGAACCCACGAAGCTCTCACTGAGTCTGGGGAAGGGGTCAATCGAGAACCCCCTGAATCATGACTGGATCGGCAGAGATGCCCGAGTGGTCGATGATGTGCCCTAGGGGCGCAATCCTGACAGTGTCGAAGGAACACTTGGCCCGCTTAAGGAAGAGCCGATGAGAGCGGGCCAACTGGAGGACAGTGCCGAGGTGGTTGAGATGAGCTTCTCAGGTCTTGTTGTACACTAAAATATCATCGAAGAAAAACAAGTACGCGGCGACGAAGAAGTGCATGAAATACCTCGTTCATCAACACCTGGAAGGACAGACAATGCATTCGTGAGCCCGAAGGCCATCACAAGGAACTCAAAGTGTCCATGATGAATGTGGAGGGCCGTCTTCTCCACATCGGCGGGAAACATACGGACCTGATGTTATCCCGAGCAAAGGTCCAGCTTGATGAAGTAGCGGGCCCTGTGCAACCCATACAACAACTCTTCGACCACCGGGATGGGGAACTTATCGTTCATCGTTCGCGCATTCATGGCGAGGTAGTCAACACAGAAGCGCCATGAGCAATCCTTCTTGGGAAAAAGAGGACTGGGGAGGACAAAGGTGAGACGTTGTGGCGGATGATGCCCAGACGAAGCATATCGGCGCACTGTCTCTCGATCTTATCCTTCTATATAAATGGGTAGCAGTAGGGGCGGACGACTACCGGGGCGGTATTTGGAAGGAGGTAAATGTGATGGTCCTGACGGCATGAGGGGGGAGCCGTGTAGGTGCGACCATGGTGTCGTGGTATTCGTGAAGAAGGGTCGAAAGATCATGCAACACGGAGGGATCAGGCTGAAGGGAGAAAACGCGACCAGAGTCCGCCGTCGGGTGGTTGTGCAAAACTGTCAGGTGAGGTCTTTGACCCCAAGACATCGTCACGCCCGCCAAATCCCAAAAGATAGGGTCGCAGGTATGCATACAACACGTCCCTAATACCGCGTCGAACCCCCGTAAAGTGATGACAAAGAAGTCAACATGAGAATAATAGTCCTCCACAATGATAGGAATGTTTCGGCAAACCCAGGTGCAGGCCATGGCGGCGCTATTTGGCACGACCACGCTCAGGCGATTGCGACTGGTAATGCAAAGTTGGAGCCGCTGGGCAGTGAGATCAATGAAGTTGTGTGTACTTCTTGTGTCCATGAGGGCGAGGAGTTGGTGGCCTGCCACGGTGATGGGCATCTGCACTGTGTCCCCAGAGTGGGGGCCCGACATGGCATGCAAGGAGATCACTAGGTTCTCTGGCTATCCCTGGCTTCCTCATCCGAAAGATCGCTGACCTCGAGCCAAAAAAGGCGCTTGCATCGGTGCCCACGACTAAAGGCCTCATCACAGTAGAAGCAAAGGCCCTTGACACGGTGTTTAGCCATCTCTTGGTTCGACAGACACCGGATGTGGGTTGGGCACTCCCCTTTCCTGGCCCTAGGGGTGTAAGCCGGAACCAACCGAACCGTCTAACCAAACAGAACCAAACCAAACCGCACGGTTTAGTTCAGTTTTAGTAGCCCACGGTTCGGTCACAGTTTTATTTTTTGAGAAACCGTGTGGTTCGGTTCGGTTCACGGTTCAGAATGTCAAACCGAATTGAGTCGAACCGAACCGAACCATAATAGCTTTAATAATATTTTAATCTATTAGGAATATAATCAGAGCTTCGTTTGGTGCGGTGGCGGCAGTCGTGAACGTGATGGTCATGAACCGTAGTTCGTGAACGCCCAACCTCACTTAAAAAAATTCATGCATTTTATGCTCAAAATTCATGCATAACCTTTTTCTTGTCAAACAGACATTTTATGATAATGACGTTTTTGACCAAACTCACCGGAGTAAATAAATTGCGTAAAACGAAGCCTTGGTCTTCACTGTTAATCTGTTATTACACGTTACAATTAATTACATAGACCTGAGCTAAGCTATTAAAAATCAATAATATTAATTACTATTTATTAAGACTTAGGAGTTAGGATCAGGGACTGGGGTCTAAGAGGGCTAATCAATACTCACGCGACCGTCACGAGCAGTTTTTAACATTTTACTTTACACTCACTGTTTACTAATTTTACTTTTTTAGTTTTCTAGGCTACGAATCACGGAGGCCGGAACAATTAAATATTGTTTTATTGTACTCATGGTATTTTTAGACTATCTTTTGCAAAAAATGACAATTATTCATTTATATATATATGATCATTTAAATGACTAATTAGTAATTACTAATGAGAAAATCACTTTTCCTTTAATTATTAAACCACTCAAACCGAACCGAACCAAACTGAACGGTTTGGTTCGGTTCCAATGGTGTGCGCGGTTCGGTTCGGTTTCAAGTTTTTGGAACCACACGTGGGTGGTTCAGTTTGCGGTTTTGATCAAGAACCGAACCAAACCGAACTGTTACAGCTCTCTACCTGGCCCTGCCCGAGCCGCCGCTCGAGGGTGGTTGGGACTGATTGTAACTCTGGAAGGAGCTATCACTGTTGCAGCGCCCTAAATGGGAACGGTCCATCAGGATGTGTTTCTCACAGAGACGCGCCAGGCTCATGGCTGTAATAAAATCTGGTGGGCTATGGAACTCGACGTCCATGCGGAGTCGCTCATGCAAACCTGCGGTGAAGAAAACCACCTAGTGGGCCACCAGAATCGACGAAGCGCAAGCAAGGATCACCTGAAACTACTCTAAGTAGTCATCGAAAGAGCTTGACTGCTTCAAGGAGATCAAATCGCTGATGGGATTACAGCGGAGCAGTGGGCCAAAACGCAGGTTGCATTGGAACTTGAAGTCATCCCAAGTAAGGTGGGGCTTCTCCTATTGAAGTTGAGAGAACCAACAGTTATGCTGAATCCATGAGGTGGAAGGAGGTCACACCTAGCCAATCCTCCCACAGGGTACGCTACGAGGCAAAAAATTGCTTACAACGAGCCAACCATGTCAAGGGAACTTCGCGGCTTTCAAAGATTAGAGAATCCAGCTTCACAAAATGCGGCACACCGATACGACAGAGTAGTCCGAGCGTGATGGAAGATCGGGAGGCCGGTAGTCGAGATGCGGATCAGGAACGGATGGCGAGAAATCTGAAGCGGGGTGTGGGGGCGGCGGAGTATCATCTGGGTCGAGTGTTGCAAGGAGCGTCTGATTGTTGTTCGCCATCATGATTTTGAAGGATTCCAAAATCTGGGCCAAGGTAAGGCCACCCAATTTTATGTCGTCCATGGAGGAAGAAGTTCGGAAAGGAGTGAAGGAAGGCGGAGGAAGCAATCCGTTGGAGGCGGCGAGTAAGGAACCCAAGACGAGGGAGGAGCCGAGCAGAATCGGCGTGCACGGGCTCGAAAGGGCGGTGTCCGAACGTTTGAGGGCTCGACTGTCGACGACGCAGTCGTGGTCGGCCACGACGGTGGTCGGTGGCGCTGAAACAGCTTGGTTGGTGGCGGGAAAATACGTTGGCTTTGATATCAAGTTGTAACGTGCCCTAGATTGAGATTTCGTACAAGGGGGTGGAGAGGGAAGTCCTGGAGAAAGGAGGTGTGTGCCTTCTTCGATCCTCTTGGAGCTATGGTGCGGAGGGAGGAATCCGGACGGCTGCGTGTGGACAAGTGAGGGGAGGCGGAGTGCATGGGTTAGGTTACATGTGGAAGTAATCAAGTCCCAAACAAAAGACCAAAATGCTCCCTCACTAAGGCTTAACAAGAAGTGAGATTAAAAATACTAAGTATGCATAAAAATACTAATACAATATAAAGGTGGTTCAGGAGGGCGCCACTCGAGACTCGCGGCGCTTGTACGTGATCCCTTAACGAGGATTCGTAACATATGGACGGTCGGAACAAGCGTTATAGTCGACAACAAATAAATAGAGCACGTAGGATCGTCAAGTCGTCGGAAGAGGAGGTAGAAGTCGACGACGACCTGCTGGGATAGATCGCTGGTCGACGGAGGAGGCAGATGAAGCCGCGATTCTGGACGGTACGACTCTGGACGACGGGAGATTTCGATGTTTGTTCCATGAATGGGACCGACTGGTGAAGAGAAGAGAATTGCGGCAGTTCCTGTTCATCGTTCTCAGCAGGCTAGGGCAGGACAACGTGCTCGACAGGTTAACAAAGGGAACAAACTCACTATTCATTCCTTTGTAATTTTCGGCTCGACAACTTTTCTTCAAGGTTGGGTTTATATATAGGAAACTAAGATTATGCCAATTGATTTATTTCCTAATCTTTCAATCAAATTATTTCCCAAAAATTTCATCAATTGATTTAATTGAGAATAATAGTCTAAAATGAATTATTTCCAACTTAGTCGTATATGATTTTTAATTATTTTAAGCTTACCTTTTCCATCTTTGTTATTAATTACTGGACTAAAATTCAAGAAGGGTCAAGCTGATGAGTCGGAAAACTCAGAATACGATCGGTGCACGGGAAAAGAAAATGACAAAATAAAATGAAATGATAAAATAAAAAAATAATTGATGCATGATGATATCATGTGCCCTTGGATGCGACGAAGGGTGCATTAGATTCAGAGGAAACTGGGGTGGCCTTTTTGTGCTACGACCCATTTCCAACAAGTAGAACCCACAGAAGTTCGCCCCTTACACTATTTCCCACTATAAATTGTACCAACTACCAAATTGCACTGTGGGAGTAAAAGGCGGGAGAGCGCACTCCTACGCTTCCCATTGCAAACCGCATTAAGATGCCACAATGGGAGTATAGGTGTGTCAGAAAGATCTCCAGAGAATGAACTCATGCGCTTCTTACCAATGCAAACCACACTGATCTGCGCACAGTAGGAGTGTATATACGACCAAAGAACGTCACATACCCGTTTTCCTATTGTCAACCAAACAAAATAACACACAATGTGAGAATAAGAAAGGTGAGACAACACACTTGTATGTGCTTATCTGCTGCAAACTGCACAAAACGATGCATATTGAGATGCAAGTGAGGCCAAAGAATGCATCCCCGTTGCACTTATCTACAAAATGTGCCCCGCATGCAGCTCTCCAAAACGCACACTGTGCACCGCTCTCCAAGGATGCTCTTCGTACGCGGCTCTCCAAAATGCACCCTTGTGCGTCACTCTCAATAACACGCTCTGGCAGCCGCTTTTTTGCATACCATCAACGTGTACGACGACGAACAGTGCACCATTATTCCACTAAAACCACTGTAAAAAGAGAAGTGGGTTGTCACCCTCGCTGAAAGTTGTCATTTTGTACTCAAAGCATCACTAATGGATTTTACCAAACTATGTGAGGCCCCTTGGTTTTCTCGAGCTAGGTCAACATAACCCGCCGAATCCACGGAACGTTAATCAATATGTAATATGTCTAAGAGCCTCTCAGTAAAAAAAAAACTTCGTCAAAGTTCTAAGAGTCTCCTCTGTCAAAATTTCCAAGTCTCTTTGAAAAGACTTTAGGCTACTATAGTAGCTGTTTTTTCAAGTGCAGGACTTTATAACTATCTTGAGTGAATTCTCATAGTTGTGAAAGAGTGGACTACCCAAGATTGAGGAAACCGCTATAAATCTTCTTGTCACTCTCTCTATAACTTGATATTTTCTTTCTGCATATTTTAGTTATTATTTGGTGTTGACCTGATACTTGTTTTTGTCACTAAGAGGAAAAAGATTGAATTATTTTTAAGTGTACTCTATTCACCCCTCCCCCTCCAACCCCAATCCCCTCTAGAATGATTGATATTCATATATAGGGGTGCAACTTGAGTGAGCCAGCTCGAAATAAGCTCGACTTGAGCTCAAGCCTGTGGAGCACGAGCTCGATTACGAATCGAGCTCGAGCTAAGATATTACTGTTCATGAGTTGGCAAGCAGGCTCGCGAGCTTTTTATTTGTACAGTTTATAAAAATTAAAAAAAAATTAAGACTCATGAGGCTAAAAAGCTCGTGAGCAGCTCGAGCTCGATAAGAAGGCATTGAGCTCGGGCCAGGATAAAATGAGTACGTCAAGCTCGTGCTCGATGTCACGAACTACCATCTTTAGGGTAAATTCCCAAGAGGATTCTAGAGAAATCTTGAGTCATGTACATAGGAAGAGTCGGGAATCTTCTAGAGAATTCATGTATCTTGTATATGCTTGAGATGTATGGAATAATCTAGATTAGTTGTGGTCTAGAACCTTCTGCTCTTTGGAGGGAAATCTCTTCGGGGGCTATAAAAGGAGGAAGGCCCACTCATTTGTATTCACACAAGTTTGGAACAAGCAATAGAGTTCTTTGAGATTTTTCACTAGTGAGCATTACCTTAAGTGTTTCCACCTTCATTTTGACATCATCACCTAGTTCTTGCAGGAGAAAGACTAACTTAGCTTGGCTACGCGGAGTGACAAAGAGAAGCTAAGACCGCCTGAAGCTTGGAAGAGACAAGTTCGTGACATCGAGCTCAAAATGAGTAGCTCGAGCTTGGAAATTTTGCTAAGCTCGACTCGTTTGCACCCCTATTCATATAAGATATTACTTTTGCTTTATGCTTTCACTAGCTTCTATTTCTGCTCTGCAGCAACAGATATATTTCAGCAATGACTATGTGGAATTATAAGAAAAACAGGGAAATAGAATAAAATTTTATTTCTTTCTCAAAAGTTGTTCTACATACTTGACTTTGTACATATATTTATACATTGGTATATATGAGAAGAGAAAAGGGGAAGAATCCAAATCTAAGATGTGAAACTAAAACTTAAAGAGAAAAAGGGCCCTAGATGGGCTTTTTCATTTCTTTCTTCTAACACTCCCCCGCAAGCGGGAGCATACAAATCATACGCACCCAGCTTGGACAAGAACTGATAATATAACATGTGAGGTAAGGCCTTAGTAAAAATATCAGCAACTTGATCAACCGCGGGAACATGTTTCAACTCCTGCTTCTTCATCTAAACTTTCTCCCGAATGAAATGACAGTCGACTTCAATGTGTTTGATCCGTTCATGGAATACTGGATTTTTAGCAATGTGTATAGGTGCTTGACTGTCACAAAATAAGGTGGTTGGTGAGGAAATCACTCCCAAATCATCTAGGAGACTTCCTAACCATGTAAGCTAAGAGACAACAGTAGTCATTGAACGATACTCTGTTTCAGCCGAAGAGCGAGCAACCACAGATTATTTCTTGTTGCACCAGGTAATAAAGTGTCCTCTGAAGTAAGGTGTAGAATCCACTTGTAGAACGTCGATCATCCAAGAAACCAGCATAATCAACATCAAAATGAGCAATCAACAACAGATATTAGAAGGGGAAGAGGGTTTGTATACTAGTCCTTGTCCAGGATAGTCTTCAAATATCTGAGGATGCGCTCGACAGCCTGGAGGTGAGACATCTATGGAGAATGCATGAATTGACTGACAACCCCAACAGCAAATGAGATATCTGGTCTTGTAACCGTAAGATAAATTAATTTTCCTACGAGACGACAATAATACTTTGGGTTTGGAAGAAGTAGATCGGTGTCGGAGGCATGAGCATAGAGCTTGTGTTTAATATCCATATGAGTATTAACAAGCTTGCATCCAGAATAGTCAACATCATGAGGAAGATCAAGACAATATTTTTGTTGAGATAGGACGGGACCATCAGGACGTCTTGTAATCTCTGGGCCAAGAAAGTACTCAAGATTTCCCAAATCTTTAGTGAGAAAAACAGAATTCAAGTGCTGCTTGATCATTTTTATTCCTTTAAAGTCAGCTCCTGTAATAAGAATGTCATCGACATAAACTAAGAAAATTACTATGCATATTGATCGATGACGAGTAAAGAGAGAGAAGCCCGCCGAGCTTCGAGTGAATCCAATATCACGGACAACCTTACTAAACTTGTCAAACCATCCGCGAGGAGACTGTTTGAGACCATAAATAGATTTCTTGAGGTGACAGACAAGTGACTCCCCCGTGGTCTCAAACCCGGGAGGCTAGTGCATGTAGACAGTTTCTTGAAGGCCGTCATTGAGAAAGGCATTCTTGATATTTAATTGAAGTAAGGGCTACTGGAGATGAACAACCAAGAATATGAGGACATAAATGGTGTTTAACTTGGCGACGGGAGAGAAAATCTCGTCATAATCAAGGTCTTAATGTTGAGTAAACCCGCAAGCCACAAGACGGGCCTTGAGGCGATCAACTGTCACGTCTGGAACATATTTGATTACAAAGACTCATTTACATCCAACACAAGTCTGTACCGGAGGAAGGGAGACCAGATCCCAGGTATGATTAACCCAGAGGGCAGTCATTTCCTCATCCATAGTCGTACGCCACCCCGGATGTCGGAGAGCCTCCTGCACAGAATTAGGAATAGAAACGGAGGCAAAAGAAGTTGCAAATTTGATAAATGTCAAGGAGAGATGATGCAAGAATACATAATTTACCAGCGGATGAGTCGTGGATATAGGAGCCGGATCATCAGGCCGCGAGGTACCGAAGGTAGAGGGCGACTGTTGTGGGGCGTCGGAGCGAGGAGGAGGACGAGTGTATACACGAAGAAGGGGTGATTTGTTCGGCACGAGAACAGGGGTTGGAAGAAGTGGTGAAAGAGAAGTAACAAGGACGACATGATGTGGCAATAGTGGTGGTGGAGGAGGAGATGTAGAAGGAGAGTAAAAAGGTTGATCTTTTAGAAAAGTGACATCGTCAGACACGGCAACCTTTTTATCAGTGGAAGAGTAGCGCGCATATTCTTTTTGAGTACGAGAATAACCAACGAATATATATTTGGCAGCCCAAGGAGCAAGCTTTTCAGTGGAAGGACCAAGATTATGGACATAACAGGTATAGCCAAACACCCGAGGTGTGATGGAAAAGGGCGGCGTGGAGGGAAAGAGAAGACTAAACTGAGTGACATAGTGGAGAATGAAGGAGGGCAGGCGATTGATGAGATAACATATCGTAGATACTGCAAATGTCAATAAGACTTGAGAACTTACATTTGAAACATAAGGGAGCGAGCAGCATCAAGAAGATGACGATTCTTGCGCTCAGCCACACCATTCTGTTGGGGGGTATAAGCACATGAGGTATGATGGATGATCTCAAACTCAGTACAGAGATCATCAAACACATGACTGGTATATTCACGAGCATTGTCTGTGCGTATAGTTTTAATCATTTGGGAAAATTGAGTACAGGTCTCATTAATAAATGCCTGAAACACACGAGTGAGATCCGACCGATCATGTAGTAAGTATAATCACGTCATGCGAGAATAATCGTCAATAAAAGTAATAAAATAGCGATGACCAAAAATACTAGCAATTTTATATGGTCCCCAAACATAAGAATGTACTAAATCAAAATGAGCATCGCTCCGAGTACAATGAGCAGGAAAGGAAGAACGATGTTGTTTGTCAAAGATACATGACTCGCAGGTAAAGTCAGGAAGAGTCTTCTTGAGAATTGGAAGAGGAGCATGCGCAAGACGCCGATGTCAATCCACAGAGGTGACAGATGAGAGAATGGCGGGAGAAATGTCCAGAAGGTAGAGCCTATTGCACAGTTGTCCTTTATCAATAATATTTTGTGTTTGTCGATCCTGCACACAAAAGAAAAAGATGTGAAGGTCACAGAGCAATCAAGATCTTCAGTAAGGCGACTAATAGAAAGAAGATTGAAAGGAGAACCCGGAACGTGAAGAACCAATTGAAGAGAGATAGAGGGGCTGAGAAACATATTAGCAGAGTCGAAGACAAGGACAGTGCCATCATTGGCCACTGTGATAAACTTGGGATGCGGAGAGTCCAAGTACTGAGGTGGTTTCTGTGGAGTGATCTGATGGGTGACACCAGAGTCCACAATACACTGTGGATTATAGGAGAAACAGGAGATACCTTCATTTGAGATGGAGGTAACAGAGTCAAGCAGACGATTCAATAAACCTTGGAGATGTTAGAGCTGGAGACGCGTGAAATCAAAATATGCGCGAGTGGCAGAAGATGTGTCAGCAGCAACGAAAACATGGGGTGAAAGAGGCGCAAACCATGCTTCTGATAACAAGTCGCCTCAAAATTTCCATCCTTGCCACAATGAGTGCACTTGGGTCTAGGCCGGCCATTACGACCTCTACAGCGGTAGCCGAAGCGACCTCCTTGGGCAGATGGAGGAGGGAGGTGCGATATAAATGAGTGTTGGAGGAGTGCAGGAGATGGAGGTCCGGGAGCATCTGAGGGTGGCGTTTACCTTCAACAACATGGAGAAAACATCTAAGAGAGAGGGAATGGTGGAGGAGGAGAGTATCTGAGCCCGAACATTGTGGAGATGAGGCGGAACGCGAGCCATCATCATAGCAATACCAACTGCCTCTTTCTGAGAATGTTGCGGAACAAGATCTATAGTAGGAGGTTGATGCCGAATCCAGGCCTCGATTAATGCTTTGGACCGCGCAACAAAGAAGAATAAGTCGTCATCTCCTCCAGAGTCGAGAGATTGAAGGTATGTGATGATGTCTTATAGATGTTGAAGATTATCCTTGCCGAAATAGAGAGAATGCAGTTCAACCCACATAGCCTTGGTCATCTCATGATACATGGTCATACGATAAGCTTCACCATCCATGGAGTTGAGGATCCATGTTTGAACACAACCATCATCATGGAGTCAGTCGTCAGTGAGCGCAGAAGGAGTGTCCTTCGTGAGATGATGCAAAAGTCCCTTCGAATGAAGGACCCGATGAACTAAGTGCACCCACTCTATGAAATTTTTTCTTTCCAGTGAGAGAAATGGTAGTGATCTGAAGCACATCACGAACTTCAGGAAGGAGCGTCGCAGCACGAGCAAGAAGGGATGGAGCATCAGACGATTTGATGGACCTTACACAGGCAACTAGGCGAACAAATAGAAGAGAATGTGACAAGGCGCTGCAAGAAGGCTACGAACACGCAGAGAGCTGGCAGTAAAAAAAAGTTGCTTCTTGGCGATCAAGAAGCTAACTGTCAAGAGGAAGCTGCAGATAGAAGAGCAGTTGCGGTCTGTCAAGAAGAAGTTGCGGACTGGCAGAGTCCTGTCAAGAAGTTGTGACCAAGAAGTCAACTGTGGCAATCAAGCGGCGAAGAAGCGGACGAGAGAAGACCGTCGGCTAGAAGCAGCAAACTGGCGCTAGATTCACAACCAGGAAACGAACAGGCAACCCGTTGCGGCAAACAAATGCAGCTACTGAATGTGACTCGATAACAGAGGACCTGGGAGGCAAACAAGGGAGGCAAACAGGGGCGGCTAGGTTATCAGGCGTCAAGCAGGTGGCCTATTGCGGCAAACAAATGCGGCTACCGGATGCAACTAGAAGACCGAGGACCTGGGCGGAAAACAGGTAACCTGAAACCTCAATGAAAACGCGATAAGGAGCACTAGGAAGCAGCAGGACTTTGCGGACAGAGCAGAGCTGGCAGCGAGCAGACGACAAGATGTGAGAAGACTAGCGAGCCAGCGGCAAGAGACAGAGATCGCAAGTCGATTGCAATTAGGCGGCAAGGCTAGTCGAAGCAGAAACCAACTGGTGAGCCCAGAGAAACAGGGAGAAAAGTTTATAAAAGTAGGGGACGGAGGCGAGCGGAGGAAGGAGCTGCAAGGATACGGTGAGAAAAAAGGCAAACCGCTGGGGCTAGAAGGCAAGGAAGGAAGGGTTGCCAATAGGAAAAAAAATAGAATTATAAGAAAAACAGGGGGAAAATAATTTTATTTTTTTCTCAAAAATTGTTCAACATACTTGACTTTGTACATGTATATGTACATTGACATATAGGAGGAGAGAAAGGGGGAACAATCCAAATCTAAGATGTAGGACTAAAGCTTAAGGCGGAAGACGGCCCTAGATGGGCTTTCATTTTTTTCTTCTAACAGACTATAATTTGAAAGTTGTTCTAAATTCATCGAGGACTACTTGGCGTTTGACGCTTAATTCATGCATTAGGCGATTTTTTTATTCTATGTATGGCGCTCAAAAATGGGAGTTGCAGAGATGAGAATGCTTAGGTGGATGTGTGGACACACGAGACTAGATAGAATTAGGAATGAATGTATGAGGGATAAGATAAGAGTAGCACCAATTGCAGAGAAGATGCGAGAAGCTCGACTAAGATGGTTGGACACGTACAGAGGAGACAATTAGAGGCACCTGTTAAGCGTTGTAAGAGTCTAGTCACTAGGCATGTTAAACAAGGGAGGAGTAGATCAATAAAGACTTGGAATGAAACTATAAGGAAAGTCATGATGTACTTAGGCATTAGTGAGATTATGACACAAGATTGGGCACAATGGTGACAAAGGATCCGTAGAGCCGACCCCACTATAGTGGTATAAAGGCTTGAGTGTTATTGTTGTTATGTATGGCGCTCAATGTTGTGGAGTTCAGCTTTATAATGGATCCTTTAAAGATTTATGCTGGACGCCCGAAGTTTAATAACTGTGCTCGATGACTATCAAACGACGATTAATCTTTGGCATAAGCATTTTCCCAGCTCAGTTCATCATCTGCTTAGCGATCTAGAAATGAATATGTTGTTCGGGGATTCTGCTAACAGACTCCTCATGTGTCTATGAGTTCTTATCTGATTGTTTCCACTTGGCGCTTCCATCAATGCTCGACTATTTTGTTTATACATTGTTCCAGGGCTTCTAGAGCACTCATATAATCAAGCAGTATTTTTTCTCTAGTCATCAGGGATTTTCTCAACATATGGGTTTTATATGCCTTTTAACATACCAAGCATACATCAAAAGAGTGTGTATGGCCTTGTTTGGAGCCAGCTAATCATAACTATGTCTAAGTGGTAATGGATGATTTTCCAATATGATCAACAAGGTTTCTTACAAGAACCCTTTTGTAAGAGAAGATTTATGACCCTTCTTCAACAATGTGTGGGTTCACATTACACTCTCTAAGTCGATCTGCTAAGACCAAGATTCAAGACTAGGCAACTTTCAGTGGATTATGTGCTCACTAATGGTACAGCGTTGAAAAATAGTTGTCTTTTAACCTGTAAACTGATAAACAGACAAAATGGTGAATTGCACTAGTGCATTTATTGAGGAGATTCAATGCACATGGATGATAACCCCTCCTACATCCAAGTTGCATTCAGTTGTGCTGTCTGTTACGAAATTGCACTACGACGAGCCCAAATGGCAAGTCTACACGCGTCGGCCGCGTATACAGCAGGGGCCCACCGAGACCGCGGTGAATAATTAATAATTATTACGTTCTAATTAATATTTATTATGTTCTATGTTTGGTTGTCACATTTTTAGTATTTCCCGTGTTTCCTAAATTTAGTTTTTCCTTCTGTATTCGTCCATCACCACTATAAGAGGACGCGTGGACCTTGTAATGTTTATCCCGAATGAATGTATGTTTTCTCTCTTCCTCTAAATCTCTAGCCCTAACCCCTCTCTCTTTCTCCCTCTCTTACTCTCTCTCTCTCCCTCTCACGAATTCAATACCACCGCCCACCTTCCTCACCCGCCAGATCTCCATCAAACTGGTCAAACCTGCCCATCCGCCCGCCACCGCAAGCCGACGGAGTACCAACGCCAGCCGAAGCCTGCGCCGCATCCGTGATTTTTCTCTCGCATCTGCGACCAGCGTCGTTTCTGCGTCGCACCCCCGCACTGCTGCCCGCACAGCAACCAGACCGCTGTCGCGCCACATCCGCAGCCCGTGCTGCTTTCAGGTTGCTGCTCGCGCCGCCTCCAGTCCACCAGACCTCTGTGCCGCTCAGCTGGCCGCACACCGTCGCAGCTTTTCCGTCGTGCTTGCGCCATAACATGGCCTCGACGACCCGATCGACGGTCGAGACACAACCAGAGAGCGCCAATGAAACCCTCCAATGCTATGTCGACGCCCAGGAGTCCCTCGTGGCCTCTATGCATGCCTCCATGCTCGCCCTTCACGCCAAATTCAACGCTCTCCAACCGCCCACCACCGCGCCCGCCAGCAGATCTGCATGCCCAACCAACGACACGTCCATCCTCGGACCGCCCCCCCCCCCTCCGCACAACGGGGAGACTGCCCCTCGACGTCCATCCCTTCACTTGGACCTCCCCACTTTCGTCGGTGTAGACCCGATGGGGTGGATCGCAAAGGCGGAACAGTACTTTGACCTACATCACACTCCCGAACAGGACAAGGTCTCCACCGCCGTCGTGGGACTCGACGGCTCCGCCTTACATTGGGCCCGCTGACTACAGCAGTCCAACCCAACAATCTCTTGGCCAGAGATCAAACAGGAGATGATTCGCCGCTACGACAGTTGTTATTCTGGTTCTGCCATCGAACGGCTGTGTGGAGTACGCCAAACCAGTGCGCTGGATGATTACATTGATGAATGTGTCCCTCGTCACCAATGTTTCGGGCTTACCATCGGATCACTACCTCGGCTTATTCATGGAAGGCCTTCTGCCCCACATCCGTTCCCGGCTTTGCACTCATCACCCCCAGATGGTGTCTGAGACCCTCGACATGGCCTACCTCATAGAGGCAGATTTATCGCCATGACACCCGCCGCCTCCAGGCAGACCCCCGCCGGGGGGCAGAACGTGACAAGCCGCTACTCCAGCGTCATTAGCACCTCACCCTCCTCCAGCCGCTCGGCCAGCCCGACCGGCCTCCCCTCAGCGGTTCTCCAACCACGAGTTTGACGATCTCCAACGCAAAGGGTTGTGTTTTCGTTGTCGGCAGCCCTACTCTCTCACCCATGTCTCCGCGGTCAAGGAGTTCCGTGCCATCATCGGTGACTTCGAACCTGAGATCACTTTGGCGGATTTCAAAGACCTCGAAATCAGCGAGGACACCACCGAGGGTGCTGCTGACGCAAGCCTTTATCAGCTGGATCTTCCATCCTTTTATGTGGGCGACATTTCCGGGCCACAGACCATGAAATTGGCGAGTAAGCTGGGCAACCGCCACATCGTCATTATGGTAGACAGCAGGGAGAGCCATAACTTCCTCTCCTCTCATGCGGCCCAACAGCTCCACCTTCTGATGGAACCTTTGCCGGAATTCACGGTCAGCCTGGGCGATGGCCGCCGACGCTCGATCCAGGGTCGTTGCCCATCCATCCCGATTTCAGTAGGCCTTACTCTGCGACAGCGGATTTCTACATTTTCGGCCTTGACGGGATCGACGTCATCCTGGGTGTGGCATGGCTTTGAAGGTTGGGCGACGTAGGAGTTAACCGGGGAACCATGACGATGCGGTTTCTCCAGGACGGACGGGAATGCTGCCTGATGGGAGATGCAGCACTGCTCCGCTCCCCAGTCTCCTCACGCACGATTCAGAGGACGGCGGACATCGATTTTATGGCTTGGCTCTGATCCTATCTCGGACGCGGCGCCACCGGACCTATCACCACCACCGGCTATGCGGGACCTCCTGTCCGAGTTTGCAGACCCCTTCACGGCACCATCCGGATTGCCGCCAGCCCGACCACATGATCATGTCATCCCTCTTCAGCTCGGCGTGTCGGCAGTTTTGGTATGCCCGCACCGCTACGGGCACGTGCAAAAGGACGAGATTGAGAGGCTCGTGCACGACATGTTGATGGGGGCCTCACCCGCCCCAGTGCAAGCCCTTTCTCCAGCCCGGTCCTCTTGGTCAGGAAGAAGGACGGCAGCTGGCGCTTCTACGTGTACTATCGAGAGCTCAACAAGGCCACAGTCCCAGACAAGTACCCGATCCCGGTGATCCAGGAACTTTTGGACGAGCTCTACGGCGTCACCGTTTTCACAAGCTGGACCTCTGTGCGGGCTACCACCAGATTCGCGTTTGGTCGGTCGACGTCGCCAAGACGACTTTCCGGGCCCATGATGGCCACTACGAGTTCTTGGTTAAGACATTCAGCCTGACCAACGCGCCGACCACCTTCCAGGCCACGATGAACGACATCTATCGTCCGGTACTTCGCCAGCATGTACTTATTTTTTTATGATATCTTGGTCTATAGTTCTTCTTGGCATGAGCATCTACAGCACGTCCGCCAGAAGTTCGCTACTCTTTGGCACCACCACCTCAAGCTCCACCCAACAAAGTGCTCTTTTGGGGTTCCAGAGGTGCTTTACTTAGGGCACACCATTTTCGTTGCAGAGGTCGCAATGGATAGTGACAAGATCTAGGCAGTCCTCCGGTGGCAAACCCCATCGTCTCTCCGCGATGTTTGCGGGTTCCTAGGCCTGATAGGGTACCACCGGCGGTTCATCCAGGGCTACGACACGATTGCCCAGCCCCTCACCCAGCTCTTGAAGAAGTCGGCCGAGAGCCCCTTTGAGTGGTTGGCGGCAACCTCCGCCGCTTTTGTCGCTCTCCAGCAAGCTCTGGTTCGTGCCCCGGTGTTAGCTATGTCGGACTTCTCCCAACCCTTCCTCGTGGAGTGCGACGCGTTGGGCATCAGCATGGGGGCCGTACTCATGCAAGTCGGCCGCCCGATGGCCTATTCCAGCCGTGCATTCTCGGATACCATCCGTAGGCGATAAGCATACAAGAACGAGCTCATGGGCCCTCTTCCTCGCAGTGCAGCACTGGCGGCCCTACCTCCTAGGCCGACGATTTGTGGTCCGCACCGACCACCACAGCCTTTGTTATCTCCTCGCCCGCCCAGCAGGTGTGGGTGGCCAAGCTACTGGGATATGACTTCAGCATCGAGTTCCGGTCGGGGAAGGCGAACCGCGCGGCCGACGCTCTCTCTTGTATCCCATACTTGCATCCAACTCCCGCCCGATCTGGGAAGATGCGGACGCCCTCCAACGGGAAGTGGAAGCGTACCCGGCGCTCAACGGGATCCAGACAGCACTCCTCGCGGACGCCACAGCCCACCCACCTTACTCCTTGGTGGACAGCCTCCTACTCTTCAAGGGCCGCCTCGTACTCACCCCATCTCCCCCAGAATTCCCTAGTTATTAGCTGAATGCCATCCTTCTCTGACAGGGGGACACGCCGGTGCTTATCGGACATACCGACGGCTGGCAGCCTCTCTCTATTGGCCTCACATGTTCCGGCAGGTCAAAGTCTTCGTGGTTGCCTGCCTCACCTGTCAGAAGGCCAAGTACGAAGCCGTGTTTTCGGGTGTCCTACTTCAGCCCCTCCCGATCCCCGACCGCGTGTGGGACGACATCGCCATGGATTTCATCACACGACTGTCCCGCTCTCAGGGGTACGATTGCATTCTGGTCGTGGTGGACCGGCTCTCGAAGTATGCGCATTTTATTTCCCTCTGACATCCATACACTGCAGCCACGGTCGCCGACAGCTTCATCCAGAGGGTCGTGCGCCTCCACGGGTTTCCCCGATCGATCGTAAGCGACCGGGATCGGCTCTTCGTGAGTACCTTCTGGACGTCACTGTTCCGCCTACAGGTCACCCGACTTCGCATGAGTACAGTATATCATCCCCAGACCGACGGCCAGTCGGAGGTCCTCAACCGGTGCTTGGAGACTTACTTTCGCTGCTTCGTAGGGGAGCAACCGCGTAGCTGGGCCAAGTGGCTCAGGTGGGCCAAGTACTCGTACAACACCGCCCACCATCAGGCGGCCGGCACTACCCCATTTGAGGTCATTTGCGGTCGGCCTCCTCCGTCCATCGTCTGCCACCTTTCAGGGGAGAGCAAGGTGGAGAGCCTGGCCACCGCTCTTCGTGTCAGGGACACTATTCTGGATCATCTGAAACACCACCTCCAACGGGCCCAACAGAAGATGGTTTTCTTCGCCAACAAGAAATGTTGGGACCGCTCCTTCGAAGTAGGAAAGAAGGTTTTCGTGAAACTCCACCCTTACCGTCAACTTTCGGTGGCCAGCCGACCGTTCCCAAAATTGGCCCCCTAATTCTTCGGGCCATTTGAGGTCCTTGCCCGCATCGGGGCGGTTGCTTACCATCTTCGCCTCCCAAGCGGGAGCCGCATCCACCCAGTCTTCCATGTCTCGCAGCTACGGCGGGTGGTGGGCGAGCACGCCACCACGGATGACCTCCCAGCCGATCTCGACCTTTCCGGAGAAGCGCCTGGCTATCCCGCCTCAATCCTCAATCGTCGATGTCGCATTCCGTACATTAGAGGAGATTCTCGTACCTTGGACCGGTCGCCCTGACTCAGACGCGACGTGGCTCCCCCGGGATGAATTTGCCTCTAGTTTGTCGATTACTGCCTTGAGGACAAGACACATTTTTCAGATGGCAGCATTGTTACGGACTTGCACGACGACGGGCCCAAATGGCAAGTTTATATGCGCCGGACCCGTATACCGCAGAGGCCCACCGAGACCACGGTGGATAGTTAATAATTATTATGTTCTAATTAATATTTATTATGTTCTATGTTTGGTTGTCGCATTTTTAGTATTTCCCGTGTTTCCTAAATTCAGTTTTTCCTTTTGTATTCGCTCCTCGCCACTACAAGAGGACATGTGTACCTTGTAATGTTTATCCCGGATGAATGTAAGCTTTCTCTCTTCTTCTAAATCTCTAACCCTAACCCCCTCTCTCTCTCCCACTCACGGATTCAATACCACCGCCCACCTTCCTCACCCATCGGATCTCCATCACTGTCCATGACTTTGTCAACCAAGCACCATTTGAGATTGTTATCAGGTACTAGTATAATAAGTATTATTGTCTTTGTGGTACGATTTTAACAAACGCAAGTCAAAGAAAGCTCTATTCATTTAAGGCTTGGCTTACAAATAGGGTTTTAACTACTAAGGAAGAAATGCAACTCCTCTCTCTTGTAATCGTGCAACTATGGAGGTCGTATCCTAAGGCAAGTATTATCAATTTTGGTATCAGTTTCGGCTAATATGTGGCTTTCTCTTCATGATCTAGTACTTGCAATCCTCTGCTGCATTCAAAATTATAGACAACGGATCTTAGGTTCAAAATTATAGACAACGAATCTTGGGTTCAAAATTATAGACAACGGATCTTGGGTTCATGTCAGTTTGACTTTGATTATGGGATATATTTCGCACCTTTTAAAAAATTAAATTTTAATATATACAAATATATTATTTATCTACTAATTATATATATATATATATATTTATTTATCTACTAAATTCTAAATGTATTAATGCAGTAAATATCAAAGCATTATTAATTCTGAACAAAAAAACGTTTAGGTTGCGTTCGTTTCGCAGTAATTGGAGGAAGGAATTGGAATTGGGTACCTTCAATTTCAATTCTGGTGTTCGTTTGACATTTTTTAGGAAGAAATTGACATTCACGGAAAACCTATGGGTTTTGGAGGAAGGTGTTTGACCAAAACCCATGGCACTCCAATTCTTGTGTTCGTTTGCTTATTTTAAGAGAGGGAATTGGTTTTGGCCCAAAACCCATGAATTTTGCTCTTTAAAATTCCTTTTATACCCAAAAACCACCTCTTTAGGTCGGTTTTGACACTGTAGCTTCTCCCCGACAAAGCTTCTCACCGGCGTTCCAGAAAAGCTTCTCCCCGATCTAACTGGCATAGCTTCTCACCGGCTTCCACTTCCGGCGTTCTAGCTTCCAGCTTCTCACCAACGAAGCTTCTCCGACTTCCAACTTCTCACCGGCATTCCACTTCTAGCAAAGCTTCTCACCAGCAAAGCGTTTCCGGCTTCCAGCTTCTCACCAGCAAATCCATTTCCGACTTTTCCACTTCGGGTTTTGGAGAAGATGATGAACAGTAGATTTGTTCATCTCAAAACCTTCTCCAAACGAACAAGAAGAGGAAGGTTTTGACTCATTTCCAAAACCCACAAATTGAGGGTTTTGACCAAAACCAATTCCCTCCGTATAAAACCTAACAAACAAACGCAGCCTTAACAAATTGTAACATTCTTAACAATATTTGTATTGGCTGTCTATCCCAAACTATTTGGGCTGATCTTATGCATCATAAAGAAAAGTCTTCCGTTAATTTTAGCATTCCCACAAAATGATCACAACCTAAGTTAATGCCAAAATCAAAATCCTTCAGTGGGATAATTGTAGGCAATACGCTAAGGCCTCTATCATACCCATTTGTCAATCATGGTATAATCCACAAAACCACAAAATGATGGTGTCGAGAGAAAAAAAATAGTCACTTGTTGGAGGTTGCTCGTGACCAAGGGAGGATCCAAAAAAATTCAACAAGGGGGGGTCAGACATCGTCTTCCTCCAGCCCAAAAAAAAAATTTAAACGTCTCCATCTCATCGGAGTCATTTCCCCCTCTTCCGGACACCAATATTGACGTGTAACCTCGTAAGCGTCAAATCATTTTTCCTCGGCAAGAGGAATCCAAACCTGCCATGACTCTATAGACAAAAGAAGGTAAAGTTTGAGCAAATACTGCTGACTGAAATGAAAATTTTACTGAGAGATTTTGGACTAATCAAAGAAAAATCCAATCAACTTAATTGCAATGGAAAATTGAAATATTAAAGTTTCAACATTTTAAATTGTAAATGAATATCAAAAAATTCTAAAACAAAAGGAACAAAAAGTACCTGTGGCAGCACTGTTGGTATGCTTTCTTGATATCAAGTTTGGAACTATTCTACCAAGACCAGTAGACAGTACCTAACATACAAAGTAGTCGCTGATTTCAAGTCATTTTTCAAAGGAAGGACAAGAGTAATATCCCTATTTAACTAGTTTCGCGGCAATTCGAACTCATCAACGTCAACTTTAAAAAATAAAAACCTTTCTAGCAAGTTTTAGATGCAAGAAATAAGAAAGAATCAAGTTTAAGATAGAAATTTAGGTTTACTTTGACGACACTCCAGTGCAGAAGTGCAACCCAAAACATTTTATGTACTTATAAAACTATTGGAACAAGTAATGAAACTAAAAGCAGATTTTAAGACAATTCCTTTATTTCAATGAAGTCAGAAGTCAAGCTTGTGTGCTACCGTCATCACAAAAAGAGCACTGAGAGCACCAGAAAGGACTATTGACTTTGGATGCCGCATTGCCATGAGAGCTGCTATGATAAATGTCTCATCACCAATCTGGTAAAACAATAATCAAAAAACCAAAAAAATAAAAATAAGAAAAAACCTTTCATATAGCATATAGCATCACTCAATTCATTCTAACCAATACTACTACCAAGCAAGCTGACCTCACTAACAAGGATCATGGACAAACTCGCAAAGAAAGCATCAAATAGCCCCACTCCATCTTGCTCCACTGCTAGGCCAAGGCCTCCAACGTCCCCATCACTTCTGGCTGCATTCAGAAACATCTGCATTTAAAAATTACAGATGAATGAAAAAAACATGAACAAAATAGATTCCACAAATAAAAAAAGGAAATAGTTAAATGAATAAGCTTAGGATTTTTGGCACTTAAAACCCCCCAATTACAGGGGTTTGGCACATTGCACCCTTAATTTCAGTTTTTAGCACTTTGCACTCCACAAACCAATTAATAGAATGGCTTTGCACCCTCTCCAAATTTCCGCCCTGCTTAAATTAAAATAAAACATATATTATTACACGGGGGGTATTTTTGGTACGTCGGCATTCCTCGTATCTGCAAAAGAACAAAATCAGAACGGCTTTTCAAAAGTTAAGCAATGTACCTTCCATAAGTGATGAGAAGGTTAGTGTCTATGTAATTTTAATCAAAAGTTATTTCTTAATAATGGGTTTTTATCATACCTTATGTTAACATATTGTTTTAATTGCTCTTGTAGGTGTTGGATGAGATGGAGGATGTAACTCCAGAAGAGTTGGAGTTATGTTCTGATGTGGCTGATAAACCCTCCATTCTCCAGTGAAAGAGAAAATTACTCGCTTTAGGGTGCGTTTGGGGAAGCGTTTTGGCTCCGGTGCGGCAGCTCGAAATTACGTTTTGATTATAAGCTGTGTTTGGATTCCAGAAGTTGTAAACCATGTTTTCTACAATTTAGTTGTTTATAGTATCGCTTCATCCACTATTTTTGGCTCCAGTTCGACTGTGATGCGCCCTAATCCCTCTCCGCTCCTGATCCTGATTCCTCTCCGCTCCCGATCTCTGATGGCTACGCATTTCACCAGTGTTTCTTATCTATTCCCAATTTCCGACGGCCACGCCACCGCCGACCTCTACGCTTCTGATATCTGACGGCCCCAGTTTCCGTCGGTGCGTCTTTTCCCGTTTTCTGGATCTATTTGACGCTCATGCTGCATTTCTGGATCTGGAGCAATAAATCTCCTACAAGCTCAGGATTTTGTTTGTTGATCTAATATGTCGATGCTGTTTTTTTCAGTATTCGAGGATTCCAAAACAGAAGTTGGTACATGTTTAAGCAAAGCCATTGAAGTACTATCCGGCTGTAAGTTTACATTAAAAATCTATGGTTCGAGAAACTATATATTTGGAGGGGCTTAACATTGTACCTTTTTATGGATTTCGGATATAAGTTTTTTCATAAAAGTTTTACAAACTCATGAGATTTTTATGTTGATGCTGCAGATCAGCCAGTTAAGCATGTAAATGTTTGTCAATACATCGCTCCAAATTTACCAATTCTAAAAGAGTTTTTCAAGCCATCCACAAAATTGCACCAAGGTATAGATCTCACATTTGTCATGGATATGCAGCAAAACCCCTCAGATTGCACATTGAACATTTGTATTAATGATTATGCACTTGTCTTGTTGTAGAACATTGAACATCTGTAGGAACAAAATGTATTATGTGTGCGAGTGTGTGCTTGTGAGTTTTATGTTTTCTTTGTTTTATGATTTTTAAAAATGTGTACACGGGAAACCAAAGGATGGAGGAATATCAACAATATGGGATCAAAATGATGCTTTTATCTTCTGCGACCTATGTATTATTGAAATTGAACTCGGGAATCGGCCTACAACACATTTCAATAAAGAAGGCTGAAACAATCTAGTTGTGAAATTAGAGCAGAGAACCGGAAAAGGTACGATAGAATTCAAATGAAAAATAAATGGGATCACCTGAAAAAAGTGAAAGTTGTGGGTTGAGCTCAAAAGAGGGGAAATAGGTCTAGGTTGGAATACCTCCAGGAAAACAATATATGCTCAAGGAAAACAATAGATGCTTCAGACGAAAGGTGGGATGAGAGATTGAAGGTAAGCTTTTAAGTTGAATATGCATTATCTTTAAAGTATTTTTTTTAATTTGTTGTCATATTAATGTTTAATCAATTTTTGTTATTAAGTTGTTCCTATAGTAAAAGAAGTTTAGGCATGCAGACATAGCCCCAAAGCTTGAGGAAAAATTGAACATGATGTTTAGTACAGTTATTGCCACTTGAGTACATGCTTATACCTCGAACACTATGTCCCAAGCCAAGGAGTCTACTAATGAGCTAGCTATGGCTGAGGATAACAATGATCTGGTTGATATCAGTGAAAATGAAGAGAGTATTGATCCGGCCGTTGCATCTGGATCTCGTAAAATACAGAAGAAGGAAAAAAGAAAGCAGCCAGCTCAATCTTAAATGAATTGGTGGAATCTACCAAGGATATCGGTGTATATCTCTGGGAGCCGCCAAAATCCACGTGCCCATTCACTATTGCCCAAGCTTTGAAGAAACTTGAATCTTACCCTGATATATGCAGAGAGTATGACTTTTTCGATTTTGCTACAATGTTGTTGATGGATAAGAACCATAGGGAGACTTTCATGTGCCTTAGGAAGGACATCAGGATTAAATGGTTGCATACTCGCAACGAGAAGGGGTGATAGTAGAATTTGCTTTTGTTGTTGCTTTGTTGTGTTGTTTCTACTTGTGTTTCTTTCTACGTTATGTTGCTGCTTTGCTTTTAGATTTTTATATATCATGCTAGTTTGCTACTGTGCTAGTTTTTTTCTAACATTTGCATGTTTTACCAGCACCATGCTATTATTCATATCTTTATATATTACGCTACTATGCTAGTTTTTTTGTACCCTTTACATGTTTCACCAGCACCATGATATTATTCATATTTTAATTTACTTTATCTGTGTTACGAGAATGTCTACTGAGTACTTAGATTATTCTGGTGATGAGTATGAGAGAGTTTGGAGGCGTCGTGCTGCTGCCTATCTTCAAGTTTCAACTTCAACAATATATGTATTATCTGAACACGCCAATTTTTTCATACCCTAGCCCGGTAAACTCGAATTAACGATGTAGGAACAGTAAATATGAGTTGAGGATCTATTTGCAGTTACAAATTCCAGAGCAAGAAATAACAAAATTAGTATTTTATTCATAATCAAAAGAGATTACATGAATACATCATTGATTTCACATCACACATACATGATATCATAATATATTTTTTCACCACCCACAATTGCTCTGGTCCACATCGGTACCTAAAAAAAGTAGGCTGGTGACCATTCTCACTCACCCTGAAAGAATAATACAGTACACATGCATGAATGAATGAAATGCAAGTTCATCATTATTGAAAATTCATTTTTTTCTTATATACTGAAAATACTTAATTTATGCAAATCTTTTTCATGCATGATTGTTACATGTTAAATGTTGAATGTGCACATCCAATATATATACTGTACAGTATTTCATAGCATTGTGTTGTTCCTGCACAATAACGGTTTCATAGCATCATGCGTTTTACGGTATAATAATGGTTTATTGCATAATAACGATTTTATAACATCATGCGTTTTACGACACTAACGCATATTTCAGAGTTTCAGAATGCATGCATGAATGTTACAACTTAGGATGTCATTATCACGTGACACTTTCTCTCTCATATATCTCTCTTTTCTTGATTTCTGAGAAACAGATTAGGATTTGAAAATTCCATTGGATCCGTATTTATAACATCTTTCCAACGCCACCAAAATCGCCTCAATCGAAGCCCTAGAACTCAAAGAAACCTCAAAAACCTGCTTTGCCCATTATTGGGCTTCTCTGGGCTTGACACGTTGTGCAGAAGCGCCACGTGCCGGCACCGTGAGCGTCAGCGCTACTGCGTGGCGCAACAGCAGTGTCGGAGGCCGCCACATGGTGTCCATGTGGCAGCGCCTCATGAAGAGGCACTGCATGGAGACGTGCGGCTGTCATGTTGCCCGCTATGTGACAGGCAAAGCAGCCGCCAAGCGCTGCTTTCATGAATTGTCTGCATGGCGCTACTCCATGCGGCGCCTGCTCGGAGCTGCTCCATGCGGTGCCTGCTCGGCGCTGCTCCATGCGGCGCCTGCGTGGCGTTGTATTGCAGTGCCATATGGTGTTGGATGTCACGTGGCAAAATACGACTGATTCTTTTTCGGGCATTTTTTGTGGTTTTTGGTCCACTAAAATTAATTTTAAAAAAACCTATTCTAGAGTTTTTCGACGTTCCGGACCCGTTTTCGGACTCTGTTTCGCCAAATTCCAAGCAATTATTGCTTAATTTGCACTTTTTTCATAAGTGACCTGATTTTGACATATAAAATATCGATTTGTATGAATTTTGTCGTTTCGAGTCTAATGACAGACTCAATTTTGCAAAATTTGCATCGGTTGCACCGAAAATTGCACGTTTTCTAAAGAACTCTAATTTTGGCAAATTATATATTGATCTCTATATGACAAAAGATAGGGCATAATAGCGACAAAGGAGCCATATAGCCGACCCCACGATGGTGGGATAAAGGCTTGAGTGCTGTTGTTATTATATATTGATCTCTATGTTTTTTGATGTTCTGAATTTACTAGCGAACTCTATTTCTCGAAATTCGTGTTGGTTTGCGCCAAAAATTGTGCTTTTTCAAATGATATATGATTTTAGCAAATAATATGTGGATTCTAAATTCGCGTTGGTTTGCGCCAAAAATTGTGCTTTTTCAAATGACATATGATTTTAGCAAATAATATGTGGATTCTAAAGTTTTTCAACCTTTTGAACCTAACCGTGGAGTACGTTTTTTGAAATTCAGCTTTGTTAGATAAGTTCAGGCACATTTATTAAATTAGAAACTCATTATTAATTATATAAACACCAGATATTATAAGTTTATTCAGGTCTAAAACACCTTGCTGACATCAAAACAAACCAGTGATAAATGGTTTGGGTGAATTAGTTGGTGGACATCCAGTAATATTTCATAATGCTTTCAGAATGTCAAAGCAATTTTTTTATCTATTGCAAACTTAAGAACAAAACTACGGATTGCAAGGTTCGCGAAGAACCGCAAGTAGAGAGGTCATTGCAATTACATTATATGTTTTATCACATAACGAGATGATTAGAATAGCAAGTGAGCATTTCCAACATTCAACCGAGACTGCTCGCAGATATTTTAGGCTTTTAGCAAAGGTTTTTGTGCGTTGCTACGCTTCGCAGAAGATATTATAGTGTCATAAGAAATTTATCTTGCTACTACTCCACCAGAAATTATGCAAGATGCGCATTGCATGCCTTTTTTAAAGATTGCATTATTGTTGTTAGAAACCACGGTGGGGCCCATTTGAGTGGGGCACGTGACATCCAGATTCGTGGCCGACTGCAGTCGAATGGCGGAGCATCCCCAACCAAATCACCCAGGATGAATTTAGTCGGGGTAGGTTGTTGAGGCCAGGGCTTGATCCCTGGACCTCCTTTAACAGGTAACTATCTCAGCTCAGTTGGGTATCAGGACTTGAGATAGTTACCTGATAAAGGAGGTCCAGGGATCAAGCCCTGGCCTCAACAATCTACCCCGGCTAAATTCATCCTGGGTGATTTGGTTGGGGATGCTCTGCCATTCGACTGCAGTCGGCCACGTATCTGGATGTCAAGTGCCCCCATCAAATGGGCCCCACCATGGTTTCTAACAAAAGATGGCAGAGCCCGGAACATGAAGAGCCGAGCGCAGGAGAAGGGAGGAGGAGAGAGGAAATCGAAGCGGTCTGAACCAGGAGCAACAGGGAGAGGTGGACCCTACGAGACAGAAGCTATAAGAAGCCTGGGGGGTGGAACCACGGAGAAGAAGAGGAAGCGGAAGAAGAGCAGCAGAGCGGATAGGCGAGACAGGCCGCAGGAGACCGTGCGGCAAAAGGGGGCAGCGGACAGAAGAGCAGTCCGCAGCAGGCCGCGGGAAGGGAAGACGACCACGCGGGATAGGCGGTTAGGAATGGGGAATCCGCTCAAGGAGAATCGGTGCCCTCTGATACCATGTAGAGATGGGAAAAACCAACCTTGTATATATGTTCACTTGTATAAAATACAAAGAATGAGTACAAATATATAGATGAGAGAAAGAGAGAGGAAGGTCCTATACATGATGTAGGACTAAAGAGGAGAGAGAATAACAATGAAAAAATACATAATAGGCCTAGATTAAATGGACTTCTCTAACAGTTGTCATAGAAGAAACATATGTTGATGCAAGTATTCCAGTAAAAAATCAAATACCATATATTGGGCGTCATGGAACTACTACACAAAACGTAATGGTTGTTTGTGACTTCAACGTGTGTTTTACTTTCGCCATGGGATCTGCGCATGATAGTCATATTTCAATTTTGTTATAAGCAATCTCAATTACAATTTTCTGCACCCCCCCCCCCAGAGGTAATGAAGTTGTTATTGCAGTTCTTATAATATTTATTTTCCCCTTGTTGTTTATTAAGATTGTCCATCTATTATGAAGGAAAGTATTATTTGGTAGAAACTGAATATTCACTCCAAAGATGTTATATAAAACCATATTCAGATACACGATACCATCTTGTTGATTTGCTCGTGGTAATCATCCAGTTGAAGGACTTCGAGAGATTTTTAATCAAGTACACTTCTCCCTTAAGAGTGTGATTAAACGTACATTTGGTGTATGAAAGAAAAAATGGGTCATATTATGTGATCTGTCAAGCTATAGTTTTGAGAAACAGACACATATTGTTCTAGCGACAATAGTTTTGCAAATTTTATAGGGAGGCATCGATCACGCATTGATTCTAATTTTAGAGAAAGTGAGAGAATGGGTCAGGGGGCGGAGTAGATTCACAGACGAGATGATACATGCATTGATACAACAAGTGGTGTAGATGAAATGATAGCATTGTGTGAGTCTATAGCACAACTATTTAATGAGGCAATAAGGTAATATTCAGTCCCATATTTTACATTTTAATTAATTTAAGAAAAAAATATAATTAAAATATTATTAATCATGTAGGTGATACACCAAGAAATTTGCATGCAGCCGATGGATCCGTTCGCCGACAATTTTAAAAATATTTTGTAACTTTAATATCTGAAAAAAAATGAAGTATTTTTATGTATGTCATGTAATGTTTTATTTCAATGTTTAAACTATTCTGGTATTGAAAAAGAATGTTATAATAATTTTAAAAAATCACCTTAGAAAACTCTATTTTTGCCAAGCAGTTTTTTAAAAATAGCTTATCAAACAGCTCTACAAATTTCATTTCATCCAAATAATTTTATAGCAAAACTCTATTTTCTAGAAACAACTACTTCTCAAAAGCTATATTTGATCAGCAGCTTTTCATCGGTAACAGCTCTCCCAAATGGACCCTTAATCCCTCCAAGACAAAGGAGGTTGAAGATGTTGGAGGTGCCAATACAACCATCACCCCTCCTCCAAAAGATGTCATCACACCCTACAAAACAGAACAACCACCATCATCTCCTCAAGAACAACCCCCTCCCCCTTCATATGAAGCTTTGGTAGATTTAAAGCGGAGAATGTTAGCCCGCATAGATGATAATGGGGAGAAAACTATTAGCATACATAAATTTGGTAGAAAGAAAACTTGATTTATTAAGTGATCGTGTTGATGGGCCATATAATAGGTCTTCTAGCGTGTCTACGTCTCCAGCAACTCAAGAGTTAGCTATTGTAGATATAAAAGAAAGTCCATTTAAATTGATAAAGAGAACAAACAAGGAGCAAGATATTGATGCTTATACTAAAGAGTATCCAGGCAAGATGCTTCTGACTTAACATCAAAGGGAATTTATCAAGTCCAGAATGAGCAGCATTCCTTCTAAGTATGATTAAAAACTATTTTTAGTTAATACTTTTTGATGTTGCATGGTAAATTGCTTAAATTATTCTTATGTTACAGGAACCACAGCTATTAAAAGGTGCAACATCGTAGTCAGGAATACAACAGAGGAACACCTCTTATTCGGATATGTTTCAGATTGGCACATTGATGCGTGCACCAAAATTTTGGAACTTTGTACAGAAAAAGATCAGAAAATGTGCCAGTTTTTCTGTCAGTCCAAATCTCTAGGTAAGTTTTTTTATCATGACCTTTGTAGAAAAGGGAAAAACCAACCTAATATATATGTTCACTTGTATAAAATACAAATAATGAGTACAAATATATAGATGAGAGAAAGAGAGAGGATAGTCCTATACATGATATGGGACTAAAGAGGAGAGAGAATAACAATGAAAAAAAACATAATGGGCCTAGATTAAATGGGCTTCTCTAACACTCCCCCGCAAGCTGGAGCGTATAGGTCATCTGCACCCAGCTTGGACAAACACTGGTAAAACAAGGTATTTGATAAAGCCTTTGTGAGAATATCAGCAACCTGATCAGTGCCCGGAACATGCTTTAATTCAAGTTTCTTCATTTGAACTTTCTCTCGAATAAAGTGACAGTCGACCTCGATATGTTTCGTGCGCTCGTGAAACACCGGATTCTTTGCTATGTGTATGGCCGCTTGACTATCACAAAATAGAACAGTAGAAGAAGGAAGTTTTACTCCCAGGTCAGCAAGGAGGAGGCTTTCAAGCCATGTGAGTTCTGAGACAACCGATGTCATCGATCGGTATTCAGCTTCCGCGGAAGATCGAGCGACCGCGGCTTGTTTCTTACTTTTCCATGTAATGAGATGACCACCAAAATAAGTACAGAACCCACTGGTTGACCGCCGATCATCCAGGGAACCGGCATAATCGGCATCGGAATAAGCAACCAATGTTGGAACAGAGTTGGAGATTTTGTAAACAAGCCCTTGACCTGGAGCTGCCTTAAGGTATCAAAGAATCCGTTCAACCGCCTGGAGATGAGAAAACCAGGGAGCATGCATGAACCGACTGACAACCCCAACAGCAAACGATATATCAGGCTTCGTGACCGTTAGGTAGATCAATTTTCCCACAAGGGGTCGATAGTATTCCGGGTTCTGGAGAAGCAGATCATCATCAGAGGCATTAGCACATAGCTTGTGATTTGGCTCCATCGGGGTATTAGCTTGCTTGCAACCAGACTGGCCAGCGTCTTTGAGAAGATCGAGACAGTACTTCCGTTGGGAGAGGACAAGCCCATCCGGTCGTCGTGCGACCTCAAGACCGAGGAAGTAGCGAAGATGCCCCAGGTCTTTGGTCTGAAACACGGTGCTCAGATGTTGTTTGACCGCTTGAATCCCCTTTGAGTCATCCCCAGTAAGCAGGATGTCATCAACATAAACCAACAGAAGGACTGTTCCAGTTGCCCGGTGTCGAGTGAATAGGGAGAAGTCAACCGAACTTCGAGTGAAACCCATGTCCCGAACCACCTTGCTGAACTTGTCAAACCACGCCCGAGGGGATTGTTTGAGACCATAGATGGATTTCTTTAGAAGACACACGAGACTCCCCCGTGGTCTCAAACCCGGGCGGTTGGAGCATGTAGACGGTTTCCTGAAGATCGTCATTCAAAAAGGCATTCTTGATATCCAGCTGATGAAGGGGCCAGTGGCGATGCACAGCCACAAAGAGAAGGACACGAACGGTGTTGAGTTTGGCCACCGGAGAGAAGGTTTTCTCATAATCAAGGCTCTGCTGCTGAGTGAAGCCACGGGCCACCAGTCGGGCCTTCAGTTGGGCAATAGTGTCATCCGGAGCATGTTTGATGACGAACACCCACTTACACCCAACAGGGTGCTGACCGGAAGGTAAAGGGACAAGGACCCATGTCTGATTGGCCCAAAGGGCAGTCATTTCTTCGTCCATGGCAGCCCGCCAGCCTGGATGTTGAAGCCCCTCCTGCACAGAGTTAGGAACAGAAACAGAGGATAATGATGTGCCAAAGTGAAGAAGCGGCGGTGAAAGGCGATAGAGAGAGATATAATTCGCCATCGGATGAGCGGTGGATGCCGGAGCCGGAGCAGCAGGTAGTAGATCATCAGAGGTCGAAGCCGACTGCAGTGGGGCAACGGGATGAGGAGAGCGACGAGAGTAGACCCGGATAACAGGGGATGTGGACAGACCGGAGGCTGGGCAGGAAGAGGAGACGGTTGGGAACGAGGAACCGAGATGACAGGACGAACGACGGGCTCGGAAACAGGAGTGATATCTCGAGTAGAAAAGAATGGAAGATCTTCCCGGAAAGTGACGTCCGCAGAAACAGTCACCTTGCGGGTAGTAGGCGAATAGCACACATATCCCTTTTGAGTGCGCGAGTAGCCCACAAAAACATGTTTGGCTGTACGGGGATCCAACTTGTCTGTAGAGGGACCGAGGTTGTGAACATAGCAAGTGCACCCAAAAATTCGGGGAGTAACAGGAAAAGTCGGAGTGGAGGGAAATAGGAGGCTGAACAGAGTAGCATTTTGGAGGACAGAGGATGGTAGACGGTTGATAAGAAAACAGGTCGTGTAGAGCGCAAAGTTTCAGTATGGTTTGGGAACCTACATTTGAAGCATAAGGGAGCGAGCTACATCAAGGAGGTGACGATTCTTGCGCTCGGCGACACCATTCTATTGTGGGGTATACGCACACGAGGTTTGGTGAATAATTCCAAAATCATAGTAGAGGGTCGCGAAGTCATTACCAGTGTACTTGCGCGCATTGTCAGTACGAATAGTTTGAATGGGCGCAGAGAATTGAGTGCGAGTCTCAAGAATGAAGGCCCGGAAGACGCGGGGAAGCTCAGAACGATCGCGAAAGAGATACAATCATGTCATGCGAGAATAATCATCAATAAATGTAAGAAAGTAACGGTAACCAGAAATACTAGTAATCTTGTACGAACCCCATATATCGGAGTGTACCAAAACAAAAGGAGGGGAGCTCCGAGTACAATGAGAAGGAAAAGATGAACGTGGCTGCTTGCCAAAAATACAGGTTTCACACTGAAAAGCAGAAAGAGATATTTTCGGGAGAGCCTTCTGGAGGACGGGAAGAGGAGCATGACCAAGACGCCGATGCCAATCCGAAGAGGAGACAGATACAAGGATAGTATGAGAGTCATCAAGAAGGTAGAGCCCGTTCTGCAGCCGCCCCCTACCAATGATAGTCCGCGTCTGTTGATCCTGTATCAGAAAAGAAGAGCGAGTAAAGATCACTGAGAAATTTAAATCAGTAGTAAGGCGACCAACAAAAAGTAAATTGAAAGGAGAGCCCGAAACATGAAGAGTCGAGCGCAGGAGAAGGGAGGAGGCGAGAGGAATATCAGCACATCCAGAGACAGGGACAGCTGCCCCATTGGCCACAGTAATGTACTTCGGGTGAGGGGAAGACAAGTACTGAGGCGGTCGAACAGAGGTGATGTGATGAGTGGCACCAGAATCGAGGATCCATCGCGGGCCAGAGGAGAGGTGATGGGGAACGGGCCCCGCCCGCTGATCGTATGGCCGATCAGACTCCGCGGTTGCGTCCGGAGGGTCGCCGCGAGTCGAATCGATATATTAATTTATATGTTTTGGATTAATTTCAAGCTTTTGATGCAGATCTCATCCGGGCAAATCTGGGCCGTTGATCTGATGGCCAAATATTATAAATAAACCCTCTAGGGCAGCAGCAAAGGGATCGATCATTTTGGAGAAAAACAGCCGTCGGCTTTTCTTCCTCCCGATCGTCGGTCACGCCCGCCGGTGCCGACTCCGGTGGCCCCTCCTTGGTGCCGACTCCAAGGAGCTTGTACCTCCACCTTCGCCTCCAGCCGCCGGCCCTCCATCGCCGCCGCCAGCCGCACGCTGCCGCCTCCTCCCGCAGACACGCGAACCAGGGCAACCCGACGCCTGCGCCTCCCCTGCGTCCCGCAGTCCCGCCTCCTCCCTGCTCCAGCCACCTACGCCATCTTCTCCAGCCACAGCCAGCCCGCCGCCTCCTTCACCCTGCTGATCCGGCCAGCCGCCGGCTCCTCCCTGCTCCCGCAGCCACCGACGCCGCCTCCTCCAGCCGCAGCAGCCTCCCGCAGATTCCTCCAGCCGCCCGCAGGAAATCCCCCAGCCGCCGGCTTTGCCCGGCGTCCCTGCTCCCGCGGCCACCGCATTGCATTTTCATTTGGAGTTAATCATTTATGGGAGAGATTTTCAATATTCCTTCTATACAGTAATGGTTCACGGTACATTCTTGGCCCTGTTGTTCCATTTGGAAGTCTTTACAGTTGGACGCATATTGAGGGGATCTATAATGATGCTCATATTTGCATATTGAGGAGATGTTCATTTGCGTATGTGAGTTTAAGATTACTTTTATTTAATACCCCTACATCAAGAGGCAGGCGGTCCTTCATTAGAGATGGAGGCAGCGAAGGCAACCGAGGCTGGTGGGCGGCTGAGCAGACCATGAAGATGCTGGAGCTGAAGGCGAACCTCGTCGAGGTCAGTACGAGTGGGAGGGGAGTCGGTGGCAGCAACAGAGGCCTGCGGACGAGGAGGACGACCATGCTTGCGATAGCACGTGGCTTCAAGGTGCCCATCTTTGCCGCAGAAAGAGCACTTAGGCCGAGGCCGGCCACCCCGACCACGTCCCCGAGAATCAGAGCGACCCCCACGAGCTGAAGAAGGGAGAGGCAGTAAAGGAGCAGGTGCCTGCTGGACAAGGGCCGGAGAGGGAGGTCCAGACAAATCCGGAGGCGGGGATACCTTGAGAAGCATCGAGCACACATCCGAGAAGGACGGGGTAACAGTAGAGGAGAGGATGTGAGCCCGTACACTGTGAAGGTGATGGGGTACCCGAGCCATCATCATGGCGATACCCACAGCTTCCTTCTAGGCACGTTGGGCAGCAAGGTCCACAGTAGGAGGCTGATGTTGGATCCAAGCTTCGACCAGAGACCAAGCCTGGGCAACAAAGGAGGTCAGATCGGTCGTGTCACCACTATCAAGGGCCTGGAGAGCAGTGATAATATCATACAAATGGTGGAGACTATCCTTGTCGGAGTAAAGGGTATGGAGCTCATCCCACATGCCCTTGGCCGTCTCGTGGTACATGGTCAGGCGATAAGACTCACCATCAAGAGAATTAAGGATCCATGTCT
This sequence comes from Platanthera zijinensis, assembly GCA_039513925.1. Classification (NCBI taxonomy): domain Eukaryota; kingdom Viridiplantae; phylum Streptophyta; class Magnoliopsida; order Asparagales; family Orchidaceae; genus Platanthera; species Platanthera zijinensis. The sequence goes on from CM077082.1 coordinate 43,536,418, forward strand.
GCACATGACCATCGTTGTGTAACCAGTCGTCAGTAAGAGTACCGGTAGCGACTTGGGTTAAGTGATGAAGAAACCCCTTGGATTGCAGGACCCTGCGAACAGAGTGCGTCCATTCCACAAAATTCTTCTTGCCGGTCAGAGAAATAGTAGTAATACGGAGCTCGTCACGCACTTCTGGAATAGAGGTCGGGCGGTCTGCAGGAGGAACCGTCGTTCCGGTAGAATCAGCAGAAGAGGCCATGAAGACTGCGCGACTAGAGCAGAGACCGCGCGACTAGAGCTGAGACCACCTGGTCACGATGTGAAGACACCAGCGGCAGGAGGAGGCCGCGACCAAAGGCGGAGCCCGGTAGAAAGAGAAGGCAGAAGCGGACAGAGACAAGCCGCGCGGATAGGAAAAAGGAGAAGACCGCGACCTAAATGCGGGAAGGCAAAAGTCTGCACGGTCTGGCTGAGCACAGCAGCGGTCAGAATGAAGGCTGCAAGCGGACAGAGAGAAGAGACCGCGAGTAAAGAAGACTCAAACGGATAGAGAGAGCAGATCGCAGCGGTCAGGAACAAGCCGCGGCGAGTAAAAGGTCGCGAGTAGGACTCCAGCGACAAGGCAGCGGATAGCAGAACCCAGCGGACAAGAAGAGTCCGCGAGTAAGACAAGAGGCGGACTGCGGCAAGTAGAAACAGGCCGCAGCAAGCTGGAGCAGTCCGCCAGAAGAGCAGGAGATCGCGGCGGTCTACAGAGAACCGTAGTTCGCGGCGAGAAGAAAGGGGAGGCCGCGCGAGAAGGGAGTGCGGGCTGGAGGAGATCGAAGCGGTCTGAACCAGGAGCAACAGGGAGAGGGGGACCCCACGGGACAGAAGCTATAAGAAGCTTGTGGGGGGTGGAACCACGGAGAAGAAGAGGAAGCGGAAGAAGAGCAGCAGAGCGGATAGGCGAGACAGGCCGCAGGAGACCGTGCGGCAAAAAAGGGGGGGCAGCGGACAGAAGAGCAGGCCGCGGGAAGAGAAGAAGACCAAGCGGGATAGGCGGTTAGGAATGAGGAATCCGCTCAAGGAGAATCGGTTCTCTCTGATACCATGTAGAGAAGGGAAAAACCAACCTTGTATATATGTTCACTTGTATAAAATACAAAGAATGAGTACAAATATATAGATGAGAGAAAGAGAGAGGAAGGTCCTATACATGATGTGGGACTAAAGAGGAGAGAGAATAACAATGAAAAAAAAACATAATGGGCCTAGATTAAATGGGCTTCTCAACAACCTTTTATATTGTGATTATTAGTGAAATATAACTTCGAATTATTAAATTTTATAGTTGCACAACCAAAATACTCCGGATAATGTGGACTCTTCCTCGGTGAAATATTGTCTCCCAAAAACCAAAGATAACCTTAGAGAAAACGCCCGTATTATTTATGTCAGTGTGCTACAATGACAATTGGCTTTTATTGGTGGGTCTCACACTCTCACCCTAAAACAAAAATGGTTTATCCATCACTCTCTTCAAAACCCAAAGGTCCTTGAAAAAATTACTGCAAAAACAGCAAATGTTAAATTCACTAAATGGCCGGCGACAATGGCTAAAAATATTCCCAGAGTGTGTAATGCAGTGGATTGCGGGTGAACGTCAAGAAATACAAGGAGCACATTGTGCAACCAGACCTTGCAACCTTGAAAGAATGTGTCGACTGGGTGGAAAAAATGCCATTATTTAGGGCTCTGATAGCCTATGGCATTTTTAAGTTTCTTGTTAATGATGATTGAGATGACTTGGTGAACTAGGCAAACAACATGCAGTAGAAATCAGGATTAAATTTCTTCACCCCCCTAGTCTGGACACCACATACATATATATAGGTAGAATAACACGTGACATATCACGTGGAATACATAATCAATACGAACTAAAAACGAATATTCAACTCTCCCCCTCAAGTTGGGAATATATATTGATCATTCCCAACTTGTCAGTATTGTTCTTGAAGTTGTCGATGCATAGCCCCTTAGTGAAAACATCGGCAAGCTGATCAAATAAGCTCACAAACGGAGTGCGGACATTCCCCTTGTTGATGTGGTCTTTGATGAAATGCCTATCAACTTCCACGTGTTTGGTCTTGTCATGTTGAACTGGATTGTGTGCAATGTTGATGGCCTCCTTGTTGTCACAGTAGATAGTAATAGGTTTGTTTACCTGAAGGCCCAACTCCTGGAGAATGGTTCTCAACCACAGTCCCTCACAAACGCCTTGAGTCATAGCTCTGTATTCTGCTTCAGCACTTGAGCGAGCTACCACGTTCTGCTTCTTGCTCTTCCATGAAACCAGGTTGCCTCCCACAAATGTGCAGTACCCCGTGGTTGACTTCCTATCATCTTGACTACCAGCCCAATCAGCATCAGTAAATACCTCAACCTCTAACGACTGATTAGTCTTCAACAGAATCCCACGTCCAGGTGTCTTTTTGAGATATCGCAACACCCTAAAGGTGGCCTGCTGATGACATAACGTAGGAGAGTGCATATACCGGCTTAGGACACCCACCGCATACGTGATATCCGGGCGAATATGGGACAGATATATGAGCCTATCAACCAGTCGTTGGTATTTTGAGGCGTCCACTTTCTTCCCACTAATATCTGCATCAATCTTATGACTAGCCTCAATTGGAGTGTCAACAGGAGCACACACAAGCATCCTAGTCTCCTCCAGAAGATCAAGAGTATACTTCCTTTGGGAAATGAAGATCCCCTGACAGGACCTCACAACTTCAATTCCAAAAAAATATTTCAGCTTTACCAGATCCTTGACTTCAAATTCTTCGCCCAATTGTTTTTTCAAGCATTTGATCTCATCCAAGTCATCTCCGGTAATGATGATGTCGTCCACGTAGACAATAAGGATAGAAACAAGAGCACCCTTCCTCTTGATGAAGAGGGTATGATCAGCTTGACTTTGAGTATATCCAAGTCGTAGCATGGTCTAGTTAAAACACCCAAACCACGCTCTCGGAGACTCTTTCAGGCCATACAGGGATTTTAGCAGGCGACAGACCCTCCGGTTGGACTCTTTGACATCAAGGTCAGGGGGAATATCCATATATACCTACTCTTCCAAATCACCATGCAGGAATGCATTCTTGACATCGAGTTGCAGTAGCTCCCATCCGCGAATCACAGCACAAGAAAAGAAGCACACTGATTGAGTTCATCTTGGCAACAGGAGCAAAGATCTCCTGGTAGTCAATGCCTTGAGCTTGGGTATATCCTCGAGCCACTAAACGAGCTTTGTATCGCTCCACCACCCCATCTTGGTTCTGTTTAACAGTGAAGACCCAACGGGATCAGACCGTTCGCTTCCCAGGAGGAAGGCTGGTGAGCCGCAATGTTTTATTTTAATTCAAGGCACTCAGTTCCTCCTCCATAGCATGTTTCCATTCAGGTATCTGAACAGTCTCCTGTCAGGTCTTAGGAATCACAATAGATGAAAGAGAGGAGATAAAGGCTTTATGAGCCTGAGATAGATTAGTATAACAAATGTAGTTGACAATGGAGTGTTTGGTGCCACCCCTTTTACCTATAAGACGTGGAAGAGGAACATGGAGGTCATCATCGGAATCTGGAGCTAAGACGGTCACTGGTACCGGCGGAACATTCACAGTCTGCACTTGCTCAACAGTCCTGGGATGACGTGAGTACGTGTATAATATAGGTGGAGCGGAGGTGGAAGGAGGGGAAGCGGCAACAATTGGAAGAGGAGATTCGATTTTCTCGTCACCGTCACATCTCATCTCCCCCTGACGAGGACGAAAGTACGACTCCCCCTCACGAAATGTGACATCCACAGTGTAATAGTAGCGCCGAGTCGGAGGATGATAACAACGATACCCTTTGGTGGTAGGGGAGTACCCAACGAAAATACACCGCAGGGAACGCGCATCAAGTTTATCACGATGCGGGGTATGGACATGAACAAAACATTCGGAGCCAAAGATACGAGGAGCAAGATGAGAGGTGTGGACGATGTGTTGTTTGGTAAGACGCGATAGGGGCGTATCAAATGAGAGGGCACGAGACGGAAGACGGTTAATGAGATGAGCAGCTGTGAGAACTGCATCACCCCAGTAGGATTAGGGAAGGTGCATAGCAAGGAGTAAACACCGAGCCACCTCCAGCAAATGTCTATTCTTTCATTCGGCCACCCCATTTTGGGTGGAAGTGTGGACGCACGTGGTTTGATGTATGATGTCATTATTAGATAGGCCCCAAAAACACCCCGATCATCATATTCCCAACCATTATCACTACGCAACACACAAATTTTGCCACCAAATTGTTGGTTCACCATCTTATGAAACATCTGAAAACAGGAAAGGGCATCACTTTTCTTTTTAAGCAGATAAACTCACGTAACGCGGGAGTGACAATCAATAAAAGTAACAAATCATTTATAACCAGATAAAGATAACACTGGAGACGGGCCTCAAACATCAGAGTGAATAACATCAAATGGACAAACACTAGGGACAGACAAATGACTAGTACTCTGACGGACATGTTTAGAGCGTTCACATGCATCACAAGAGAAAGACTGAATTAAAGCGGTAAAAACAGGAAACAATTTAATAAGATAAAGAGGGGAAGAGTGGCCAAGGCGCTGGTGCCAGCGTTGAATGTCATGTAGAGTCGGAGATCTGGTGGATGAAAAGGCACTGGAAGAAGACTGGTCCAGCAAGTAAAGTCCACCAACGTTCCTACCACTGTCAAGCGTCCGCCTCGTATCCAGATCCTGAAATACACAAACATCAGGAAAGAAGATCACAGAACAGTTTAAAGAAGTAGTTAAGTGAATAATGGAAAGCAAATTGCGAGGAAAAGACGGGACATGCAAAACAGAGGACAGTGATAGGTCGGGGGAACAGGTGACAGTCCCTTTACCAGTGATGGCGGAGAGGGAGTCATTAGCAGCAATAACCTTATCACGACCAGAAAGAGGGGTATAAGAGGTAAAACCTGAGGCACAACCGGTCATGTGATCGGTCGCACCCGAGTCAATAATCCATGCGGAATGTGAGAGGACACATCATGAGCATTGGAGAGACCCGAAGTAGCAACAGCAGCATGAGAACCAGCAATAGGAGAGTCAGTGTGGGAGCGCAGCATGCGACGGAGAGCATCTAACTCAACAGTAGACAGGCCGCCAGAGGTGTCCTCCTGAACCTCAGTAGAGTGCGTCGAAAACTGAGTACGATCGCCAGACTAACGGCCACCACCACGGTGCCCACCGTGACCCCGAGCACTAAAACCCCGACCAGCAAGGGCAAGGTGAGGGTGTAAACGAAAACAGGAGTCCCTGGTATGGCCCTTCTTCCCACAGTAGCTACAAAGAGGAGGTCTGCGTGAAGCCGAAGCAAGCGCAGAATGATCAGTAGCAGGAGCGGCACCAAGAGTACGACGACGATACTCATCATTGAGGAGCATGTTGAAGGCCTCCCGAAGAGAAGGAAGCGGCTCACAATGGAGAACATGCAAGCGAACAGCATCAAACTCCATGTTGAGCCCCATAAGGAAGACGTGGACACGGAAACGATTTTGTCTTTCTGAAGTGTCAGCGCATCAGCAGTACAAGCAGCCGTAAAAGTATTGAAGAAGTCCAATTCCTGATAGAGGCGCTCAAACTCGGAATAGTAGGCAGAAACAGACATAGTGCCCTGCTTCAGCTCCTTAACACGACGAGTGAGCTCATACACTTACATCGAACTGCCTACCTGAGAGTAGGTATCACGGGCCCGAGTCTAAATATCATATGCGGAGTCCAACAGCATATAACTGTGATACACCTGAGGGGACATAGAGTGAAGTAACCACGAGACAACCAACGAATTTTTCGCATCCCATTTTTTCTATGTGCGATCGGTACGTGGTGGCTCAACGGTGGTACCATCAACAAGTCCATATAACTGGTGGCTGCGAATAGCATGCTGGGCCGTTAATTTTAATATTAATAATACTGTTTTTAATTATATAATTTTTTAATTTTATATATATATATATATATATATATATATATTCTAATCTATTTTTCTATATATATATATATATATATATATATATTAATATCACTGTTTAAACTATAAAATATTTTTTTTGTAATTTTATATTGTTTTTATAAAAAAATTTTATTCTCCCGCACTACGTCGTCGGTTTGCCATGCTTCCGTAATTAAATTTTATAATTACGGAGAGCTCAGCCTCCGACGAAGTACAGGATCTACTGTTGCCGGAGAACTGGGCTCGTGTCCCTCTGGGGAGACCCCCACCCGTCGGAGAAGGCGCGGAGAACCACCAAATAAAGGATTTTAGGCGCCAATATTGTCGGAGAACTGGGCTCCGGCGAACCCGAGAGCTGAGCTCTCTATAAATCTCCTCCCGACGGCCAGCGGCCGGCGTCGACTCCAGGCCGCTAGCCCACCGCCGGGAGGTGCGCCTGCCTCCGGCGAACCGGCCGGAGTTGGTTGTGTGGAGGATCGTTGGCCTGACAATGGCGGCGAAGGGGGCTGCGTGCTCACGATTCCGCCACCGCAGTAAGAAGTTGGATTTCCTCTCCTTAAATGCGGCCAACTGGAGGCGCGGGGCTCCTTTTCCTCCCGCAATTTTTTGAGCACGGAGAAACGCCTGGCGATTCGAAAAGATGGCGGAAAAATAAATGGAGTCGGCCCCTCTTCGCGTTTTGACAAAACGAAACGGACCAAATGAAGCCTAAATTGATCATTATATCAATTGATGTCTTCACCACCATCTCATTCATCTACATAGAACACAAGAAATTAATTAGGAAATTTATATTTACAAAACCGCAATAATCAAATATATGTACCTCCAAAAGGATAATCTGATGGGTTAGTAAATGTTTCATGTGAAAATGCACACTTCTTAAACTGCACATAAAAAGGAGATTCTTGGAATGTTAATATACACCATTCTTCTTCAACACTAATTGACATTATTGCCAGAAAGTACGGCTTCACTAACCGGTAGCTTTGATCTTGACGTAGATATTGTTGGCAATGACGTTTTGGTATTCTTGGTTGATTGAAAGCAACTTTTTTGTTATGCCGTATTATTCCACATTTGGAGCATGCATATTTTGTATCATGTCCTTTAACACCATATTTATGGTCATCTAGCTTGGCTTTTTCTTTCTTTCTGGCATTTAATGATGGTCTTCCGACATTTTTTGTTTGGAATTCCAAGGTACGACAAGATTCAAGTTGGCATGAGGCGACTCTCTTTGAACTTTTATAGGATTTAACATATGCTCATCAGCCTTCAAAATATACTTTTCTATACCAAAAATCCCCATAATCTTCAACATTCTCTCTTTTGTAGAAGATGCACATTGTAGCATGCACACACGGAATTTTCGTTATGTTCCACGGGTTACAACTACAACTTTTAGTTGCTAGATCAATTGTCCATTGATCACCTGTCCACCCTTTCACCACAAACTTATCATTACCATTCCATTCCAAAATGTATTCTTGAACCCTCATTTTGTTGTTCTCTACAATCTTCTGGAAGTTGGGGTAAATATCTCCACTCCATTTCAACATTTTATCTATTTGTGTATGTAATTTCTTCATCATTATTATTCCTATTATCTCAAACATAGCTATTACTGCTTTCCTCTTGACTTGAGAATTACATTCTTGAAACTTTCTAACAAATTGTTAACTAGCATATCACATAGGTGAAATGAGGCATTGCCCAATTTCTTGAATGTTTAGCTATAACTCAATTATAAGCCACAAAATTGAATGTTTATAATTTATCCATTCCAGTGCTAAAGTCAACAATTCTACTAGTAAAAAAAGCCTTCAATAACAAAGATTTTAGATGCAACCTTTTATGTATTTGCTTGAAATTATTATACATATGTCTTAGGCAAAATCTATGTTCAACATTATGTAATAGCTCTTAAATTGCTCTTATAAGCCTCTTTTGTTTGTCAGACATGATAGTTCATGCATAATTATTCACAATTTTTAAATCTTGTATTATTTAACCAATAAACCTTTCACATGACATTCTATTTCTCTAAAAACTATTGCATATGTTATAGGATACATACTATTGTTGTTATCAATGCCAATTACTGATAACAGAACTCCATTTGTTGTCTTTAGGTGAGTTCTAACTAGACCTATAATAGGCCGGCAACCGAAAAAGAAACCCACCTTTAAAGCACCCCCAGTATATATATAATCTCAAAAAAAGACATGTTTAGGTTTCAAAAAAATGTTTGCACTGAATTTTTACAGTTGTGTCAGAATTACTGTGACGAATTTCTTCACAATAGTTCCACAAACTAGCACACTGATCTAACTCTGTATCATGAATTATTTTGTTAAGCGTGTTTTTTGACTCTATACAATTTTCAAATCGAGAGTTGTTCTAGTCTCCATTTGTATCATTTCATGCATTGAAGTGCCAGGTCACTCGGGGTTCTCCTTAAGTGATGATGATATTTTTAGTTAGAAAATATGATGTGCAATGTTTAGAGTTTGTTGTCTTATAACATTTATGTTGTCCTTTTATGGTCTTGCCCTGAAATGTTGTCATTCTTTGATATGAACATCTTGTCACGACGTCAAGACAAACCAAGGCAAGAGCCGGGTGTCTGGACGCTTAGGCGATAAGGCGCAAGTCAAGGCGACAATAAGGTGAGCAAGTCGCAAGGCGACAACTAGACATTTAAAAAAAAAATTAAGACAGACTTTAGACTGCGATTTTTATAAAAAATGCGGTCTAAAGTATGTCTTACCGCAATCTAAGGTAGAATTTAGACTACGATTTTTATAAAAACCATAGTGTATAGTAAAAAAACATCGGTTTTGGCAGACTTTAGACTGCGATCTTTATAAAAATCGTTATGTATAGTCAAAAGGACAGTGATTTTTATAAAAACCGCGGTCTATCCCAGTTTTGTTTTTAATTAAAAATTCCACCAATAGCCACAGCAAGATATCCCCTTAAAGTAATGTTGGCTCAATGAACACATTCATGATTCTACTAAATTTTGAAAGCAATATAGAAAAAAAGAGCACAAAATTTAACTGCCTACATGGAAATCAATAAGACTCAATGTGAGATTCCAAATTCAATGTGACATTCCAAAATTGCAGTCAAGTCAATAAGAAACAGAACTCAATGTGAGATTCCAAATTCCAGTCTAAAGAAAAAAAATCAATAATGTAAAGGTAATCATCCACAATCAAAGAAAAAACAGTTTTAATTAAGCTTGCTAAAATAGTTTACCTTCAATCTGAGGATCCTGTAAAAATTTTCTAATACAATCAACAAAGTTTGTTCCATTAAAAGGATCTCCACCAATACCAACACAGGTTGACTGCCTCAAGCCAACAACAGTTGTTTTGTAGTATAATTTACACAATGTATCCATGATATCTCAATACTCAGTATCTCGGGCCAACAAAATGACTTAAGATGTTGATACATTACCTCTGAATATATTTTTTTAAATCTCATCATCATATGCTAGTTTTTCCTCATAATATCATAGTCAATTATAACACGAAACACAAGAAAAATGAACCAGTATTTCAATTAAAAGTATGTACCCAACAAAATATATTGTTCAGATTTCTTCACATAAATAATATTTTTAACAAAAACTTTAAACAATCATAAAATAATCCAATAGAACCATCATCTAGTAAGTGATCATTGTGATTGTTTATGCTCGGATGGTTTGAGGTAATCGTCATTTGCCCATCATTTCATCAATATTTTCATCATCATTGGCAAATCCAAAATGTTCTAAATCTTCATCCCCTTCCGCTATAAGTTGAAGATTAGCTACAACTCGACTTTGTAAATTTTGAGTCTCAGTCCCAATAGTTCTCTCTACAGTTTCTCATGTGAGATTATCATCATCAAAAACTAAAGCATCATCTGGTTGGTTTATCATCCACTCACTACTCCAATCTAGCTCATCAATCACTAAAGGGTTGTAGTTTCTTCCCTTTTTCGTCTTTCTTGAAATCGTGTTTGCAAACGACGATTATACTGGATGTATACAAGATCATTAAGCTTTTGATTCTCCAATCTATTTCTTTTCTTGGTGTGAATCTGAATAAAGATAAATATAAACTTGTTATTAGATATAAATATATAAAAAATTTACATTAAATATTAACATACTTATAAATTCAAAAGTATTTCAGTTGCGCTCATAATTAGAAGAAGAACAACATAAATCAAGTATGTGCAATGCTACCTTTATAAGGTCAACATTCGGTTCTTCATGTACACCCCACCAATCCACTATTTATTTAAGATAAATATAAATTATTTAACGTATAAATAATTTAAGAAAAAATAAAATCTAAGCTTATTCAATTCAGTCATTTTAGAGGTGCCTCTTATTAACTTTGATGAATATCTTTTCTCAGTCATTTTCCTGTAATAGTAAAATCCTACAAAAACTCAAAATCACCCAAAAATCTTAAACAAAATTCATAAAAAGAACAAAAAAAATAGAGATCTTTAAACCGTTGAGTGTAGAGCATAATCAATCGATAGAGAAATAAAAAGCATATGTATGATAATAACAAATCAAGCAATTATATTTTGCATTACTAAATCAAATATCCAAAACACCTGCAGTCTTAAACACATGTATGTGTGAAAAGAGCGAGAAAACGGCTAAGAAGTAAATAAAGACAAATTTTTATTGTTCCAAAAAGATAATTATTACATAGGTATGCCGCCTTATTTATAGAAAACGGGGGAGATGAGAGAGAATACAACAATCGATGTGAGATTAAAAAACAAGTCGGGCGGCTTATGCGGTTTGACATGGTCAACTCGCACACTATACAACAAATATCTGTACACCCAGAGGCAACCAAGGAAAGTTGTCACACAGCTAGGGAAGACCGCTGGAACAGGCCGCCAGACCGCAATTGCAGGTAAATCATCTGACCGTTGCTGCGGATTTATCCAAACCGATGCAGCCAACGACCAGGCCGCAGCGGCTAACCTCCATACCGTTGCGGCTAATATCTGATGCACTATTGCGGCCTCAAACCAACCCGCTGGAGATGCTACTACATAGACCACTGGATCAAACCGCCAGACCGCTGGGCCAAACCGCCAGACCGCTGACTAAACAGGCCGCTGGGCCAAACCGCCAGACTACCGACTAAACAAGCCGCTGCGACTAGTTCGGCTAAACCGCCAAACTTAACACTCCCCCTCAAGTTGGAGCGTATATGTCAATCATGTTCAGCTTGCTACAAACATCTGAAGTGGAAACTGGTTTCATGAAAAAGTCTGTCAGTTCTTTATCTGAAGTGACAAATTGAGTATAAATCTGATTCTTCAACACCTCTTCCCTAATGAAATGACAATCAACCTCAATGTGTTTTGTCCTCTCATGAAAAACAGGATTCTTCGATATATAAATAGCGGCTTTGTTATCACAGAACATAGGAAGAGGATGATCATAGACTTCTCTCAAGTCAAGCATAAGCGCTCATAACCATTTCAACTCACAGACAGTTGAAGTCATACTCTTATACTCTGCTTCAGCACTTGACCTTTATACCACTGTCTGCTTCTTGCTTTTCCAGCTAACAAGGTTTCCTCCTACAAATGCGCAAAAATCTGATGTAGACTTTCTATCTTTTTTGTTATCAACATAGCAGGCATCAGAATATGCTTCAATCTTCAGATAATTATTCTTCTGAAATAACAGGCCCTTTCCTGGAGACCCTTTCACATACTCCAGAATTTTTATGGCAGACCGAAAATGACACTCTCTAGGACTCTGCATAAACTGACTAACATTTTCCAACCGCATAACAGATATCTGGTCTAGTAACATTCATATATATGAGTTTGCCTACAAGTCGTTTGTACACAGTGAAATCTGGAAGAAGAGAAAAATCTTCAATCCACCCTTATCATCTCCAACAGCCACTGGACAACGAGCAGGTTTCGTGCCAAGAAAACCGGTCTCCTTTAAGAGATTTAGCGCATACTTTCGCTGTGAAAGAACCACCGAGTTCCTCTTTCGTGAAATCTCAATGCCCATAAAGTACTTCGGAGGTCCGATATCTTTAGTAATAAAATGTTGTCGAAGATGTTGTTTGGCTAGATCAATGTCTTCTTTATCATCACCAGTCAGAAGAATATCATCAACATAAACAGCAAGAACCACAAGGCCTTTATTAATCTTGTGTATAAATAAGGAATGATCAGCAGAGCTTCGACTGAACCCAATAAGAGAAACAACTCCACTAAACTTTTCAACCCAAGCTCATGGACTCTCCTTTAAACCATAAATCGCCTTTTGAAGCTTGCATACCTGAGATTACCCCTGAGCAACATACTCAGGAGGTTGCACCATGTAAACCACTTCTTGCAAATCACCATAAAGAAAGACATTCATCACATCTAACTGAGACATCTTCCAGTCTCGATTAACAGTCATAGAGAATAGCACGTGTATAGTGCTGATGCAAGCAACAAGAGAAAAAGTATCAAAGAAATCCACCTCATATGTCTGAGTAAAATCTTTTGCCACAAGTCTCGGCTTATAGCGATCAACCGAACCATCTGGATGATACTTAACAACAAAGACCCACTGACAGACAACCGCATCAATGCCCAGAGGTGGGAGAACAAGAGTCCAAGTACCTCTCTCAGTTAATGTGTGCATTTCTTCATCCATAGCGGCTTTCCACTGAGAAATGGCAAGTGCTTCTTGATACGTAGCCGATATAACAGTAGAAGAGATAGCAAAAGCAAAACGCTTGCCATCCGGGGAAAGCTGAGCATAGGAGACAGCCGCATCAATAGAATGCTGAGTGCATTGTCGAACGCCCTTCCGCAGGGCAATGGGAAGATCAAGATCACTCTTGTCCGAAGAAGGCAATTCACTGTCAGAAGAAAGAAGAGGTCCGGCAACAGGTACAGAAGGCTCCATGGGCAAAGAATCAGTTTCGAGAGAAAGAGACGGTACAACAGGAACAGTTGTGGAAATAACTGGTTCCGACAGAGGTGTCGAGACAATAGGCAATGAAGAAGAAGTATCAGAAGGCAAGAGAAGAATCAGGAGAAAAATACGATGTATCTTCAAAGAAGGTAACATCCGCAGACACATACTGTTTGCGTAGAAGAGGATCAAAATAGTGATAGCCCTTCTGAGTTGGACAATAACCAAAGAATATGCATTTAATAAAACGGGGAGAAAGTTTGTCACGACCAGGAGAAGGTATGTGAACAAACGTTGTACATCCAAAAACCTTAAGAGGTAAAGGAAATAATTCGGTCGTGGGATACAAAATGGAAAAAGAAGTCTTGCCCTGAAGAACAGATGAGGGTATCCGATTAATGAGATAGCAGGAGAGAAGAACGACATGATCCCAATAGGACCGAGAAACATTCATTTGTAACAGAAGGCTGCGAACAACATCCAAAAGATGACGATTCTTGCGTTCAGCAACGTCATTCTGTTGAGAGGTATAAGGGCAAGAAGTTTGATGAATCAAACCATGGTTCGCACAAAAATCAGAAAATTGTCGACTGATATATTCCTTGGCATTATCAGTACAAAGAACTTGAATAGGCACCTGAAACTGTGTCAAGATCTCATGATAAAAGGCGGTAAACACAGTGTAAAGTTCAGAACGATCTTGCAGGAGATACAACCAAGTACACCTGGAGAAATCATCAATAAAAGTGAAAAAGTATAAGCTACCTCTACCAACAGTGGCAGTATGAGAAGGACCCCAGATGTCAGAATGAACTAGTTCAAAATGACGCGAAGAACTTCGTCCCGTTCGTGCTGGGAAAGAAGAGCGATGATGTTTGCCAAATTGACAGGCTTCGCAATTCAAAGGGGAATCCTCTTGAGGAAGATCTGGAAGAAGTTGGTGGATGAGGCGAGAAGGATGGTCAAGACGACGATGTCATTGCTGAAGAGATGAAGAAGCAGAAAGAGCAAGATCGTGGTCAAGAAAGAAGAGGTCACCACTGGCAGTCTCAGTAGCGATCGTAGCTTTGGAGACAGAATCAGAGAAAGAACAAGTGGTGCCCGTAAAAGTAACTATGCAATTTAACTGAGTGCAAAGAACATGAACAGAGAGTAAATTGCACGCGAAAGTAGGGACATAGAGATTGTCCTCAAGCAGCAAAGACGGAGAGAGACGCACAGTGCCAACACCATACACAGGAGCAGAAGTCTCATCGGCAATAACAACAGGAGATAGCATGTTCTATTCAAGCAAAGAGGAGAACAAATGAGAGTTGTCAGTCATGTGACAAGTGGCACCAGAGTCAATAAGCCACTTATCAGAGGATGCCACAAGAGCACGAGTGGTAGAAGAAAGAAGGAAAGTCATCCTCAAGAAGAAACCGGAAAGCGGAAAGACTAACTGCACGGCTAGAAACAAGCCGGCAAAAGAGGAGTGCAAGAAGAGAAATCGCAGCGGCCAAGCAGCGAAAAAACCGCGCGAGAAGACCGCAGCGACAAGAGAAAAAACCGCACGATCAAGGTGACAACACACCACCGGCTAAAAAGAAGCCACGACCAGGATGCGGAGCCCGCAACGGGTACAAAAACAGCGACGACAAGGAAACCACGCGACCAAGAAGGGAACAAGCTGAAACAGAACAGGAAGGCAAACAAGTCGCAGAAAGACAGCGGCCAAGAGAAAGAGATTGGCAGAGAGAGAAACTGCGCGGACTGAACCGAAGTCGCGCGAACAAGAAAAGAAGTCACAAAAAAGAAGAAGAAGAAGAAGAAGAAAGAGAGAAAGAGAGAAGATAAGGAGTTCGCATGGTCTGGGTGACAACATACCAGCGGCAAGCCGCGACCAAAATGCGGAACTCGCAACAGAAAAGAAATCACACGAGAGCGACAAACAAGAAAGGGAGGGAAGGGAGGGAAGCGAACAGGAAGAAGCCGGCTCGGGAAGCAAACCGGAAGAAGCCGCACGGAAAGCAAACAGGAAGAAGCCAGCGCGGTTAGACAAACAAACAGCAATCTGATTGGAGCAAATAATCGATTCGCTCTGCTGTCATGTGAGAAAAGAGCGAGAAAACGGTCAAGAAATAAATTAAGACAAATTTTTATTGCTCCGAAAAAAAAATATTACATAGGTATGCCCCCTTATTTATAGAAAACGGGGGAGATGAAAGAGAATACAACAATCGATGTGGGATTAAAAACAAGTCGGGCGGCTTATGCGGTTTGATATGGTCAAACCGCACACTATACAACAAATATATGTACACCCAGAGGCAACCAAGGAAAGTCGTCATACAGCTAGGGAAGACCGCTGGAACAGGCCGCCAGAGCGCAACTGCGGGTAAATCATCTGACCGCTGCTGCGGCTTTATCCAGACCGCTGCAGCCAACGACCAGGTTGCAGCGACTAACCTCCAGACCGATGCGGCTAATATCTGATGCACTACTGCGGCTAATATCTGATGCACTACTGCGGCCTCAAACCAACCCGCTAGAGATGCTACTATATAGACCGCTGGGTCAAACCGCCAGACCGCTGACTAAACAGGCCGCTGGGTCAAACCGCCAAACTGCCGACAAGACAAGCCGTTGCGACTAGTTCGGCTAAACCGTCAAACTTAACAATATGATAATATTTCTAAACACATGCAGTCCTGAAATAAAATATTCTCAAACACCAGCAGTCCAGTGAGAAATAAAGTATTGGGAAAATGAAGAAATGTTATACCTAAATAAGAAAATGATTGGAGGAGCTGTGGGTTTCAGATTTGTGGTAGGGCTTTGGCACAATCAGACTTAAGAAGAATCGCCAGATCGAAGCAAGCGAAGGCAGAAACTTACACAAAATCGTCAAAAGGTTTTTGCACAAAGCAGTGGTTGTAAAAAGTCGCGGTGAAATGTAAAGTTACGACTTACGATAATAAAATAGATAGAATCAACTGTTGTTTATCGAAAACCGTAGTCTATAGATAGAATAGACTGCGGTTTTATAAAAACGCATTCTATTATATCTATAAACTGCGGTTTATATAATAACCGCAGTCTACGTCATTCATATGCATTCAAAATAAGGTATATACTGCGATTTTTAAAAAACCGCAGTCTATAGATAGAATAGACTGCGGTTTTTATAAAAACCGCAGTCTATTCTCCTTTTCTTATAAAATGATCATGGCGTCCAACGCTTTGAATTCGGGCGCCTGGACACCTAGGCGATGCCAGGACAAGAATGGATATAAAGTAAGTGTGCATAACCCAACCGCAATCACAAGTGACTTGTACTTTATCACTATAATTTTTTTTATATTTGATAGGCTTTGCTTGCATGATTGAATAAGTCTTCACCACATCTCTAAAATCTATGACAGTATTTAAACATAGAGCAACCTCAAATTCAAAATTTGTGTCATTTGCATCACCTTGATAAAGTTGATAAGGTGATGATTTCTTAATGTTTAAGGTAGAAGTGGATTGACTTTTATTCTTATGTTGTACTGTCATTTGATTTTGCGAATTACTAGTTCCTTCATTAGTCTCCTTGAATCCAACTCATTCAATGGCTTCATAAACTATTCATCGAACTCTTTATCATCGTACCCATAATCTTCATAAGTCATCACTAAATATGGAATCATTTTTATCTGGATTGACTATCATTTTCAAGTTCAATAAATTGTGTTCTACTAATGTTGTCTACCATAATATTTTTCTCCAACATATTGCATTCAAATTATGCTTCAACAGTCTCAACATAAACAAACATCTACCGCCCTCTCAGTATTGATATACCTTATCAATCTTTGAGTATCATTATCTGCAATCATTACATCCACTTATACTACAAAAACCTCACTCACTCCATCTGACAAACTTCTACAGTCATATCATGCAAATCCTTCAAAAATATCTTAGTGCAATCACAATAATCAAAGAAACTGATTTCGTTAGGCAAGTAAGACTCAACGAGCATGAGTGATGCATTTTGATAGCAAACATAGAAACTTCAAATTGCATATAAAATGCACCCTCTCTTGAATCTTTAGCTCTCAGGAACCACACCATTTTATAAAATACCACAAACAATTAAATATTATAATTACAGTAAATTTTGATTGATCAAAAGAAGTTAGACTTAACATTACAACTGACATTAGAACCAAGGTTGTCAGGATCAAGATCCTAGATTAGATCATTTTGAGGTAGGATCGGGTTTGATGGTAGGTTCGGATCGAGAATCGCTTTATAAAATCAGGATCGACTTATAAAATATGGATCGTAGGATCGTAAGATCCTATGATCTGGATTGCGAACCTGACAACCATGATTATAACTGAACATGACTAAACTCCTAGCAAAGTATGACTGATCTCTTAGTAGCTCATTTTAAAATCCAAGAAGATCATTATTGTTATCTCAATCTCCTAAAAGATCATTTCATTTTCTTAGGAGATCATTTTTTGTGCTAAATTTGAAGACCACTAATGCAAAATATCATGCAACATAACTGGGTAAATGGGTAGCCTGGTGCACAAGGCATTCCGGCGGAGTGAGGGTTCGGGGGGGAGGGTCCGACCACAAGGGTGAAATACAGGCAAACTTTAACTTACATTTTTGATAGAGATACAACCTAACTGGATAAATCGTAAATATGATGAATAATCACTAATGAAGTAAACCTAACATTGAAGAAAATCAACTATTGACCTAAACCAATAAACCTAATACAATGGAAAATCATTTCAAAAAATGCAACTTGAAGGAATTTAAACCACATATTCGAGCATAGATAGAAGGAGAATGGGGTTTTCAGAAGAGTTATACCTGACCTAGAGATGCGCAGTCCAATCAAAGAATAGATCCAGTGAGCAAAGATTGGGAGACGCTAGAAGGAGAGAACGCGGGAGCAGGTACGCGGAGAAGAGAGCTTGTCGGGGAGAGATGTTGGGGGGGGGGGGGGGGGGGGGAGAGATCACCAGAGAGAAGCTTCTCCTGGAGCCTTAATTATTAAAGGCGCACCAAGGCGCTAAGGGGTCTTGGAGCCTAGGCGCAGGCGCGCGCCAGACAAAAGCAAGACGCAACCATATATTTTTTAAATAATCAGTATCAAACATCATTTCAGCTTCTCCATCAAATTCTTCATCTAGTTTAGTAATTAATCATTCATTACTGTCCTATATATCTCTTAAAAAAATAAAATCAATGAGGTCACTTATATCATATCTAAGCTTTAACGCAAAATTATCTTTCACAAACACTAAATCAATAAAAATTTATTGAGTACTTACATTAGTTTTTTTTTCTTAATTTTTAAAGAAAAAAATTTACAACAAAAATTTCACTCAGACGCGTCTTTTATATTCTAAAGGCGCACAGAGGAGCAAACCTCTGAGCCTGATGAGCTTGGAGTCTAAGGCGCTCCTTTAATAACATAGCCTGAAGCAAGCGAGATATGGAGGTGGCAGCACTCGTACAGTCATACCCGGGTTAGAAAGAGCAAGAGAGAGATCGGGGTAAAGGTAGAATATATTATTAAAAATACCAAAACTACCCCTATCGTTAAATGACCAAGGGTTTTTTTTAAATTTGAAACAACAACACTCAAGCCTTTACCCCACTATAGTGGTGTCGGCTATATGGATCCTTTGTCGCCATTGTGCCGAATCTTTTGTCATAATCTCACTAATGCCTAAGTACAAAGCCATTCTATTAATTGATTTGTGGGATGCAAAGTACCAAAAACTAAAATTAAGGATGCAATGTGCCAAACCCCAGTAATTGGGGGGTATTAAGTGCTAAAAAATACATAAGCTTATCAATAAAGCCGAACCTCGGAAGTTTCAAAGCCATAGAAAGGGAAAAATTTAAAAAGACGAACTCCGCTTACTTTGGTACGGCGATTGGAGGACATCACCGACGCATTCTCAGCGCTTTCCTCTCCAGCTCCCTGGAAGAAACCAAAAAACATAATGTTTCAAATTCTAAAATTAGAAGACTGGATACTACAAATGTTCCAATAAAGAAGTGAGGAATAAGAAGCTGACCTGAGATGAGGCGTAAAAGGAGAGGAAGAGTAAGAGAAATAACACAACCCGCTTATTGACAAAGAGATCCATAGTAGGGGACCAGACGTCTTACACCTTAACATCAGATTTGAGTCAAGTAAACCCTAACGCAAACCAAAGAAGGTAAAAGTAGATGGATCTCCAAACCTACAATGGATAATACTATGGTATGCAGCAGAGAGGATCTCCATTGAAATAAAATGCAGAGATCTGCAACAGAGAGGGTCTAGCTAAAACTCAATGATAAGCTATACATCCGAGAAATTGGGCAAAGTCTCATTTCGGCATTTTACTTCAATGGAGATCCTCTCTGTTGCAGATTACTGAATTTCACTTCAATGGAGATCCTCTCAGATCTGGGCAAAATAGAAATCACATATGTTCAAAAGGGAGGAGATCCATATCATTTTTCAAACCAGAACAAGTGAAAAGAGATAGGAAAGAGGGGAGGAGTTCCATACGGGTCTATGATGGTGACTTCATTCTGGGATTGCAGCGACTTGGCGAAGATGCCTCCGACGATCCCGCCGCCTACCACCGCCGCTCTCTTGTCCTTCCCAGCTCCGCCTACGGCCATGGCTAGATTGTTATCCGAAACAAAACACAAATTTTAGAAAGCTCACAAGATGACCTACGGGTTGGTTTTACTCAAAGGGCGCTGGAGCCTGGCTTCATATAAGGAAACGATTGAGGAAACGAAAACCCTATCAGATCTGGGCGATGCTGGCGCAGAAAAAGCGGAATCCGGAGGGAGGAGGGCACGTAATCCCTATTGCGAGGAAGAAGAGAAACAGCGGAATTCGGGAAGTAATCGCGTAAAAGAGAATACTGTAGGCGCTGATATTTGCGGTGTTAAGTGCACGTACTTTTTGTGTGTATGTGAACATCAAATTCTTAAAATAAATAATATTATTATTTTTTTTCAATCTCAGTCTTTTTAAATTTAAGTGCACATCCCGCTCCTATTTTCTCCCGAAAGCTGAACCTCTACCCTCGCCTCAGCTTTAACCTTGTTTCACATAACATATAAGTAGAGTTGGATGGAATACTCCAAAAATAGAATACAACATCAGCTATTCATAAAAATGAATTGAAAAGAAAACTACGGGAGTTATTGGATCCTACAACAAGCCAAACTGTAGAACCTTTAGTTCCGGGTCGCTTAAAGGGGCGACCAAAAAGAAACTTGAACAAGGAAAATGACCATGCAGGTATTAATATTCAATTTTAAGAAACTTGCAAATATTTTATTTATTTAAGACAACTAATATTCATATCTTTAAGTTTGTGCATGTCTACATGAATTAAAAATAAAACGTGAAAATTTTTAGTTATATTAGTGGAAATGATTAAATTGAGATTTTTGTTTTTTATTTTGTTTGTTTTTTGTTGGTTTGAAATGTAAAAGGGAAGAAATCTTTTGTATTTGAAGTAAAAAAAACTCAAACTTTATTTTGGTATTTATTTAACAATTTAGACAAATAAAATGTATGGTGTTTATTTGACATTTTGATCTGCAAATAAAATTTATGGTGTGCATATATCAATGGTGTGCACATAGCCAAAAATGGTGTGCACGTAACAGTGCAGGTAATTGTTATGGGCAATCCTCTTTTAAGTATGTGTAAATTAATTTTAAAAATAAAAACTCTTAAACAATTGTTTTAAATGTTACCGTAAAGTTGATAGGGACAAATCATTTATCCATCATGTCGACATGAGTGAGTCATACGTGATGACAATGCTACCACCCTCGACGCCTCTCTCTTCGTCGCTGCCAACGCCATCGCCGTCGCTGCCGTCGACACCGCCGCCAACGCCTTCCGTAAGCCATACGTGATGACACCTACCACACATTCTCGCTTCTGATCACTGCGGGAGCTCCAGATTTATTTGCGTCGGACATTCTCGTTAATCTTCACCTCCTTTGATCTGAAGCAAACCGTAAATTTAAGCATTTCTTTTCGTATTTCTCATTTTCAGCGTTTGTTTTTGTATTTCTCCGGAAAAAAAAAAGAACGTCAAAAAGCTGCACTCATCGTTAAAAAAAATTCTATGATGAATTTGAAACTTTTGTAATACGTTAAATTTTATAATATTATCGTTAAAATATTTGTTTATATTTTGCTAAAGATAATTTTAAAAAAATTATATAAGTTTGCACATATAAATTTTTGATTTGTCCGTAAAATTGATTTGAACATATTCAAAATTGATTTGCCCATAACAATCACCAGAGAAAATTGAGAAATTTGATTTACACCTAGTTGTTTATTTTTATAATTCACTTTTATTCATACATCACATAATTATAATTGTATACAACGGTGCTATTCGTGCCCAAAAGAAATTTATAAATATCAAGATTTGGATTCCACCAGGTATAAGCACGATCCTAATGCTTCTCCCCGTAGGGCGATTTGGATTTGCATGTAGTGAGATCAGGATCTGCATTGGAGTAAGTGTTTCCTCCTCTCAGACAGGAAAAAGATTAGTGGCGAAGGCGCAGACTTATTCTCGAGCGATGTTGACTTCTTTCTCTGTGTGGCTGCAACGTGACATCGAAAGAAACCGCAAGGCCTCAATCCATGGTAGAGATACTGGCGGAGATCTCCAATCTGCTAAATGACTGTTCCGATCAGCAATTATTCCAATAAGAAACGAGAGAAGATCCCACGAATTTCCTTCTAGAGAACTGCGGTGCATATCACCTTGTTGACAGATTCAATACGGCTATTTGTACCCCATGAAATAATATTTTAAAATAGTTTTTTAACCACCAAAAAACACAAAGCGTCTGTTTGTTTCTCCATTACTGCTCTGTTGCGTTGAAATGAAAATGCCGATTAAAATTAATAGTTGTTTGGTTAAAGTGTTGTTTATGAATGGCACCCTAAAATGTGGACCTGCATTTTCTCCGGCAAGGGATTGCGGAGCTTTGCTCCAGTGAAGGACGACGAAGCCGTGCTCATGCTAGGGACGACCAATAATCGGCGAGGGAGGGACGTGTTACGATCCAAATCGTGAAACACCACTAATTGGATATTTCACTAGGTAAAAGTATGATACAAGATAACTAATCTCACCTAAGGGAAACCCTGAATAGATCGATCTTCCAACGAGTGGAGGAGTACCCGTTCAGATCGCTAAGTACAACAACAAACACACACGAGTCATGTTGGAGCATGCGTTCCGCATCTCTTGGTTTGAGAATAACAAATATCATAATGTATTTGATCTAGTCTTTTGTGTGTTTATAGTGTGCAGGTTGTACATGTTGAATGAGGAGACAAGTCATCGGTCATGGGCATGATTCAAGGGTGTGTACACTTTAGAAAAAAACAAATTGACGAATTTTTTGTGCTAAACTTCAAACGACCATAACTTTCAATCCCAAAAGAGTTACGGAACGTGCCACCCCATTCCAGAAAGAGAACGAAGTCATCTACAATTTGGAAAAGGTTTGGACGGCAAAAGTGAAGAGGAGTTATTGCTGGCAAAAGCAACTATCGTTATGTGATAGTGAAAATGGCGTTAACATGACGACGACCATGTCTTGCACGATCGCCATGATGCGCACTACTCGGCACTATCACCCGGCGATAGTGGCTATCGCTCCGCGATAGCCCCACGACCCAAGCACGCCCGTTTTCAATCGACGCGATCATCTCAGTGTGGGACACGTGGCAACTTGAGGTGATATCGCCTGCGATAGCTTGATATCGCCCGGCAATAGCGATTTTTCTATAAAAGGCTGAAAATTTTGTGCATTCGAGAGAGACACATTTTGAAGCAGTGATTCCTCCTCCACTAAGCCAGAACTCTGATTCTTTTGAGAGAGGGTTGTCTCCAAAGATAAAGAGAGAAATCCTTCGTGCAAATACAAAGATCTAAAGGAGATTTTAAAGGAGAAGGGTTACAACGCACATTCAACACGAAGCGCAAACGCATCAAGAATGTCGGTGTCTATACCGTCTTCGACTTCACCTTCAAAAAGCCTTAGGAAAATCGCCTTATTTGTGCCGACTAGTCCCTTGTGCGGTTTAGGGAGAATTTGTCGTCTTGTGTGCAGCGACTAGATCGTGGTAGATCGATTTAGGGGAGGCTAGAGGTCATATCTGAGGTATAGTCAGTCAATCCTTGGGAGAAGGACTGGTGAATCATCAAAAGGAGATTTGTCATATTCACCTCGATTTCTAGCGATATAGAAATCAAATATTTTGTATTCAATTTTACAAGAAAAAAATCGTCTCTGTTCGTATTGATATCTTGATTTTATATCTATGTATAAAATGTTTTAATTAATATTTTTCTTGAAACTTTATTGCAAAATATATTGGAATGTTTATTTTTGTAAGAAAAAAACACTTGAATTCAATATCTGCGAGCTATCGCTTGGCGGTAAAACTTACCGCTAGTAGTTGTGAAAAGAAATACATAGTATATGAATATTATTCTATCATTGAAATCATCATTCTAGCATTATCATCTAATTAATATTATTATCAATGTTAGTTATCTTGTATTGCTAAGATGAATTATATTAAGAAAAGAAACAATAAAATTTTGAGATTTGAAATTCATAATAACTATGTGACGTTTAGACCTACTATAATTCTAAAAATCAAATAAACACATAATTTATGAATTCTTCCTTATACTCAAATGCTTAGTATATCCATGATTGTTTACACTTAGTTTGTGGCTCACATTAGCGAGGGTGTAGAATTGTGTGCATTAGAGACATAACCTCTAAGTCATGTCTTGTCCTTAACCGGGAAGGGTTTCAATGAGAACTTTTGAGGCACTGGGGGAAAGAGTGCTAGGTTGAGTGTCATCTTCTGTGTGCATATGTGATAAACACCCCAAACTACGGCATGTGTGCAACTCTTCATGCTCATTCGTCACTTAGTACGGGGCTAAGACATAGACATGTCGCTTGGGTATTTTTAATATAGGACATACTACATCACTATCAACGCATTACTATTACTATAAAATCTATAATTATTTATGTTATGCATATTATATCTTTTGTTTTTTTTTCTTATTATCAGGTTGGG
This sequence comes from Platanthera zijinensis, assembly GCA_039513925.1. Lineage (NCBI taxonomy): Eukaryota > Viridiplantae > Streptophyta > Magnoliopsida > Asparagales > Orchidaceae > Platanthera > Platanthera zijinensis. The sequence continues at coordinate 43,560,596 of CM077082.1, forward strand.
ATACCATGTATTCTAAGATCTTGGGACAGTCAAATTTTTATAGGGTGGGAAGAAAGGAGATAAGGAGGAGCAAGTCAGCAAGAAGCTCTCACTAGACTCGGGGGGCTGCCCGACCTCCACAAACCTTATCATAGTTAGTTCAACCATCCAATAAAGACGAGACCATATCAAGAGTTAGAATATATGCTAGATGCCTACGTACCCATAAGCTGGGATCAAACCATCCGTAGTTCACATCACTGCAATTATGTTAGAGGCCAAGAGGCCAAAAAACATAAATGCGGAGGCATACCTGGAGCGAGAAGCGCTAAAAAACTAGGATACACCCACCAAATCTTAGATTTTATTGAAGTAGTAGGTCCAAAAATTTGTGGGGTGTAAACCAGACCAAAAGGGGCCCCAAGAAAGGGGGAAAAGCGGCGAGAGCTTAAGACGGTTGCAGGCACAAGTCCTTGATGGCGACCATCCTAATAGTAGCAGGCACGTTGCTCGGCCCAAAGTCCCAATGCCCATCAACTAGAGCTCCTATTTTAGCAATCAAAAGAGCTACCAAATTCCCTTGCCTTGGGGTTAGAACTAACATATAATTAAATTTCCTAAGCAAGGATTTACATGTTAATAGAAGATGAAAATATTTCCAATTGCATTTGAAAGAAGGACTTGTGATATTCTTAAGCTATTGATTATCTGTTTCAATACTAAACACATGATTAGATGCAAGATTATTTGCCTGACAAATATGGACAACAATTATGGCTCCCCTTAGAGAGGCTTCTCATACAGAAGATGCTTCAATTTTTAGGTGGGTACCGTATAAAATTTCACCCACTGCATTCCTCAGGATGAACCCGGCGCAGTGCCTGTTACCATTTGTTTTAAAAACGTTGTAATTTAGCTTTAACTCCGGAGGGATCGGTTTAATCCAAAAGCAAGTTTGTGATTCCGATGCTTGTTCTTTTTCCTGTCTTTTGTTTTGGGGAGATTGAAGTATTCAAACACCTGACTTTTCTTGCGATTCATGGTTATAAGAGATGCTTTAGTAAGAGATCGCAAGGGGTTATCTATATTGATTTTGATTTTATAAGGGCTCATTTTTAGCTGCCTATGTTTATCATCATTTCTACTAGTCCAAATCGTCCAGAGGATGATGAAAGGGGTGATGTATCTAACATGGTTTTTGCCTGCCCAAGGTTTGGAGGTTTTCCAGTGAAGTAGGCAGCTAGCTACGCTATTATATTTACGGTATTCCATAGAGAACATGTGTACATAAAATTTCCATATTGCTTACGCCATGTTGCTGCTAAAGAAGAGGTGATCAATGCTTTCAATATTCGCGCAGCAGCGGCATTTGGAAGCAAGGTGGAAACCACGGTTCTGCATAACCGTTTCAACTAGGAGAAGATTTTTAATCAAACGCCAAATGAAAAAAGAAATCTTAATCGGTAAGGCCCGGCTCCAAAAGGGTCCAATTGTGATACTGAAGCCTCTGGGCCTAATTTCTTGCCAGGTAGCTTTGAACTCGAACGATTGCGATTTGGTTAGAGTAAATATACAGCGATCCAATATCTCTGTTCCAATTGGAACATTAGAAATCATTATGATTATGTCGTGGCTCAGGAACTGTATTTTCCTGGTATCCCATGTGCTATCCGTCAGGAACTCAGCAACTTCCTTGTTGTCATGTGGGTAGGTTGGTAGAATTTGGCTTAGACTACTACTTCCTAGCCAATTATCGTACCAAAAGGAGATGTTCCCTAGCCCAATCTCCCACGCAATGTGATTTTCTGCTGAATCCTTAATTTTTGATACTCTTACCAAAGTTGTTGAGGAGGTGTTTTTAACTGGGGCGGAGAGCGTGTGCATGCCAAGGCAATATTTTGCATTCATGTATTTTGTCCATAAGCTGTCGTTTTTTCTTATCTTCCACCATAATTTATGTGAGAATGTGATAATTATGTCCTTCAGTTTTCTAAAACCTAGACCACCCTCTCCCCAAGGGAGGCAGAGCGTATCCCAAGCCGCCTAATGCATTTTTCTATTATTGTTGTTCTGTGAGCCCCATAGGAATTTATTAAAGTTTTTCCCTATGCGAGTAATTATGTCAATTGGGGGTTCATGTATTTGAAAGACATGATTAATCATAGACATTAAAACACTTTGGATGAGGACCATTCTTCCGTCAGGGGATAGCAGTTTAGAACTCCACCCATTTAATTTGGATTGTATTTTTTCGATTAGTGGTTCGAAATAGGATATTTTCTTATGGCCTACATATATTGGGGCACCTAAGTAATTGAATGGAAACTGTTGATGCCTAAACTGAGTTATTTGTTCTAAGTTATTTCTAGCATTTTCTGGCATATTTTTAGATGTAAAGAAGCTGCATTTTTTTATTATTGATGTTTAACCCTGAAACCTTTTCGATCAATTTTAGGTGGTCTAGGATCTTTCCAACTGAATTTAAGCTTCCATTACAAAATATGATCATATCATCTGCAAAGCTAAGATGGCTAACCAGCTGTTTACCCGAGTTTAGGTATGCAATGGAAGGGTATCTAGCAAAGAGACTAGTTAGGGATCTTGAGATGTAATCAGCAGCGATTACAAATAAAGCAGGTGATAGTGGGTCACCCTGCCTAAGGCCACGAGAGGACTTAAAAAAACCAGATATTTCTCCATTGATTATGACAGAATACCAATTATTTTGGAGTACTTTAGCAATTAGTTTTGTGAAGCACCTTGAAAAACCAAATTTTTCAAGGATCTCATAGATGAAGGACCACTGTATAATGTCAAAGGCTTTGGAGATATCCAATTTCAAAATTATATTATGACCTTGAACTTTTCTATTTATGTCCTGAGCTAGTTCTTGTGCCAGTAGAATGTTGCCCGCTATGTCCCGTCCTTTGATAAATCGAGTCTGGTTTGGGGAGAGGATTGATGGAAGTATATCTGCTAGCCGTGCACCTAGTATTTTTGTAACGAGCTTGTTGATCATTGTGCACAAGCTAATGGGCCTGAAATCAACCCAAGAGGATGGGAGATTTGTTTTGGGAATAAGGGTGATGGCTGTTGATGTAAAATATCGTGGAATTTCTGCACCTTTGAAGAAATCCTGAACTGCTTCACAAACCTCTGGGCCAACAATACCCCAACAGTGTTGAAAGAACAATGCGGAGAAACCATCTGTTACGGCCGTTGAGTCGGGCTTAATACTCATTAAGGCTGCTTTTATTTCATGCTCGGAAGGGATTGAGCATGGGTTTGTATTCTGTAGGTCTGTGATACATTTAGGAATTACGCTCCAGTCGTTTTCAAGGATGATGAAGCCGTCATCCCCCAGGAGGTTCATAAAGTGATTTACTGCACTCGCTTTGATTTCTTCTGGATCCTATATTGTATTCTCATTATTCAGATGAATTTTAGTGATTCTATTGTTGTTTCGTTTATCTTTGAGGGAGTTATGGTAGTATTTTGAATTTCTGTCCCCATCTGATATCCTTTTAAGGGATGTCTTTTGTCTCCAATATTCTTCCTCCATATTTGTTATTTGTATTAATTTAGCTTTAGCTTCATTGTAGTTAGTTCCATCCCTTGGGTCTTGAGTCCTAAAGAATTTATCTTCTAGATTGCTGGCATTTGTTTCAGCTTCTTGAAGTTTCATGAATATGTTACCAAATACATTCTTATTCTAGTGTTTAAGTTTAGCTTTTAAATCCTTTAATTTGAGCCATAAATTGATGAGGGGGGCCTTCCTCTCTGTATTCCATGACTCATGTATTAAGGGTATAAAGTTGTGGTGTTGGAGCCACATGTTTTGAAATCTAAAGCTTGGTGGGGTGCTTCTAGTTGAGTTGCTGATCGAAATTAATAGGGGGCTGTGATCTGAATTGGCATTGCATAAGTGTGTTACATTTGATTTATCATATTTATTGATCTAGTTTGGGTTTACTAAAACTCTATCTAGTCTTTCCCTGATCGTTTTATTACTCCATGTAAATTCAGGGCCCGAAAAGGGAAGTTCATTGAGTTCACATCCTAGGATAAAGTCTGAGAAATCTGCCATATGGTTGAAATTGGGGGGTTTCCACCCTGTTTTTCTCTAGCGTATCTAATTGCGTTAAAATCTCCCTTAACCAGCCATGGGCCTGTTACCGTGGGGGCAATAGCTGTGACCGAGTCCCACAATTCTAGTTGAAATTGCCTATTATAGTGGGCATATACGAAGGTTACAGCAGCGTCTAATTCATTGGACCTAAAGTGTATGTGCAGGAATTGTGTGTGTGAAGAAATAATAGTACCTTTAGTATCATTTTTCCAAAAAGCCCAGATTTTGGAGTTTGTATTCGACGCTGCTTCCTGAAATCCTAGTGTTCGTTTGTAAAAATTTATGTTGTTTGAGTTAATCATAGGTTCACTATGAGCTCGAATTTTAATTTGATGTAGTCTTGTAAGCATTTTTATTCTAGCTAGCGTATATACGTTTGCTATTCCCCTGCAGTTCCATACCAGCATATTCATATTTACACTATTCATTAGAATAAAATGCAGAATAACACAGTTTATAATGTTCCATCCTACAAAAGGTTGTTTGACAAAAGAGAGCATTCCAAGTTAAAAGAAAAAAGGGGGCCTGTCACCCTACATCAGAAACCGAAGACTTAAGCAAAAGGGATGGTCATGGCAATTAGCGATCAACAAAAAGTTTTCCAGTTCACCGCTTCTGTTAAGTGTCCTATTCATAGTTTGTATCGTTGTCACCAAATTGTTCATGGTACTTTCTCATCTTCTCCTCCAGACGTTTCCTGTCGCGGTAGTGGTAATGCACAGCTAGCCTCCTTTGGCGTTTGTCCGGGTCTTCCCTAAGAGAGAGGCTGATAACTGGCTTCTCCCTAGACCTGTAGACGGGGGTGGGAATAAAATTGAACGATGGGGCTCCTTTACCTTTTTATGAGCAACTGCCGCTCTCCGAGGTAGAGGTTCTAGGGTAGATCCTGGTGATCTTAGATGTCTCACGGTGGCGTGCTTCTACTTCGCGGAAGAATTTTTTATTATATGCTCTGAAACTGGAGGATGAGGACGAAGCTTCCCCATTCATATTCGTCGACGGCCCTTTGCCATGTGGCTTTGTTATCAGTGGAGCGTCAGAGTCTTTAGAGCTATCATCTTCAGCTTCATCCACTACCTCCTCCAGAGGGTTTTTTCCATCTATCACCGTTGCATCAGAGCTTTCCGAGTCAGCCTCTTCATCCTCAGAGGTGATGAGGATAGGGGTGTCTGCGTTGTTCGAGAAGCAGGCATTGTTGTGACGGCGCTGGGATTGTCTACGCCCACCGTGCACCATTGGGAGGGGAAGCAGGGAGGGAAGGGAAGAGGGGCGAGAAGCCGGCTTGACAGGGGGGAATGGAGGTAGCGAAAGACAGGACGGTGATAAGAGGTGAAAGGCTGGCAACAGGCCGCGAAAAACGAGGCCCAGATAGGCTGGCAAAGACATGAAGGCGCCTGGCGCGAAAGGCGAGGGGTTGCTACAGGTGATGCCATCAATGCGAAGATATGGGGAGATATGAAATGATATCCTAGCAGTCCGCCTAAACCCAGTAGAGGAAAAGACAAAATTAAGGAAAAACAGCTATACTTAAAAGCAGGCCCAGAAAACTGGCACAAATAAGGAAGCAGAAAAAAAGACATAATCGCAAAAAAGGAGGGGAAGGAACCCAACAACAAAAGTTACAGGGGAGAGGACTGAAACTGAGGTGGACATTTCCATCCAAGCCCAGGTTATGTATTGTCAGAATCTGATCCTTCGTCTGAGAGAGAGTAAGTTTGTTTGTTTGAGGCACAATCTTCGAACGGGACCTCGAGAATCTCTCCAGGTTAAGGGGACCAGAAAAGTCTCGGGGCAGGAGGTGAAATTAGGTATTTGTGGTAAGGACGGTCTCCAGAATATTTGGTGGTCCCGGTAAAGGGTGGGAGTATATTCATTTTTATGCCTTGGATTCTTGCGGTGATTATTTTGCTTCTTTTTTGTCTTCTTTTTCTAAAAACCTTTTTGGTGTTATAGTCTGCCTGTATGTTTACGGAGAGGTTTGAAGTAACAGAAAGTTCTATTGAGTGGGTAGAGTTGTCCATTGGTTCTTTGCCTTTTGCCTTGGTGTTAGCCTGAGAATCATACACTACTAGGGTCTGCTGGCCACTTTGGTAGCAGATTTAGGGTGTTCCACACGGTAGGCCTGGGTGCTACAATCAGGTTCTGAATAGGTCGTCTCAGGCTCTTTTTTCGAGGCTTGCGAATCACTAGATGAATCTTCGCCACTCTTGTAACCAAAAAGTTCATTCTCTTTAACCTTAGAGTAGTCAAATTTTGAATTGTATTGCTGATATTGATATCCTGGGTCGGTAGTAATGGCTGGTATTTTTGTACGGAGATCTGGGGGTATGGTTTGACGCTCTTTTTGAATTAAGCTGGGTTAGTTTGGTCCTGTTTCTGCTTTTGTTTGAGTTCTGGATGCTTGCTGAAGCAATAGTCAACTGCATGCCCGATAATCGAGCAATGGCTGCAATAGTGAGGAACGTTTTCGAAAAGTACTGTCTGGGCATACCCGTTCACGTCCGAACCTAGCCAGATTTTCTCACTTTGTTTTGTTGAGATGTCGATTTCCACCAGCACTCGTGCTCGTGAGGGTCTAGACATTCTAGCAGTGGCCTCATCTAACTTTAGAGGTTTGCCAAAGATTTTTCCGATTGAAAAAAGGGTGTGTTGATTGTAGTATTCCAGTTTTAGCTCCGGGAGAGCAAGCAAGATGGGAATGGAGGGGAATTCTTTTAGAGGGTTAAAACCTATTGTCCATTTTAGAATTTTAATAGAAGATTTTCCCATAAAATATATACCTTGCGTGAAGATCCTGGTGTAGTCTTGCTCGTTTGTAAGATGGATAATCACATATCTAGAATTAAGCCAATCTATGGAGTATTTGCCAGAGAGGTTAAGTCTGGAGAACAAGTTGCGAACCACATCTAAGCCTGGCCTAAGGGCTGAAAGCTTTCCTACCAGCGAAAGCTGGAATGGTTTAGCCATATCTACTAATTCATCCTCAGAGAAGATAAGTGCTGGCATATCATGGACTATCGTATTAGTCTTAAGAGATTTGGGTTTATTCATACCTTGCTGTATCGACATGAAAGCATTTTCCTGCGATAGAGCAGGATGTGCAGCAATGGGGCCATGATTCACAACGTCCACGAACGAACGCGATGGCGAAGCTGGCTCCGGAGGTGGCAGGGTTGATGAGAGGACCGGCCCCGGAGCGAGCATGGTTGACGAAGGAGTCTTCAGACCCGCAGTAGCTGCGGCAGGTCCAGAGGAAGATGTTGGAGAGGAAACCGACATGGTCCGTTGGGATTCCGCCGTCCCGGCAGGGGCGGCGGAGCCGCTAGGCGGCAACGAGGGGGAACCAGAGCACAAGGCCAAGTGCGAGCGCAAGAGATATATCTTTTGTTTGAACATGAATATCTTGTGTTTTTCACACTATATTTATTTGTGCATTCATGATTTTGAAAAACAAAAGTAATTTGAAAAATAACAGGTTTTGATATCTTAGACAAAAATATTAAATCCACAAGTTTTTCATTATTTTTCAAAAAAATTTGCGGTAATTGGTGTTCCCTAATCTTAGAAAATATGAATCAAGAAAAATCAGAATGAAAAAACTATCAAAAACCATGTTTTCTAAGTAAAATTACAAGTTTCTATTGCTAGCGTCACGCGATAGTACTAGCGTTGGTAGTAGCATTAAAATTGTTTTTTCATTTCATTTTTTTTTGCTTTTTTCTGACATAAAAGATCATACTACTCACAAGTTTTTTAAAGACTTTTATGTTTTCCAAAAAACTATTTATTTTTAAAATATTTGAAAATCAAATATAAAATTATAAAATAATTTTAAAGAACAAAAAATATATGTTTTATTTTTTTTCTTTTTTGTTTGATGTTTTTTGAATTTCTTTTATAAAACTCAAAAATCATAAAAACTACTTGTTATACATTGTCATTGTCAAGGATGACTAATTATATCAATTAAAAATTAAATAAATATTTAATTTAATTTTTAAGTTTCTTAAAACATTGTTTTAATTATGTAATATCTTAAATATTATCTTGTTATGTGCAATCAAATTGATTATAGAAAATATATGTAGAATTGTTTAGCATGCTTCTAAGTATGAGTAAGTGTTATATTTGATAATGATTTTACACACTCACTTAATTTGATAACATACATGTGTTTTTAATATTACACTTACATGATTGTGTAGTATAATAACATAATAATTAAAATGCATAAATAGATTAAGTACATTATATTGAATTGTTTATTTCAATCCTTTATTTTTTCATGCACTAATTTATTAGAAAAAAGTGGTTTAAAAAAATTAAATGATATTGTCTGCAAAATAAGTGAATTTAAAATTCTTGGTCACAAGCCTAAAAAGCATATAATAAATGACAATGAAAACTCCACCAAGCACTACTCATCCTCCTAATAAGTCTTAACGAGCATTGTGAGGTTGAACACCTTGAAAAGAACTATAAAGTGTCTTGTAGCAAACAAAAGTATTCACCACTTCTTTTAGTATACTGGATCACAAAAATAAAAACAAAGTTAAAAAGAATAAAATTGATCCCCAAGCACTACTTCGCTTCTTGATAAGTCTTAATGGGCATTGTGTGTCTGAAGCACCTTGGTAGTTGTACTTTCTGTATATGTGCATTGAAATATTGTAGAAACAATTTTATTTATTCATTTTAATGTTGTGTTATTTCATTATATATGTCATTCATTTCGATTAATACATTTGTATACTTTATCAAATTATTTTTGTACACATCATTATCATATATAAAACTCTACTCATGAGAATTGGATCCTAATGCATTTCTACAATATTCTCTACAAATCTTTGCAATTATATCTTAATGAAATGTCATTTCTTGGAACTTTAACTCAAACATCTACTTTTCAATTTTAAAACTCATTATCTTTTATATGTTGTTACTTTCTAAGAAGATGTTTATTTTTAAGAATGCTTATTATACTTTTTGATGTGATTATTTATGTTTTTTTCAATAAGTGGTATTTAACAAGCATTTTATAGCATCTTATTTTTCTTCTCTACTTAAAACAAATTAATTTGTATTACATACACTCATCTCTACCCTCTTTTGATACTACCAAAAGGGGAGAATAACTTGCATAAATTTAAAAATTTAGGGGGTGTACATTGAAAATTTCATAAGAAACATCTATATAGGTGGAGTAATCATATAGAAGGTGCATATATTATCCTATTGCTCGATCATGACTATTCTTCCAATAAGTCATCTTTAATCAATCTTAAGAGATATATATTAATCCCTATCCACTTTTGTTAATAATAAAAGTGGGAGAATAAACTGAGAAATCGAGTGGAATAGATATTTAGGGGAAACAAAATATATAGAAAACACTTATGTATGGGGAGCCTTCATATAGGAAAAGTATGTATTTGTGCTTTAAAGCTACCACCCTATAAACCTATTATTCATGCATATCTTTAACCGCGCTTACCTATAAACATGAATGTTATTAAACTCACTAATTTCTCATATAGGTATTTGTTATTATCAAAAGGGAGAGGTTGTTGGAGTATGCGTTCCGCATCTCGTGGTTTGAGAATAACAAATACCGTGATGTATTTGATCTAGTCTTTTTGTGTTTATAGTGTGCAGGTTGTACATGTTGAATGAGGAGACAAGTCCTCGGTCATGGACATGATCCAAGGGTGTGTACACTTTAGAAAAAACAAAAGGATAACTTTAAATTATGTCTTGCCAAAATCAAGCATGATTAGATCCAAGGGTAGGACTTGCAAGAGTTTGATCCAAAATATCTCCACGTTGACTCTAGATATGATGCATACATGGTACAAAATATCTTGAGACATATGATTTGCTCAAGTTTGGAGATCAAAGAAAATCACTGCACAACTTAGTTTAGTGACATACCATATTTTGGAATATGAGAAGTTTGATGTAGCATACTTGATTTTATCTATCATCAGATATACCTATAAGATGAATAATCCTAGGAGAAAGCGTTTAAACACACTCCCACTAGGAGCCATCATTCAGTGAATCCTATATAACAAATATTCTAGGATTGATCATGATTTATGTAACATCCCTAACCTATAAATAGAATAAAGTGTGGGTCCGGCCGGAGTCCCACGACATATGACATCCACAAACCTAAAATGCTATTAATTGATAATATAAAAACTAAACAACCATTTCAGAGTTCATACAAAAAGCTACAACAAAAACTTAGAAAAAATCCAAACAAAAGGGGCATGAATGTCCACAACTAGAAGGAGTAAATCACTGCAAGCAAAGCACGCGACCTTAGGGCCTTACATGAATTTCAAATGGAAATACATATAAAAGTACTAATATAAAGCACAGAATAGAGGAGGAAAGATCTCCAGCTCCTCAGTAACTCTTGGATTCCAGCCCACTAAGCCTTTCTACGAGCTATGCCACCCGAAACCAAGAACAAACGGGCGATGCAACGAAGGTCAACATGGGGATGACCAACACAACGTAACGACCCCTCCCTCCCAGCCATCCTATCGGTCTCCGGGGCGAGTATATCGCTTTCTTGCAAGTACACATGAAAACCAAAGCAGAAAAAGATACAAATAACACTTGGGGCATACAAGGGGACCCTCAACCATACCATGCAAGTATGCATGCAATCCAAAATATGCAAACAAGGAATGGAGGGCAAATAAACCAAGGGACGCACTAAGCATCACATATCAAACTATCAAGCATGAATCATGGACACACCGGAATCACACGATCTAAGCTTCAATGTTAAGTAAAATAATACGATCGTACCTCTAGATATGAACTTGTCACTTGTCATCACTCATAAGTATAAGATGGACAATACATACAACTACCCTACTAAGGGGAAACGAACCGATTTGGAAAGAAAAACCTACAACTGCCCTTTGAAGTGACAGAGGACTGGTTAGGAGATATGCGACCTACAATTGCCTTTTTGATACGATAGAGGACTGGTCAGAGGATATGAGGCCTACAACTGCCTTTTGATGCGACAAAGGACTAGTCAAAAGATATACGACCTACAACTGCCTTTTTGACGTGACAGAGGAATGATCAGAAGATATAATTTACACGAGGGAAATCCACCCAACCACCAAACCTGCAAGGTCGTCATTCTACCAGGCCTAATACAGGCCCATCTAGGACGGGGCATTCACAAATAAAGCCCGCGAATTCCTGCAACCACTATGATGAAAGACACGAGACATTCTCGTTTGCGCGCATAGGGCTTGTACAACCCCGTAGCCGGGCGAGCGGGACCCTCCCCAAATGTTGGCCTAGGGGCGTGCTACGGGCGACGAATTGGTACGACCCCGTTCGAAGACGTGCGGGTGCTCGTGCGTGCGTGCAGAGTTTTTATGCGCGTGGGCTTTTTAATATATAAATTATAATATATATAATATAAATTATATCATATATATATATTATATATAATATATATGATAGGGGGGAGAGGGGATAAAGGGGGAAGAAAAAAGAAAAAGAAATAAAATAGGGGGAGGGGGCATCGGGCAGAAGGGGGGAAAACAAAAAAAACCCTAATGGCCTTCCCCCCCTCTCCCCCGGATCCGCCGCCTGGAGCAGTCCGAGGCCAGCCGCCTCCTCCCTCTCGTCGGCCTCCAAGCCCAGGCCAAGCCCCCGGCCCTCTCCTCCTCCCGTCGCCGGCCGCACCAAGCCCGGGCAGAGCCCGAGCTCCTCCCTCTCTCGCCGTCGCCGCCTAGGGCAAGCAAAGCCCGAGCCGCCTCTTCCACCTCCGGTACAGGCCGCCGCCGGCTTCACCACCCTCGCCACCCCCCTCCCTTCCTCTCTCGGTAAGCAGCAGCCACCCCCTCCCTTTCTCTCTCTACAAGCAGCAGCCACCCCCCTCTCTTTCTCTCTCTACAAGCAGCAGCCACCCCCTCCCTTTCTCTCTGTACAAGCAGCAGCCATCCCCCTCCCTTTCTCTCTCTCTACAAGCAGCAGCCACCCCCCCTCCCTTTTTCTCTCGGCAAGCAGCAGCAGCACCCCCGCCCTTCCTCTCTCGGCAAGCAGCAGCACACCCGGCCTTCCCCTATATTTTCAGTCCAGGCCGCCACCACTAGGAGGAGCCCGAGCTCCCTCCTCTTTTTCTGTCCAAGCCGCCGACAAGGGCAACCCGCCCCCTCCATTTTTCCTGTCCAGGCCGCCGCCTGGAAGCACAACTCGACTCCACCCCCTCCTTCCCGTCGCCACCTGTAGCAAGCTCGGCCTGGAGCAAAGCTCGGCCTGGAGCAAGGCTCGGCTTGGAGTAAGGCTCGCCTTGGAGTGGAGATCGGCCACCGACGCGGCCGTATGCAATAAGATCGATCCGGAGCTCCTCTCCCGGCCCCGCCGCCAAGCACGCGTCAAGGGTAACGAATTTTCTACTTGGGCAGGTGAAGCCCTTATTTTTCATATTTGCATGGAAGCACCTCTCCACCAACGGGTGGGGGAAGGGAGCTCTCCGACGGGTCGACGTGTGCGTCCCCGTAATTAATTGCATTAGTGCCCGGAAGTGTGAGTACGGGTTTAGGCATGCTGTGTGAAGCCCATTCGGACGTATGAGCCGAATTGGTGATGTGCTGTGTGAAGCCCATTCGGACGTATGGGCCGAATAGGTGATGTTCTGTATGAAGCCCGTCCGGACGCATGAGCCGGGTGGGTGATGTTCTGGGGTTCCCGGAGAAGACTCTGGGGAATTTGGATACTATCTATTTGCAGGGAATGCGCACCATAGCCCCCAAAAAGGGGGTGCGCGCATTATGTTTGGCCTGCTTGTGTTAGCCGACTGATGCCTAGTTTGCCGCCGCTCGTCGAGACGTTGACGTACAGGTGCTGCAGTAGCAAGCGGGAAGTAGCGGGCTTAAGCCCTCAGTTTGTGCCGGCCCAAGAAGGCCTATTTTTGCTTATGTTGCCGGCCTGCGTGCCGAAGTATGGAATTTACATTCCTGTAATTATTTAAATGACTGTGATGCCCTGTGAATTCTTTTTATCATTTTCATCTTAGGCGGGCGGTATGTTCGCGAACCGCTCGCCCCGTGGGAGCCCCGAGGTATAGTTGCCGGGAAGCCCCTAATGGCCTATTGACAGCCTTTTAGGACAACGCAGTTACGTTGTTAGCGGCCCAATTGGGGCTGCGTGGAGTAGGGCTGCTAGGCGGTTTTACGCCATTAAAAGGCAGGCGGGGAACAGTTTTTATAGACCTAGGGAGACACCTCTAGTTCAGGAGTGGATCTTGAGATCCTCCTGAGATGTTCCGGCCGGCCAAGAGAGCCCGCCGGAGGTGTCTTAGCTCAGCTCCTGGTGTGGGAGGGGAAGAGTTTGATAGTCTTCCGGGTATGCGGTGGGACCTCCACGCTGAGGCCTTGGGTCTGTCCCTTGTGTTCCTAGCCTTGAGCCTAGATTGTTCACTTGAGTGTAGTAGGTGTGGGGCCACCCCTTCCCCAAGGGTCGAACTCCACAGAGACCGATTTTCCGGTTTCAACATTTTGGTGCGGTGAGCGTGGAGAGTGGCCAGCACGGAAAATCTCAGGTGAATGTCATGGCTTTAGAAGTGGAACCAAGTGACGACCAGGGTCATGCGCGGACATTTTATTTGTAAGGTCCTCATACTCGGAGTTGCCCCCTCCTATAGTTGTTGTTGGAATCCCATAGTATTTGGAGTAGGATTTGCACCAGCTTGAAGCGCTTCTACCTGTGAAAATGCGTGTATCCTCACTTATCGTATCAGCGAAAAACCTGGAGGTTGTTATCTTTAAGGCCAAGTAAGAGAGCGGCTGAGAGGTATTTGGAGCCGGGGTGACCTGAAAGGGTTCCCTCCCTAGCGGTAATATGTTTTCTCTTCCTTATGATTCAGTAGCAGTGGAGTTTTCTCTTTATTGTCAATTCGCCTCGAGCTTTTGAGGGCTTCAAGGGTTAGCCTCGCGATCGACTCCGGAAGCAAAACGTCCAACCCGTTCCTTTTAAATAGCCTAGTTCGGACGATGGGATGGTGTCGCGGGACTTTAAGCGCTATTGTAAGACCGAGCCTCTGCACTGACGGCCGAGATCAGCTCCCCCCTTGCACGTCGGCCTATGTCCTCCCGATCGCACCTCTCCTCCGACTAGAGGAATTATTAGGAACGAGCCTAGACGCTAACCTCCCAGATTTGATAAAGGGCCGATCTCTCCAAGCAATCACAAGTGAAGGCCTTTGTTATTGAGAGAGCAGGATAACATGTAAAGGGGCAGGTTTTGGCCCAAGGGAAGATGTTGGCCTCGAGTGCGTCCTAGAGGACCCTCACAGGAACATTACCCGTCGCCCATGCACTAGCTCTCATCATCGAGTGACATGGCGGAAAGCGATCTTTGTCATTAGATCAGGATACGAGCCGTCGACCTGTTCCTCATAAATAGCCCAGTTCGGATGATGGGACGATGCCTCGGGACTTTAAGCGTTCTTGTAAGACCGAGCCTCTGCATTGACGGCCGAGATCAGCTCCCCCCTTGCACGTCGGCCTATGTCCCCCCGATTGCATCTCTCTTCCGATTGGAGGAATTATTAGGAACATGCTCGGACGCCAGCTTCCCGATTTGACGACTTCCAGATCGTCTCTCTTATAAAAAATGTGTTCTCCATTTGTAAAAGCATCGGTGCAATTAACTCTCCAACACCTCTTAAGTAAGCAGGATGTCTCCACCTCGAGCAAAGTCAAGTCCTCGAGTAGTAGTGCATTTCCCTATCACCAAAAATCGGGCTGAGTATGAGGCGGTTATAGCGAGACTATGCCTGGCCAGAGAACTTGGGGTACATGATGTGGAGGTTCTTACCGACTCCTTGGTGGTGTCCTCCCAGATTAACGTGGAGTTCGAAGTGAGGGAGCCTACCCTCCAGTTATACTCGACAAATGTTCCAAGTCTTCTCGCTCTGGGGTTAGGTCTCGTCACTCCCCTGCCAGGCTCCCACCTAGCTGGCACGGCCGAGTCTCGATGGACATCGCTATGACCCTAGGGCTGAGCCCGGAGGATGTTCAACACCAGCCCTCAGGCTCTCATCTAGCTGACTGGCCTGGTGGTAGCACCCGGGAGAGACAAATGTTCCAAGTCTTCTCGCTCTGGGGTTAGGTCTCGATTCTCCCGCTGTCAGGCTCCCACCAAGCTGGCAGGGCAAGGGTCACGATGGACGTCGTTATGACCATGGGGCTGAGCCCGGAGGATGTTCAACACCCGCCCTCAGGCTCCCATCTAGCTGACTGGCCTGGTGGTAGCACCCGGGAGAGACAAATGTTCCAAGTCTTCTCGCTCTGGGGTTAGGTCTCGATTCTACCGCAGTCAGGCTCCCACCAAGCTGGCAGGGCAGGGGTCTCGATGGACGTCGTTATGACCCTGGGGCTGAGCCCGGAGGATGTTCAACACCCGTTCCCAGGCTTTCACCTAGCTGGCTGAACCGGCAGTATCACCCGAGAGCTCGGACGATTCTCTGTGGACATCGTTATGAAATTTAGAGTGACAATGCTCCCGCCGCAATCTATGTGGACGATCGAAGTATTCGTTTAACGGACCCCGAGCAGATCCCACTGCCAGGCTCTCACCCAGCTGGCAGGGCTGGATGTCACTCGGGGGATAGAGATATTTTTAAATTTGGAGAGAATTTGGGTATTTTGCAGGACCCCGAGTGATGTTCGGCCCCGGGTAGACCCGCTGCCTGGCTCCTACTAGCTGGCAGGTCTGTAGGCTCGCCTGGGGGGTAAGGGACCCCGAGTGCTGCTCGGCCCCGGGTAGACTCGCTGTCAGGCTTTCACTAGCTGGCAGGGCTGTAGGCACACCTGGGGGGAAAGGGAGATAATTTGAGATTTGGGAAGAGTCTGAGTACTTTGCAGGACCCCGAGTGATGCTCGGCCCCGGGTAGACCCGCTGCCTGGCTCCTATTAGCTGGCAGGTCCGTAGGCTCTCCTGGGGGGTAAGGGACCCCGAGTGCTGCTCGGCCCCGGGTAGACTCGCTGTCAGGCTTTCACTAGCTGGCAGGGCTGTAGGCACACCTGGGGGGAAAGGGAGATAGTTTGAGATTTGGGAAGAGTCTGAGTACTTTGCAGGACCCCGAGTACTGCTCGGCCCCGGGTAGACTCGTTGTCAGGCTCTCACTAGCTGGTAGGGTTGTAGGCACACCTGGGGGGAAAGGGATAGAGCTTGAAAAGAGTTGGTTTCTTGTTATGTTGCAGTGTATCAGATATTGCGTGTATTGCTGATGATGAGCCTAGGAGGAAGGACGCGGGCTAGTGATATTCGTGCTAGAGCCTCTAGCGGGACTATGTGAAAAGTAAGCCCTGGGGTGGAGCTCCCTTTGTACCCAAATTCAGAATTCTCACAAATTTTTTCTTTGGGTCGGCTCCCACTCGCCGGATACGTAGGGTTGGATGATTTTTTCCGAGCTTGTACCAACCTCGAAAAGAGCGGGGATTGTGTACAACCCCATAGCCGGGCGAGTGAGACCCTCCCCAAATATCGGCCTAGGGGCGTGCTACGGGCGACGAATTGGTGCGACCCCGTTCGAAGACGTGCGGGTGCTCGTGCGTGCGTGCAGAGTTTTTATGCGCGTGGGCTTTTTAATATATAAATTATAATATATATAATATAAATTATATCATATATATATATATATATATATTATATATAATATATATGATAGGGGGGAGAGGGGATAAAGGGGGAAGAAAAAAGAAAAAGAAATAAAAGAGGGGGAGGGGGCATCGGGCAGAAGGGGGGAAAACAAAAAAAAACCCTAATGGCCTTCCCCCCCTCTCCCCCGGATCCGCCGCCTGGAGCAGTCCGAGGCCAGCCGCCTCCTCCCTCTCGTCGGCCTCCAAGCCCAGGCCAAGCCCCCGGCCCTCTCCTCCTCCCGTCGCCGGCCGCACCAAGCCCGGACAGAGCCCGAGCTCCTCCCTCTCTCGCCGCCGCCGCCTAGGGCAAGCAAAGCCCGAGCCGCCTCTTCCACCTCCGGTACAGGCCGCCGCCAGCTTCACCACCCTCGCCACCCCCTCCCTTCCTCTCTCGGCAAGCAGCAGCCACCCCCCTCCCTTTCTCTCTCTACAAGCAGCAGCCACCCCCCTCTCTTTCTCTCTCTACAAGCAGCAGCCACCCCCTCCCTTTCTCTCTCTACAAGCAGCAGTCACCCCCTCCCTTTCTCTCTCTCTACAAGCAGCAGCCACCCCCCCTCCCTTTTTCTCTCAGCAAGCAGCAGCAGCACCCCCGCCCTTCCTCTCTCGGCAAGCAGCAGCACACCCGGCCTTCCCCTATATTTTCAGTCCAGGCCGCCACCACTAGGAGGAGCCCGAGCTCCCTCCTCTTTTTCTGTCCAAGCCGCCGACAAGGGCAACCCGCCCCCTCCATTTTTCCTGTCCAGGCCGCCGCCTGGAAGCACAACCCGACTCCACCCCCTCCTTCCCGTCGCCACCTGTAGCAAGCTCGGCCTGGAGCAAAGCTCAGCCTGGACCAAAGCTCAGCCTGGAGCAAGGCTCGGCTTGGAGTAAGGCTCGCCTTGGAGTGGAGATCGGCCACCGACGCGGCCGTATGCAATAAGATCGATCCGGAGCTCCTCTCCCGGCCCCGCCGCCAAGCACGCGTCAAGGGTAACGAATTTTCTACTTGGGCAGGTGAAGCCCTTATTTTTCATATTTGCATGGAAGCACCTCTCCACCAACGGGTGGGGGAAGGGAGCTCTCCGACGGGTCGACGTGTGCGTCCCCGTAATTAATTGCATTAGTGCCCGGAAGTGTGAGTACGGGTTTAGGCATGCTGTGTGAAGCCCATTCAGACGTATGAGCCGAATTGGTGATGTGTTGTGTGAAGCCCATTCGGACGTATGAGCCGAATAGGTGATGTTCTGTGTGAAGCCCGTCCGGACGCATGAGCCGGGTGGGTGATGTTCTGGGGTTCCCGGAGAAGACTCTGGGGAATTTGGATACTATCTATTTGCAGGGAATGCGCACCATAGCCCCCAAAAAGGGGGTGCGCGCATTATGTTTGGCCTGCTTGTGTTAGCCGACCGATGCCTAGTTGGCCGCCGCTCGTCGAGACGTTGACGTACAGGTGCTGCAATAGCAAGCGGGAAGTAGCGGGCTTAAGCCCTCAGTTTGTGCCGGCCCAAGAAGGCCTATTTCTGCTTATGTTGCCGGCCTGCGTGCCGAAGTATGGAATTTACATTCCTGTAATTATTTAAATGCATGTGATGCCCTGTGAATTCTTTTTATCTTTTTCATCTTAGGCGGGCGGTATGTTCGCGAACCGCTCGCCTCGTGGGAGCCCCGAGGTATAGTTGTCGGGAAGCCCCTAATGGCCTATTGACAGCCTTTTAGGACAACGCAGTTACGTTGTTAGCGGCCCAATTGGGGCTGCGTGGAGTAGGGCTGCTGGGCGGTTTTACGCTATTAAAAGGCGGGCGAGGAACAGTTTTTATAGACCCAGGGAGACACCTCTAGTTCAGGAGTGGATCTTGAGATCCTCCTGAGATGTTCCGGCCGACCAAGAGAGCCCGCCGGAGGTGTCTTAGCTCAGCCCCTGGTGTGGGAGGGGAAGAGTTTGATAGTCTTCCGGGTATGTGGTGGGACCTCCACGCTGAGGCCTTGGGTCTGTCCCTTGTGTTCCTAGCCTTGAGCCTAGATTGTTCACTTGAGTGTAGTAGGTGTGCGACCACTCATTCCCCAAGGGACGAACTCCACAGAGACCGATTTTCCGGTTTCAACAGGGCTAATCGTAACACAAAATGTAGAAACATCACCGATCCAGACATATAACCACGGGTAGGCTTCACACAACAGATCACCAAATGCATATTTATGTTGGAGGCGGATACAATCAACTTGGAGATTCGCAATGAACTGAGGGAAATACACATCACATCCAATTGAAGGCGGGTGGCCCTCCTAAGCACAATAAAAGCAGAAAACTACAAGAGGGTCGCAACACACGCCCTGGTGGAGTCCCCACTCTCCACCGTATAGCGGGAGAGGGACTCTATACGTGCAATTCACACATAAACATACGCCTGGGTCGTAATCTCATGCCCTGGCAGAGCCCCCGTCCTCAACTGAGACGGCGTGCGGGTACTCTCAATGCACTGAAATCAACACAAGCACAAAACATAGAAAAATAACGGTCCTAAGACCAGGGAAAAGGGTCGTTAACCTTGGCGCTTGTTTTGGAGCCATAGATCAATCACAATGGCTTTCTTTCGGTGTTTTGAGCTATAAATCGATTCCTCTGTAGCAAGTTCGGCAATAGCCCTTCAAGGGCTCAACAAGAGGATCTATGAACCAACCCCCAAAATGACTATGCCCTGGCTGAGCTCTCGACAAGAGATCTTCGATAAGGCAAAATCTAGGAAGCGCGATACTTTATGCTAGAAACTCTCCTTCGTCCTCCCTTTGATTATGCAGCAAAACCCTAGCAGGTTTGACGGGGCAAGCTCGAGCGAGATCTACCCCTCCCCTTGGTCGATGCATATAGGGAGAGACAACAATAGTCGATGCTCCCAAGAGGACTCCTTCCTTCTCACAGCCGGTGATGCAGAAGGGGAAAAGCTTGACAGGGAGGACCTTGGACGAGCTCGGTAAGTGGGGCGGCTAGGTCGACATCTCCCCTTTCAAATCTCAGTGAAATCCCTAGCAAGAGCTTTGCATGAAGCAAGTCAGTTCCTTCTTGCTCCCTCTCGATGATGACGGCGACTAAGAAATTTCGGCAGCCTTCAACCACCAGCCACGAGGAAGAGAGATCATGAGAGAGAGAGAGAGAGAGCTTGCAACTGATCCATATGAGAAGGAGACGGATCCGTTCTTCAGAGGGATGAGGGTTTAGGTTTTATATAAAACCCTATCCCAAAATTCTTATTCGCAGACCGCACACCAAGCTAATTTATAAGCACACCACCTTCATTTTAATCAAAGGGGCATTACAATTTCTATCTAGATGATAATGTCCTTGTTATGCATAGTACAACATTGATACGACTTCCACTAGTTCAGAGTGTTTCCTCTACATCTTGGAGGCCGCCACTTCCATGAGGAGGATCTCTTTATGAGTCATACCAGGACCTGCACGAGTCCTTTGAAGAGCATAAGGTGGATGTCCAAATTAAATAAATTGACTAGAATATAGAAAAAGCTAAGATTCCTTATTAAAGGCTCTAAAAAGAAGCATACTCCAGTTGAAGAACAAAAGTGGGAGAACCTGATGGTGGATCCGCCTCGACACTCCATTCGTCGCATGAGAAGGCAAAGCGTAGAGATATTTTGAGTGAGGATCAGCTAGAGAGTAGTGGAGAGAGTGGAGATTTTTGAACATAGTATAATTCACGTCATTTGATAGGTTCTGCACTGCAGTTAGTATTGCTTAGCGATATTAGTATCGCCAACAATATTTGTATCTTTTATCTTCTCGTGTTTTGTGCCCCAGATATTATATGTGTACTATTAATAGCTTGATGTGTTAGTTGTGAGTTGTGTTATTAATTTTTTAAGAGCTTGATATGGTTTTTAAAATATTTGATCTTGTAGTGATTTTACATATTTTGAGTTTATTGTCCCCTATTTTTAAAATAAATTTGATATATAAATTCTTTATGAACATGATTTGTCAGAAAAAAATAGTAAAATAACAATTTAAAAATAAATAAGATGAGGATCTAAGAATTTTAGCCTAGAATATACAAAATTCGCAATTCTAATCTAAGCAAAGTAAAACAAGCATTAGTGAGTGGTTTGGTGAAAATGTTCACTAGTTGTGAATCAGTTCCCATAAAACTTATTCTTACACGCTCTTTTTTTATATGATCCATAATAAAATGGTGTCAAACATCTATATATTTGGATCTAGAGTGGTATACGAGATTGTTTGTAAAGTCAATAACACTTGTATTATAACATTTTTATTGTACGTTATGTTGATGTACTCAAAAGTCTTCTAATGTTTGATTCATCTATATGACTTGTGCACAATAACTACTTAGTGCAATGTATTTAACGTCTATGGTAGAGAGGGCAACAAAATTGTGTTTCCTACTTGACTATGATATAACTGAAGTGCCTAAGAAATGACATTTGTCGCTAGTGTTCTTTCGATCTAATGAACCCCTGCATAGTCTAAATCTGAAAAATTATGTAAAATAAAGGAATCATTATGAGAATATCATAATCCTAATTTAGAAGTACTGATAAGATACCTAGAAATTGGTTAACCGCTTTTAAATGTAATTATTTGGGATTAGTTTGAAATCTAACACATAAGCAAACGACAAACATAATATCGGATCAAGATGCAGTCAAATGCAATAAACATCATATCATATCTCTATATAATATTTGATCAATATATATACTAACTTTATCTTTTTCTAACTTTAGTGAGACACTCATAGAAGAATTAACTTGCTTTAGATTTTCAAATCCAAATATTTTAAAAATATCATGAATATATTTAGATTGATAAATAAAAATACCATCATGTCGTTGAGTAATTTGAAATCCTAAGAAATATATAAGTTCTTCTATTATGGACATTTCAAGTTTATTTTTGAACACTAAAATAACTTTATTACATAACTCTTCATTAATGTCTCCAAAAATAATATCATCTACATAAATTGGTAATATAATCAAATCTTCATTAACATTCTTAATGAAGACTGTATTATCTGTACTTCCCATTTTATATCTATGTTTTAATAATACAAGTCATTCTTTCATACCAAGAACATGACGCTTGTTTCAAACCATAAAGAATTTTTTCTAGCTTATACACATAATAAGGAAAATTTTCATTGATAAAACTGGGGGTTGTTCAACATATACTTCTTCTTTTATATACCTGTTTAAAAATGCATTTTTAACATCCATTTGAAATAATTTAAAATTTTAAAACTAACAAATGCAAGAAAAAATCTAATAGACTCTAAGTGAGCAATGAATGCACAAATTTCATCAAAATCTACTCACTCAATTTGAGCATATACATATGCTACTCGTCTAATCTTATTCTTTGTAATCCTAGAGTCACAATCTAATTTATTTTAAAAACCCATTTAACACCTACTACAAGGTTAGATGGCCTCTCTACCAGTTTCCAAAATTTATTACGTTCAAAATGATTAAGTTCTTCATTCATAGCTAAAACCCAAAATTTATCATATAAAGTAGTTGAAACATTTTTTGTTCTATTTCAGATACAAAACAAAGATTTAAAAATAAATCATGTAAAGAAGAATGAGTATTAACCCTTTTGATGGTTGTCCAATAATATGTTCCCTTGGATGATTCTTTGTAAATTTGAGCTCATTTGGAGGTACATATTCTTGCTTTTCTTTCATTTTCTCCTCATTTTCTTCATCTTTTTCTCTAAGTAGTTCATCATCTTCATGCTCTAAAGTGGGAAGCGGATCCTCTTCATTTCCTGTAGGATTAGATTCTACACAAGAAACAAATTCATCAAATTTTATATGAATAGATTCTTCAACTATTTTAGTCTTTTTATTATAAATTTTATATGCTTTATTAGTTGAAGAATACTCAATAAGAATTCTCTTATCACATTTTTCATCAAACTTACATAGTATATCTTTAGTGTTTAAAATAAAGCATATGCAACCAAAAACATGAAAATATGATACATTTGGTTTCTTTTAATAATACAATTCAAAAGTAGTTAATTTTAAGAATGAGCGAAGCATAACACGATTAATAACATAACAAGAAGTGTTTACTGCTTCGAGCCAAAATGATGTATGTAACCCTTATTTTGAGAGCATTGTGCGTGCTAACTCTTGAAGGGTTCTATTTTTTCTCTTCACTACATCATTCTGTTATGGGGTGTGCGGAGCAAAAAATTTATGTTTAATTCTTTAATCATTATAAAAAGTAAAAAAATATCATTTTCAAATTCACAACCATGATCCAAGCGTATGCATTTTATTTTTAAATCAAGCTCATTTTGTGTACGAATGCATAATTTCCTCCAAGATCCAAGCATAAGCATTTTATTTTAAATCAAGTTCATTTTGTATACAAATGCATAATTTAGTTAATTCAAAAAACACATCGGATTTGGAAGTTAAAATATAGTCCAACAAAATCTGCAATAATCATCAATTAATACAAATGAATATTTTCTACCTTCTAAACTTGGCGTGCTACTGGTTCAAATAAATCCATATAAATTATTTGAAGTGATCTAGAAGTAGAAACTACATTTTTTACTTTTAAAAGAAGATTTTCAAAATTTCTCTTGTTGGCAAGATGTACAAAGTGAAGCTATATTCCCTTTAAGCATAGATAATCCCTTAATTAATTTGTCTTTTGACAACTTTAAAATCAACTTGGTGCTAGAGTGACCAAAACACCTATGCCATAATTCTAATTTTTTTTAGAAATAAATTTTTTAGTGAAGAATGAGAACAATCATGAAATGCAATCATATAATCATTATAAATTTTAGGTACAGTGAGAACAATATCATTTGTTTTAGAATTTATAATTTTGCAAATATTTGTAGTGGATTAAAAAATATTTACTTTTATCACATAATTGACTAATTGATATTAAATTATGCTTTAAACTTTCTACAAATAATATATTTGGAAAAAAGGATTCGTTACCCATTATGCTGATGCTCATGATTTATTTCATAACACTTTTACCATTCTTCCTGCATGAGTTAATGGTGTGTCCAAATACATGGTTTTTCGCACACACTATAAAGGGGGTAGATACCCTTTTTTGAGTTCTGTGTGAACACAGGTTAGAAGATGAGATATCAGCAAAATATTGAATAAATTTTTTATTATTAACATTAAATATTCTGGAATTGATGTTATTGTTGGCGATATTAATATCTCCCGGGCGATATTTTCCAGGAACATATCCAAGCCCAAATTTTACACTTTCATAACATTAGTTGGCCAAAATCAGATGAAGGGATTTTTGGGTAATTCTGAATTTTTTAATTGTCATATTTAAATCATGCGTTTGGGTTTTCAAGACGGTCTTTTCTGCTATATAACACTCCAATTTGCAAAGGTTTTCTTATCTTTTTCTATCTGAGAAAGAGAAGATTTAAGAGTTCTTTCTAAGTCTTTCTTTTCCTTAGTAAGAGTTTCAACAGTAAAATGGGACTTATCAAAAACTTATTCTATTTCTTTCACCTTTATCAAAGAGTGATGCACTCTTAGCAAGTCATCTTCTCTTTTCCTAATAACTTAACCTCAATAAATAATATCTTATTTTCTTTTCAAAAAAAGTTTATTTTCAGATTTTAAAAGATCAATATCTTTTAAACTTTTATCAAAAAATTTACAAGTTTATAAAAATTCAGTATATAAATCTTCATAGGAAGGAGGAGGTACCTTTGTGTCGCTTTAGACGTTGTAATCATCGTTAGACGGCATGTTGCTCTTTCACATCAAGCTCATGTTTGACTCTTCTTCCTTGCCAGAGCTTGATCCATTAGATTCCTCAGAAGAGGAGTCATCCCAAGTATCTACCTTACACACCTTCTTCTTTTCTTTTCTCTTGTGTCGTTTTTTTTTCTTTTGCTCTTTCAGATACTTTGGGCACTTACTCTGGATGTATCAAATTTTTCTATAATGATAGCACTTCGGTGGTAGTTGTTCTTCTTGTTGGTTTGATTCGGATCCGATCGAGCTGGATCTGGTTTTGGATTGTAGTTTTTTCCCGGAGTTACCAAAATCAGTGGTTAAATGGAAAAATACTTTTCTTGTTTTAAATTTCGGTGGGTAGCCAAAATTGGAGAAAAGGAATAATTGATTTCCTTGTTTAATTTTGTGCCCATGATATAATATATATCATCCATCTGTGAGAAGGAGGGAGCCGCCCAAGTAGGAGCACGCCTGTAGGTTTGTTGGAGGAAGTGCCGCTTGTGAGAGAAGTCCATCCCTCTCTCTCCTCTCTCTCTCTCGCTCGAGCACTTGGAGAGGTCGTTGGCCTTGGGTGTTGTCGCCGGTCTTGAAGAACGTAGCCGTCGGCGTTGAGCGAGGGAGTTGTCGTCGGGCGTGTTAGAGTTTATCGTCGGTGTTGCAATGGACGTTCTTTGGAGTTGAGAGGCGTGGTGTCGACGACGTGCAGGGGTGCAGTTAGCCTCGACGGTGTTTCTCTCCGGTGGTGGTGTTATTCTCCAGTGGCGGCGTTGTTCTCCAGTGGTGGTGCGGCTGAATGTTGGACTTTGACGTTGAAGGTTCGGTGAGCCTTGTGCGTCCGCAAGGCGTATTGCAGTCAAGATCTACTATTTTCTTGCGGATCGCACGCGTCCGGCGCATCCGCGTGCATTTCACCGGACGGTCTATTTTTCTCCTGTATTTGATTTATATTTTCATTATAATAAATTTGTGGTCGGTGTGTGTTCTTGTTGCTGCAATATTATTATAGTTGTGCCTGTGATTTGTACCGAATTTTCCAACAAGTGATATCAGAGCGAGGTTCCGAGTAGGTGACTGATTGGACATTTCGGTTTTAGGTTTGGATCAACGGTAGGTGACGACATCGGTCCGATCCCTATCTTCTCAGATCTGATCCGTGAATTAATCAGATCATCTAGAGGTACTGCAGGCAGCTATGACAGCGAAGAACACGGTGTTGGCCAGATATTCAGTGGAAAAATTTGACGGTAGCGGGAACTTTCGCCTATGGCAGATTCGGGTCAAGGATATGCTGGTTGAGCAGGGGTTGATCCAAGTGCTGCGGGGGCGTGATACTTTGCCCGCTCCGGTGAAGGATTCTGAGTAGATGGAGATGGATGAGCGTGCCACTAGCGCTATCCGAATGTGCGTAGACGACAAGGTGCTATTCAACATTGGAATTTAAGAGTCAGCTGTCACGTTGTGGGAGAAGCTAGAGGGACTCTACATGAGCAAGTCATTGACCACGAGGCTGTTACTGAAGCAGAGATTGTACAGCCTGAAGATGCAGGAAGGTGGTAACCTGCAAGAACACTTCAACGTGTTCAATGGACTTCTGAGCCAACTGCATGTGGTTGGTGTGAAGGTGGAGGAAGAAGGCAAGGCCTTATTGCTTCTTACCTCGCTTCCGACGTCGTATAAGCACATGCAGACCACCCTGCTGTAAGGGAAGGATACAGTAGACGTGGAGGAGATCACGTTTGCGTTACTGTCCAGTCAAATGCTGTCGGACCCCGCTCCTGAGGGTGAGCATGCTTTGGTAGTAGAAGGACGACGAGGGAGGCAGTTCGAGAAGGGATCTGGAAGTACACGGGTCAGATCCGCATCGAGGAAGACAGTGACGTGCTACCATTGCAGGCAGAGTGGCCATATCAGGAGAAATTGTCCGCAGCGTGCGCAGATTTCTGGGACGTTCAGGGTGCAGGCAAGGAGGCGGTAGCTACGATAGATGATAGTGATGTCTCCTCATCACTGAGAGTCCATGTGACTCGGATAACTGGATATTGGATTCTGGTTCTTCGTAACACATTTGCTCAGATGTTGGGATGTTCAATTCACTGAGGTGACGACTGGGTCAGTCTTTATGGGTAACGGCTCAGCATGTGAGGTCACGGGGACAGGGACAGTGGACATCAGGACGCATGATGGAGCAGTGCGTAGGCTTGAGCGGGTACATCTGGTACCCAAGTTGCGCAGGAATTTGATATCGTTGGGCATACTAGACTGTAGGGGATGCAGTTTTGCAGCGAGAGGTGGAGTTTTGATGGTGACGCGAGGACGCACCGTGCTCATGCGATCTATGCAGTACGGTAATTTGTATCAGCTGATGGGGACCACGATGCGAGGTGGTGTGCCCATAATTTCTGCGGCTGACAGATTTGATGGCCGAAGTGGTGCAGGGGATCGCCCTTCGGGTAGTCTGACTAGGCGAGTCAGATTCAGCGAACCAGTTACGTCGACATTCAGAGGTTTAGCCCGAGCAGGGATGAGTCAACTGGAGTAGGTCGGCTGACGCCTCGGGTTCTTGAGGTGGTGCTTAGTGCAGACTGGTGCTTCGTGCAGATCGTGCTACGTGCAGTGTTACTTCGCGCAGTTGATGCCTGATGCAGATGATGCTGTGTAGGAAGTGCTTCGTGCATGTGGTGGCTTCGGATCCCGAACCAAGATGGTGATTGTTTGTTTGATTCAGATCCGATCGTGCTGGATCCGGTTTTGGATTGTAGTTTTTTCACGAAGTTACCAAAATCAGTGGTTAAATGGAAAAATACTTTTCCTGTTTGGGATTTTGGTGTGTAGCCAAAATTGGAGAAAAGGAATAATTGATTTCCTTGTTTAATTTTGTGCCCATGATATAATATATATCATCCATCCGTGAGAAGGAGGGAGCCGCCCAAGTAGGAGCCCGCCTGTAGATTTGTTGGAGGAAGTGTTGCCTGTGAGAGAAGTCCATCCCTCTCTCTCCTCTCTCTCGCTCGTGCACTCGGAGAGGACGTTGGCCTTGGGTGTTGTCGCCGGTCTTTGAGAAGGTAGCCGCCGGCGTTGAGCGAGGGAATTGTCGTCGGGCGTGTTAGAGTTTGTCGACGACATTGCAGTGGACGTTCTTTGGAGTTGAGAGGTGCGGTGTCGACGGCGTGCACGGGTGCAGTTAGCCTCGATGGTGTTTCTCTCCAGTGGTGGCGTTATTCTCCAGTGGCGGCGTTGTTCTCCAGTGGTGATGAGGCTGAACGTCGTACTTTGACGTTGAAGGTTTGGTGAACCTTGTGCGTACGCAAGGTGGATTGCAGTCAAGATCTACTATTTTCTTGCGGATCGCGCGCGTCCGGCGCATCCGCGTGCGTTTCACCAGACGGTCTATTTTTCTCCTGCATTTGATTTATATTTTCATTATAATAAATTTGTGGTCGGTGTGTGTTCTTGTTACTACAATATTATTATAGCTGTGCCTGCGAATTGTACCGGATTTCCAACACTTCTTCATCATTGTCACTCTTTCCCTTTTTTTGAAGACGACCCCTTCTTGATGAACTGTTTCCAGAAAGTATTCCTTCTTTACGGATTCTTCATGAACTTTTTGAACTTCTTCACAAATAAACTCTCTTCATCTTCTTCAACATCATTAGCATCACTTTTATCTTCCTTATTTGACTTCAACACTAACGCCTTATTTTTCGGCTCCAAGTTGTACTCTTGTTGTTGAATTTTTAACTCAATCTCATGAGTTTGAGATTCCCAATGAGGCTCTTGATTTGAAGTTTCTTTTCTGATTTTATTAACACTTTTCGACTTACATTATCAGGAATAACTACAAATTGCTTAAGTGCTCAACAAATCCCACACTCAGAAATTAACTCATCCCTAGAGCTGCACTCAATCTCGAAGACTTCCTCTTCGTTCTTGAGTTGGACAATAAAGTATTTCTATCTCCTTTTGCTCGACTTTTTCTCTTAAGAAATGATGTTTCATTTCTATGCGCTTACGTATGGGAAATATTTGATTTTTTTTATATATTTTAATGTCTGAAGAATATACTAGTCCAAATTGATCACTCTTCATCTAATTCCTAAAAGTATATTTGTATCTTGCTTATCTCCTTCATTTGTTACTGGTTTTGTTACAAGTGATTTTCTAGTTTCTATATAGAGTAATATTTTCTGAAGTTTTACTAAATCCTTGTTTAGGAGCCCTCTATAGTGATAGCATTTTTGGTATAGTGGCATAATAACATTCTAATTTACATGATAGCATTGGCTCCGCCCGTTCTCGATGCGTCGCTGCGGGCTTCGCCCGCAAGCAAGCGGGCTTCGCCCGCATGGCAACATTTGACGTGGACTGCGATATTGGTCTTGAGTGCGACATTTGTCGTGGGTGATGACAATTGTCGTGGGTGACGACATTAGTCGTGAGCGGCAATATTGTTCGTGGGCGATGACTTTGTTCGTGGGCGACAACATTGTTCATGGGCGGCGACAATGGTCGGAGGCGGCGACAATGGTCGGGGGCGGCGACATTGTGCAAGGGAGACATTGTGAAAGATCTCCGCCCGTTCTCGATGCGTCGCTGCGGGCTTCGCCCGCAACCAAGCGGG
Source organism: Platanthera zijinensis (assembly GCA_039513925.1). Taxonomy (NCBI): domain Eukaryota; kingdom Viridiplantae; phylum Streptophyta; class Magnoliopsida; order Asparagales; family Orchidaceae; genus Platanthera; species Platanthera zijinensis. The sequence continues at coordinate 43,589,780 of CM077082.1, forward strand.
CTTCGCCCGGCGAAGCAACCAAGCGGGCTTCGCCCGCCCCCCAGCGGGTTTCAATCGGACGGTGGCCATTCTACCAGAAATTTCAATCGGACAGTATTTTAACAAAATTTTAGACATGCTAACAAAAGATTATAACAGAGTATTTGTGGTTTTATGAAATCAGGTTTTGGGGTTTTTTTTGATAGAATTATGGGCAGAAACAACCAAATTTTAGGCATGCTAACAAAAGAGTATTTGAGTGTTTTTGATCACTTTAGTTATCCATTTTACAATGTTGTCGGGCACAAATTTCGGCCATAGTAAACTCCCAACTCCAGAGGTTGGGAATGGGTAAAGTTTCATTTTATAAAACCAGAGAACTTAAAAAAACCATCGGCAAACCATTTCAATCTCACCTCATGACACGAAAGCTTACCATTTCTGGAAACATATAAAAAACTTTTTGGGCAAACATATGCCAAACAGGGGATGATAAATATGAGCGAACCAAGCACAGAACATCTTCAAGCATTAAAAATGTTCATTTGTTACTCAAGAGGAGCAGTTGATTTAGGGATGATATATAAAGAAGAAGAAGACAAAATTATAATTCCTATGATGACAAAATTGTAATGTCACTGATCATTTGTAAAAATACTGTTCATTTGTTAAAATAAATGATGACAAATTAATCTGGATTTTTTTTGTTAATTTTGGCCATGAATGAACTTTCTTATGATTCCTACTTTCCAAATTACATGAAAGGTCTCTGGAGCTCTAAACGAAGGTGTTTTGTTCTCATCGAGAAACCCAATCACATACACGACTAATTGACATACACACACACATATATAGAGAGAGAGAATTGAATTACATTTTGTAAAATTTATTCAATATAACTGGGATGATAAGAAATTTCTTCATCATGTAAACTTAATAAGCAACCGGGACTTGATCAGAAAAGCTCACTTTTAAAGCAATATAACTGGGAACATTCTGGGGAAGAGATAAAAGCATAAAACTGAAGATAAAGGGGAGAAAAAAACAGGGGATTAGCAGCAGTTATGTGACGATGGAGGGGGAAAAACCCATAGAAAACTGAAGCGACGGTGAGGAGACTTACCGTCGAGGCGGAGAAATATCTCCGGCACCACCGTCCAACGGAGTGAGGTTGAACAGCGGTTATGTCGTAGGCGTCAGCGGGAAGAGGTCTGAAGCGGCAGGGGAAAAAGATTCAGAAAAAGGGTCATACAAAACTGAAGCTTAGTTGAGAAGACTTACTGTCGAGGAGGAGAAATATCTCCGGCACCACCAACTGACGGAGCAAGGTTCAGGCGCGGGAAGAGTTCCGAAGCTGCAGGGGGGAAGCGTTGTGAAGCGGGAGGAGGAAGACTTCTGAAGCGGCGGCGTTTATGGAGTTAGAGTTGAGGAAAAGGCGTTGAGGCATGTTGCCGTGCGGGAGGGGAAATGCGTGCTGCTCTCGACGTGCGGGATGGGATCTGAAAAGTCATAATGATATAAATAAATGCGTGTTGCCTTACAACATAAATGCGTGCTGGAGTTGCAGGATTTAAGGGAGTGGATTGAAAAGTCCATAATGATATATAATTATTTATGTCCATCTAGCAATTCGACAGGATTTATATCCACCTCCCAATCCAACGATGGGCATGCTTTGAAGGATATTGGATCCAACGGCTGAAATCAAGATCGTGGTGTGCTTGGCAAATATGTATATTGGTTTATATAATAAAGATATATATATATATATATATTTTTGAAGCCAAAAATGACCGAAGCCAAAATTGACTTCTGTGGAGTTCGGGGTCCCAAAAGAGGGGTGACCGCACACCTACTACACTCAAATAAACAATCTAGGCTCTAGACTAGGAACGTAAGGGACAGACCCAAGGTCTCAGCGTGGAGGTCCCACCGCATACCCGGAAGACTAACAAACTCTTCCCCTCCCAAGCCAAAGACTGAGCTAAGACACCTTCGGAGGGCGCTCTTTGCCGACCGGAACATCTAAGGAGGGTCTCAAGACCAACTCTCTCCTATCAAGATGTGTCTCCTTGGGTCTATACAAAATGCTCCTCATCCGCCCTACTAATGGCGCAACATCGCCAAGCCATTCTACGACACGCTGCCAAACTGGGCTACAAACAGCGCGACTCCGCTGCCCTAAAAGGCTATCAACAGGCCATCAGGGACTTCCCGGCATAAACCTCGGGGCTCCCACGGGACGAGCGGTTCACGAGCACACAACTCGCCCAAGACAAAAGAAGTAAGTTATACATACACAGAGCATCGCAGATATTACAAATAATTACAGGAATATGAATTCCATACTTCGGCACGCAGGCCGGCAATATAAACAAAAATAGGCCTTCGAGGGCCGACACAAGCTTGGGCTTAAGCCCGCTACTTCCCGCTTGCTACTACAGCACCTGTACTCCAATGTCTCGACAAACGACTGCCAACTGAACAGCAGTCGACTAACATAAGCTGGCCAAATATATTCCGTACACCCTTTTTTCGGGGCTACTGTGCGCATTCCCTGCAAGTAGATAATATACAACTTCCTCGGAGTCTTCTCCGGGAACCCCATAACATCACCAATCCGGCTCACACGTCCGGATGGGCTTCAAACAGAACATCACCAATTCGGCTCATACGTCCGGATGGGCTTCACACAGAATTCCTAAATCCGTACTCACACTTCCGGATACTAGATGCAATTAATAGCGGGGACGTACAAGTTAACCCATCGGAGAGCTCCCTTCCCCCACCCGTTGGTGGAGAGGGGCTTCCATGCAAATATAAATCGAGGGCTTCACCTGCCCGAGTAGAAACATCGTTACCTTTGACGCATGATTTGACGAAGCCGCAACCGCGTATCGACCGTACAAGCACGGATCCGGACGTCACAGTATGAACTCTGATCTCTTTTTTTTGTTGTGGATCTTGGTAGCAATAACCCTCATCATGAGAGGCTCGGTCAACCCTTGCTGGAGGCGGCTTTCTCTTTGCGGCGGCGACCTGGACAGAGAGAAGGAAGGATGTCGGGGCTCGGCCTGCTACTTGCCGAGAGAAAGAGAGAGAGGCTGGCCGTGCTTGTGCTGCTCCATGCCGAGAGGAAGAGGGAGAGGCCGGCCGGACTTGTGCTGCTCCATGCCGAGAGGAAGAGGGAGAGGCCGGCCGGACTTGCGCTGCTCCATGCCGAGAGGAAGTGGGAGAGGCCGGCCGGACTTGCGCTGCTCCATGCTGAGAGGAAGAGGGAGAGGCCGGCCGGACTTGCGCTGCTCCATGCCGAGAGGAAGAGGGAGAGGCCGGCCGGACTTGTGCTGCTCCATGCCGAGAGGAAGAGGGAGAGGCCGGCCGGACTTGTGCTGCTCCATGCCGAGAGGAAGAGGGAGAGGCCGGCCGGACTGCTCCTGTTGGCCGACGGGAGAGAGAGAGAGAGAGAGAGATCGGGGGAGAGGGGCGGGCGGCGTCGGGCTCCAGGCCAGCGGGAGAGAAGAAAGCCCTAATGGCTTTTTCTCCTTTTTCCTCTCCTCCTATACCCGAGCCCTCCCCCTTCTTTTCTTTTTTCTCTTTTTACATTTTGCTTTTTTCTGCCTCTTTCCTGTACCCAGCCCCCCTGCCCTCTTTTCTTCTTATCATATATATATATATATAATATATATATAATATAATATATATAATATAATGTATATAAAAGCCTATGCACACAAGGCCTCAGCACGCACGCACGAGGACCAGCACGCCCCCGAATGGGGCTACATCAAAACGTCGCTCGTAGCATGTCCTGAGTCCGTCACTTGGGGAGGATCCCGCTCGGCCGGATACGGGGTTGTACACAATCCCCGCTCTTTTCGAGGTTGGTACAAGCTCGGAAAGAAATGTCCAATCCCAAGTATCCGGCGAGTGGGAGCCGACCCAAAGAAAAAATTTCGAGAGAAACCCTCACTTGGAGATAAAGGAAGCTCCGCACCAGGGCTTAAATCGGAAATAACTCATCATGAATATGATGTAAAAACAAATCTATTTGTCAAAAATCAAACCAAGCTACCCTTTGATGTGGAGGCCAAAAATGTTGATACATGTTTTGAGAGGCAAAAGACTATTATTTAAAGCAAGCGCATATTCTATAAACACAATCATCTCGTTTCCCCACAAGCAATTTATATATTCGCAGAATCAGCATTAAAAAAACAAAATATCTCATATTCTTTTTCAGTCCTAAATGAAGTGACGTATTAGTATTAGTCCACTCCATTTATCAAGATAAAAATGCTAATTTCAAATATGATTTGAACTATAGTTACCCCTTTTTGAAAAAGTATTGAACATTTTTCAGATTTTCTTATGAGACCAAACCCTTTCCAAAACCTTTTTCCGATCCACACCCTTTCCCCCCAGGTGTGCCTACCGCCCTGCCCAGCTAATGAGAGCCTGGACAGCGAGTCTACCCGGGGCCGAGCCGTGCTCGGGGTAGTGCAGAGCCAAGGACCAAGAACCAGACCTCTCCCCCACAGGCGAGCCTACGAACCTGTCAGCTTGATGGGAGCCTGCGCAGCGGGTCTACCTGGGGCCGAGCCGCGCTCGGGGTAGTGCAGAACCAAGGACCAAAAACCAAACCTCTCCCCCACAGGCGAGCCTACGGACCTGTCAGCTAGATGGGAGCCTGCGCAGCGGGTCTACCTGGGGCCGAGCCGCGCTCGGGGTAGTGCAGAACCAAGGACCAAGAACCAGACCTCTCCCCCACAGGCGAGCCTTCGGACCTGCCAGCTTGATGGGAGCTTGCGCAGCGGGTCTACCTGGGGCCAAGCCCGGCTCGGGGTGTCATAGAAGTGGCTAAACCGAAGTATCCCAAAAGCCAACCTTTCCCCCACAGGCGAGCCTTCGGACCTGCCAGCTAGATCAGAGCCTGCGCAGCGGGTCTACCTGGGGCCGAGCCCGGCTCGGGGTGTCGTAGAAGTGGCTAAACTGAAGTATCCCAAAAGCCAACCTTTCCCCCACAGGCGAGCCTACGGACCTGCCAGCTAGATGGGAGCCTGCGCAGCGGGTCTACCTGGGGCCGAGCCCGGCTCGGGGTGTCGCAGAAGTGGCTAAACCGAAGTATCCCAAAAGCCAACCTTTCCCCCACAGGCGAGCCTTCGGACCTTCCAGCTAAATGAGAGCCTACGCAGCGGGTCTACCTGGGGCCGAGCCCGGCTCGGGGTGTCGTAGAAGTGGCTAAACTGAAGTATCCCAAAAGCCAACCTTTCCCCCACAGGCGAGCCTACGGACCATCTAGCTAGATGAGAGCCTGTGCAGCGGGTCTACCTGGGGCCGAGCCTGGCTCGGGGTGTCGTAGAAGTGGCTAAACCAAAGTATCACAAAAGCCAACCTTTCCCCCACAGGCGAGCCTTCGGACCTGCCAGCTAGATGAGAGCCTGGGCAGTGGGTCTACCTGGGGCCGAGCCCGGCTCGGGGTGTCGTAGAAGTGGCTAAACTGAAGTATCCCAAAAGCCAACCTTTCCCCCACAGGCGAGCCTATGGACCTGCCATCTAGATGGGATCCTGCGCAGCGGGTCTACCTGGGGCCGAGCCCGGCTCGGGGTGTCGTAGAAGTGGCTAAATCGAAGTATCCCAAAAGCCAACCTTTCCCCCACAGGCGAGCCTTCGGACCTGCCAGCTAGATGAGAGCTTGCGCAGCGGGTCTACCTGGGGCCGAGCCCGGCTCGGGGTGTCGTAGAAGTGGCTAAACTGAAGTATCCTAAAAGCCAACCTTTCCCCCACAGGCGAGCCTTCGGACCTGCCAGCTAGATGAGAGCCTGCGCAGCGGGTCTACCTGGGGCCGAGCCCGGCTCGGGGTGTCGTAGAAGTGGATAAACTGAAGTATCCCAAAAGCCAACCTTTCCACCACAGGCAAGCCTTCGGACCTGCCAGCTAGATGAGAGCCTGCGCAGTGGGTCTACCTGGGGCCGAGCCCGGCTCGGGGTGTCGTAGAAGTGGCTAAACTGAAGTATCCCAAAAGCCAACCTTTCCCCCACAGGCGAGCCTACGGACCTGCCAGCTAGATGGGAGCCTGTGCAGCGGGTCTACCTAGGGCCGAGCCCGGCTCGGGGTGTCGTAGAAGTGGCTAAACCGAAGTATCCCAAAAGCCAACCTTTCCCCCACAGGCGAGCCTTCGGACCTGCCAGCTAGATGAGAGTCTGCGCAGCGGGTCTACCTGGGGCCGAGCCCGGCTCGGGGTGTCGTAGAAGTGGCTAAACTGAAGTATCCCAAAAGCCAACCTTTCCCCCACAGGCGAGCCTTCGGACCTGTCAGCTAGATAAGAGCCTGCGCAGCGGGTCTACCTGGGGCCGAGCCCGGCTCGGGGTGTCGTAGAAGTTGCTAAACCGAAGTATCCCAAAAGCCAACCTTTCCCCCACAGGCGAGCCTTCGGACCTGCCAGCTAGATGAGAGCCTGCGCAGCGGGTCTACCTGGGGCCGAGCCCGGCTCGGGGTGTCGTAGAAGTGGCTAAACTGAAGTATCCCAAAATAAAGTTGAATAAAGCTGAAAAAGAATGTTAAAGATCAACAAAATTTGTGATAGATTGGGAGCCAGCTCGTCGGTGTACTAAATTCTAAACAAAGAATAAAGAGCAAAAATAACACTGCCACTTTGGGTAAGATGTTAAGTGAGAATTTAATACCGCTTCCACATTTTAACAGGGCCAAATGAAAAATAAAGATTTGCCAAATCAAGACAACACTAAAGAGAAGGGAAAATGACAAACATGAGAATTTTATGATGAAATAAATTCAGCTACAATAAGATTGAGTAGGCCGGAGAAGTAAAACACAAGGCCTATAACACCATATATACTAGAGAGTACACCTAATAATACTTTCATAAACTTGGTCACTCACTTACCCAGGAAAATAGTAATTTATCTTTGGTATCGCACATTATATAATTGAGGACTTTGACAACGTCCTTCCCAAAAGTTCTTCTCAATGCTCTTTCCGGTAGGACAGGACAGACTCCTCTTTCCTTATCTAACAAAGCTATTTTAAGGAGAATCAATAATCCCTTGAAGTTTGTAGGGGAAGTACACCTCTACTTATACAAGCCATGCGGGGCAACTATAAAAATAAAGAAGTACAAAATACCGACTAATTTTAGCATAACCTAACTGGAGTATGCATATCTATCGCGCCTAATTTATTAGGCGTATCGGAAAAAGAGGTAGGGAGAGGTTCGGTGAAGATGCTCACAAGTTCCCTATCATAAGTGTCAAATGCAGTGCAAAATTACCCACTGATAACACGACGAAGTGGCGGTTCACCTCTATATGTTTGCTTCTCTCCTAAAACACGGAGTTCTTGGATATATAAAAGTTTGCTTTACTATCACAATACATATGTAGATCGGTAATGTACGTCTCACCAAGATCCTTCATAAAATTTATAAGCCACTTCAGTTCACAAGATTCCTATGTCATACCGTGAGGACAGATGACCCAAAATGGAGGGTTCGTCAGGTGTAGTATGCGAGGCGGAGTGGTGTTCAGCAAGATTAATCCGACAGAAGACGACCCGAGAAAATTAAAGGTCGACAAAGTCTATAAAAGGACAACTCTAGTGGTTAATCAAATATTCACAACTGAGAATCATTTAACCTTATAAATAGATGCGAGAATAAAGGAAAAGGTACTTCCTATAACTAATAAGAGTTATGAAAAACATAGACAATGAAAGTTTTCCAATAAAGGAACTGACGTCAAATTACAGCTGAAGGACAACTCTGTTTGAGAGAGCAATTGCAGCGAGTGACACTTGTGAAAACAATTATGAAAAACAAGGACAACGAAAACAACGTTCAAGTCAAATCGCAACCACGGTTATACAGTTGTGGTCAAGTTTTAGCTGTTATGAATGCCCAGTCCCCAGAAATTGGAATTTGGGTCACAAAAATTGTCGCAAAAGTTCTAAACATAGGTAAACAATCACCGCTGCATATACGCTTACTACAACAACATCGCACAGCCGCCACTCAAACGTCACAGTTGTCCTAAGTAAAGCCTAAGATAATATAAGAACAAGTATAAATGTGGAAGCAAAGGACATATAATACCTCGGTTTGATCGGCCAAAATGACAATGATGGCATCAGATGAAGGTTTTGCAAGTATCCACTCCCCATCTTTCAATACCTCAAGACCTCCCACATCATCTTGTATCAGAAGAGATATGACACCCATATCAGAATGGGATTGCAGACCAAGAGCAAGCTCTGGTTGTGGGCATGGAGAGTAATAGCTGATGTTCATGTTCTGGTAAACTTCTCCAACTGCATCTTCAATATATGAATGTGGTAGATTTAGACTCTAAGAAATCATGCTCAGTAGCCTTTGTCCAAGAACTTTCATGTTGCTGCTATATTCCACTATAATATCCTCAGAACCAAGATGTGAAACATGTTGGGGAAGTGCTAAGTCTCGCCGCCACCACTCAAAAGTGTGAAACGTGAGCAGGAGGAAAAACTCATCTCACGTCGTTCCCCTAAACTGCCTACTTTAGGTCCACTAGATTTGGTTCATGCTGATCTATGGGGACCTACTAGCACACCCTCACTGGAAGGAAAACGATATTATCCCCTTCTGGCTCTTAAAAGCACGAACAGGGAAAACATTTGGGATAAAATATCGAGACCGTCAGGAGTGACCCTGAGGGGTGGGAGGGGACTTCTTTCATCACATGACCCTGGTCGTCACTTAGTTCCTCTTCTATAGCCACGACGTTCGACTGAGTTTTTCTGTGCTGGTCACTCTCCACGCTCACCATACCATAACTGTTGAAGCCAAAAATGACTGAAGCCAAAATTGACTTCTGTGGAGTTCGGGGTCCCAAAAGAGGGGTGATCGCACACCTACTACACTCAAATGAACAATCTAGGCTCTAGACTAGGAACGTAAGGGACAGACCCAAGGTCTCAGCGTGGAGGTCCCACCGCATACCCGGAAGACTAACAAACTCTTCCCCTCCCAAGCCAAAGGCTGAGCTAAGACACCTTCGGAGGGCGCTCTTGGCCGACCGGAACATCTAAGGAGGGTCTCAAGACCAACTCTCTCCTATCAAGATGTGTCTCCTTGGGTCTATACAAAATGCTCCTCATCCGCCCTACTAATGGCGCAACATCGCCAAGTCATTCTACGATACGCTGCCCAACTGGGCTGCAAACAGCGTGACTCCACTGCCCTAAAAGGCTATAAACAGGCCATCAGGGACTTCCCGGCATAAACCTCGGGGCTCCCACGGGACGAGCAGTTCACGAGCACACAACTCGCCCAAGACAAAAGAAGTAAGCTATACATACACAGAGCATTGCAGATATTACAAATAATTACAGGAATATGAATTCCATACTTCGGCACGCAGGCCGGCAATATAAATAAAAATAGGCCTTCGAGGGCCGACACAAGCTTGGGCTTAAGCCCACTACTTCTCGCTTGCTACTGCAGCACCTGTACGCCAATGTCTCGACAAACGACTGCCAACTGAACAACAGTCGACTAACATAAGCTGGCCAAATATATTCCGTACACCCTTTTTTCGGGGCTACGGTGCGCATTCCCTGCAAGTAGATAATATACAACTTCCTCGGAGTCTTCTCCGGGAACCCCATAACATCACCAATCCGGCTCACACGTCCGGATGAGCTTCACACAGAACATCACCAATTCGCCTCATACGTCTGGATTGGCTTCACACAGAATGCCTAAATCCGTACTCACACTTCCGGATACTAGATGCAATTAATAGCGGGGACGTACACGTCAACTCGTCGGAGAGCTCCCTTCCCCCACCCGTTGGTGGAGAGGGCTTCCATGCAAATGTAAATCGAGGGTTTCACCTGCCTGAGTAGAAACATCGTTATCCTTGACGCGTGATTTGACGAAGCCGCAACCGCGTATCGACCGTACAAGCACGGATCCGGACGTCGCAGTATGAACTCTGATCTCTTTTTTGTTGTGGATCTTGGTAGCAATAACCCTCATCATGAGAGGCTCGGACAACCCTTGCTGGAGGCGGCTTTCTCCTTGCGGCGGCGGCCTGGACAGAGAGAAGGAAGGATGCCGGGGCTCGGCCTGCTGCTTGCCGAGAGAAAGAGAGAGAGAGGCCGGTCGTGCTTGTGCTGCTCCATGCCGAGAGGAAGAGGGAGAGGCCGGACGGACTTGTGCTGCTCCATGCCGAGAGGAAGAGGGAGAGGCCGGCCGGACTTGTGCTGCTCCATGCCGAGAGGAAGAGGGATAGGCCGGCCGGACTTGTGCTGCTCCATGCCGAGAGGAAGAGGGAGAGGCCGGCCGGACTTGTGCTGCTCCATGCCGAGAGGAAGAGGGAGAGGCCGGCCGGACTGCTCCTGTTGGCCGACGGGAGAGAGAGAGAGAGAGAGAGAGAGAGAGAGAGAGAGATCGGGGGAGAGGGGCGGGCAGCGTCGGGCTCCAGGCCAGCGGGAGAGAAGAAAGCCCTAATGGCTTCTTCTCCTTTTTCCTCTCCTCCTATACCCGAGCCCTTCCCCCTTCTTTTCTTTTTTCTCTTTTTACATTTTGCCATCGGAAATTCCAGGCGTACGGATATGCATTTTTCCAAAAAATGGTCTACATGAAAGTTGTAGATCTCGACGATATCTACAACTTTCATGTTGATCATTCTTCCTAAAAATGTATTTTTGGGGGTGCATTTTCAAAAATAGCGGAACCGGGCGGAACTATTGTGTTCCGCCCGGTTCCTCTATTTTTGAAAATACACCCCCAAAAACGCATTTTAGGAAAAATGATAAACATGAAAGTTGTAGATATCGTCAAGATCTACAACTTTCATGTTGACCATTTTTTCGAAAAATGCATTTTTGGGGGTGTATTTTCCGTTTTTTCGATGAGCGCGTTTATACCTAAAAAAAGCGCGGCGCATATTTCCAGCGCCCCCATATATATATATATATATATATATATATATATATATATATATATATATATATATATATATATATATATATATATATATATATATAATATAATATATATAATATAATGTATATAAAAGCCTATGCACACAAGGCCTCTGCACGCACGCACGAGGACCCGCACGCCTCCGAACGGGGCTACATCAAAACGTCGCTCGTAGCATGTCCCGAGTCCGTCACTTGGGGAGAATCCCGCTCGGCCGGATACGGGATTGTACATATATATATATATATATATATATATATATATATATATATATATATATATATATATATATATATATCAGTCAAATTTTATAGGAATTCATTGACTTATATTCTCAAAGAAAAGAAAAACAATCTTCATTTTTTTTTCTTGGTGTAAAAATCACATTTTCGCATACGCCCAACATATGAGTTCTTGTATTATCTAATTTATCTTTATTTATTCATATATGAATATTATGAGTGCAAATAAGAATTTATTTTTTATTAATAATTAATTTCAAGCCGACACCAAATTGATTCGAGTCGGATCGGAATCATGTCAATTTCGAGTAAAGCGGGCTTAAATCGAAATTTATTTTGATTTCGAGCCGACTCCGAGTCGAAAATTTCGATTTTGAGCCGAGCCAGAATCGATCGAACTCGACTCTATATCAGGTCTAGTTTAATCTTAAGGCACCCTTAGAGGCGTGGGGGGATAAGAGATTTACTAAATTTGAGTAAAACTTAGAAATTTTCAAAAATAATTGACTCAAAAAAAAAATTTTGATGTTATTGCCGATGATATTAATATCCACCCATCATTAGCAATAAATGATGATAAGTTTAACAAAATGATTTTGAGAGATTCAATAGAGTTGAAACAATGATTTTATTCTTCAAAGATAAATACATAAAACAATGATTTTAATAGAGCTTGGTATCGAGGCTTACAAGAATAAAATCCTTTTTTATTTTTATATCGGTCCTTCTCTCAAGGACCGGTCAGCTATAGTTTATCTTGCCTCAGATACGACTTTTAGTCTCCTCCTAGATCTATTCCTCGACCTAGTCGTTGCACACAAGGTGACAAATTTTCTATTGTTACAAATAAAAATGAAAAATTACAAATAAAACTAAAAATAAATACTCCCTATACAACAGTGCTCTGAAGGAGATGGAAGATCTCCAAGTATATCCTCAGAGTTAAATCACGCAAAGATCTCTTTTTCACTCTTGATTGCAAGGGCGTTGTTGGGAGTGCTCTGAATTCAGGGATGAAGGCTCTGAAAGTACGTAGGAAATAAAGCTTCAGGAAGTGTAACCTTGGACAATGAAAACATTGGCTTTAAATAGACTTCGGCAGATATCGCCAGTGATATTGATATCGCCTGACGGAAGCATGATGTGCTGAAACGTCGCCCACACAGAGAAGATCGTGGCAGTTGAGGCGGCGATCGTGGATGATCGTTATATTATCACCCGCGATATTGATATTGCCCATCAATATCGACTGATTCATGCACGTTGTGGCCTGGTTTGTGTGGGGCATAGCATAACATATTTTATCGCCTTGTGATATTAATGTCGCCTAACGACAAAGCTGAACCGTCTTCAATTAATAAACCAAATGCCGTCAAGTTCTAGTTCTTCTACCATCAACCCGCTGCCACCCCTTCTATCGGCAACGATTGTCATTTTCACCCGCAATATCACTTATTCCAGAGCTTTTCTACATTTCTCCGCATCACATTCATAAGAGAATTATACATGTTGTTTCTACACACTACAAAAAGATATGATCAAATACATAACATGATTTGTTATTCTCAAATAAAGAAATATGTAATGCATTCTCTAACATAGGGTGCAAGCCCTAGCGCTCGGTAGGGGTGATTGGTCCCGGAGGATCTGACTTGGGTCAGGAGCACTGTGGAAACTTTCAGCTCCTGTTTGGTAGTCAAACAGACTTGGATTTGTGTGAAATTTGTTTTGTTGGAATTGTCCTGTCGAGCCGAACAAGGTTATGGGTGCTGGTAGCGTCTGGGTATTTTTTTTCTATAATAACATTTGCGAGCGCCTGCACAAATATTAGAGTTTGCTTGCATCCAATCTTTTGTGAACTATCATTTTTGTGCGCGCTTAATTTGTGTATGCTTACGACCAATTATTCGTGCGCTTACTTTTGTGTACACCTCTTAGTGTTTGAGTCTTTTGTTCTTGTTTTGTGTGTGCATCTTTTCTGCTTTGCATGAAGCGTTAGCGTGCATTTTTTTATTTGATGCTCGAGGCGAACATTTGTTTTAAAACTTTGTGCAAACAGTTGTGCGCGTAATTTTGATTTTTGTGTGTGAGTACATTAAATTTTTGACATTTGTGTGCATTGCGAGCGTGCAATTGAAAGTAATTTTAAATTAAACAAGCACTCCATTAATGGAGTGAATTTTAGTTGTATTTCTCTCACCTAATTTTAGGTGCTGGATTAAATGTGGTCATACTGTACAATTCCGTGTTCGCTGAGTAAGCCCACGGCCATCAGGTTAGCAAGCAGACGGATTCAGAACAGTCAACTCGCTCTCGCCAAGGCCAGCCGGACAAGCCGCGCAAACCAGTCCGCCCATCTCGCGCCCGCCCGGAGTTCGTTGAGTCGAGGTTGGCCTTCGTCGAACTAGAGCCCCAGACTCGAGATCGGACTGCAGAGCTCGCCGAATGGAGCTGGAGGGAGGCCAGGGTTCAGAGATCTCCGATTCGTCAGGGGGCGAGTGGAGCGGGCTGGCTCGCACTCGTCCCAGGGAAGCTCGGCAGGAGGCAAGGGAGTAGAGTCAGCCGGGGGTCGCGCTCGCCAAGTTCCGGGCAGGAGCAGCGAGTGCCAGCTCCATCGAGTACGTCGTAGGATGCTTGTCGATGGTTTTCTTCAAGAGTGACTGGGAGAGTGATGGTGCCAATGACTGACACTGGGTTGTTCCCCGAAACGTACGCGCTGACAGATGTTAGCTTGAGGTTGTCAGTGGTCAGCTTGAGTTGAAGTAGTGTTGATAAAAACAACACGTTAACTGTGATCTCTCCGTCCACCAAAACTTGGTTCAACTCGGTAGATGGCTCGCCGATTCTGATTGTTGTAGGTATCGTACTCTGACTGGGAGGCGGCCTCTTTCTTGATAGGAACTGATCAACTGCCCCCAGACTGGTCAGTCGCTGGATTTCTTCCTTCAGTCGATTGCATTCATTGGTGTTGTGGTCATGGCCCTGGTGATACTCGCAGTATTTTGATGAATCTCCTCGGCCGGGGGCGAGCAGCCTGGGCCTGCATAAGGCCGGATGGTCACAAATTGTTTCGAAGAACCTGCCCTAAGGAGCGTTGAGTGTCGCAAACTGACACAACTCTCGTCCTTTGCAGGTCTTTGCGCGCTGACTGCGGTTTTTCATGTGCTCGGGGCGTGTATCGCTCTCTAGCTTCCTTTTCTGGACTCTACTTGGGCCTGGCTTTTCCGGTGTGGGCTTCTTGACTGTTGTGAACCTTTCGATGAAGAGAGCTGCGAGTTCAATGTAGCTGTCTGTCTTTTCTTCTTGTAGAGAATGAAACCAAGCTCGAGCCTCCCCTTTTAGTGTTGTCGGAAATGCCTGGATCATGAGCTGATCTGAAGCGTTGCGAGCGTGCATGACAACTTCGAAGTACTTCACGTGTGCTAGTGGGTTGCCTGTTCCGCTAAAACCACGGGTTTCAAGACTATCTTCTGAACCCAGGGTTGCCTAGGAGCTAGGTGAGTTGTTGTTGTTGGGTAGATATTCATTTAGTCTTCGCTTGGTGGCTGAGATATCGGGACCCGTCGTGTTCCCAGCATTTTTTTCGTAATGAGGACAGGTGAGGTGATGATCGTACATCTCTTGAAGTGATGGAGCAGGTGCGGGGGAGCTACTTGTGCTCGAGAATTCCTTCTCTATGTCGTATTCCCTGAGCAGGCAATGCCTGGCTGAGGCAGAGAGTTCTTCTGATGGCAGCAAATCAGCTTTCTTGAATGGTTGAGGAGCTCTTGGCCGGTGGAATGTTGGATCATTCCGCATTGTGCGTATCTGGTCAGTGCGGGTAATACTCGGAGGGGAGTATTCTTGAAGCGGACGTTTCCCCCCAGTCCCTTGAGGGTAATACTGACGGGGCGCAGCTTGACGCCGTTCTTCCTGCCCCGGGAGAATTTGTACTTTCCTTCGCGGAAATCCTTGCGTCAGGCCATGATTTGGCAGAGGCGGGGGAATGGCCGGTGTTGTTGGTGGTGAGGGAGCAGGTGGTGCTCCGAGGCTTCGGAGCAGGGTGAGCACTTTGGTTTGTAGTTCTTCCATTTGGCGAACACGCTCCTCCAAGGTGGTGACGGGGGCGGAAGCGGCTTCAGCTGTTAGCGACACGTCCATCAAAGAGTGGGAGCGTGCGGGTTCGTCGTGTCCGCCGAGGGAGGAGTCTTCCGTGGTGCGGGTGCTTCTCTTTGCCATCAAGGCTGAACTTGGGAAGGGCAATGCTTGCAATCTTGTCCCTCGAAGGATGTTGGGGAAATCGGTTCCCACAGACGGCGCCAAACTGTTGTAGAGTAACTCGATACCTCGGTCGGACCGGTTGTTTCTTGGACCGTCTTAACTCACGGAGGGGTCGAGCGCGCACACAGTCAATGAAATGAGAAGTTGACACAAGGTGTGATGACATGGAAAAACCCCTTCAATGGGTAAAAAACCACGTGACCGGGTCTGTGCCGGTCAAATTCAACTAGCTTCTGGTTATTGCAGTATGTTTGGTGAATCGGGGCGACAGGCCGCTCCCGTTACAACTTGGGGGAAGAGAGAAAGGTTATGGCTCCCCGCGGGCAACAAACTGCGTCGCAGAAGTGACTTAGACATTGGAGTGCGCGGGATGATCCTGGTGCTCTAGTGCTTGTGGCGGCACGCGCTTGCTGGCGACGGATGTCTTCTTCTTTTGGCTTCCTTGAGGACTTGAGCGTTTTTCTGCTGACAACGTGCTGGTGGAGCGCTCGTAGCCGCTGGTGGCCGTTGGAGGTTCATGACGACTGGAGGCCGACTCGAGGGAGGAGGCAGGAGACACCTGAGGAAGAAGACGACCAAGAGAAGAGAAAAGTGTCGAATGAAGAGGCCCTGTGGTCCTTTTTATAGCCTCCAGGGGAGGATCATGGCGGGCCCCACCACTAAAGTAGTGAGTGGTTATCCTCCTAATCGTACGGAGAGGAGAGTCTCCCCTCGATCGGACGGTGGGGAGGTCGTCCACGGTGGCGGGTCGCCACGGCGGCGGAGGTGGCCGACCGGCCTGGTGGTCGGCGGTGGCGGCCTGCCGGGGACCGGCGGCCAGCCGTGGCCGGGCCGCCGGCGCTAGGCGACCGGCCGCGGCTAGGCTGGCCACGGCTGGTCGCGGTAAGGCCGGTCGTGGCCAGGCCGCGGCTTCCGCGGCTCGGCCGGCGGCCTGCAGTGGCCGGGCCGCCGACGGATAGGTGGTCGGCCGCAGCTAGGCGGCCACGGCTGGCCGCGGCAAGGCCGGCCGCGGCCGGGCGCGGATAGGCTAGCCGCCCGGCCGCAGCTAGGTCGGCCGCGGCTAGGCCGGCCGTGGCCGGGCCGCGGCCAGGCCGCCCGAGGCTACCCGCGGCTAGGCCGCCCATGGCCGGCCGCGGCCAGGCATGCGTCCTGTCGCGGCTAACCTGCCGGCCGCGGCCAGGCCGCCCGAGGCCGCCCATGGCCGGCCGCGGCTACCCTGTCGGCGAGGCCCGAAATGGGGCCGGCCGCCTGTGGTGGTCAGGCCGCCCGACGGCGGCGGCGGCCCTCCTCCATGGGGAGAGGGAGTGGGTCCCACCCCCCATGATTCTCTCATCATGAGAGTTCATGGGGGGATGACCCACCCAAGATCCACTTTGGAAGGAGATCATGGGGGGGGGGGGGGGGGGGGGTTCTCCTATAAATAATGGTGGAACTCATCACTAATTTACATTGTTTTTCTGTATTTCATGGGCATGATTTTAAGAATTTCAGTTAACATTAATATATATATTTAGATATGTCAGTCAAATTTTATTGGAACTCATTGGCTTATATTCTCAAAGAAAAGAAAAAGAATTTTCATTTATTTTCTTGGCTGTAAAAAGTCATATTTTCGCTTATACGCCTCAACTTGTGAGTTCTTGTAGTATCTAACTTATCTTTATTTATTTAGATATGAATATTATCAGTGCAAATAAGAATTTATTTTTTATTAATAATTAATTTCAAGCCGACACCAAATTGATTCAAGTCGGATCGGAATCATGTCAATTTCGAGTAAAGCGGGCTTGAATCAAAATTGATTTCGATTTCGAGCCGATTCCGAGTCAAAAATTTCGATTTTGAGCCGAGCCAGAATCGATCGAACTCGACTGTATATCAGGTCTAGTTTAATCTTAAGGCACCCTTAGGGGGGATAAGAGATTTTACTAAATTTGAGTAAAACTTAGAAATTTTCAAAAATAATTGTTGACTCGAAAATTTAGTTTCTTGTGCTATTGCTGATGATATTAATATTCACCCATCGCTAGTAATAAATTATGATAAGTATAACAAAATGTTTTTTAGAGCTTCAGTTGAAACAATGATTTTATTCTTCGGAGATAAATGCATAAAACAATGATTTTAATAGAGTTTTGAATTGAGTCTTACATGAATAAAATCCTTTTTTGTTTTTATATTGGTCTTTCTCCCAAGGACCGGTCCTCTATAGTTTATCTTGCCGCAAATACGACTTTTAGCCTCCTCCTAGATCTACTCCTCGACCTAATCGTTGTACACAAGGTGACAAATTTCTCTATTGTTCAAATAAAAATGAAAAATTACAAATAAAACTGAAAATAAAGACTCCCTATACAGTAGTGCTCTGAAGGAAATGGAAGATCTCCAAGTATATCCTCGGAGTTAAATCACACAAAGATCTCCTTTTCACTCATGATTGCAAGGACGGTGTTGGGGAGTGCTCTGAATTCATCGATGAAGGCTCAGAAAGTACGTAGGAAATAAAGCTTCAGGAAGTGTAACCTTGGACAATGAAAACCTTGGCTTTAAATAGACTTCGGCAGATAACGCCAGCGATATTGACATCGCCAGCGATATTGATATCGCTTGACGAAAGCATGATGTGCTGAAACATGACCCACACAAAGAAGATCGTGGCAGTTGAGGCGGCGATTGTGGATGATCGTTATATTATCACCCGCGGTATTGATATTTCCCATCAATATCGACTGATTCATGCACGTTGTGGCCTGGTTTGTGGGGCGTAGCTTAACATATTTTATCGCCTTGCGATATTAATGTCGCCTGACGATAGAGTTGAACCGTCTTCAATTAAGAAATCATATGTCATCAAGTTCCATCTCTTCTGCCATCAACCCGCCGCCGCCTCTTCTATCGCCAGCGATTGTCATTATCACCCGCGATATCACTTATTCCATATATAGCTTTTCTACATTTCTCCGCATCACACTCATAGGGGAATTATACATGTTGTTTCTACACACTATAAACATATATGATCAAATAGATAACATGATTTGTTATTCTCAAATAAAAAAATATGGAATGCATGCTCTAACATAGGGTGCAAGCCCTAGCGCTCGGTAGGGGTTATTGGCCCGGGACGGTCTGACTTGGGCCGTGAACACTGTGGAAACTTTCAGCTCCTGTTTGGTAGTCAAACAGACTTGGATTTGTGTGAAATTTGTTTTGTTGGAATTGTCCTGTCGAGCCGAGACAAGGTTATCCGCACTACAGGGTTATCCGCAATTTTTCGCGCCTTTTAGAAATACGTCTTGGTACATGTATTTTTTTTCTATAATAACTTTTGTTAAACACTTTTCCGAGCGCCTGCACAAATATTAGAGTGTGCTTGCATCCGATGAGATCTACAACTTTCGTGAACTATGCATGTTTTTGTGCGCGCTTAATTTGCGTATGCTTACGACCAATTATTCGTGCGCTTACTTTTGTGTAAACCTCTTAGTGTTTGAGTCTTTTGTTCTTGTTTTGTGTGTGCATCTTTTTTGCTTTGCATGAAGCGTTAGCGTCGGACTGATTTTTTTCGGGGCTATCGGGGGTCTTAACGATGTTCAACATGAAAGTTATTCGTAGGCGTTAACCACTTTTTGTTATTGCGCAAATGAGGAACTCTTGATGGTTCTAGATTCTGGTAGTGCCCAAGCTGCGAGTCGCAATTTTGATGGTTATTGTGTGTGCGTGCATTAAATTTTTGACATTTGTGTGCATTGCGAGCGTGCAATTGAAAGTAATTTTAAATTAAACAAGCACTCCACTAATGGAGCGAATTTTAGTTGTATTTCTCTCACCTAGTTTTAGGTGATGGATTAAATGCAGTCGTACGATCTGACATCCTATGGTGGAGATGATTTTGCGGAATACTGCAGTATCTATAAATATTGTTGTATTGTCAAATACTGCAGGAACCAGCAGTTTGATTCACACGAGCACCTTGATCTTAGGTGAGAGAAACACACTTATAATTTTTTCCCACTAATGGGTGCACCATATACAGTCAACATTCAAGCAATAAAGCTGAAAATAGAAAATAGTCACCATAAACTTGAAAATAAATTTTGGGCAATGTTATAAGCACACTGATTATGACTATTCACTGCCAAATTATAATAACACACAAACATACTATATTTTTTGTTTTTGCATACTTATGCTACATTTTTGATGATAATTGACTGTCTTCCCATAAAGACTATGAATCAGATAAGATCCAATTACTTTATTAGTTATAATTTGCAAAATATGTTGAGTAATTACTTATTTCAATATGCATGAGAGAATATGAGTTTTACAAGCAATTCCATCGATGATAGGTTTCTTCTGGGAAAACTTGGAGTGGTGCATATATAGAATCATTTCAGAAGATTACGAAGGACAATCTCTTCCCCAAGAGCTTATTTTGGATGTTCATGTACACCTATTTGCAGTGGTGGATCCAGGAAATTGATAATGAAGGTGCACAATTTTTTTTAATGAAATAACACAAACATTTATTATATTTTTTTAATTTAAGAAACACTTTTTTTAGAAATCCTTGAAGTATCACTGTAGTGTTTATTGAATATCAAACAATGATCATGCTACTCTTAGATGAACTCTGGAATTACAAAAAAATTAAAATAATTATAGGTCCACATTGAGGAATCAGAGAAAAGAATTACCTAAACCCTAGATCTTGACTTCACAGAGCACTACAACATTATACACATCACTACATTAGTATAATTGAAATTGTACATTTCGAAGAAGGAGACTATGATTGTGCTAAACATTTTAGATCAAACTATGCAAGACGTAATTTAATAGATGATGTTTGATGGGTACCCCCTAATTTATAGAGGATTATCTTAACTACCGCGCCGCCGGATCCCATTACCGCGCGCCGGATCCAAACCACCGCGCGCCGGATCCAAACTCCCGCACATCGGATCCCAACTCCCGCGCGCCAGACCGAGCAACCACCGCGCGCCGGATCCCGCAACCGCCGCCGCCGCCATTACGAGCGGGAGGCGTCCGACGCCTGACCACCCATGGTCGCCCCCCCCCCTTTGCGGTCGGCGGCCGCAGCCGGCCGCCCCCTTGCGGCCGGCGGCGGCGGCCAGCCGCCCATCGCCGGCCGCCTCCGTGTGGCCGGCGGCCGCGGCCGGCCGCCTCCGTGTGGCCGGCGGCCGCGGCCGGCCGGCCGCCCCCACCGGTCGGCCGGCCTTGGCCGGCAGCCCGGGACCGGCCGCCTGCAGCCGGCCGCCCCCTCCCTCGGGCGGCCGCCGGCCAGCGTGCCTCCTCCGACCATCATCGTGGGCCAGCCTTCCCTCCACCGTCCGATCGCGGCGGGCCATTACGGCCCTTTGATCGCCACGAACGATCACGGCCCTCCGATCCATGATTAACCACCGTAATCACCATAACAACCTTGAAAATCCTATATAAGCACCCCTGATAGTTCATTTGAAGGGATCCTCCTTCATTCTCTCATTCGCTCTCTCTCTCGCTCTCTTCATTTATGCTTCTCCCCAGAGCTTCTCTCTCTACGCTCCTTCTCTCTTCCTCTTTCACTCACTAATCTGGCAGGTTCTCCTCTAAGCGCCGCCCAAAGAAGAAAGAGTGAAGTGCCGACTAAGGCGACCCTCCTCACTCTGAGGGATAAAGTGCAAACATCCTACGGAGCGCAAGCCTGAGGAGCAAACATTCAAGAAAGAGGCGTGTCAGAGTGCACGAACTCCTAAGTGGTGACATATCACCCAAGGAGAGCTCTCTCAATCCCCCAGTATTTGTAACGAGACGCGGCCTATCGACCTCACATTCTCTCTACAAGAACACTGTAACAGAGGCAAATAGTGGATCTTGGCTGGCACAGTCCCGACCACGTGGTTTTTTCCCCTTTCCGGGGTTTTCCACGCTAAATTTGTGTGTGTACAATCTCTTTTTTTCTACTTTGACTGTGTGCGTACTCGATCGCCCAGGGCTAAGACGGACCGATCCGGAACCGGTCTACCGAGGGCATTGAGCGAACCGCAACAGTTTGGCGTCGTCTGTGGGAAGGCATTCCCAGCAAGCGTGAGAAGACTCAGAAGTTTGTCAGAGCGTGAAAGAATGGACGGAAAGAGCACCCGAACGACTAGGGGGTCGATCCGACGTGAACAGGAGGATCATGCTGCGTCGCAGTCTCTAGCGAACACGCTGCCGCAAGAGGCCTTCGCAACGCCTGGAGCAGCGCCGCCCGAAAACGTGGCGCCCCCGCCAGATATCCAGGTCGAGATGCTCGCCCTCTTAAGGCGACTCGCAGGCCCCCACGTGCCCGCAGGGGTCCCAACTCAGGAGAATCTACCAGTTCCACCAACAGAAGGCCAAAGGGCCGTTAAAGAAGAATCCGAGTCGTCAAGGCATGACATCACAGAGCATCCCGTTCGCCACATCAGGGCGGCAAGAATCGCCCCCCTCTGTAGCAATTAGCAACAGCAGGCCCCATAAGAGCCAGGCGCAAGAATGACTCGGGAAGCATTTCGCGAAATGTTTGAAGAGGAATTTGGACCCGTCGGCCGACGAGCAATGGCGGCGCGACGCCCCGCTCGGGAGGCATCACCCTTGGATCCCGAGGTACTGGCCTATCCCGTCCCTCAAGGATTCAAGATCCCCCACGTTGAGACGTACGACGGAGTGGACGATCCTTGGGAGCACATCAACCACTTCTACACGATCCTCCACCTCTACAACGCGCCCGATCAAATGCTTTGTCAGGTCTTCCCTACCACCCTCAAAGGGCAGGCCCGCACTTGGTTCCATTCCCTCCGAGAGGGGTCCATCAGAAACTTTCCCCAGCTGAGCCAGCAATTTCTCGATCAGTTCATGGCCAACCGCAGGATCACAAAGGATCCATCCCACCTCTCCGGCATCCGGCAGAATGAAATCGAGACCTTAAAAGAGTTTTTCTGCCGATTTACTGCTGAAGCGATACAGATCCTCGGGGTAGACCCTGAGCTCCTTCGAGGGGTCTTCCTCGGGGGACTCCGTCCAGGCGGATTCTACTCCGCTCTAATGCGGGATACTGTCCCCAGTTATGTAGATCTGGTTCACCGAGTGGATGCTCAGATAGCCTTGGACGGGGCCATTGAGGCCCACCGTCGACAGTTTGAAGGAGTCCAAAAGAGGAAGAAGCAGCAGGAGCAACCCTCTGGAAGACGAATAGAGAGGCGCGACGAGAACCGTCATAACGAGCATCGCAATCAGGAGCCCCGGAGAGGCCAGGATTACAGGCCTCCCTGGACTTACACCCCTCTCAACACCACTCATGCCAAGGTCCTACATGCCATTCAGGACGATCTGGCGCTCCAGAGGCCAAGGGCGCTCCCGCCCAACCCAAGGGCTGATACATCAAAGTACTGCGACTTCCACCGAGGAACCAGACACATTACTGAAGAGTGTGTGAAGTTGAAAGATGAGATAGAGCGTCTTGTTCGATAGGGGATGCTCGGGCGTTTTCTGCAAGGATATGTGTAAGAGCAGCACAGAGGCGTGCCTGCGCGGAGGGAAACGCCACCTGCGCGTCGAGAAGCGCAGGGGGGCGGGCAGGTCATCGGGATTGTGGAAGTCATCACCGACTTTCCCTTTCTCGCGGTCAACTCCATCGCCGCTCCCTAGGAAGACAAGGCGGCTAGAATAATTCCTACCATTGGCTTCGTCGAGGAGGACCTCCAGGGCCTCCGTACACCGCACCAGGACCCGCTAGTTATTATAGTAGAAATTGGCAACCCCAGCTTCTGCGTAAAGCGAATTCTGGTGGATAACGGCAGCTCGGTAAATGTTATATTCATGATTGTGTTAACCAGTATGGGAATCCAAAGGCAGAATCTTCGTCCAGCATCAAGCCCCATTTACAGCTTCAACGGGGCACCCGTGTCTATAGTAGGCACCCTCACCCTTCCGGTGACACTAGGATAATTTCCAAGGCAGGTTACGCACGACATACAGTTTGTGGCAGTCGATACAGAATCACCCTACAACTCGATCTTTGGTCGCCCCCTCCAGACAGCTTTCCAGGCAGTTCCGTCAATCTCGTACCTCGCGATGAAGTTTGTCACGCCTGCTGGAGTTGGGGTCGTCAGGGACATCCAGGACATGACACGCTCATGCTATCTGCACCAAGCGCAGCCAGAGGCCGTCTCAGGAACCAACATCTACCGCATCTAGAAGGCCGCTCTGGAGAAGAGCCAGAACCGAGGCGAACGCGCCTCCCAAAAACATTTCTTTATATCTAATCACCTAAGGACAACTATAAAGTCACGAGGAAAACCATCGTGCACAAACTATCCTGCTTACAACATTTTCCGCTTTCATACTAACTCTTGCCATGCAGCAAACACGTCAGAAGGACATCTCATCCCTCAGACCCTCCTGAGGCCAGGATCGTCTGTTCCTCAAGGCGGTCTTGGATCCATCGACATGCGACCCGCTTGGCGGTTCGAAATCCATCATCGTGCAATAGCACGACCAGGCTAAAGAAAAAAAAACTCATCTCTTTACATTTATATACTGTGATTGTGATGTCACTAACTCCTAAAACTTGCAGGATCGATTTGGAATCCGTCCCCTGGGGTCCGTCGAGCAACTGTAGCACGATTGTCTCGATCCCCCTACCGCGGTTCAAAGGTTCGCCCTTTACCCGTCAAGCGGATTGCGACGTCTTCGGGAATGAGCACCCCCAGTTGACCGCGGCCCATAGCGCGACAGCCTCGGCCTAGCAACAGGTTGCGATGTCGCCTGGGGACCGAATACCAAGTCCCACGCAGACTGTAGCATGGTGGCCTCGTCCTTTCTCATATGGCAGAAATGCACACTCTTCTCCTACGGAGCGGGTCGCGACATCGTCAGGGACCAACTCCCTTAGTTGTGCGCAGCCCACATCGCGATAGCCTCGACCTCACTCCACCGACCAAAGACCCGGCCTTCGCTGTGTAACACCTCCCCTGTAAAGACCATATAATATGGGTCCGGCCGGGGCCCCACAACATACGGACACCACAGCTTTAGTATTAAAAGATGATATGAAACTACCCAAACTCAAAACTCCAGACAAACACAGCGGAAACATAAAACTAAAAGACAGAAGTTATCCACTAACAATAGAGTATCGAAATGGCCTTAAGGCCTTACACAATATAAGTCCAAAATATAAAAGTGCCAAGCACTCCTAGGCTACCTCGGCATGCAAGCCGGACATGATCAAACAACATCAGCAAAATAAGGAAAAGAAACTAGCCAAGCACAACAACACTTCATGAGGCTTAGGGCTTTTCGCCCGGCGCGCTAGCTCCTGCATGCGATCCTTGCCCTGTAAGGATTTGAAGAAACGTGGGTCAGCAAAGGCTGACCTCTACTGTGTAACAAACACATCTCCTCCCGGCCATCCCTAACGGACCCCGGGGTACCACTCCACCTGCAAGTTAACACTTCGTATACCAAAAGAGCATATATATTAAAGCGGTAAACAGGCTTGGATGTCTCATACATCATACACGTTCTCTATGTTTTGTACAAAGTAAAAGGGGCCTACTATGCAACATGAATGCAACCCGGGTTTCACCCAAAGCACCCTAGCTCGTATGCATCTAGCACAACATCAAACATTGGGTACTTCCGTTTCCCCATTGGCTTAAAGCCGCAAACAAAAGGGAAACACCATGTCCCCAACAACACACAGGCCGTCACACGAAACCTTGCAATGGCCCCACCCGCACATGGGTCTTAAATCCCGGGCTTGCCCGCATATTCTGACGTCGCACGTCAGGGTTCCGTCTCACACTGACCGATTCTAAGAAGCCTTGCTGGACCCCACCCGCTCGTGGCCACATTGCCCGGGCTTGCCCTCCGCTCGGCATTCTCGTCAGTCTCACACAAGAGCTAGTCTCGTCGGGACACTTTCCCCACATGACTTGCACGTCACGGGATAGCCAGCCGACCACAGAGACCTAGCCGCACCTTTGCACAGCACAAAACAAGGTTTCCCCCACCCCAATTACCATTCGCACCGTGTCTTTCCCGTGCTCCAAGTAAACCATCTACCGCACAAAGCGGAGCTAACCTCGTCCGGTTCCGACTACGAGTACTCACTCAAATATAAGGGGGAAAACGCATACATACAACGGCGTATTGCCGCAACGGATTTTCTACCGAAGCTCGCTATGCAACATCACCGGGTCGGACTATCGGTCGCGACCATGGCTTCACCCACAATGCCTAATCCGCTAACGGAGCGGATCTCTAATGCAAGCATGCCGGGATGAACACGATCAACCCGGAGGTTCCTTTTGAACCAAGGCTACACGAATCCCTCTCATTTGAGAGATCCGGTGCTCAAAACACGAAAGGAAGGGGATGCTATTCATGCATCCTAAATCCTAAAAACCGAGAGGAGAAGTGTCGTTACCTTCCGTCCCCTCTTCCTAGCCATGGAGAAGATTTGCTCGGTTGAACACCACCGCAACGCTCCCACCTTCGCGGATCTGAACTCCGCTCGCGAAACGGACCTCCGAAGCTTTGCCGGCGGCCGGAACTTGGCCTTCTTCCTCCTCCTTGCTCTCCCTTCTCTCTAGAATCAAGAGAGATAAAGCCCTAAAGAAAAATGAGGGTTTCAAACCCTATTCCCGGCCTTAAACCGCCCAGGGAGGCCCCCCACCGTTGGATCTTCCAAGGAAAAGAACGAATGGCCACGATCGGAACCTAAATTAGAAAATCTGGGCCGAACACGGGTTGCAACACGGCCGTGTTACCCATTCGCCGTCTCGATCAATTCGAAAACCAGCACACGGCTCCTGACACGGCCTTCGACACGGCCGTGTCTCGCTCCACACGGCCGTGTCGTGACCCGTGTCACGACACCCATTTTCAACATTTTCAGTCAGAGAATTACACTGCCTTTGACACGGCCCTTGACACGCCCGTGTCACCTGGGACACGGCCGTGTCCGGACCCGTGTCATGCCCCGTGTGCAATATCTCAGAAAAGTTTCAAAACTGCCCGACGCTACACAGCCTGGGACACGGCCATGTGCCTGGCCGTGTTCCATACTCGACTATCGTCGACCTTAATATGGTCGACCACACGGCCATCTCGAGGACCGAGCTCGTCACGGCCGACACGACCTCCGACACGGCCGTGTCGGGACCCGTGTCACCTGCTCCACAAAAATAATCTTGGCCAAAAGCGATCCCCGTCGCTCCTACAACATTTTGGGACGTTACAATTCTCCCCCCCCCCCCCTTAAAAGAATTTCGTCCCGAAATTTAAAACATGGAAAGAACACAAATTCTAAACGATACCTGAGGAGAAAAGCTCGGGGTACTCCTCCAGCATGGCCTGCTCTCGCTCCCATGAGAGCTCCTCGCAGCCACAATTGTCCCAACGGACCTTTACGAGTCGGACCTCCTTGTTCCGCAGTTGCCGAACCTCCGAATCTTCTATCCCGATAGGACGTACTCGCGTCCTCAAGTCTTCCTCTACGGGCGCCGTCGCCGGTTCCATCACCACGCTGGCCTCTAACAAGGCTTTCCTCAAGACGGAGACGTGAAAAACGTCATGCAAACTGCTTAGCTCCGTGGACAACGCCAACCGGTACGCTGCCTCTCCCACTCGCTCGATGACCTTGAATGGTCCCAAAAATCTCAGACTCAGCTTCTTGAGTCGGCAAATTCGTGAAACGCCTTTGAACGGCTTGATCTTAAGATACACCCAATCGCCCACCGCAAATTCCACATGTCTGTGGCGAGCATTGAAATACTTCGACTGCCGATCTTGAGCTACCTTCATGCGCTCTTGGATGGTCTGCACTAGCTCACTAGCGTCGGCTACCACTTCTTTCCCCAAAAGCTTTGTGTCTCCCGCCTCTGTCCAAGACATCGGTGTTCGACACCGCCTC
This sequence comes from Platanthera zijinensis, assembly GCA_039513925.1. Classification (NCBI taxonomy): domain Eukaryota; kingdom Viridiplantae; phylum Streptophyta; class Magnoliopsida; order Asparagales; family Orchidaceae; genus Platanthera; species Platanthera zijinensis. The sequence goes on from CM077082.1 coordinate 43,617,189, forward strand.
CCATAAAGAGCTTCATATGGCGCCATCTTGATACTAGCTTGGTATCTATTGTTATACGCAAACTCCACCATGAAGAGGTGATCCTCCCACTTCTTGCCGAAGTCGAGAGTGCACATCCTTAGCATATTTTCCAAAGTACGGTTCGTTCTCTCAGTTTGCCCATCGGTTTGAGGATGAAAAGCCGTACTGAACTTGAGTTTTGTGCCCAAGCTCTTCTGCACCAACCGCCAATCCTTAGACGTGAAACGTCCATCCCGGTCGCTGACTATACTCTTCGGAATCCCATGGAGTCGTACAATATTGCGGACGTACAACTCCACCAACTTTTCCACACCGTCCTCCTTCCGGTTTGGGATGAAGTGTGCCACTTTGGTCAAGCGGTCCACAATCACCCAAATGGCATCATTACCCTGCTACGATCTAGGCAACCCATGCAAAAAATCCATGGAGATGTCATCAAATTTCCATTCGGGGATTGGAAGAGGCTTCAAGAACCCGCCCGGCTTCTGACACTCGGCCTTCACCAAGGCACAAGTTTGGCACTGACTCACACACAAAGCTACGTCCCGCTTCATCCCAGGCCACCAATAGGACTTCTTCAAGTCCAAGTACATCTTTGTACTACCTGGGTGAATGGAGTACTTGGTGAAGTGGGCCTCAAACATCAACTCCTCGCGGAGCTTGCCGAACTGCAGTACACAAATCCTTCCGCCCTTCCTCAGAACCCCATCAACCATCTCCCAGGCGCTACCCTCGCCCTTAAGAGCTTCCTCCACGAAGGGTTGGAACTCCTCATCCACACGGGTCGCTTCCCGAATACGATCGCATAAGTCATTCTGCATCTCAATCCAGTTTAGCCGAGCCACGCTAGACTCGCCTCTTGCCACACATTCCAAACCAAGGGACTCCCAGTCCCGCCTTAACCGCTCATCGTGAGCTTCAATCCAACTTCCTTGCCCCGAGTATTTCCCACTCAAAGCATCCGCCACAACATTGGCTTTTCCTGGCGTGTACTGAATCGCCACCTCGTAGTCCCCAAGGAACTCGACCCACCTGCGCTGCCGCATATTTAGGTCCTTCTGATCCAGGAGATACTTCAGGCTCTTGTGGTCCGTGAAGATCTCCACCTTCGCACCGTAAACGTAGTGCCTCCACAGCTTCAAAGCAAAAATTACCGCCGCCAATTCCAGATTATGGACGGGGTAATTTCTCTCATGAGGCTTCAGCTGCCTCGACCCAAAAGCTACCACACTGCCGTGCTGCACCAACACGCACCCTAAACCGCATCCAGATGCGTCGCTGAAAATCTGAAATCTTTCGGTCCCCTTTGGTAGACTTAGGATCGGTGCCATCATCAGCCTCTCCTTCAGGGTTTCAAACGCCTGACTGCACTCTTGAGTCCACACGAACTTCTGATCCTTGCGAGTTAGCGAAGTGAGGGGTAGAGCTATCCGCGAAAAGTTTTCCACAAACCTTCGGTAGTACCCGGCTAGTCCAAGAAAGCTCCGGACTTCCGCCACAGTCCTCAAAACTGGCCAATCTCTGATGGCTTCCACTTTCGTTGGATCTACCGCCACCCCATCCCCACTAATCACATGGCCTAAAAACGCCACCTTCTCCAACCAAAACTCGCACTTGGAGAACTTCGCATAGAGCTGGTTCTCTCTCAATACTTGCAACACTGTCCTCAAGTGCACCTCGTGCTCCGCTTCCGACTTGGAATACACCAAAATGTCATTGATAAAAACGACGACGAACCTGTCCAAGTATTCGCGAAACACTCGGTTCATCAAGTCCATGAACACGGACGGAGCGTTCGTCAACCCGAACGGCATCACCGAGAACTCAAAATGACCATATCTCGTACCAAACGCTGTCTTGGGTATGTCTTCGTCACGAATCCGCAACTGATAATATCCGGACTTCAAGTCCAACTTGGAGTACACCACCGACCCCACCAACTGGTCGAAGAGATCGTCTATCCGAGGAATCAGATACTTGTTCTTGATTGTCAATTTGTTCAACTCTCGGTAGTCTATGCATAAACGCATACTACCATCCTTTTTCTTTACGAATAACACCGGCGCACTCCACGGTGAAGAGCTGGGTCTGATATACCCTTGTTCCAAAAGCTCCTGCAACTGAACCTTGAGCTCGACCAACTCCTTTGGTGCCATCCTAAATGGTGGACGTGACACCGGTCTAGCCTCGGGCACTAACTCGATGGAGAAATCAATCTCCCGCCGAGGAGGTGCTCCCGGTAGCTCCTCGGGAAAAACATCTCCAAACTCCGCCACCACGGGCACTTCCCCAAGAGACAGCCTGGAAAGGCTAACCTCCAATAACTCTACTAGAGCTACATCTCCCTGGTTAACAGCTCGCACTAGTTGAAGTGCCGAAACTAGGGAACAGGCCACTCCATGCAGGCCCTCAAACTTGACTTCCGCTTGCCCCACGCCCCTCAGGGTTACCACCTTGGACAAGCAGTCGATACTGGCACACTGCTCTACTAGTCAGTCCATCCCCAAGATCACATCGAACTCGGACAATGGCAAGATCGCCGCTACCAACACGAAGTCGACCCCCTCAAGACTCCAACAAATCCGGCCTCTAGCCCTGGTAGTCATAGATGACCCATTGGGCATGCGCACCTTCAACTCTGAGTCCGTTGAGAAGGACTCAACTCCAATCCTTCGGATGAAACTTTCCGCAAGGAAAGAGTGCAACGCCCCCGTATCAAAAAGTACCCTAGCGGGGTACCCAGATACCAATACGAAGCCTACACACATGCAACAAACATAAAGGCTCGAAAGACAGGAATCTAAGGTGCAGGTTGAACTCTCGTACCTGTCACCACATCGGGTTGATGGATTGCTTCCTGCTGCCCAAGGTTGTAGGCCCTTGGCTACACTGGTTGAAACCAGGAAGCACTCGACCCCGCCATCTTCCCTTTCTCTGCGGCACTGGGGCCGGAGCGCACAGTCTGCTCCTGCCTTGGCTCTTGCTCAGCGCCCCCTTGGGTACAAAATCCTTCTATGTGACCTGGCTTGCCACAACTGTAACACGTCTGCGGTCCCTTAGAGCGTGACCCTCCGGACGTCCAATTACTTTTCTCGCCCGACTTAAACGGGGGAGGCTTCTTCTTCCATCGGCTCCCTTCCGCCTTTACATGGGACTGAGCCGACTTCTTCTCTTCCCCCTGCTTGGGTGTGAAACCCTTTCGGCGCTGGGATCGCTCCATATCGCTCTCCAAAATTCGGGCCGCCTCCACCAATTCTTTGAAGCCCGCACACTTCATCGATATGAGGGGTTGTCTTAGATTCTCCCTCAATCCGTGGTAGAAGAGATTGTCCCTCTCTTCATCGTCCGCCATGGTCGTCCCCGCATAACGACCCAATCGAGTAAATTCCTGAACATACTCATCCACTGTCTTGTCTCGCTGCACAAGATGTAGAAACTGCCTCTGGAGGGCTAACCTTGTTGATGCGGGAATGTACTTCTTCAGGAAGGCATTCCCAAACTCCTCGATGGATGGTGTGCGTCCTGGAAACTGCCGACCACTGTGGCTCACCCACCATAACTTGGCATCTCCCTCCAACTTAAAGGCTGCGAACTCTTCCTTTTTCTCATCTGGCGCCTCTGCCGCCCTTAGAAGCTCCTGAATTCTAGCCCACCAATCCTCTGCATCTGTGGGCGTACTGATTCCCTTGAAGGTTGGAGGGTGGAAGCCCAGAAAGTACTTCATCTGCCGGTCCCCCTGCCCGACAACCACTCTCTCAGCCTGCGGCTCCGCCCGCCTGGCCTCCTCAACCTACACGGTCGCTGCCATGACCGGGCTAGCAGGAGTTGCTACCTGAGCAACGGGAGCTGCTACCTGAGCTGTCGCTGCAGCCTGGGCCGCCACCATCGCTTCTGCAAGCATACGGCAGAAGTCAGCCGGTGTGACCCCCATCCCTAGCGGACCTTACGTCGTCGCACTACTTGCCGAGAGCTCTTCTCTTGGCCTCAAGGTCCCAGCCTCGTTGCTTGCACTCTAAACACAAGCAAGAAAACGCAAATCAGTCTCTAATTGCAAGACTCGAACACAAGGACACTCATGGTCCCGCGATACTCTTATGTGGATAACTTCTTATACGCGACTCGACTTATACTTTCGACCGCGAAACTTCTCATTGGAACGCGAACCTGCCTCTGATACCAAATTGTAACACCTCTCCTGTAAAGACCATATAATATGGGTCCGGCCGGGGCCCCACAACATACGGACACCACAGCTTTAGTATTAAAAGATGATATGAAACTACCCAAACTCAAAACTCCAGACAAACACAGCGGAAACATAAAACTAAAAGACAGAAGTTATCCACTAACAATAGAGTATCGAAATGGCCTTAAGGCCTTACACAATATAAGTCCAAAATATAAAAGTGTCAAGCACTCCTAGGCTACCTCGGCATGCAAGCCGGACATGATCAAACAACATCAGCAAAACAAGGAAAAGAAACTAGCCAAGCACAACAACACTTCATGAGGCTTAGGGCTTTTCGCCCGGCGCGCTAGCTCCTGCATGCGATCCTTGTCCTGTAAGGATTTGAAGTAACATGGGTCAGCAAAGGCTGACCTCTACTGTGTAACAAACACATCTCCTCCCGGCCGTCCCTAACGGACCCCGGGGTACCACTCCACCTGCAAGTTAACACTTCGTATACCCAAAGAGCATATATATTAAAGCGGTAAACAGGCTTGGATATCTCATACAACATACATGCTCTCTATGTTTTGTACAAAGTAAAAGGGGCCTACTATGCAACATGAATGCAACCCGGGTTTCACCCAAGGCACCCTAGATCGTATGCATCTAGCACAACATCAAACATTGGGTACTTCCGTTTCCCCATTGGCTTAAAGCCGCAAACAAAAGGGAAACACCATGTCCCCAACGGCACACAGGCCGTCACACGAAACCTTGCAATGGCCCACCCGCACATGGGTCTTAAACCCCGGGCTTGCCCACATATTCTGACGTCGCACGTCAGGGTTCCGTCTCACACTGACCGATTCTAAGAAGCCTTGCTGGACCCCACCCGCTCGTGGCCACATTGCCCGGGCTTGCCCTCCGCTCGGCATTCTCGTCAGTCTGACACAAGAGCTAGTCTCACCGGGACACTTTCCCCACATGACTTGCGCGTCACGGGATAGCCAGCCGACCACGGAGACCTAGCTGCACCTTTGCACAGCACAAAACAAGGTTTCCCCACCCCAATTACCATTCGCACCGTGTCTTTCCCATGCTCCAAGGAAACCATCTACCGCACCAAGCGGAGCTAACCTCGTCTGGTTCTGACTACGAGTACTCACTCAAATATAAGGGGGAAAACGCATACATACAACGGCGTATTGCCGCAACGGATTTTCTACCGAAGCTCGCTATGCAACATCACCGGGTCGGACTATCGGTCGCGACCACGGCTTCACCCACAATGCCTAATCCGCTAACGGAGCGGATCTCTAATGCAAGCATGTCGGGATGAACACGATCAACCCGGAGGTTCCTTTTGAACCAAGGCTACACGAATCCCTCTCATTTGAGAGATCCGGTGCTCAAAACACGAAAGGAAGGGGATGCTATTCATGCATCCTAAATCCTAAAAACCGAGAGGAGAAGTGTCGTTACCTTCCGTCCCCTCTTCCTAGCCATGGAGAAGATTTGCTCGGTTGAACACCACCGCAACGCTCTCACCTTCGCGGATCTGAACTCCGTTCGCGAAACGGACCTCCGAAGCTTCGCCGGCGGCCGGAACTTGGCCTTCTTCCTCCTCCTTGCTCTCCCTTCTCTCTAGAATCAAGAGAGATAAAGCCCCAAAGAAAAATGAGGGTTTCAAACCCTATTCCCGGCCTTAAACAGCCCAGGGAGGCCCCCCACCGTTGGATCTTCCAAGGAAAAGAACGAATGGCCACGATCGGAACCTAAATTAGAAAATCTGGGCCGAACACGGGTTGCAACACGGCCGTGTGCCTGGCCGTGTTACCCATTCTCCGTCTCGATCGATTCGAAAACCAGCACATGGCTCCTGACACGGCCTTCGATACGGTCTTCGACACGGCCATGTCTCTCTCCACACGGCCGTGTCGTGACCCGTGTCACGGCACCCATTTTCAACATTTTCAGTCAGAGAATTACACGGCCTTTGACACGGCCCCTGACACGCCCGTGTCACCTGGGACACGGCCGTGTCCGGACCCGTGTCATGCCCCGTGTGCAATACCTCAGAAAAGTTTCGAAACTACCCGACGCTACACGGCCTGGGACACGGCCGTGTGCCTGGCCGTGTTCCATACTCGACTATCGTCGACCTTAACATGGTCGACCACACAGCCATCTCGACGACCGAGCTCGTCACGGCCGACACGGCCTCCGACACGGCCGTGTCGGGACCTGTGTCACCTGCTCCACAAAAATAATCTTGGCCAAAAGCGATCCCCGTCGCTCCTACAACATTTTGGGGCGTTACACGCTGCGTAGTAGGTTGCGACGTCGCCCGGGTCTTCGGGGCGCCACGCCTCAGCAAATACTAGGGTCCATCAGCCACTACTCAAAAGTTGAGATCATACATACCGCATGGTTCATCGCCTCCAAAGAAGAGGATACCCTCTTTCCTTTCACCACCTGCCGCACCGTAGCCTGCGCTAGGAAGCCTGAGGGGCAGAGGACCCCAGGACCTCAAGATCCGCATCATCCGGCTCGCCTCCCGCTCTATAGCTGCAAGGGGCAGCTCCCTCTAAAAGTACATCCTGTTGCATCAGAAGGCCAGAACCCGCCTCCTCAACTCCACAACCTCCAAGCACTAGCCTCCTCTTCTTGTCACAGGAGAGAGGAATGGCGGCACCACGTCCCGAATCAACAGACAGCCCGCATAGCAACACACGCTTCTCATCGACGAAAGTAGAAATGCTGAACAAGATATTCCCCATCTCTCGGGGCTCCACAAAACCAAGGACGGGAGTAAACTCCCGCTCGTGTCCTCTAGGACAGCGGCAACGGTTCAGAAGCACACTCCACACCTCTGACAATCCACCTGGGTTCTTTACATATCCAAACAAGGTATTCCCATGGCGACGATCCGCCCGGGTTTCGAACTCCAGCCACCGCTTGTTGCTGAAGACATCCATGTGGCCCCCGCTGTCAGCACGTACCTCGCACCAATCCTTGAAAATATCCAAGGAAACCCTTGATCCGTGCTCGTGAAAAAATGCGATCAACCTTATGATCCGCGTCATCCCAAGAGGGGTAAACTGCGACACAGGAACGCCGCAGAACTTCAGAATCTCGGCAACTTCCTCGCAAGCCAGAAGGCGAAAGGCGCACCGAAGAGACGACTCGCAAAGGGTCATCCAGCCACGCAGAGGGTTTTGCACCCGCTCTTCAGGACTAGGGATCCGCACTTCCAAATCAGGGGGGCAAGTTGAAGCGCCTCCTCCAAATAGCTACGTGCTCGAGGGAGAGACTCGAGCGCAGCCGCATAGGACGGCTCTGCGCGCACCGCTTGGAAACCTGAAAAAACAGAAAAGTAAGGTCGGTAAAGCAAGTCCGAGCACGATTAAATCCTAAACGCGTGCCCGATCTCCGAGGATCGAGTCACACGCGCGTGTCGCGCACGGCTCCAGCCCACGCTAACATTGTGCTCTAGTGGGAACTGCAAAGAACGCACACATTGAACCCACGCATTCGAGCCACACACGTGCACAAAGCACACACAAAATCAGCCCGCGCATGCACACCCCGCATGCATAAAGCACCGCGCGCGGGAATTGCCCGTGTACGCACGAGCACGCACGTGCGCCCGGACAGCGCGCGAGCGAGCGGCCGCACCGCCCGCGCCCTGCGCGCAACTGAACCGCGCGCGGGCACGCGCCCACACCGCACGCGGGTTCAGCCCCGCCCTCCCCGCGCACGAGTTCAGCCTCGCGCGCGGGGGCTCCGCGTGCGGGTCCAACCCTGTGCGCGCGCGCAACGCGGGGTCGAACCCCGTGCCCGGACGCACCGCCTACGTGTGTGTGGCGCGAGGGGCCTCTCCCCTCCGGCGTCGTCCTGGCCCGGACCTTTCCATCGATCAGAGTCTCACCTTAGCACTATCGCCGTCGCCACCCATCTCGGTGTTTGCACCCGTTTCGGCCATCGCCGCCAAGCCCCGTCGCAAAGAAGAAAATTCCCGCGCTTTCCGTTCGCTCCAAGACGAGGGAATTTTGGGAGCAAATGATGGGCACCCCCTAATTTATAGAGGATTATCTTAACTACCGCGCGCCGGATCCCATTACCGAGCGCCGAATCCCATTACTGCGCGGCGGATCCAAACCACCGCGCTGCAGATCCAAACTCCCGCACATCAGATCCCAACTCCCGCGTGCCAGATCGAGCAACCACCGCGCGGCGAATCCCAACCGCCGCCGTCGCCATTACGGGCGGGCGGCGGGCGGCGGGCGGCGCCCGGCCACCCATGGCCGGCCGCCCCCCTTTGCGGCTGGCGGCCGCAGCCGGCCGCCCGTGGCCGGCCGCCCCCTTGCGGCCGGCCGCCACGACCGGCCGCCCATCGTCGGCCGCCTCTGTGTGGCCGGCGGCGGCGGCCGGACGCCCATGGCCGACCGCCTCCTCGCGGCCGACCGCCCCCCTCCGGTCGGGCGGCCTTGGCCGGCCGCCCGGGACAGGCCGCCTGCAGCCGGCCGCCCCCTCCCTCGGGCGGTCGCCGACCGGCGCGCCACTTCCGACCACCATCGTGGGCCGGCCTTCCCTCCACCGTCCGATCGCGGCGGGCCATTACAACCCTCCGATCGCCACGAACGATCACGGCCCTCCGATCCATGATTAACCACCGTAACCACCGTAACCACCTCGGAAATCTTATATAAGCACCCCTGATAGTTCATTTGAGGGGATCCTCCTTCATTCTCTCCTTCACTCTCTCTCTCTCTCTTCATTTCTGCTTCTCCCCAGAGCTTCTCTCTCTACGCTCCTCCTCTCCTCCTCTTTCACTCACTAATCTAGCAGGTTCTCCTCTAAGCGCCGCCCAAATAAGAAAGAGTGAAGTGCCGACTAAGACAACTCTCCTCACTCTGAGGGATAAAGTGCAGGCATCCTACGGAGCGCAAGCCTGAGGAGCAAACACTCAAGAAATACGCACGTCAGAGTGCACGAACTCCTAAGCGGTGTCCTGTCACCCAAGGAGAGCTCTCTCAACCCCCAAGTATTTGTAACGAGGTGCGGCCTATCGCCCTCGCATTCTCTCTACAAGAACACTGTAACAGAGGCAAATAGTGGATCTTGGCTGGCACAGACCCGACCACGTGGTTTTTTTCCCTTTCCGGGGTTTTCCACGCTAAAGTTGTGTGTGTACAATCTCTCTTTTTCTACTTTGACTGTGTGCGTACTCGATTGCCCGGGGCTAAGACGAACCGATCCAGAACCGGTCTACCGAGGGCATTGAGCGAACCGCAATAATGTTATTTAGAGCAAACACACATTTAGGAACCTATGACCAAATCTGAAAATAATTTACTAACTGTATTGATTTAGATTTAACAATGTAGTTGTAAGAATATCATGAAAAGAAAAATCATTTTTTGTGTAAAAGTGTAACCATTAACATCTCATCCAATGATAAATAATGTGAATAGAATACCTAAAATTATCCCAGACCAAAGTTTGATTGTTGATGTTTCCTGCAATGTGAGACCTCTCGGTATTTCCAGATCTGTTTCCTACAACCTGTAGGATCGCTGAATGGAGATCTTTTGAAGATGAAAATGGAAGATGACCTTGTTGGTGGTCTGGATCTAAAGACAATTGCTTGTTGGTTTTTCCCAGTTTTTTGGTTCGGATCCCATGAACCGGAAATTTAGGTTGGGTTTATTAAAACATGGGGATATAAATAGGTGGGTTTCTGTTCACGGGTGGTTGAGATCCACATTTTGGAGAACCGCCTGGAGCTGTCCGCCTGAAGGTTTGGAGGAGCCACTTGGAGGAAGCCGCCCCTTTCTCTCTCTTCTCTCTCTCGCTCGTGCACTCGGAGGGGCCGCAGACCTTAAGTGTTGTTGCCAGTCTTGGAAGAGGTAGCCACCGACGTTGAAAGAGGGTGTTGTCACTGGGCTTGGTGGAGTCTGTTGCCGGCATTGCAGTGAATGCTTTTTGGAGTGGAAAGGCCTGGTGTCGACAGCGTGCATGAGTGTAGTTAGCCTCGCCGGTGGTTTCTCTCCGGTGGCAGCGTTGTTCTCCGATGGCAGTATTGTTCTTTGGTGGTGGTGTGGTTGAATGTCAGACTTTGACATTGAAGGTTCGTCGGACCATATGCGCCCATGAGACAGATTGTAGTCCAGATCTCCTACTTTCTCGTGGATCGTGCTTGTCCAGCGAATCCGCGTGTATTTCACCGGACGGTTAAATTTTCTCATGTATTTGCATTTATAATTTCATTATATATATATATATATTATGTGTTTATTTTTTGTGTTCTTATTGCCTGTAAATTTTATAGTTATGTCTATTGTGTAGCAGATTTTACAATAAGTGGTATGAGTGTCAGGTTCCGAGTAGGTGACTGATTGGACGTTCTGGTTTTAGGTTTGCGTCAACGGTATATGACGACATCCGTCCGCTCCCTATTTTCCCAGATCTGATCCGTGAATTAATCAGATTACCTAAAGGTACTATAGACATCTATGACAACGAAGAACACGGTGTTGGCCAGATATTTGGTGGAGAAGTTTGACAGTAGCGGGAACTTTCGCTTGTGACAGATTCGGGTCAAGGATATGCTGGTTGAGCAGGGGTTGATCCAAGTGTTGCGGGGGCCTGATTTTTTGCCTGCTCCGGTGAAGGATTCTAAGTGGACGGAGATAGATGAACACGCCACTAGAGTTATCAGGATGTGTGTCGATGACAAGGTGATGTTCAATAGACTTCTGAGCCAACTGCATGTGGTTGTTTTGACTCTACAAGAGCAAGTCGTTGACTACGAGACTGTTGCTGAAGCAAAGATTGTACGACCTGAAGATGCAGGAAGGTAGTAATAACCTGCAGGAACGCTTCAACATATGTTCAATGGACTTCTGAGCCAACTGCATGTGGTTGGTGTGAAGGTGGAGGAAGAAGACAATGCCTTATTGCTTCTTACCTCGCTCCTGACATCGTATAAGCACATGCATACCACTTTATTGTATAAGAAGGATATAGTAGACGTAGAGCAGATCATGTACGCATTACTGTCAAGTCAGATATTATCAGACCCCACAACTGAGGGTGAACATGCTTTGGTAGTAGGAGGACAACGTGGGAGGCAGTTTGAGAAGGGATTTGGGAGTGTGCGGTCTGGATCTGTTTCAAGGAAGGCAGTGACCGTCTACTATTGCAGGCAGAGTTACCATATCAGGATACATTGTCCATAGCGTGAGCAGATTTCTAGGGAGTCCAGGGTGCGGGCAAGGTGGCGGAAGCTACGACAAATGATAGTGATGTGTTCCTCCTCATCACTGAGAGTCCTCGTGACTTAGATAACTAGATATTAGATTCTGGTGCTTCGCATTATATTTTCTCAGATGCATGGATATTTAGTTCGCTAGATATGATGACTGGGTCGGTTTATCTGGGTGACGACTCAGCATATGAGGTCACGAGGATAGAGAAAGTGGACATCAGGATGCATGATGGAGCCATGTGTAGGCTTGAGTGGGTACACCTGGTACCCAAGCTACGTTGGAATCTGGTATCGCTGGGTAGACTAGACTCTAAAGGATGCAGTTTTCCGGCAAGAGGTGGAGTTTTGATGTGATGTGAGGACACACCATGTTCATGCAAGCTATTGTGGTAGTCTTTACCGGCTGATGGGGACCACAATGCGAGGTGGTATGCCCATGATTTCTACAGCCAATAGAGTTGATGGTCGAGGTGGTGCAGGTGATCGCTCTTCTGGTAGTCTGATTAGGTGAGTCAGATTTACCGTTCCAGTTGCACTGACATTCAGAGGTTGAGCCCGAGCATGGATGAGTTGATTGGAGCAGGTCTGCTGGCACCTCAGGTCCTTGGTGTGGTGCTTAGTGCAGTGTTGCTACATGTAGTGGTGCCTAGTGCAGATTGTGCTTTGTGTAAGGAGTGTTTCGTCCAGATGATGGTTCCGGATCCCAAACAAAGTTGATGGATTGTTGGTTTTTCCCAGTTTTTGGTTCGGATCCCATGAACCTGAAATTTAGGTTTAGGTTTATTAAAACCTAGGGAAATAAATAAGTGGGTTTCTGTTCATGGGTGGTTAAGAGCCGTATTTTTGGAGAACCGCTTGGATCCGTCTGCCTGAAGTTTTGGAGGATTTACTTGGAGCTAGGAAGTCACCCCTTTCTCTCTCTTATCTCTCTCGCTCGTACACTCGGAGGGGCTGCCGACCTTGAGTGTTGTTGCCAGTCTTGGAGGAGGTAGCCGCCGGCATTGAGAGAGGGTATTGCCGCCAGGCTTGGTGGAGTTTGTCGTTGGTGTTGCAGTGGACTTTATTGGAGTGGAGAGGCGTGGTGTCGACGACGTGCGTGAGTATAGTTAGCCTCGACGGTGGTTTCTTTATGGTTGTGGCATTGTTCTCTGGTGGCGGTGTTGTTCTCCGATGGTGGTGCGGTTGAATGACGGACTTCGACGTTGAATGTTCGGTGAACCTTGTGCGTCCACGAGACGAATTGCAGTCCAGATCTCCTACTCTCTCGTGGACCATGTGTGTCTAGCAGATTCACGTGTATTTCATAGGACGGTTAAATTTTCTCCTGTATTTACATTTAGATTTTCATTATATATAAATTATGTGGTTGTTTTCTGTGTTCTTGTTACCTGCAAATTTATAGTTGTGTCTGTTGTCTACCAGATTTTACAACATTGCCCAGATCTGACTTTTCGATCCTGGAGAGAGCGGAAGTAGAAGCTCTTGCTGGTGTGTCTCGACCCCTTCACAAAATTTGAAAGGTGATCCCTTACTCGGCGTCGATGGGAATCTAAACTCAAAAAGGGATCACTGTGCTTTTCCTCTCCAAAGCACCGAATGGAGAAAAAGAATAGGGACTCTTGCAATTGTCGGTGATGAGTTGGGAAGAGAAGGCGTTGGCCGCCGAGGGAAATGGCAGATGGACAGGATCGGGAAAAATAATGGGGGCCAGTGTCCCTCGACACCCCCTCTGGATCCACCCTTGTATGGTCAGATCAGGAAAAATAATAGGTAGGCTAGTGTCCCTCGGGTCCCCCTTTGGATCCCCCCTTCCTATTTGCTATGTTAAGAAGAAGGTATCAAACTTCGGACCATGTGCAACGGAGCGTGAATGATTACTGGGCGACAAGGTGTTGGTTGCCACGTACGAAGGTGATCACAACCACGAAAAACCATCACTGGTAAATGTGCGTAGCTTCATTAGTCAGAGCTTCGATGTGATGGCGGTTGAAGTTGTAGTGGCGGTTAGAGCTTCGCAACAGAAGGATATTAATGAGCTGTGAATCTGAACTGTGGCCAAGCTATGAATATGGGCCATCTGTGGGAATATTGTAGCCACCTTACATTAATGTCTATTAAGAATACTAAGAGTCATATTAATAAAATGTAATCAATGCAATCTGGGGTGTATTATCAATTTAAGAGTATGTAATCTCATTTAGTAACTAATGGAATGAACGGCCTTATAAATCCATTTTCGCATTCCTCTCTATCATTATTCCCATTTCGTATAAGTTCGATCTAACAATGGTATCATTGCGCTATTTGATCAATCTTATTATTACCTATGAAAAACAGTAAGCAATGACATTGTCACCTCCAACAAAGCTAAGTGGGAGAACCCTTAAAAGGAGAGCTCCCAAAAAGGTGAGAAATTTTTATGTGGGTTACTCTCACCTATCTTTTAAATGCAAGATTAAATAAAACTATACGATCTGATATCCTACGATAGTGTTGTTTTCACGAAATAATGTAGTATTCTAAAAATATTGTCAGTGTTGTCAAATATGATAATATTTCGATCAATCATGTTATTTTTATAGGAACCAACGGTTTGATGTGCGCAAGCACCGTGATCTTGGGTGAGAGTAATGCAACCAATAATTTCTCCAAAAGGGTTGGGGTTGTGATTTTTGATGTGCGCTTAAAGGAGTGGTAGTGTGTTATAGACTTTTTTTTTGTTTTTAATAGGGGCGAGCAAGAAAAAACCGCAAACTGTCAACAACGCACAAACCGCCAGCACCGCACAAACCGCACTGGTTTTTAAACTACACCACATAGTTTCAGTGTGGTGCAGTTTTGAAGTTTTACCAACCGAGCACGGTTCGGTGCGGTGCAGTTTTTGGATCTTGAAAAACGCAAAAATCGACTACACCGACTAATTATATATTTTTATTTTTCATAAGCACGCGACATATCAAATACAGCTAAATAAAAGTATAAATTATTAATTAATAATAACAATTAACTAATTTTATTAGTGCATATAGTTAGGGGTGGAGATTAACCCCGAGCCCGGTTGCCCAGCCCGGGTCTGAGCCCGATTAAGTTTGGGTCGGGTTAGGCCCTGGCCTAAGGGGACTCACAAGGCCCCCATTTATGAGTGAAGCCCGGCCTGGGTATCAAGCTGGGGCACACCCCAACAATTTGAATACAGGGGCGCTGCCCCAACATTAATTAATTGTTGGGGGCTGCCCAACAATTAAATTTGGGGAGTGACCACGACTTTTAACAGCTGGGGCCACATGACCACAACATTTAATTGTTGGGGCACGTGACCCCAAAAACTAAATGTTGGGTCCATGACCCCGACAATTAAAAGTCGGGGCCATGCCCCAGCTCTTTTATTGGCAACTGCTGTCAATTTTAGGGGGAGCTACCAGACCCGGGCCTGGCCCGGCCTGATTGGGCCTAATCTGATTGGCTCCCCTCATTCCCCTTTTTAAAGAGGGGTCTGGGCCCGGTTTGTTCGAGGCCCATCCTGTGTCTGGCAGACAAAAGCCCCGGGTCTAAAATGTCCAAGTCCGACCTGGGCCTACTGGGCTTTTTTTGCACGCCAACATATTGTTGTTTTCTTGTTTTTCTATTTAGTTGTTTTCTTGTTATAGTTTATGATAATATAACTCATATAATTAGATTCTTTCTCAAATTTTACATCTTAATTAACTCACATTATCTTTTTTGCATTTATATATATCGCATGCTAAAAATCGCACTGAAATCACATCTGCACCACAAAAAACCACAGCAAACCGAGATAATATCGTGCCCTTGCGGTATGATTTTGCTCTAGCCAAAACCGTGCCCCTGCAATATGGTCACAATTTCGACCCAAACAACCCCACCAAACCGCCCAAACCGCACCACACACACCCCTATTTGTAGGACGTTTATTGATCATGTGTTTAATAGTCATTATAGGTGTGCTAAGGAACGGTGGAGCTTGTCTTACAGAGCTGTATGACAGCAAGTTTATATGAAGAAGTGGAGAAGAGCCGTCCTGTCCGCGGTGAAAGTTGCGCCTGCGAGCTATCTTTGTCCAACTCACCTAATCTCAGAAACCCTAAACCAACCAATCTTTCTATTCTTAGCCTTCCTCATCTTCCTCACATCCCCGACTCCCTCTTAATTTCCATTAATCCCCTTCATAACCGCAACCACCTGCTAATCCCCCCCACCCCACCAGGCCCGCCGGCGGTCACCTATCTCCATGGCCGGCCAGGCGGCTCACTTATTCGTCCTCCTCGCTGCTTCCGCCCTAGCATTTGTCTCCGCCAACGACCTTAATGAGGGCGCCGTCCTTCTTCAATTTAAATCTAACCTCTCCGGCGGCGAAGAGGCCCTCCCCGGCTGGGTGCCCAATGCCGCCCCATGCGCCGGCAACCAGACAACATGGGCCGGCTTAATCTGCCTCAACGGCCGCGTTAGGGGCGTTCATCTTGAGGACAAAGGCCTCGACGGCCGCCTCGATGTCCGGCATCTCGGTGACCTCGGCGGCCTCCGCACGCTTAGTTTTATGCGGAACAAGTTGGAGGGGCCGATGCCGGACATCAGCAGCCTCGGCGCGCTGAAGGCGGTGTACCTTTCTGACAACAATTTTTCCGGCGAGATCCCTGAGGCCGTTTTCGCCGGCACGCGCTCGCTCAAGAAGGTTTTCCTGTCGAGGAACCGGTTCTCCGGGCCGGTTCCGGCGTCGCTCGCGGCGCTGCCGAAGCTGCTTGAGGTTCGGCTCGATCACAACGAGTTCGTCGGCCAGATTCCGGCGTTCAGTCAGCCGGCGCTGGTAAAAGTCGATGTTTCGTTCAATAGCTTGGAGGGAGCTATTCCGGAGAGGCTTAGCAAAATGGATTCCACACTGTTTCTGGGTAAATTAGATATTAAAGAAATGTTAAACATTCAAATCTTCCATTTTATTCATATTTATTATAGAATTTTCAATTCCTTTAAATTTTAAAAAAATGTGTAGATAAAATACCTACTTATAAAAAAAATGCACTTTCTAACGCTCCCAAACTTTTGTGCATAAGGAAAAAATGAGTGACAAACGGAGTATAACATTCGGGATTTTCGAGCGGCGGGAGTGTCGTCGCGTCGGGACAATGTCGTGGTCAAAGTATTGTTGCGCGGAGCACCAGGGGTGTTGAAGCCGAGAAATTCTCAACCTCAGAAATCGGACAAGGCAACCTGAAGTTACTAGTCGACCAGTCGGGGAGATGATCTCTGGTCAGGAAACAGGAACGAATTGCGCAAATAAGACCCCAGGTCGCTACGGCGGGAAGGTCCCACCACGTACCCAGTTGCTTAGGAGAAGCAACCCCTTCTCAACCAGATTGGCCGAGCTAGGTACGAAGGAGGCGAGCTGAGCAATAACGAGTCAAGGACAGTTGCTGGAACTCGTGAGGGCTCAGGCCGAGAATTGCTTGTCCTTCCTTCGTACCCCTGGGGTCCTATTTATAGGGAAAACCAAAGAGAGGGGGGGGGGGTCTTACTTATACCCCACCCTGGCGAGTTGGCGACTTCCCTGGGGAGCTCGCCTGGAAGAGGCGAGCATCTGGCCATAGTCGCCACCTGGCGAGTTGGCCTGGGGAGCTCGCCATACCCGCCCGAGCCTCCTGCGGCCCGGGGTGCTGATCTGGATCCCCGCCTTGCCTTGTTGACTTTGACTTCTGATGACCTGGCGGTGGTAGAACCCACCCTCGTCGAATACGGGTTGTACACAATCCCCGCTCTTTTTGGGCGACGTAGGAGCCCGGAAAGAAACATCCAACGCTTATTCGGCGAGTACCTCTACCGAGTATCTGGACAGCTCGCATCGTCGCCTGCTGGTAGAGTTGTCTATAAATAGGGGGGGCTTCGTTTTTGAGACGGTCCTTGGAGCTCGCCGAAGATGTCGGGTGCCGAACAGCTGTTGAAGGACAATCTCGCCGCCCTGTCGGGCCTCCTTGGTATAGCCAGGCCGAAAAGACCGCGCGAGGATGATCCCACCGCCTTGCCCCCGCCGAAGAAGAAGAAGACAAAGAAGGTCAAGCTGCCCGCCACTACGGTGGTCGGCTCGCCTCCACCGGCGCACCAGGTCGCCGCGGCGACTGACAATCCCGTGGTGTCGTCCGACACCCAGAGGGTGTTGAACGACCTGGGGCTCGATGACCTCACTGGGTCGACCCGGGGTAGCCCGCTGGAGAACCCGGGGGTGACCGAGGAGCTCGCGGGCGTGAAGGAGTCCGCGGCGTCTCAGGCCGAGGTCGTCACCTTGACAGGTCGCTATCTTGAACTCTTCCCTGCTGGGTTGTCGTCGCCACTTTGCTGACTTCTTTCCTTATGCAGATTCTCCGATAGCCGCGGATGCGGCACTTGATGTTGTCCCCCTCAGCTCGGCGCCCTTACTCGCTCTGGCTGCCGATAGGCCGTTCAAGATCGCCCGCACGGTCAGGATAGGCCTTAGCTCGGGGAAGGCGTCTGGGGCGGCGTTGGTGAAGGACCCCCCGCCTGGGAGTAAGGAGCTGTCGGCGAAGGCCACTCCTGCCGAGTCATCTGGGCCGGTGCGCGAGGTTCCTCCGGCGAATACGGCGGCCGGTGTTGTTGCGAGCGGCGGGAAGATACCCCTGGTGAGCGCTCCATTGCCGCCGCCGCCGCCCGCGGTCGCCACTCCTGGCCAGACGCCGAGCACCGGCTTGCCCCCTCCGCCGCCTCTGTCTGCCCTGCCGAAGGACCATCCGCGACCTCCTCCGCCTCCTGCGCCGAGGGCTCCGCACCACCCTGCGAGCTCATCTCAAGCTCCGCCGTTGGTGAAGAAGCCGGAGAGGCCGCGGCCACCCTACTTTCCTCCGCGGGTTGGAGATCCTGACTACGTCGGCCAAGGGTCTGGAGGGCGCGGGCAGGGCAGGCCTGCCGATCTTCCGAGTAGTTCTTCGGGGCGGCGAGGTACTTCCGGGCGACCTCCTTCGCCGCGCCGATCCCGATCTCCTCGTCGTGGTGAGCCTCCTACTACTGAGTACCGCTCTGCTTTTTGCTTTCTGTCCTGACGCTCTATCTTCCTGCTTTGTCAGATCGCCCGGCGACCTCTGGGGCGACTTTCCTCGACGCTATCGGGCTGTCTGGGAGCGAGTATCGCCAGGCCGCCATTCGCGCTCACATGGAGTTGGAGAGCAAGTTTGACCAGCTCGCCATCTGTGACTCTCACCGACGTATCTCGGCTCTGGAGGCGAGGATGGCCAAGGTCGAAGGGCTCCAGTCGACCTTGGAAAGCTATGAAGCTCGCTTTCACGTGGTCAAAGAGAACGACCGCCAGCTACAGCTGAACAACCACCGTCTACAGCTGGTACTTGACGAGCTGGCCGGCATCCGGGCGAGCATGGGGTCTGCTGGGCGCCTGGCGAGGATGGAGGAGCAGCTCAGGCTCGGCGATGATGCGACAGCGCTGGCGACGGAGCATTACCGGCGTGCACGCGAGATCGGCTGGGCCGGGCGACATCCGCACCCTCCTGAGCGGCCGAGGGCGCCATAGTTTTTTATTTTTTGAATGTAACTCGCCTTGTGCGACTTGTACTTCTGGACATCTATTTCTAATTTGATTAATTCATGTGTGCGAATATTCCTGCCTCTATGTGCGCGCTGTTATTTTTTGACGTGCCGAGCTTTAGTTTACTTGATAATGTCGCAGGTTGATCTTCATCGCGCGAGCTCGCTAGATACTCGCTGAGACGGCTGACCCCCCCCCCCCTTCTTGGGCTTGTCATATCTATAAATAGGAGGGGTAGGTGGGTCATAAAGCGTATTGCTGTAGCGACCTTCTTTCCTCCTGCCGAGTATCTGAACAATCAACTCGCCGCCCTCGTTGCTTTCGAATCTCGCCATCATGGTCGGTGACGATGCCAGCGCTCGCCGACAGGCCCACGCAATTAACTTCGCAGATGCGGCTTTTAAGAAGTCCATAACCACCGAGAAGGAACTGGCGACTTTCAAGGAACGCTTCCTGCCCGAAGGATACTCGGCAAGACTCCCCACTCGCAGCGAGCGCCTCAATACCCATATTGAGGGTTCGCTTGTAACGTCGCTGCGTCACTTCGACGCGGGCCTGCGGCTACCCTTCTGGCCGGAGTTCTGCGAGATCTTGCGCTACTTCGGGATTGTCCCTGCGCAGATCAATCCTAATGGTGTGGCGATCATCATGGGATTCCTCTGCTTCCTTCGGGAAGAAAGGATCGCTTTCGACCTCTCCGTCTTCCGCCGCATCTTCGCCTTTGCGGCGACCTCGGAGGGGGTCATCTTTTTCAGCAGCCATGTCTGCACCCTGGTCGGGACCGCGAACAAGGTCCATCGCTGGAGCGAGCAGCTGATTGTCGTCCATGGCGACTTCGGCGGTGTTCTCGGCAGGCCGCATCAACCGGCCGATGTCGCCTTCCTTCCCCCCATCCTCGAAGGAGCTCGCGAGCAGCTCTTTGAATACTTTCGCGGTCGGCGTTTTGACGTCATCTTCTGGCGACTAAACGTCAACGTGCTCGAGCCAGTCCACCCTAACGAAAGTATGCCGAACTCGAAATGCGCCCTGGTTACTCGCTCCCCCTTTTGCCGCTGAAGCTAACTTTGTCGCGTTTTGCAGTCTCCAACGAGCTTCCGGAGAAGCCGCTTCCTTTGGCGAAGGAAGCCGCCGCCCCGCAGTCGGATTCTCGCCCTCCTGCCGACGTTGGGGAGAAGAAGGCGGTCAAGGGAAAATCGCGGGTCAACTCGCAAGGTCCCGCGAGGAAGAGGGCGAAGACCTCGTCGCCGCGATCCGTCGATTGCCGGTCGCCGACGGGCGCCCAGTCGCCCCATTTCCACCCCAACTACGGCCTCGGGCAGGGGGTGGTGGACGTCTTCGGTCGCCCGCTCGTGACCTGGTCGGCGGGGGAGAATTCGGTGTCGCTGAGCACCAACCTTCCGTCCTGGTCGACTGACTGGGAGGACAATGGGGAGGCGTTCGCCGTTCTCCACGCCATCTACGGTCGGGCCGACGCGGAGTCCGTCATGGAGCTGACCCCGACGGAGCTCGCCCATCAATCGGCCTGCGCGCTCGCGCGGTCTGCCGAGCTGGGCCATTATTCGGCGAGGAAGCTGTTGGAGACGACCGATGCCCTCAAGGTCGTCTCCAAGAAGGCCATCGACCTCGGCATGCAGTCAGTCCGCTGGAGGGACTTCGAGGTGAGCTGTCCCTGGGTGGGTTTTGTTCGATTTGTTTCGTTTGATAGATCCTGACGTCGACCATTTCGCAGGCTGCCGAGATAGAAGCGGCGAAGAAACTCTCTGAGTGCGAGGAGAAGCTCGCCGCCTCCCAGGCCGAGCTGGAGGCGGCCCAAACTCGCGCAGCGGTGATGGAGACGAGGCTGGTCGCTGCTGAAGGACGGCTGAGCTCCTCAACCCCGCTACCTGAGGACCCGGCGCGAGTGGTGAAGCAATCTCGCGTACTCTGGGAGGAGAGATCCTCTGTTCGCCGCGAGATTGCGCGGGCGGCGGGGAACGTCATACTCGCGCGCCTTAGGCTCGGGGGTCAGCTCGTCGAGGGGGAGAAGCCACTCACTGTCGACGAGCTTATTCCCGAGCTGCTCGTCGAGGGGACTGTCCCGCCGTATAGCGCGTCGTCGCCGACCAACTCCACTGATTCTGACAGCAGCGGAAGCGGCAGCGGCAGCGGAAGCAGCAGCGGCAGCGGAAGCAGCAGCGGCGAGAGCGCAGAGAGCGACGACTTTGCGGATATCGGTGATGTTGGTGATGATGAATATCGGTCTGATACTGGCGACGACGTGTTCTAGTTACTCGCCGATATTCTTTTTGTAAACCAAATTTTTGACTTCGTGATTTATACAAGGTTTTGGTTTTTGCCTTTCTGACTGGATGTTACTCGCTAGGCTCATAGGCTCGGAGAGGAACACTCGCTAGGTCGCAGGGGGATGGTCCCGACATCGACCATCCGCTCGCCGGGACCTACTCGCCCCTGCACCCGGATACTCGTGAACCTGCTGAGATAACCGCGCGGGTGGCGTGTGGGACATACTCGCATGCCCCCCGGGGCTCGCTTACTCGCGCGGTTCCAGCTCGCTTCCCCGCATGGGATCAGCTCGCCTATTCGCACGAGATCAGCTCGCCTACTCGCGCGAGGTCTGCTCACCTGCTCGCGTGAGACCTGCTCACCTGCTCGCGCGTGACGAAAACTGAACCGGGCTTAGTCGTCGAACATACCCTGCGGGCCCCTCATTCTCGTCATCGAGGAGATCGGCCGATTCCCGAGGAGGGGAGCTCGTGGAGATACCGGTCTTACGACGCTGCTCAACTCGAGGTCTTGAATTACAATCGAGGAGATCGGCCGATTCCCGAGGAGAGGAGCTCGTGGGGATACCGGTCTTACGACGCTGCTCAACTCGAGGTCTTGAATTACAATCGAGGAGATCGGCCGATTCCCGAGGAGAGGAGCTCGTAGGGATACCGGTCTTACGACGCTGCTCAACTCGAAGTCTTGAATTACAATCGAGGAGATCGGCCGATTCCCGAGGAGAGGAGCTCGTGGGGATACCGGTCTTACGACGCTGCTCAACTCGAAGT
The DNA here is from genome assembly GCA_039513925.1 of Platanthera zijinensis. NCBI lineage: Eukaryota > Viridiplantae > Streptophyta > Magnoliopsida > Asparagales > Orchidaceae > Platanthera > Platanthera zijinensis. Next base: position 43,639,265 of record CM077082.1, read on the forward strand.
CTTGAATTACAATCGAGGAGATCGGCCGATTCCCGAGGAGAGGAGCTCGTGGGGATACCGGTCTTACGACGCTGCTCAACTCGAAGTCTTGAATTACAATCGAGGAGATCGGCCGATTCCCGAGGAGAGGAGCTCGTGGGGATACCGGTCTTACGACGAATTACAATCTGCTCAACTCGAGGTCTTGGATCACAATCGAGGAGATCGGCCGATTCCCGAGGAGAGGAGCTCGTGGGGATACCGGTCTTACGACGCTGCTCAACTCGAGGTCTTGGATCACAATCGAGGAGATCGGCCGATTCCCGAGGAGAGGAGCTCGTGGGGATACCGGTCTTACGACGCTGCTCAACTCGAGGTCTTGGATCACAATCGAGGAGATCGGCCGATTCCCGAGGAGAGGAGCTCGTGGGGATACCGGTCTTACGACGCTGCTCAACTCGAGGTCTTGGATCACAATCGAGGAGATCGGCCGATTCCCGAGGGGAGGAGCTCGTGGGGATACCGGTCTTACGACGCTGCTCAACTCGAAGTCTTGAATTACAATCGAGGAGATCGGCCGATTCCCGAGGAGAGGAGCTCGTGGGGATACCGGTCTTACGACGCTGCTCAACTCGAAGTCTTGAATTACAATCGAGGAGATCGGCCGATTCCCGAGGAGAGGAGCTCGTGGGGATACCGGTCTTACGACGCTGCTCAACTCGAAGTCTTGAATTACAATCGAGGAGATCGGCCGATTCCCGAGGAGAGGAGCTCGTGGGGATACCGGTCTTACGACGCTGCTCAACTCGAGGTCTTGAATTACAATCGAGGAGATCGGCCGATTCCCGAGGAGAGGAGCTCGTGGGGATACCGGTCTTACGACGCTGCTCAACTCGAGGTCTTGAATTACAATCGAGGAGATCGGCCGATTCCCGAGGAGAGGAGCTCGTGGGGATACCGGTCTTACGACGCTGCTCAACTCGAAGTCTTGAATTACAATCGAGGAGATCGGCCGATTCCCGAGGAGAGGAGCTCGTGGGGATACCGGTCTTACGACGCTGCTCAACTCGAAGTCTTGAATTACAATCGAGGAGATCGGCCGATTCCCGAGGAGAGGAGCTCGTGGGGATACCGGTCTTACGACGCTGCTCAACTCGAGGTCTTGGATCAAATCCTGCGTCCTTGCATATTTTGGAGATTAAGTCCAGAGACATCTTGGCGAGAAAGAAACTCCCCCCGAAGGGACGCTCTTGATCCTGCCGAATCGGGGGATTAGTGTCCAGACCCGTTCCTCAGAATTCCTCTAGTTTGGAAAAGAGATGCGTTTGGGGAGACCTAGGCCGATATGCAAGGGGGGAGCTGATCTCGGCCAACCATGCAGAGGCTCGGTTTTATAAGAGTGCTTAAAATCCCGAAGCATCGTCCCATCGTCCGAACTAGGCTATTCAGTGAGAACGGGTTGGGGTCCCGCATCCCGATTTGACAGTGAAGGTCGTTTATAGGTACGATTAGGATGGGGGTGGTGTTCATCGAGGGTCCTTTTTCGAACGCGCTCGGAATTCACACACCTCCCTCCGGGCTCGTCCATACCCTTTCTTTGGCAGGTTATCCTGTCTTGCTGCTCGCTTGAGATCTTCCCCTTCTGGGTGTTTTACGAGGCCGGCCTCTCCTCAAGTCCGGGAGATCAGGGTGCAGATCTGTTCCTCGCAGGTCCTCCAGACGGAAGAGAGATGCACTCGGGGAGACATAGGCCGACATGCAAGGGGGGAGCTGATCTCGGCCGACAATGCAGAGGCTCGGTCTTACAAAAGCGCTTAAAATCCCGAAGCATCGTCCCATCATCCGTACTGGGCTATGTATGAGGAACAAACCGACCGCTGCCTCCCGAGGTCGACTACGAGGCGGACCATGGAAACACTCAGAAGGCTCGAGGCGCATTTAACACAAAAGAGATAGAGATCCCGCATCCTTTGTATATTAAGTATGTTTACAGAAATAGATACATGAGTTACCGCTACGGGTAAAATCTTTTCAAATCATCCCCGCTCCAGGTCCCAGGCAGCTGCTCGCCCGCTTGGTCTTGTAGGTAATAGCCTCCTGTGGCCAAGGCTTCTTGGACGATGAAAGGTCCTTCCCAGTTGGGATGGAGCTTGCCTACGGCGGCTCCCCGCCCAGCGGCGTCCACCTTCTTCATGACCAAGTCCCCTGCGAGGAAGTTCTTCAAGCGGACGTTTTTGTCGAAGTGTCTCGCCATGCGCCTCTTGGTTTCTTCCTGGCGCATGGAGGCTAAGTCCCGAAGCTCTTCCACATAATCTAGAGAGAGCCTCTGAGCCTCTTCATTCTCTAACCGCCATTCCTCGCTTCCGTCTTCGGCTGCGATGACCCTCGGACTGTGCACCTCAAATTCGACCGGGATGAGCGCCTCGGACCCGTGTGACAGCTTGAAGGGTGTTTCCCCTGTGGCTGAGTTCGGGGTGGTCCTGAGAGCCCAGAGGACGGAAGGGAGCTGCTCGGCCCAATTACCCTTGAGATTGGTGATCTTCTTCTTCAGCAAGTTGATGATGAGTTTGTTCGCGGCTTCTACTTGCCCGTTGCTACGAGGGTGATGTACCGAGGCGAACCGAAGGTCGGTTCCCAACTGTTTACAAAAGTCCCCCAGTTCCAGGCTGGCGAACTGCGGCCCATTGTCGGTGATGATGGCCAGAGGGATCCCGAACCTGCATGCGATCTCCCCCCAGATGAAGTTCTTGACGATTTGAGACGTGGTCCTGGCCAGAGCCTTAGCCTCGATCCACTTCGTGAAGTAGTCAACCATTACCAGGACAAACTTCCTTTGCCCGCTAGCTTGAGGGAACGGGCCGATCAAATCCATTCCCCAAATTGCGAAGGGCCACGGAGCGGTAATCGAGCGGAGTTGCTGAGCTGGCTGGAGCGCGAGGGGCGCGAAGAGTTGACATTGGGAGCATTTTCTGGAGTAGGCCTCTGCGTCCTTTCGGATGGTCGGCCAGAAGTAACCGTGCCTCAGAATCCTTTGCTCCAGGGTGCGGGTCCCGGAGTGACTGCCGCACTCTCCTGAGTGAATCTCCTCGAGGACCCGGGGAATCTCGAGTTCTGACAAGCATCGGGCCAGAGGGCCTGAAATGGTTTTGCGATAAAGCTCTCCGTCCTGCAGCAAGTAGTACGCGGCCTTATACCGGAACTTTCTTTGATCTTGCCCGTCAGATGGTATTCGGCCTGTTGCCAGGAACGTGACGAACGGATCTCTCCACGAGGCCCGCTGATCGATCTCCATCAACTCGCCTTCTTCGATGGATGGTCGAAACAACTCGATGGCGGTTCCCCCAGCCCGAGGGCCGTATTTCGCAAGATTGTCTGCCTCGGAGTTGCGTTCTCGGGGCGCGTGCTCGACGTGAAAGGATCGGAACCCCCCGATCAAGCCTTTGACCTTAACCAGATACTGCTGCAAGATGGGATCTCGGACTTCGAACTCTCCCCGAATCTGAGATGCCGCCACCATGGAATCGGTAAAAGCCCTGATATCTCTGATTGCCAGTTCCTTGGCGAGTCGCAAGCCAGCCACCATGGCTTCGTACTCTGCCTGATTGTTAGTGACCGGAAAATGGATCTTGACGGCTTGCACTATCCTGGTCCCCTGAGGACTAACCAGCACCACCCCGGCTCCCACGGAGTGTTTCCCTGACGCGCCATCTACGGACATCTTCCAGGGGACCGGCCGAGAGACATCCGTGTCTGCCTCGACCTCGGCCGAGAAGTCGGCCAGGAAATCCGCCACGGCTTGTGCTTTGATCGCGACCCTTGGGGGGTAAGAGATGTCAAACTCGCTCAGCTCCACAGCCCACTTGGCGAGCCTGCCGGAGTGCTCCACTCCGTCCAAGATACTCCTCAAGGGGTGGTCGGAGACTACCTTGATAGAGTGGGCTTGGAAATATGGCCGGAGTCGCCTGGCCGAAACTACCAGGGCAAAGACTAACTTCTCCAGGATGGGGTACCGTGTTTCGGCTTGCCTTAGCACCCGGCTCACGTAGTAGATTGGAAGCTGCTTCTTTCCCTCCTCTCGGACCAACACCGAGCTGACTGCTTCAGCCCCTACCCCTAGGTAGAGCAAGAGGTCCTCGCCGCCCTGCGGACCCTGAAGGAGAGGAGCTCGAGTCAGCTGTTGTTTGAGCTTCATGAAGGCCTCCTCGCACTCCGGGGTCCACTCGAATTTCTGGTTCCCCCGAAGGGCTTTGAAGAATGGGGAACACTTCTCTCCGGCCTTGGAGAGAAACCGGCTAAGACCTGCTAGCCTTCCAGTCAACCTTTGAACTTCCTTGGAATCCCTCGGGGACGCCATCTCCACGATGGCCTTCACCTTGTCGGGGTTAGGCTCCACCCCTAGGGGAGTAAGGAGGTGCCCTAGAAACTTCCCCCTTCCCGCGCCGAAAACACACTTGGCCGGGTTGAGCCGCATCTTGTACCTCCTCAGGGTGGCGAAGGTCTCTGTCAGATCCGCCACGTGCTCCACGGCGCTCTTACTTTTAACGAGCAGGTCATCCACGTAGACTTCCAGATTCCGCCCCTTTTGCTCTCTAAAGACGTGATCCATCATTCTTTGATATGTCGCGCCAGCGTTCTTGAGCCCAAAGGGCATCATCTTGTAGCTATAACACCCGTCGCTGGTGATGAAGGAAACGTCGCGACAATCGGGGGGATGCATCCGGATCTGATGGTATCCTGAAAAAGCATCAAGGAAACTCATCACAGGAAATCCGACGGCGGAATCAACCAGCGCGTCGATCTGAGGCAGGGGATAACAATCCTTCGGGCAAGCTTTATTCAACATTGAAAAGTCGATACATAACCTCCAGCCCCCTCCGGACTTCTTCACCATTACAACATTGGAGACTCAGTCTGGATACTGGATCTCCGAAACAAAACCTGCTTCCAGCAGCTTCCCTACTTCCTCTCGGATGGGTCCCGCTAGAGTGGCGGCGCTCTTCCTTTGCTTCTGACGGACGGGGGTCGTCGCTGGATCCAGGTTGAGGCGATGACAGGCAACATTAGCATCAATCCCTGGCATCTCGGCGGCGCTCCATGCGAAGACGTCCGCGTTTTCCTGTAGGCAGGCAGCTATCTCCACCTTCCCTTCCAGGGGCAAGGCTCCTCCGATCTTCAGCAGCTCCGGCTTTCCTCTCGGGGAGATCACCTCCACTTCCTCCAGCTCCTCGGCGGCTTGCAGGCCCTCTTCCTGCTCCATCATCCTTTCCAACCTTTCTGCGTCACCCATCCAGCTGATGGTGCTGACCGCATTCAGATAGCATTCCCTGGAGGCCCTGGGATCTCCCCTGATCCTGACTTGGACGTCGTCCCTGCAGTACTTTAGGCATTGATGGTATGACGAGGGGACGGCTTTGAAGTAGTTGATGAGGGGCCGCCCGAAGATGGCGTTGTAGCCGCTGGGTGCGTCGACGATGACGAAGCGACATCGGATCGAAGTTCCCCCGAGGGTGACCAGCAACTCAACTCCTCCTTCCACCTCTTTCTTCTCCCCGGAGAAGCCGAAGAGAGGCTCATCCGCTGCCTGAACCCGGGACGCTTCCACCTGAAGGCCGACGAAGGTTCTCTTGAAGATGACATTCACCGAGCTCCCGTTATCCGCGAGGATTCGGTCGACAGTGAAGTCCTCGATTGCTGCTTGAATCACCAGGGCGTCATGGAAGGGGTTCTCGTTCCAGAGCATGTCTTCCTCCGAGAAGGTGATCTCGTTCAAGGGAGGGGGGGTCTGAGACGTCGAAGCGACGCTCCTTTTGTAGATTTGGTGGAGACTTCCCTTGCGGGAAGCTCCTAGCCCCGCCCCTCCGTTGATTACTCCGACGTGCCCGCCTCCCGGACCGGGAATGACATTCCCCCTTCCTCCCTGGTCGATCCTGTCTTCGTTCCTCCTTCTCTGCGGTGCCTGGTAGGCGACCTGCCCAACCTGGGCCTCCTGCTGTGGCTGCTCCCTCTCGGCTGCCGTTGCTTCCATCCTCCTTCTTGCTTCCCAGAACTCGGGGCAAGCCAAGGTTCCGTGCCCCTCCACTCGATGGATATCGCAGTAGAGGGGAATCGCCGCTTCCTGCTGCCTTTCCTGCCTCCTCTCCTGCTGCCTCTCCTTCCGCCGGCGTTTAGCGGCTCGCTGCGTGATGGCCATGGTTTCCCTTCTTTCTCCTCCCTGCTCCCGAGGGTTGTAAGCCCTCCTTTCCTCCTGACGGATAGGCCGCCTCCAGTGGGGGCGATCCCTCGGGTACTGGAATCTTCTCTCCTCGCTCCTCGCCTCTCGACCCCCGACGGGCCTCCTATCCTCCTGCCTTTGAGGCCTCTCCCGCCTCTCCTGCCTCTCCACCTTTCTGATCTCCCTTCCCCTTTCTCTCTTCTCCTCTTTCTCCTGCGGCCTCTCCTGCTTCCTGTCGTTGCGCCCCTCCAGCGCCCTCTCCCTCTCCAGCAGTCTTCCCTTATCTTGCCCAAGCGGTCGGTCTCCATCGAGCCGTGCCAGGAACTCCTTGTTCCTCTCCTCTCCCTGGATAAACACATTGGCTCTCTCCACCATCTCCTCGAACGATTTGGGCGGCCTGTGCCCCAACTCCATGTTGAACAGACCCTGCTTCAGCCCGAACTTGAGGGCCACCATCAAGGTGAACCCGTCTACCTCTTCCACCTCCAGCACCTCCTCCTGGAATCGATCGATGTACCGGCCCAAACTCTCGTGCTGCCCCTGCACGATCTTGAAGAGGGCGGTCGCCTCCTTCTTCCTCCGTTTGGACGTCGCAAACCTTGCTAAAAGGCCCCTTCGAAGATCTGAGAAGCAGTAGACTGACCCGGCTGGCAGCTGGTGGAACCAATCTCTCGCGCTACCCTTGAAGGTAATGGAGAAGAGCCGGCACTTGAGAGCATCGGACATGTTGCGAATGGAGACGACATCCTCAAACCACTGAAGATGTCCCACCGGGTCGTCCTTGCCGGAGTAGTACGAGAGGACCGGCTCTCTGAAGTTGTCAGGGACGAGGGCTGCGAGGATCTCGTCGCAAAAGGGGCTCCTCCCTTCCTGGCGGCGGCGAGTATCCTCTCCGCTCGAGCAGTCATACTCGCTCCATCGGCGAGTATCTCCATACCTCGCCGAGAGTTCTGGTTCTCGAAACCGGATTCCCTGACTACTCGCCGGGTGATGCCGCGGCGGGATCACCGGCTCTCCATTCGCCCAAGCGGGCTCCTTCCCTGCTCGCCGAGTTGGTATCTCCTCGCCAGGGGGGGTCCGGCGGCGGGGGGAAGTCGCCGTTACCTCAGGCGGATTGGACAACCCGACGAGTATTGCCTTCTCCACTCTTCTTGCGAACTCTTCAAATGCCGCCACCGTCACATACTCGCTACCTTGCCCCGGGACTCCAGCTCCCGCCGAGTTACCTCCCAACTCGCCCCGGTCTCCACCATCGGCCATCTTCCGACCACGACTTTCTTCTTCGGTCGCTATCCACGTTCACCGCACCAAGTGTTGAAGCCGAGAAATTCTCAACCTCAGAAATCGGACAAGGCAACCTGAAGTTACTAGTCGACCAGTCGGGGAGATGATCTCTGGTCAGGAAACAGGAACGAATTGCGCAAATAAGACCTCAGGTCGCTACGGCGGGAAGGTCCCACCACGTACCCAGTTGCTTAGGAGAAGCAACCCCTTCTCAACCAGATTGGCCGAGCTAGGTACGAAGGAGGCGAGCTGAGCAATAACGAGTCAAGGACAGTTGCTGGAACTCGTGAGGGCTCAGGCCGAGAATTGCTTGTCCTTCCTTCGTACCCCTGGGGTCCTATTTATAGGGAAAACCAAAGAGAGGGGGGGGGGGTCTTACTTATACCCCACCCTGGCGAGTTGGCGACTTCCCTGGGGAGCTCGCCTGGAAGAGGCGAGCATCTGGCCATAGTCGCCACCTGGCGAGTTGGCCTGGGGAGCTCGCCATACCCGCCCGAGCCTCCTGCGGCCCGGGGTGCTGATCTGGATCCCCGCCTTGCCTTGTTGACTTTGACTTCTGATGACCTGGCGGTGGTAGGACCCACCCTCGTCGAATACGGGTTGTACAAGGGGCTCCCGTGCACTATCATTATCTGGGTATTGTTGCAATTGACCATAAGGGCAGAGCCCCACACATGTCAGTATCATATCTATACTATATTAAAAGAGAAAAACACTCTTTGGTTGAACATTCACTTTCCGATTTTACCCCTCTCAATTAAAAAAAATCTAATTTTTAAAATTTGTGTTTTTCTTTTATTTTAAAATATGTGTTCTTACATAGACAAAGTCTTCTACCCACAATAAAAACATGTTCTCCCGTCGCTCGCAAACCTCCTTGCACATCGCAAAGTATAACACTTGGGGGTTTGAGAGCCGTGGGAGCACCGTCGCGCTGGGATAATGTCGCGCGGGACACGGGGGGCTCCCGTGCACTATTTCAGTTGAGATACTATCGTGATTGGCCACAGGGTCGGAGCACCGTGCCTGTCACTCGTGTGTGTGTGTATAAGGGTTATTTATCCAGACTTCCCCTCGAAGTTTGCATAATTACTGCTTGCACCCCTCTAACTTTTGAAATTACAAAAATCTCCTCTTAATGCTTGCATTTCATAACATTCATGTACAAAAGTAGCTCCTTGTAAACATTTAGGGATGATAATTGTAATAATAAAAGTTAGAGTGGTGCTATCAGTAATTATGCAGATTTAGAGAGGAGGTCCTAGTAAACAACTCATATTTTTAATATTGTTTTATCGTGTGAGGGACTCAGCATTATATATCAAAGTCTGCTCAACTTACACAATACTAAATTTATGTACGCAATGCAGGGAATGCCGGTCTTTGCGGCGCGCCTCTGAGGGTGAGCTGTGACCATAATGTCCAAAACATATCAGGATCCTCTCCAGTTCTGACGAAATTGATACACAGGAGCGGTCTTTCCGGCTGGCTAATAGGATTCCTCATCTTGATATGCTTAGTGATCCTTCTCATACTCCTCGTCGTCCTTTCAACTGCTCGCCGCCGGCATCCATCGGCCGCAATTATTCACCCTTCGTCAAACAAGACGGATCATGCTGCTGCTGATGAAGCCGAGAAGCTCGAACAAGGAATGGCGGCTTCATCGGCGGCTCCGGGAGGGAAAAAATGCGGAAAGGAGAGCGGCGAGCACGGGCGGCTGGTATTTGTGCAAGAGGGAAGGGAAAGGTTCGAGCTTCATGACCTGCTTCAAGCGTCGGCTGAGGTGCTGGGGAGCGGAAACTTCGGCGCCTCCTATAAGGCGACGCTCTCCTATCGGGCGGTGGTAGTAAAGAGGTTTAAAGAGATGAATGGTGTGGGGAGGGAGGACTTCAACGAGCATATGAGGAGGCTGGGGAGGCTCTCCCATCCCAATATCCTCCCACTCGTTGCTTACTATTATAAGAAGGAGGAGAAGCTCTTGGTTTCTGATTTTGTTGCCAATGGAAGCGTCGCTCATATCCTGCACGGTAAACTCATTGTCCAATATATATTTAGGCTTTGTTTGGCATAGTGGTGACTGTCGTTCTTGAACATGGGGGTTAAATTGGCATTCCTTGACGCCTAACTAAGTAACTTCATCCACTTTTATGTTCAAACGAATGATGTTTGTTAGGTCATCCTTAACGAATTGCATTTACGAACACCACCACAGTGCCGAACGGAGTCTTATGCTCCGTTTGGGGGGACTTATTTTCACCGGTCAAGCGGTTACGACCGCAAAGGTTCCGTTCATGTGGTCGTAACTGCTTGACCGGTAAAAATAAGTTCCCCAAAACGAAGCCTTAGAGTGATTATAAGTGCATATCAATTATGGCAATGTGCAAATCATAATTATGTACAAACCAATAAAATTAAAGCGCAAATCAACTTCTTAGGCTGACTCTTTCAAAAAAATCTCCATAGAAAGTGAAAAATACTCTTAAAAAAAATCACATAAGCAGGAGTTGAAATAAATTGACCTAGTAAAGGAGAAATTGATTAAGGGAAAAATGAAGAAATTGACCTAAGCTAGATCCGGCACTTTGTTAGCACTTAACATGAATTTCTCGGAGAAACTAGATGAATTAATGAAGGCAAATAAGCAAGAAACAATGCAGAATACAAGTCAGGGTTACAACTGATTCAGGAAGACACTGTCTAACATGGGAAGAAGCCATCAATAGTCGGAACTTTCATTCAAGAAAAATGTAGTCTAACATGGGAAGAACACTAAGGCTGCGTTTGGCGCGGCTTATTTGCATAGGTGAGGTTGGACAAAAACGTCATTGTCATAGAATATAAGTTTGGTATGAGAAATGTAACTACCATTATCAAAAAAAAAAAAGAAACTAGTTTGGGACATAAAATCTTGATATGACAATGACATTTTTGTCCAACCTCATTGAAGCAAATAAGCCACAATAAGCCGCGCTAAACGCAGCCTAAGGCTTTGTTTGGCATAGTGGTGGTGGTCGTAAACGCATGGGTTAAAACGTCATTCGTTAAAGATCACCTAACAAACTGTTATGGGTCTTCTAATGTTGCCCGGAGGAGAGGTCGACGGATGATCGGAGGTGGCCGGATGTAGAGATGATGGTGGTGGAGATGATGACGGGGATACTATGGAGCCGTGACCGCGGCTGCCTAAGCGGGGTTGCTCGTCGGAGGAGAGAGCCACCAAAATCTCACAATGAAAGAAGGGAAATTAGAATACTTTCTTGCTTACCTTCAAAGAATGAACTCATGCCTTTATATAGGCTACAACTCATAATAAGACGAAACACTCATGATGACCCTAAAACTAGACCCGAGGCTCGAGGCTCCCACATAATAACAGCAACTAGACACCTAACATAATGATAATAAAAATACAACAACATGATTGACTCCTCATAATAAAATACATAATACGACACAATACGACGCATAACAACGACACATAACATCTCGCCCGTCCTTGAAATCGAGCTTGCCCTCAAGCTCAAACTCCATGTGGTGCCCGGATCATCCGGCAGCTTGATTTCCCGCCAGAATAGTGCATGATATCGCGTAGCGACGTTGGCGGCGTCGGTGAGTAGAGGCGGCGCCATTGGAAAGGCGAGCGGCGTAAGGAATAACTTTGGCAAGGTCGGTGGAGCGGTGAGGAGCAGCAACAGCAAGTAGGTCGGGGAAGCAACGGCTGGTAGAAGGAACGGATCTGAAGGCGGTGAGGTGGTCATTGCGTCTGACGAAGGTGGCCCAAGGAGGGGTGGCACCGCCATGACATGTGATGGTGGAAGCGGTACGGACACGGGCTGCGGTAGAAAGGCGGATATCGGGTTCTTAATGTGGTGGAGGAGTGCGTCGGCATTCCGAAGGCGTGTGTCCATGGAGCTCATCATTTCTCGTAGCTTTGATTGGATGGCGGCAGCCGCCGCGATAGTCAACATGGTGGTCCCCATAAGTAGAAAATATGATTTAAAAATTTAAGTAATTAATTAATTAATCAAGAGTAATACTTGATTAAATTAATTAAACATGTAAAGCAAAATAAAATGGGCTGTAATAAAAGTGGGATTGAGGCATTGAGCAAAAGTAGTAGGCAGCCGGGTCAATAGGTAATTAAATATAGGAATAGGAAATGAGAAAAAAAAAGTAATAAAATATGAAAAGAAACTGGGAGAGGATAGGGTGGTGGGGTCCACGGGTTAAAGGAAATGGGATAGATAGGATGGCATAGCACGTAGGGATGGTTTGCAATGAAAAGCAGGTAGAAGCGCGCGGCTCGAAGGAAGCAGGGAGAGGTGGAATCTGGGCTGAGAAAAGTTGAAGGCGTGCGGCTCGATGACGGCAGAGGGTGCAGGTGTGCCGGGAGGGCTCGAGGAGAACGGAGCAGAGCAGCAGCAGGGCTGGTCGTCGATTCAAGCGGGGAAGCTGCCGAGGACGACTCACGGAATCCGGGCCGATCCGGGCCGATGCGCGACGATGAAGAGGCGGAACTCGACGATGCAGGAGCGCAGTGCGATGATGATTTTGGAGATCGGCGAGGCCCGACGATGTTGCTGGATAGCGCTGGAGAGCTGGCCAGCGGCGGGTTTGCAGATGCCGACTTCGACAGAACTGCAGTGGCCGTTGTTTTTTTTTTTTGCGGTTTCTGGTGTAGATGGGGGGGCGCTGTTGCTGAAGATGTGGTATGTAGAGGACGAGGCTTGATGTGGGGAAAGGGCCGGTTGGAGATTTTGACAGAACGGGGAAATGATGGTGGCGGAAGAGAATCGATGGCTCTGATACCAAGTTGTTATGGGTCTTCTAATGTTGCCCGGAGGAGAGGTCGACGGATGATCGGAGGTGGCCGGATGTAGAGATGATGGTGGTGGAGATGATGACGGGGATACTATGGAGCCGTGACCGCGGCTGCCTAAGCGGGGTTGCTCGTCGGAGGAGAGAGCCACCAAGATCTCACAATGAAAGAAGGGAAATTAGAATACTTTCTTGCTTACCTTCAAACAATGAACTCATGCCTTTATATAGGCTACAACTCATAATAAGACGAAACACTCATGATGACCCTAAAACTAGACCCGGGGCTCGAGGCTCCCACATAATAACAGCAACTAGACACCTAACATAATGATAATAAAAATACAACAACATGATTGACTCCTCATAATAAAATACATAATACGACACAATACGACGCATAACAACGACACATAACACAAACATCATTCATTTGAACATAAAAGTGAATGAAGTTTCTTATGTGGGCGTTAACAAATTACAATTTAACCTCCGTGTTCATGAACGCCGCCACCGTGAAAAACCGAGCCTAAGATGCGCGAGGGGATGCCAACAAGGGATTTATCGGTGAATGGAGCGTACGAGATGGAGATCGGCTTGTAGTAGAAGACAAAGATGTAAGCCATAGCAGTTATCTAGGGCTTCACCGTCGAGAGCTGTTCGCGGGGTGATCCTCTAGGGCACGGGCGAAATGAGGAAGGCGAATTTGAGACGCGCGTGGTTTCGCTGATGGCCTGAAGGCTTCATTCCTTTAGAAAATAGAAAAAATAATATTAAAAGGAGTTTTTTTTTGGCTCTCATACATGAGCTGCACATAACATTACTCTAAATTTATTTATTATATAAAATGCCTATCATATGCAAAGTCTGCATTTATAACACACGTAAAGCCACTTGCAAAATTGCATGATCAGTCCTGAATTTATATTTTTTTGCTTCCTTGTGATGTCCAACTCCTTTGTTGACAGGTAACCGAGGGTCGGGTCTGCAGCCGCTTGATTGGCCGACAAGGCTGAAGATAGTTAAGGGGGTAGCACGGGGACTAGCCTACCTTCATGACGAGCTGTCGGTCCTAAGCGTCCCCCATGGGCACCTGAAATCCTCAAACGTCCTCCTAAACGAGAATTTCGAGCCCCTTCTCGCGGACTACGCACTTGCCCCCGTGATGAACGCAACCACCGCCTCCCAGCTCATGGTTGCCTATAAATCCCCGGAAGTCGCAGAAATCGGCCACCCTTCGACGAAGAGCGACTTGTGGAGCCTCGGAATTCTCATACTGGAAGTCCTCACCGGCAAGTTCCCCTCCAACTTCTTACACAAAGGAAAGGCCGGTGGCACAGACTTGGCCGCGTGGGTGAGCTCTATGACGCAGGAGGAGCGGAGTAGCGAGGTGTTCGACGGAGACATGAAGAGCGGTGCGGAAGGCCAGGGAGAGATGTACACGCTGCTTAAGATTGGGCTGGATTGCTGCGAGGAGAACGTCGGCAAGAGACCGGATATGAGAGAAGCACTCCAGAGGATTGAACAGCTCAATGAAGGAGTATAGCCTGATTATTATCAACTCGGTTTTAAATTCTTTGCTGGAAATGATCCATGGTGGACTGTTTTCTTTGGATCTTCTTCATCTCCAATACTGGTGGTCACTTTTTTGCCTTGGTGTATGGGATGTGTGCTTCCTCTTCTTCTTAATTTTTTTTTTTACATGGCCTTAATTTCATTGTCTAGAGTTTTTGTGTGTTTTAAAGGTGTTAAATAATGTTAAGAATGCTCAGCTCAGGGTATTTTATAATAACTGATCATGTTTGAAATAACTATTTATAATATCTACAGTGTAAAGCCTTGCATTAGATAGACACAACTCATAGATCATTACTGAGTCGATCTGGACACGCATGAACATATACTAAATTAATCAACAAATAAAAATATAATGCTCTTGATTTCAAGCATGACATTTCAAATTGAGTAATAAAAGGCAAATTATCACAAATAAAATGAGAATATGGTATTACCAGCACATAAACTTGCCTTCTTCTTAAATTTGACCTAGCAATGATATAATAAATCCCCCATCTAGCTATTAACATTGGATGGCAATTGTATCCCCCATAGCTGCTGTCATACACAACCTACTATAACGACCTCGTAGAAAGTACGCTAAGGCCACGCATTAGCTGTTTATTGGATCAAACTAATCTAGACTTGTAGAATTAGGGAGCCTTTCGCGCACTCTTAGATTCTGTTTGGGACAGCTTATGCTGATGGATAATCTCTATTCAAAATGCAAATACATTTTTACAACTGTTTGTTTGTGCAGCTGTCAGGAAATCACTTTTTTTTAATTTGATGATAAACTATGTTTTCATAAGTGTTTATCTCTTAAAAAATTGTGCCCGGACGAAAAAATTGCATCTATGCGAAAAAATCTCGCTCCCGGGCGAAAAAATCGCACCCGGTCAAAAAAATTGCGACCGAGCGAAAAAACTGCGTCCGAGTGAAAATAAACTCGTACAACTGAATGGACCCTTATGGATGAATGAAACATTAGATCAGCACTTATAAACAACTATCCAAACAGTCTATTGCTTATCCGTCATTGTTTTTTTAAATATCTATTCAATCATCACTTTTCAATCAGGAGCTTATTCATCAACATAAGGTGTTCCAAACAGAACCTCAGATGTTACACTCTATTGTTTAAAACTAAAAAATATGTACAACCTCATATACGGCGAATAATCTAATCATCCATGGTCATTAGACACAAGTAAAATTCATTGAAACAAGCTCTATCTGTGTAATCTAGAAAATGTACATCTTCCTACAGACCATTCTCTAGTCATCCTCATTAGGCACAAGTAAAATTCATTGAAACACATTTGTAGCCCTACTATACATTGTTAGTATGTGAAAAATTCCAGATAACTCAATCCATTCATCAGCCATTGAATGCATTATAATATCACAAAATTGTTAAACACACAAGAAAACTGAATTTTACTGATCAAACATTTGCGATGAAAATAATTTAGGTGGCGTTTGGTTTAACTTATCACATGCTGTGTGGTTGGGCCGCACCACTATTTTAGTGATAAGTTGTGTTTGGTTCAGCTTTTTTCCAAAACTGTGTTTCTTAAAATCCGCCAGTTTCTTATATCGCTGGGTCGCAGCTCATTTCTGCGGTGAAACACAAAAGCATCGCGAGATTTGCTCTACCCCGACGACAACGGAAGAGAATATCTCGATTCGCCCTACCCCGACGACGACGCAATTGTTGAAACCAAAAAACTTGGTCTCTCGTGGAGTTCGGGGTCCCAAAAGAGGGGTGACCTCACACCTACTACACTCAGGAGAACGTCACGGACCAAGGCTCAGGAAACTAGGAACAGACCACCGGCTCTAGCGTAGAGGTCCCACCTCACACCCGAAAGACCTTTGAGGTCTCCCCCTCCCTAGCCAATGCTGAGCTAGGTGCCTTGAAGAAAGAAAGCAAGGGGATTCAAGTGATGAAGAAGTGATCCCTCCAAGGCACCCTCAAGGGTCTATTTATAGTTTTTGGGGATGGCCTGCCAATATCCAACCTTCGTTGCTCTGAAGTTACTGAAATGCCTCCAAATTGGTCTACCAACAGCCAATTCCCGTTGTTCCAAACATCTAAATGCAGTCCACCAGGGGCAGACCCTCAAGCCGGGCGAGCAGGAGACAAGGCCTGGGTGGTACTCGGCGGCCTAGGGGGTACTCGGCTTAGGCGATACTCGGCGGCCTGGGGGGTACTCGGCGGTCTGGGGGTACTCGGCGGCCTGGGCGGTACTCGGCGGCCTGGGGGGTACTCGGCGGCCTGGGCGGTATTCGGAGGCCTGGACGGTACTCGGCGGCCTGGGCGGTACTCGGCGGCCTGGGCGGTACTCGGCGGCCTGGGCGGTACTGGGCGGTACCCGGCGGCCTGGGGGGTACTCGGCGGCCTGAGGGGTACTCGGCGGCCTGGGGGGTACTCGGCGGCCTGGGGGGTACTCGGCGGCCTGGGTGATACTCGGCGGCCTGGGGGGTACTCGGCGGCCTGGGGGGTACTCGGCGGCCTGGGGGGTACTCGGCGGTCTGGGGGGTACTCGACGGCCTGGGCGGTACTCGGCGGCTTGGGTGGTACTCGGCGGCCTGGGGGGAGCTTGGCGAGCTCGATGTTGGGTGACCTCCCGAGGGGGCCGGGGGGAGAAAAATATTTCCTCCCCCTACTAGTATATTTCCAAGGCCAAGCCAAAATTAGTCACCAATAGTGCAAAATCTCTGAAAAGCTTAAAAAACATAAAGCTGGTCCTGCGTCTGTCGAGGGGACCCTACTCTGCGAATACGGGATTGTACAAAATCCCCGCTCTTTTCGGGGTTGGTACAAGCTCGGAAAGAAACATCCAACCAAACATATTCGCTGAGTGGCCTTTTATCGCGGTTGGAAAGATTACAAGGCCTTTCCGGGGGGGTCAACCTGTCACGTCAGCTAATGGGAGCCTGGGTGACGAGACCACCTCGAGGTGAAAATCACTTGGCCTCCCCGAGGGGTCAACCTGTCAGGCCAGCTAATGGGAGCCTGGGTGACGAGAGCACCTCGAGGTGAAAATACTTGGCCGCCCCGAGGGGTCAACCTGTCAGGCCAGCTAATGGGAGCCTGGGTGACGAGACCACCTCGGGGTGAAAAACACTTGGCCGCCCCGAGGGGTCAACCTGTCATGCCAGCTAATGGGAGCCTGGGTGACGAGACCACCTCGGGGTGAAAATACTTAGCCTCCCGAGGGGTCAACCAGTCATGCCAGCTAATGGGAGCCTGGGTGATGAGACAGCCTCGGGGTGAAAATACTTAGCCTCCCGAGGGGTCAACTTGTCATGCCAGCTAATGAGAGCCTGGGTGACGAGACAGCCTCAGGGTGAAAAAACTCAGCCTCCCGAGGGGTCAACCTGTCATGCAATCTAATGGGAGCCTGGGTGACGAGATAGCCTCGGGGTGAAAACACTTAGAATCCACGAGAGGTACAACCGGACCTGTCAGCTAGTGGGAGCCTGACAGCGGGACCATCATCGGAGCAAAGGATTTGGACTTCCACGAGAGGTACCACCGGACCTGCCAGCTAGTGGGAGCCTGGCAGCGGGACCGTCATCGGAGCAAAGTACTTGGGCTTCCACGAGAGGTACCACCGTACCTGCCAGCTAGTAAGAGCCTGACAGCAGGACCGTCATCAGAGCAAAAGAACTTGGGCTTCCACGAGAGGTACCACCGGACCTGCCAGCTAGTGGGAGCCTGGCAGCGGGACCGTCATCGGAGCAAAGGACTTGGGCTTCCACGAGAGGTACCACCAGACCTACTAGCTAGTGGGAGCCTGGCAGCGGGACCTTCATCGGATCAAAGGACTTGGGCTTCCACGAGAGGTACCACCAGACCTACCAGCTAGTGGGAGCTTGACAGCGGGACCGTCATCGGAGTAAAGGAACTTGGGCTTCCACGAGAGGTATCACCGGACCTGCCAACTAGTGGGAGCCTGGCAGCGGGACCATCATCGGAGTAAAGGGACTTGAGCTTCCACGAGAGGTACCACCGGACCTGCCAGCTAGTGGGAGCCTAGCAGCGGGACCGTCATCGGAGCAAAGGAACTGGGCTTCCACGAGAGGTACCACCGGACTTGTCAGCTAGTGGGAGCCTGGCAGCGGGACCGTCATCGAAGCAAAGGACTATGGCTTCCTACAGGTATCCTCAATCCATCCAGCCAGTGAGAGCCTGACATGGGGAGGTTCTTTTGGGGGAGTACTAAGCATCTCAACCAAACCTTACCAAATCCAACATCCTCCAAAAGGGAAAACATGATGGTTTACATGACCCCCCCCCCCCCCGACTCAACTGGTCTGAGGCTGAACTCATTACAACATAAGAAAAAACACAAGACTCTGCCGAGGCGAGGCTTCTTCAGGGAGCCTGGGCATGATGACCATCATCCTTCTTCTCGGATACCTCCATCTGGCTCTGGCTCTCCATGATCTTCTCCATCTCCTCTGCCTTGGCCAACCAAGAGATGGTGTTGACGGCCGTGACATAGCACTGTCTCTCCATCCTAGAGTCTCCCTTGACTCTGACCTGGATCCCTCCTGAGCTAAACTTGAGGCATTGGTGGAAAGAAGACGACACACAACGGAAGGCGCTGATGAGGGGCCTTCCGAAGATGGCGTTGTAACTGCTTGGAGCGTCAACTATGACGAACCGACAGTTCCTTGACGTCCCTCCCAACTTTACTTGGAGTCCTACTCCGCCTTCCACCTCCTTATTCTCCCCTGAAAATCCGAACAGGGGTCCGTCTGTGGCCAACACCCTCCTTGGCTCCACCTTCATCTCGTCAAACGCCTTCTTGAAAACGATGTTAACGGAGCTCCCGTTGTCAACCAAGATTCGGGATACGGTGTAGCCTTCGATGGCTGTCTTGATGACCAGCGCATCGCAGAACGGATCTTCATAGTCTGGCAGGTCCTTCACCGAGAAGGTGATCTTCTCTTCCGGGGGCGGGGTCTGGGATGTCGAAGCGACGCTCCGTCGGTACATAACATGGAGGTTCGCCATCCGAATGGCCTCGATCCCCACTCCACCGTGGATCACTGTTATTCCTCATCGGTGTCCTTCATCGGCCCGATCCCCACATATGTCTTCCTCCCCCACTCGGGGTGGAACCTCTTCGACCTGTGCCGGCGGCTGAGGCTGGGCAGGGCCTCTCGCCCCCCTCACCTCTAGGAACTCAGGGCAGGTAGTTGTGGCGTGACCCTCCGCCTGGTGGAAATCACAGTACGACAACGCTCCTCCTCCTCCCCTTCGGCGGGTCCGGCGATATCTCATGTTGCCTCTTCCTCCTTCACCTATTGCCAAGGCTTGCTGTGGTGGGGGTAGGAGCTGTCTCGGGACTTGCCTCTGGAAGTTGAATCTCCCTTAGCCCCCGTGAAAGATTCCCCCACCCTGGATGAGAGCTCTTCCTGGACCCTGGTCAGGTCCTCCCTGCTGCCTCCAGCCTGGTTCCGGACCCTCCTGTCCCGTGAACCCCTGAGCTCTCTGCTCATTTCTCCTTCTTCCTTCCTGATTCCTTGAGCCACCTTGCTCCTTTGACTCCGCCTCCGTTAGCTTTGCCAACTTCTTGAGGAATCCCGGGTTGGCCGTCTCCATGGCTATCTCCTCTGCCACCCTTTCCATCAGCTCCTCGAAGGAAAGGGGGGCCTTTCAGGTCAGGCTCATCTTGAAGAACCCCTCGCGCAACCCCACCGTGAACGCCATCTGGAGGGCATACCCTGGCATCTTCTGGATATCCAGGATCTCTTCTTGGAACCTGTCAACGTAGTGGGCCAACGACTCCTCGGCCCTCTGCCTTATCAGGAAGATGGATTCAGGACTCCTCTTCCTCTTCTTGGAGGTGGAGAAGCGGAGCTGGAAGCTTCGGCTCAAGTCCTCGAACCCATAGATTGATCTTGGGGGGAGTTGATGAAACCAGTCCCTTGCCTTCTCCTTTAGCGTGATCGTAAAGAGGCGACACTTAAAGGCATCCGTCATCGGCCTGATTAAGACGGCATCCTCGAACCACTATAGGTGCTGGACGGGGTCATCCTTCCCGGTGTAATAAGCCATGTCTGGCTCTCTAAACCCCTTAGGAATGGGAGCTGAGATGACCAGCTCGCTGAAGGGTGACCCACTAAGGGGTTCTCTCGCCACCTCTACTCGCGCGACCTGCTCGCCTGGAGGGCTAGCACTCGTCGGGCTGGGGAACAGCTCCCGGCCGGGGAGGTCTCGCTCGACCCCCTCTCCTATTCTTTCCTTCCCAAGTCGCCTACCTGGTGCACTTCCTTCTCCCCCTGCTGGGGTTATCTCGCCTGTACCCCTGAGAGGCAGCTCGTCGAGACCACTCTGGGTCAGCTCGCCGAGACCCCTGGGAGCCAGTCCCTGGGGTGTGGGGGTTGAGCTGTAAGCCCGAGAGGCAATGCTTCTCAGCATCTCCATGATGCCTTGGATGGAAGCCATGAACTCCTCCCTTCCTACGAAGGGTCCGGGGTTGGGGAGCTCAACGAGATCATCACCACCTCCCTGATCTCCGGCCATGACACTCTCTCGAGATCTTCTGTGTTGGTCACTCTCCACGCTCACCGCACCAAAATGTTGAAACCAAAAAACTTGGTCTCTCATGGAGTTCGGGGTCCCAAAAGAGGGGTGACCTCACACCTACTACACTCAGGAGAACGTCACGGACCAAAGGCTCAGAAAACTAGGAACAGACCCTCGGCTCTAGCGTGGAGGTCCCACCTCACACACGGAAGACCTTTGAGGTCTCCCTCTCCCTAGCAAATGCTGAGCTAGGTGCCTTGGAGAAAGAAAGCAAGGGGATTCAAGTGATAAAGAAGTGATCCCTCCAAGGCACCCTCAAGGGTCTATTTATAGTTTTTTGGGGATGGCTTGCCAATATCCAACCTCCGTTGCTCTGAAGTTACTGAAATGCCCACAAATTGGTCTGCCAACAGCCAAATCCCGATGTTCCAAACATCTAAATGCAGTCCACAAGGGGCAGACCCTCAAGCCGGGCGAGCAGTAGACAAGGCCTGGGGGGTACTCGGCGGCCTGGGGGGTACTCAGCCTGGGCGGTACTCGGCGGCCTGGGGGGTACTCGGCGGCCTGGGGGTACTCGGCGGCCTGGGGGTACTCGGCGGCCTGGGCGGTACTCGGCGACCTGGGGGTACTCGGCGGCCTGGGCGGTACTCGGTGGTCTGGGGGGTACTCGGCAGCCTGGGGGGTACTCGGCGGTCTGGGGGGTACTCGGCGGCCTGGGGGGTACTCGGCGGCCTGGGCGGTACTCGGCGGCCTGGGGGGTACTCGGCGGCCTGGGTGGTACTCGGCGACCTGGGTGGTACTCGGCGTCCTGGGTGGTACTCGGCGGCCTGGGTGGTACTCGGCGGCCTGTACCCGGTACTCGGCGGCCTGGGGGGTACTCGGCGGCCTGGGTGGTACTCGGCGGCCTGGGTGGTACTCGGCGGCCTGGGTGGTACTCGGCGGCCTGGGTGGTACTCGGCGTCCTGGGTGGTACTCGGCGGCCTAGGTGGTACTCGGCGGCCTGGGTGGTACTCGGCGGCCTGGGTGGTACTCGGCAGCCTGGGTGGTACTCGAAGGCCTGGGTGGTACTCGGCGGCCTGGGTGGTACTCGGCGGCCTGGGTGGTACTCGGCGGCCTGGGTGGTACTCGGCGGCCTGGGTGGTACTCGGCGGCCTGGGTGGTACTCGACGGCCTGGGTGGTACTCGGCGGCCTGGGGGGTACTCGACGGCCTGGGTGGTACTCGGCGGCCTGGGTGGTACTCGGAGGCCTGGATGGTACTCGGAGTCCTAGGGGAGCTGAGCGAGCTCGATGCTAGGTTACCTCCCGAGGGGCCGGGGGGAAAAAAATATTTCCTCCCCCTACTAGTATATTTTCAAGGTCAAGTCAAAATTGGCCACCAAGAGTGCAGAATCTCTGAAAAGCTTAAAAAACATAAAGCTGTCCTGCGTCTGCCGATGGGACCCTACTTTGCGAATACGGGGTTGTAAAGCAATCCCCTCCTGATTCGTCATTTGTTGTCGACGACGCTCTCTCCCATCGACAACGGAAGAACATCTCTGTCGCGTCTCTCTCGGCGGCATTTCTCTGGTAAGTTTTCAATCGACAATGCTTCCTGATGTTGTCCTCTGATCGCAGTTTCCTGATTTCGTTCTTCCTGATGTCTTCTTCCTCTTCATGTAGGAGGAAATCGCAGTTACCAATGATTTTTCGCAGAGGGAGCTGATTTTTTGCAGTTTTTTGTGGCGGCCACGTGATTTTCTGAATCACAGTTAGGTATTCTTCTTCCTATTGTGTTTTGTTAGGTCCAAAAATGTTTTAAATAATGTTTTTTAGGTATTCCTGATGTCATCCTCTGGTCAGAATTTCCGCAGCTTCATTGATTTTTGTGTTTATGTTTTTTTTGTGTGTGTGTGTGTTTATTTGTGTGTTTGTTGTAAGTGTGTGTGTTGTATGTGTGACTTGTATGTGTGCGTATGTGTGTGTTATATGTGTGTGTTATATGTGTGACTTGAATATGTGTGTTTATGTTTGTGTTCTGTGTGTGTGTGTGTTTAGGTTTGTGTTTGTGTTTATTTGTGTGTTGTATGTGTTTATGTTTGTGTTCTGCATTTGTGTTTGTGCTTATGTGTGTGTGTGTGTGTTTGTGTTTATTTGTGTATTGTGTGTGTGTGTTTGTGTGTGTGTTTATTTGTGTGTGTGTGTGTGTTTATGTTTGTTTTTGTGTTTATTTGTGTGTTGTATGTGTGTGTGTTTAGGTTTGTGTTTATTTGTGTGTTTATTTGTGTGTTTGTGTGTGTGTGTGTGTTTATGTTTGTTTTTTGTGTTTATTTGTGTTTATGTGTGTGTGTGTGTGTGTGTTTATTTGTGTGTTGTATGTGTGTGTGTGTTTGTGGTTGTGTTTATCTTTATGTGTATGTTTGTGTTTATCTTTATGTGTTTGTTTGTGTGTGTTATTACAGATTATTCATCATAAATATGTATGTGTATATTTTTTTCTAAGTATGGGCAAAGCAAAAGATGGTGGATTGATCATTTTTGGGGATACTACAGATATCATGTATTTCTGTGATATATGCATTAAAGAGATAGAGCTTGAGAATCGACTGACCACACATTTTAATAAAAAAAAGTTGGACAAACGTTATGAAGAAATTCGAAGAGCTGACTAGAAAACAATACGATAAGGTGCAAATGAAAAATAAATGGGATCATTTGAAAAAGGAGTGGAAATTATGGATGGAGTTGAAACGGGGTGAGACCGGATTGGGTTGGAATGCATCAAGGAAGACTATAGACGTCTCAGACCAGTGGTGAGATGAAAGATTGAAGGTATTCATTTACAATCGCAAAATTTGTCTTTCTTTTTTAAAAAATTAACAAGTTCTTACGTTAAATTTATGCATTTTCAGGTTGTCCGGGCGACAAAAAAATTCTGTTATTCTGGAATCCAATCAGAGTTGGAGGAGAAACTGAACATGATGTTTAGTGTTATTGTTGCTACAGGACATCATGCTTGTACCCCCAACACCATTACTTAGATCCCAGAGCCCATTGATGAGAGAGGAATGTCAGATGTTGATCCTGAAGACATTGCAGTCAGCAAAGGAGCTATGTCACATGAGACCACAACTACATCTGAAGTTGGAAAGGAAATGAACTAAAGGAAAAAAAACAAAGTTATTAGCTCCATATTAAAAGATTTGGCAGTCTTCAAAGACCATTAGTCGATGCATCCAGGGGGCACCCACAAGAAAGTCTTCTTTTGAGTTTAGCATCCGTCGTGCAATAGATAAATTAGCCACGTACCCTGAAGTGCTGTTTGATGAAGACCTTTACGATTTCGCCATAACATATTTTATGGACAAAAATCATAGGGAGACTTTCTTGTGTCTTCTGGATAACATGAACATAAAGTAGCTGCGTAACCGCTTCAACCGTGGTGGGTAGTTTTATAATGTTTTATCTGCTCCTTGTTGTGGACATAATTATTTCAACATCTTTTAAAATTATTATGTTTGATCTGTTGTTTGAATGCACTAAAATGTCATATATTCTTGTTATGGATTACTCTGCTCCTTGTTGTGGACATTTACACTCTTTTTTTGTGGTGATAACTATGATTAATGAATGTGTGCAACCGAATATGTCTAGCGATGATTATGAAAATTCCACAGAAGAGCGGGAGATTACTAGAAGAAATTACATGATTGCTCATCATCAGAATGTGGTAGCAACAATATCTTTGGTAGCCTAAAATACTTGTTTGTTTCATCTTCCAATGACGCGCATGACATCAAAACAAATATGTGACAAATGGGTTGGAAAGCTACTTCGCGCACCACGAGTGCGATTTCATGACTCTTTCAAGATGAGTCAAGAAATATTTATGGATTTATTGCATGCTATACATGAGAAGTGCGGATTTCAGGGAACAAGAAGGACTGTATCCAGAGAGATTCTCGTAATGACGATATACATATTATCGCAGAATGAATGAGGAAAACAATTGAGCGATTTTAGCATTCAACGGAGAAAGCTAACAGATTTTTTTCTCTCGGTCTTCGCGCTTTGCTACAGTTAGCAAAAGAAGCGATTCAGTCATCAGATAGGTCATTCAGTAGCACGTCGCTAGAGATTCTGTATGACAGACGTTACATGCCATTTTTTAAAGATTGCGTTGGAACAATAGATGATACACATGTTGAAGCGTGCATACCAGTTGGAAGTCAAGTACCATATATTGGGAGATGTAGCAATCCAACTCAAAATGTCATGACGGCTTGTGATTTCAACATGTGCTTCACTTTCGTTATGGCGGGTTGGGAGGTATCAGCGCACGATAGCCACATTTTTAATTTCGCCATAATGATCCCCGTTATAACTTCTCGCATCCACCTCCAGGTAAATATGTATAATTTTGTTTGTTTATTTTTTAATATACCAATAAATTGTTGTTAAATAATTTTTAATAAATTACAAGAAAATATTACTTGGTGGATTCTAATTATCCTCTACAAAGAGGATATTTGAAACTGTATCAAGATACACGATATCATCTACCAAACTTTGCGCGTGGTGATCGTCGAGCAGAAGGATGCCGAGAGATGTTCAATCATGCACACTCATCGCTTAGAAGTGTGATAGAACGATCATTCGATATTTGGAAGAAGAAGTGGGTCATACTGTGGGACATGCCAAGCTATCGCTTTGACAAACAAATAGCTATTGTGCTCGCCACAATGACTTTACATAATTTCATTCTTCGACACCCTTCACGTGTGGATATTGATTTTAGTGAGTGCGAGCAAAGAAGTCGTGATCATGGGATGACATCACAAGGGCGGCAAGAAACATGCACTGACACTGTAGGTGGTGTAGAGGAGATGATTGCGCTACGTAATATCATAGCAGATGAGTTGTATGAAGCTATAACATAGGACAAAAAAGACGGGTATTTGTTCTGTAAATCGTCTGAATCAAACATTATTTTGAGTGTTGGGTGTTATTTTATGGAAAAAAAATGTTTACTCAAAAAAATAAATTGTTGGTACTTAAAAAATGTTGGAAAAAAAATCACTCAAAATTCTATTTTGTTTCCAAATAATTTTTTGTAAACTCAGTTTTGCAAACTCCATTTCACCCAAATAGTTTTTTAACAAAACTCCATTTTCCAGAATCATCACTTTTTCTATCAGTAGCTTACCATCAGCAACAATGCAACCAAGCAGAGCCTTAGGTGGCGTTTGGCGCGGCTTATGCCCTCCGATGTGTTTCCAACGCACCGCACTTTTGCGAATAAGCATCGTTTGGCGCGGCTTATTGTAGAAACGGCGGTTGTTTGTATCCGTGAATTCCTATTATACACCATCCGCGATTCTTTTCCCCGTTCAGCCGCAGTTTTCCTTCCTCCCGATAACCTAGCGAGCGGCATAACTCCCGATCGACGACGCCGACCACCGGTCTTCCCCAATCGACGATGTCGACCACCGATCGCTACCGATGACCGGCGAATCTCCGGTGCTTCTCGTCCACGAAGAAGGCCGGCGACCAACGACGCATTTCCCGTCCACGAATCGCTCCGCCTCTCCCGCCGTTAACTCTTCCATTGAGGTATACTCCTTCTTCCTTCATCTCCTATGCAAATTTCGGGTTTCTTTAGGGTTTAGGATGCTTGTTAGTCCTTCCCTCATCTCCAGCTTCCACCTTCCTCCTCGATGCACAACCCAATCCCGATTAGGGTTGTTCTCGAGCGGAGCTGGTCTCAAAGCTGGACTCAAACGCCACCTATGTGTGTGTGTGTGTGATAGTTCTTGTGTGAACTGGACCTATTAATTTTGCTTGTTTAACAAACTGATTGTGTGTGTGCTTGTATATGTGTATGTGTGTGTGTGAGTGTTGAATGTGTCTGTATATTTGTGTGTGTGTGTATATATGTGTGAGTGTGTATATGTGTTTATGTGTGAGTGTGTATATATATGTGTGTGTGTATATATATTTGTGTGTGTATATATGTGTGTGTGTGTGTATATGAGTATGTGTATGTGTGTGTATTTGTATGTGTGAGTGTGTATATATGTGTTTATGTGTGAGTGTGTATATATGTGTTTATGTGTGTTTATGTGTATATGTGTGAGTGTGTATGTGTGTTTATGTATATAAGATTGCTCTGACACTGTGTGTTTATGTGTATATGTGTGAGTGTGTATATTTGAGTGTGTGTATATGTTAAGATTTATTTTTGTAATGTTTTTAATATTGTTTTCATTTCTATGTGTTGCCTTATAAAGATGGGCAAAACAAAAGACGGTGGGGTGTCCGCAATGTGGGACAATTCCGATGTTCTCCTCTTTTGTGATATCTGCATAAAAGAGATAGAACGTGGGAATCGTCCTACAACACATTTTAGTAAAGAGGGGTGGTCCAATATAATGAAAACATTTGAAGAGTCAACTGGAAAGAAATACGATAAAGTGTAATTCAAAAACAAATGGGATCATCTGAAGAAGGAGTGGAAACTTTGGACGGAGTTGAAACGAGGTGAGACCGGCTTGGGTTGAAACACATCAAGAAAAACTATAGACGCCTCAGATGAGTGGTGGGACGAGCGATTGAAGGTATTCAATGTTTGAATTCAATTATTTCCCTTAATTAATTATTGTATGCCCGTTTTAAATAATTGAATAATATTTCAGGTTGTCCCTGCCGCAAAGAAGTTTCGTTATTCCGGAATACAGCCAGAATTATAGGAGAAATTGAACATGATGTTCAGCTCTGCTGTTGCGACTGGACATCATGCTTGCATCCCTCATTCGAGGAATGTTGGCCCCGAGTCTACTGGTGATAGAGCATTGTCAGACGGTGGACAAGAAGACGTTGACGTCAATGGAGTTCCTCCTGTAACCGAGAACACAGCTACATCCGAGGTTGGCCAAAAGAAGAGGAAAGGACAGAAGAAAGATATTACATCATGTTGGAACAACCCCGGTTGTGGATTTGGGCAAGGATACACTTCATCAAAGAGAGCATGGATCTGACTAAAGATTACAAAAGAATCAGGCAATGATCAAACTGCGCTCAACGATAGTTGAACTGAGTTCGACGAACGTCGAACTCAGATCGACGATCTGCAGGCCAACTCAGCTCGACGTTCAAATATATCTAAACAAAGTCAGCTCAACGATTCTACAATAAAGTGAGCTCGACGACTCAAGCCTTGAACTCAGCTCGACGATCACCAAAGAATTGAAGAACAGCCAAGTCAGGTCGACGATCTCTGAACCCAGCTCGACGCATCGTCGAACCCAGTTCGACGATCGTCCATCTCAGGTCGACGATTTGCCAAGGAATTGATAAAAGCTAAAGTACTCTTCAACGGTCAGATTCCCTGACATTTATGTCAGCATTCAACCAAAGAGCCGTTGCCAGCTATCAATGCAAAGTCACTATGGGAAAGGAAAAGGATTAAAGGCTGAATAGTTGTCATGAGTTCCGAGAATGGAATAAAATAATGCTCACAAGATTTGAGAATTTAAATCAATTCATTATATATATGCATTCCTGCTTCCAGTCAAAAGATACACACAGGACAACAACATATTTTCATATATACAAGAACAACACAACAGCTCTCATCAATCCTCATCAGAGAGCCTTTTGTTCACAGCAAGAAGAAGAAGGAGTCTCCTCCTTCAGTCTCATACAGGCTTCAAGAGCAACAAACAATCTGAATCTTCAGATTTATCTGCTACTAGAAGACCTACCACACCCCAAGAACAAAGTTTCTTCATCCTGAACCAACTCCAAACTTCAGGGGGAGCTTTGACAATCAAGAATCCACTAGTCTTCTCTCAGAGCTTGAGAGAGAGAAGAACACTTTTCACCTTTTTTTTGTTTTACTCTTTTTCCCACCTTGTACAGGGTTATAACTCCCTTCAAAAGTTAAGTGTTGGTGTTAGGGCACCTTATCAAAAACCCTTTGGTGTGAGAGCACCTGATCAAAAACCTTATGGTGTGGGGCACCTTATCAAAAACCCATTGGTGCCCAGGACACCTGATCAACTATTCCTGCTAGTGGATTCCTACCAGGGGTGGTAGAAGAGTGGAGTACCCAGTTGAGGGGAACCACTATATTTTCTGTGTCTTCTGTGTTTTTATTTCCTTTACTTTTGCTGCTTTATTTTCTGCATATTGTGCTGTGTATGAAAAATATCTAGAATAAGGTTTAGGCCTCACTTTCAATTGGTATCAGAGCCAGGTTGGTTAAAACCACAGGCTAACACCTGAACCAAAAAGATCCAACAGATCTTACTTCATTCTAGAATTTTTTCACTCATGGCAGAACTTCCTATGTGCAACCTCAATACATTTGCACTATGGCAGTCAAAGATAAAATGTTATATGAAGTTATTTGATGAAAGCATTTTTGATGTTATAATGACAGGTCCTATAGCACCCACAGCATCAAACAAAGATGCACAAAAGTTACTTAAGGATGCTGATGCTAGAGCAATGAACATCTTGGCACAATCCATGCCAGATGACATCTTTGAAGATCTGATGCACTGCACCACAGCCAAGGAGCTATGGCAATCCCTCATCAAGATGGCTGCAGAATCAAGTGAAGAAGAATCAGCATCTGAATCTTCACCAAAATCAAACACAGATGAACCACAATATGATTCATCTTATTTAAGTGATGAAGAAGATGTTGCTGATGAAGTAGCCTTCTGCTTAAAGGCCATAAATGCATCAAACAACAAGGAAAAGCCTGAATCAGAACTTAGAAAATATCAGGTGATATCCCATACTAACTACATTTCAAAATATCCTAAATCACTTTCTAACTTGGATGCAACTAAACCTAAAGAAAATATGAATTTCCTTAAAAGTCTACTCCCATTCGTCATCAATCCACATGCAGACCACACTCATTTTAAGGAAACAATAAGAAAACCTTCAAGAGAAATATTAAGAAAATTCAACAACATTGATTTTGTTTTTCAAAAATTTTCTCAAATTTTTCAAACATACATGAAATATTTTTTGAAAAATTTATTTAATAAACCAATAAAACCTCATTACATTTATGGTCTGAAAATTTTCCTTTTTGATGAATCTTAGATCTCAAAGAGGCATAGTAAGATAATTCTACATCCTTACAGATTTTTCACAAAATTATCTACACTAAAACTCAACACAGACTTGATCCAGTGGATCATCACACCGTGTTGAAGTTTTTATTTGTGATAAAGTGATTCTATAGGAAGGGAATTATCAGACAGTGCCTTTCTGATTTTAAAGATTTTCTTCAAAATCTTTTTCAGATAATCCTAATGAGTGCTGTGCTCATTAAATTGCATTCCCCTGCCGTCCTCTCTGCCCTCACTCTTTTCTTCTTCAAGATTTGCTTCATTCATTTTTGTTCATGCACAAAAGCAAAAACTGCATCTCTTCTTGTTCCCTTTGCACTTGATCTGTTTTCTGTTTTGCAGGATTACAGACTCAAAATTTTCAACATAAAGAGATGATCAAGAACAGGGCCAAACTTTACAAAACATTCATAAAAGTATGAAGTGTACCCTAACCCAAATAGGGGGAGATTGTTGGAACAACCCCGGTTGTGGATTTGGGCAAGGATACACTTCATCAAAGAGAGCATGGATCTGACTAAAGATTACAAAAGAATCAGGCAATGATCAAACTGCGCTCAACGATAGTTGAACTGAGTTCGACGAACGTCGAACTCAGATCGATGATCTGCAGGCCAACTCAGCTCGACGTTCAAATATATCTAAACAAAGTCAGCTCAACGATTCTACAATAAAGTGAGCTCGACGACTCAAGCCTTGAACTCAGCTCGACGATCACCAAAGAATTGAAGAACAGCCAAGTCAGGTCGACGATCTCTGAACCCAGCTCGACGCATCGTCGAACCCAGTTCGACGATCGTCCATCTCAGGTCGACGATTTGCCAAGGAATTGATAAAAGCTAAAGTACTCTTCAACGGTCAGATTCCCTGACATTTATGTCAGCATTCAACCAAAGAGCCGTTGCCAGCTATCAATGCAAAGTCACTATGGGAAAGGAAAAGGATTAAAGGCTGAATAGTTGTCATGAGTTCCGAGAATGGAATAAAATAATGCTCACAAGATTTGAGAATTTAAATCAATTCATTATATATATGCATTCCTGCTTCCAGTCAAAAGATACACACAGGACAACAACATATTTTCATATATACAAGAACAACACAACAGCTCTCATCAATCCTCATCAGAGAGCCTTTTGTTCACAGCAAGAAGAAGAAGGAGTCTCCTCCTTCAGTCTCATACAGGCTTCAAGAGCAACAAACAATCTGAATCTTCAGATTTATCTGCTACTAGAAGACCTACCACACCCCAAGAACAAAGTTTCTTCATCCTGAACCAACTCCAAACTTCAGGGGGAGCTTTGACAATCAAGAATCCACTAGTCTTCTCTCAGAGCTTGAGAGAGAGAAGAACACTTTTCACCTTTTTTTTTGTTTTACTCTTTTTCCCACCTTGTACAGGGTTATAACTCCCTTCAAAAGTTAAGTGTTGGTGTTAGGGCACCTTATCAAAAACCCTTTGGTGTGAGGGCACCTGATTAAAAACCTTATGGTGTGGGGCACCTTATCAAAAACCCATTGGTGCCCAGGACACCTGATCAACTATTCCTGCTAGTGGATTCCTACCAGGGGTGGTAGAAGAGTGGAGTACCCAGTTGAGGGGAACCACTATATTTTTTGTGTCTTCTGTGTTTTTATTTCCTTTACTTTTGCTGCTTTATTTTCTGCATATTGTGCTGTGTATGAAAAATATCTAGAATAAGGTTTAGGTCTCACTTTCACATCAGTGTTAGAGGATATGTCAGAATCTTCTAGGAGCATGTGTCGATTCATACAGGAGCCACCAAAGAGCAATTCTTCTTTCACCATTGCACAAGCACTTGAGAAGTTAGCAACTTACCATGAAGTGCAATCAGATAGGGAATTTCACTTCTTTGTCATCACCTATCTGATGGACAAAAATCATAGAGAGACCTTCATGTGCCTGCCAGAAAGTCTGAATGTTCAGTGGCTTCGTAGTCGCTATACTAGTGGCGTGTAGTTGTGTCTATCTTCTTTATTTCTGCGTTGTTTTGTCAGTGAATGCTATTATGTTTTTACCGCACTAGTATGGACATTAATATGTTATCTGCTTTATTATGTTTTTACCGCACTAGTATGAACATTGATATGTGGATGATTTATATGCTTACTAGTTTTTTAATCCTACATTTGTGTATGACTTCTTTTGTGATATCTTTATTTGTTTATTCCAGAATATGTCGAGTGAAGACTCTGATAATTCCATCGAGCAGTACGAAATAGCTAGAAGAAAATGTGTTATTGTTCAACAACACACTATAATAGCAGCAACATGTTTGGCCTCTACACACACCTCTCTATTAAACAGTCGAGTCACACGCATGACTTCGAAGCAGACAGGTGATAAATGAGTTGGAGAGATGCTTCGTGAATCTACTGTGAGATTTCATGACTCTTTCATTATGAGTCAAGAAATATTTCTCGATCTACTGCACTATCTGGAGGAAAGGTGTGGACTCCAGGGAACAAGAAGGACAGCCTCCAGAGAAGTGCTTGCCTTGACCGTATACATATTGTCGCACAATGAATCGATGAGAAAAACAATTGAGCGCTTTCAGCATTCAACGGAGACAGCTAGCCAATTTTTCTCTCAGAGTATTCGTGCTTTGTTGCGGCTAGGGGAGGAAGTTATCCAGCAATTAGATAGGTCTTTCGGGAGCACTCCACCAGAAATTATGTACGACAGACGTTATATGTATTTCTTTAAAGATTGTGTTGGGGCTATAGACGAGACACATGTTGACGCGTGCATAGCAGTTGGACAGCAGGTACCCTATATTGGCAGATGGGGCAATCCAACTCAAAATGTCATGGTTGCTTGCGATTTCAACATGTGCTTCACTTTCGTCATAGCAGGTTGGGAGGAATCTGCATACGATAGCCGGATTTTCAATTATGTCTTAAATGATCCTCAACATAATTTTTCTCATCCGCCTCGAGGTAATGTTAACAATTTTGTCCAAACTATTTCTTACTTTAATTTATTTGAGTGATTAATTAATTTTTAACATATTATCAGGAAAATATTACTTGGTCGATTCTGGATATCCTTTGCAGAGAGGGTATTTGAAATCATATCAAGATACAAGGTATCATTTGCCAGACTTCGCACGCGGTGGTCGTCGAGCAGAGGGACGTCGAGAGATGTTCAATCATGTTCACTCATCGCTAAGGAGCGTGATAGAACGATCGTTCGGCGTTTGGAAGAAGAAATGGGTCATACTGCGGGACATGTCGAGCTATAGCTTTGCGAAGCGGGCAGATATTGTGATGGCCACGATGACTTTATATAATTTCATTCGCCGACACCCTTCCCGCAATGATATAGATTTCAATGAGTGCGAGCAGGAGGGTCAAGATGATAGAGTGGTCTCACAAGGGCGATAAGAAACCTGCTCTGACACTGCAGGTGGAGTAGAGGAGATGATCGCGCTACGTGATAGTATAGCGGATCAGTTGTATGAATCGAGAGTATAGCTCAAGATTGCGGGTGTACCTGGATTTCTTGTATTGTGTGTTTATTTAGCCTGTTGATTTTTTTTGAAAAAAAAAAATTAAAACAACTTATTCAAAACTCTGTTTTCAAAACTCCATTTCATCCAAACAGTTTTTTAACAAAACTCTGTTTTTCAGAATCAGCACTTTCTCCATCAGCAGCTTCTCATCAGCAGCTTTTCATCAGCAACAACTCAACCAAACAGAGCTTTAGTAACTAATAATTTATAATTATTATGAAATTTAAAATTAATCATTAAATAACATGTTATACATAATTAATGACTAGAATATTTATTTAATCACTACAAATAATTTTTTAGTGACCGAATGAAGAAAACATTTCTTCACTAAATATTACTATTGTTATTATGACTAGAAAAACTTTGATCACTAAAACATATATTTTTAATGATTTGCGAGGGCACACAAAATTTAGCCACTAAAAAGTTTTATGTAGTGACAACAAAAACTATTGTCACAAAAATTTTAAATTTTGTAAATAAAATATCCTATGAACACTAAATAATTTATATAACAACAACACTTAAATCTTTATCTCACTATAGTGGGGTGGGGTCGGCTATATGGATCATTTGTCGTCATTGTGTCCTATCTTGTGTCATAATCTCACTAACGCATAAGTACATTATGTCCTTCCTTATAGTTTAATTCCAAGTCTTAATTGGTCTACGGTCTACCCCTCCCTCGTTTAACATGCATAATAACTAGACTCTCACAATGCCTAATAGGTACCTCTAATGGTCTCCTTTGTACTTGTCCAAACCATCTAATAGTTTAAATAATGACCCAAAATTTATTCATCTAAAATAAAGTCAATTTCTTTTTTATGTTCCTTGTTCTTTGATTCCAAAATCATATTACTTAAAAACAAGCAACCGACTGTATTAACTCAAAGAACTGGATCCATCGCTGACCTTTGCCTTCTTCGTCGCCATTCACATCGGATACTTTCATCTCCGCTCGGTTCAACTGTCATTGGCGCTTGAGTTCTATGGACAATGCAAAGATTTCTACCAAGTTCAAATCTGCAATGTGTAAAGCCCTCTTCTCCTTCTTGATTCATCCAAGTTACGAATATTATCTTCAAAATAACTTCCTTCTTTCAAACTCTTCTTTGGGAGCTGCATGTTGAAATTGGTGAAGTGAAAGTGGGTGGTCGGGCAGTCCGGGAGGCTTAGGCGGACTGACCGCGCGGACTGGTTTCTAGTCCGGCGGGTTGATGGTTGGCGACCTGCGTAGTGTGCTGCGGTCTGGCTTTGCGGACTGCGCGGACTGGTTTTGTCCGGCAGTGAGGAGCTCTGCAAGGTGGTGTGCGCAGCCTGTGTGGACTGGGCTTGGAGTCCGCACTTCTTCTTTGAAGTTGCGGTAAGCCGCGGTCTGGGCTTGGAGCTGGCGGACTGGTCTGGTATCCGCCGAGCTCGCGCTATCCTTTCTGGACTTGCTCTGGTGGAGTTGTTTTCCGCAGTGTCCGCTGTGACCAGGCGATGCGTGGTCGTGGACATTGCGAGCTGGGTTGGTTTCCGCAGAGTCCGCGGTGACCAGGCGGGTTGCCTGTGGTCGCGGACTGGTGCTTGCGGACAGGTGTGTTGTCGTGCCTTCGGCGGACTGACATTGTACTCAGCTAGTGGCTCTTGCGTCCCGGCTAGTCCTGCAGTGTTCTGCGGACTGAGCGGACTGCCCTGAGCAGCTCGCCATCTCGCCTGGACTTGGCGTTTTGGTTTGCTTCGTGCAAGCGGACTGTGCGGATTGTCAGTGTTAGCTGCGACCAAGGGGCGGTGTCTCTATCTCATAGGGTGGTGACCACACTCCTCACCTGGCCTATAAATAGGACCCACCGGCATGTCATTCATAACAAGAGTGAACAGTAAGTTGGCTTGGAACAAGTGCTGCGGACTCGACTTTTGTATCTGCGCGGTTTGATAAGAGTTAATTGGTTTGCTGTGTGCAGGTGGCGCGGCTAGTGCTGTGAAACCAGGTGTTTGGTTTTAACCTTCAGCCAGGCTCAGTGAGTTTGCGGACTGCAGTATCAGCGGTTTACCAGTTCTCTCTGCATCAACTTTCCAAGTTCAATAACCTGTCCGCGTGACCTTGGTGGTTCGGCAGTTAGGCGGTTAGGCGGTTTGCTCCTCTGTTCAGCAGCAATTCAGCGAATAACGGGTTGTCCGCGCGACCTCGCGGTCTTCGCGGACTCCGTGTTGTGTTCGGCTTCAGCAGCTTGGCGGTCTGTGCGGTCTCGGCGAGCTCGGCAATCTTGGCGGACTCGGCGGTCTCACAGTTGTATCCGCCCGGTTTGTTTGTTTTTCTACTTTTTCTTGTACTGGCGAAATCATGTTTCGCCATGTATGCCTCGCCCTGTAAAGAAGATTAATGAAATTTTGATCTGCTTGCTTCTGTCTATGTTTTTTGGTTATCTGAGTTGCTTCCTGCTTTCTGCGGTTCAAGTTGTGATCTGGGTAGTGCCGAAGATATTGATTTGGTGTTTGGGCTACCTTGCTGATCAACTTGAGAAAATCTAACATGGTATCAGAGGGAGGTTCAGTTGCTTGAGCGGTGATCAACAAGCTTTGTTTTGTTCTGTGTGCTTCTGAAGGATAACCAAGTCAGTACCATGGACGGTGGTTTTGCAAGAGGTCTGGGAATTGAGCTTCTGACGCCGACTAACTTCAAGAAGTGGAAGTCGTGCATGAAGAGCTATCTTCTGGGCGAAGAGCTATAGGAGGTCGTCGGTGGCGATGATCAAGTAGAAATCACTGCTGAGTTTGGAACAGCCGAGCAGGTGAGAGTGTGGAGGAAAACAAATGCCAAGGCTGAGTTTGCTCTCAAGCGGGCGGTGTCACCTGAGCTCTTTGATCACATCTTAGGATGTGAGTCTGCTGCTGAGATATGGACTTCCCTTGATGGGTTGTTCAATATGAAGAATGTAGCAAGACTACAGTTCTTGGAAAATGAGTTGGCTAAGGCAACTCAGGGAGATCTTTCTATCTCCAAATTTTTCTTGAAGATGAAGAGCTTGTGTACTGAGCTTTCTGCTCTTGATCCTGATGAGCCGATCTCCGAGGCCAAGCTGAAAAGGCACATAATCCGCGGTCTGCGGAAGGAGTATGTGGCCTTTGTTACTTCTGTTCAAGGCTGGGCTACTCAGCCCTCTCTTTTGGAGCTGGAAAATCTGCTTGCCTCGCAGGAGAGCCGGGCAAGGCAGATGGCCGGGGTGACTGTCTCTGAAGGAGCTAGTGATGCTCTTTTCACTGAGAAGAAGAAGAGATGAGAAGGGAAGAAGAAGCAGACTGCGGCTGGAGATGAACCTTCATCTTCTAAACAGTAGGAGGGGAGCTTTGCTCCTAAGAAGGACTGGAAGAAGAATCTTAAGTGCTACAGATGTCATTAACCAGGTCACTTCAAGCGAGACTGCAAGGTCAAGCTGCAGCCTGGGCATATTGCAGGCAAGGAGGAAGCTTCCTCTAGCAAGGAGGAAGCTTCCTCTAGCAAGGAGGAAGCTGGCTGGGGTGGAGCATTTATGACGGGCACTTGTGTCCGAGCTTTGTCCACCGTTGACATGGAGGACGATTGGATTGTTGACTCCGGGTGTGGTCATCACCTTACTGGAGATATGTCAAAGTTCTCCAAGCTGCAGGCATACTCAGGTAACGAGGCTATTATAACTGCTGATAATACTGTTCATGCAGTAGAGAAGGAGGGTATAGTTACTTTGGGTAGTGATAAGGGGTCACTCACGTTAAGGAGTGTTTATCACGTACCAGGCATGAAGAAGAACCTCTTCTCTGTGACCAATGCTGTCGACGCCGGCTATCACGTTCTGTTTGGGCCAACAGAAGTGAAGTTCCTTCGCAACGTATCAGCGGTTAAGGCTGATGTTGCTCACATTGGAAGGAGAGTGAAGGACTTGTTTGTTTTATCAACAAGCTCCTATGTTGATCGCATGAGGGACAATGATAGCGCTACTATATGGCATGAGAGGTTGGGGCATGTAGGGATGGATAAGCTGAAGGCTATGTCAAATAGGAGTCTGGTGAGAGGCTTGCCTAAGCTATCATCCTTCGGTGATGGTCACGTTTGTGCTGGATGTCAGTACGGGAAGTCTCACCGTCTTCCATTTGATAAGTCACAAACGAGAAGCAAAGCAGCACTGGAGGTTATCCATGGTGATCTGATGGGACCAATCACGACTGCTAGCCTCGGCAGGAGTAGGTACATGCTAGTCCTGATTGATGACTACTCAAGATACGCTTGGGTGTATTTCTTGAAGGAGAAGTCTGAAGCCTTCCGATTATTTGTGGAGTTCAAGGAGCTGGTGGAGGGTCGGCATAACCTGCGGATCAAAAAATTTAGAACTGATAACGGCGGAGAGTTTGTCTCCTCCGAGTTTTCTAGTTTTTGCAGGAAGCACGGAATCCAGAGAGAGCTTACTTGTTCTCATACTCCACAACAAAATGGAGTTGCAGAAAGGAAGATCTGTCATTTGACGGAGACTTGCAAATGTTGGCTTCATGCCAAGAGTATCCCAAGTCCTTCTGGGCGGAGGGAATGTCTTGTGCAGCCTATGTCATCAATCGGATGCCTCTAAGTCCGATTAACATGAAGTCTCCCTTCGAGATGTTGCTGAAGGAGAAGCCAAGTGTTGAACACCTTCGGGTGTTTGGATCAACTTGCTATGTTCATATTCCTGATGCTCTGAGGACTAAGCTTGATGCTAAGGCAAGGAAGCTTGTCTTTGTTGGCTATGATGAGTGGAAGAAAGGATGGAGATGCATGGATCCGGTGATGAAGAAGTTTGTGGTGTCAAGAGATGTTGTATTCGACGAACTGACGTCATATGGAAGAAGCTCGGTTAAGCTACCAAAAAGCAAGGTTGATGAAGGTCAGGAGTTGACTGCGATTGTTGATCAAGAGGAGCTGGCTGTGTCACCAGCAGCTCCTGTTGCTTCAGGTTCTGGGGGAGAAGCTTCTGGGTCAGGAAGCAGGGGGAGCATTGCTCCAAGTTTGTCGGAGAGCAGAGGTGAACCAGAAGAAGCAGCGGAGGTGGTGAGCAAGGAGCAGTCTCTTCCGAGATCAAAGAGAGTTATCAAGCCTCCAGCTCGCTACTGCGAAGGAAACACCGTGAGCTATGTCTCATGTTTCTTTGCAGGTCCTCTTGATGAGCGGGAGCCTGCTAGCTTCAATGAGGCCACTGGAGTCAAGGAGTGGGAAGATGCAATGAGAGAGGAGATGGATGCTCTCAATAAGAATGAAACTTGGGATCTTGTGCCCAAAGTTGATGGCATTACTCCGGTGACTTGCAAGTGGGTGTTTAAGTTGAAGAAGAAGGCTAATGGGAGCATTGAGAGATACAAGGCTCGCCTGGTGGCTCGGCGATTTTCTCAACAGTATGGAGAAGACTATGAGGAGACATTCAGTCCAGTTGCAAAGATGACTTCAGTTCGGATGGTGATTGCATTGGCTGCTTGCCAAGGATGGAGGATGTGGCAGCTTGATGTAAAGAATGCCTTTCTTTACGGAGAGATTGACAAGGACATCTTCATGGATCAGTCTCTTGGTTTCGTTTCTAAAGTTCATCCGGATTACGTCTGCAAGCTCAGGAAGGCTCTCTATGGGTTGAAGCAAGCTCCTAGAGCTTGGTATGGGAAGATAGTAGAATATTTGCAATTCTGCGGATACCTGGCTTCAAACTCGGACTCTAGCTTGTTTATCAAGAAGAAAGGGGAGCTTTGAGTCTTAGTCTTGCTGTATGTTGATGATATAATCATCACGGGGAATTCTGAGGAGGTAGCTAGGCTCAGAGCTGAGCTAGCAATTCGCTTCGAGATGAAAGACCTGGGAGAGCTTCATCACTTTCTTGGTCTCGAAGTGGAGAGGAAGGAGAGTGGGTTACTCATTTGCCAGAAGGGATATGCTGAACGCATAGTTAACCTGTTTGGTTTGACTGAAGGGAAGACTTGCTCTACTCCTCTGGATCAAGGCCTAAAGCTTCGTCAAGATGAAGGAAGGATTCTTCCTGATCCCTTGGTGTTTAGAGCTCTTGTTGGGAGCTTGATCTACCTGACGATTACTAGACCTGATATAGCTTATGCTGTTCGTCGAGTAAGTCAGTTTATGGCAGAGCCAAGGAAGTCTCATCTTGTAGCGGCAAAAAATATTCTGAAGTATGTCAAGGCAACTTCTGACATGGGACTTCTTTACAGAAGGGATGCGAGGTTCTCTTTGCTAGGGTACACGGATGCTGATTATGGTGGTGACTCGGATGACCGAAGGTCAACTTCTGGTTATGTGTTCACTTGTGGATCAGCGGGCATTTCGTGGTGCAGCAAGAAGCAGGACTCGGTATCCGTCTCTACTACAGAAGAAGAGTACAAGGCTTCGGCCTTGGCTGCTCGGGAAGCCATTTGGCTAAGGAGGCTAGTAGAGGATATCCATGAGGAAGTGCAAGGTCCTACCTTACTCCGAGGGAATAATGAAAGTGCTCTCAAGTTGGTAAATAATCCAGTTTGTCATGCCAGGACCAAGCATATTGAGACCGATCACCACTTCATCAGGGAGAAGGTGCTGGAAGGATCTCTTGTGGTCGGTCATGTTCAGAGTGAAGATAACCTTGCTGACATCTTCACCAAGTCAATGTCGAAGGGGCCTTTTCAGCGGCTATGAGGTCTACTCGGCCTGATCACCACTTCTCACTTCAAGGGGGAGTGTTGAAATTGGTGAAGTGAAAGTGGGTGGTCGGGCAGTCCGAGCGGCTTAGGCGGACTGACCGCGCGGACTGGTTTCTAGTCCGGCGGGTTGATGGTTGGCGACCTGCGTAGTGTGTTGCGGTCTGGCTTTGCGGACTGCACGGACTGGTTTTGTCCGGCAGTGAGGAGCTCTGCAAGGTGGTGTATGCGGCCTGTGCGGACTGGGCTTGTAGTCCGCACTTCTTCTTTGAAGTTGCGGTAAGCCGCGGTCTGGGCTTGGAGCTGGCGGACTGGTCTGGTATCCGCCGAGCTCGCGCTATCCTTTCTGGACTTGCTCTGGTGGAGTTGTTTTCCGCAGTGTCCGCTGTGACCAGGCGGTGCGTGGTCGTGGACATTGCGAGCTGAGTTGGTTTCCGCAGAGTCCGCGGTGACCAGGCGGGTTGCCTATGGTCGCGGACCGGTGCTTGCGGACAGGTGTGTTGTCGTGCCTTCGGCGGACTGGCATTGTACTCAGCTAGTGGCTCTTGCGTCCCGGCTAGTCCTGCAGTGTTTTGCGGACTGGGCGGACTGCCCTGAGCAGCTCGCCATCTCGCCTGGACTTGGCGTTTTGGTTTGCCTCGTGCAGGCGGACTGTGCGGATTGTCAGTGTTAGCTGCGACCAAGGGGCGGTGTCTCTATCTCATAGGGTGGTGACCACACTCCTCACCTGGCCTATAAATAGGACCCCCCGGCATGCCATTCATAACAAGAGTGAACAGTAAGTTGGCTTGGATCAAGTGCTGCGGACTCGACTTTTGTATCCGCGCGGTTTGATAAGAGTTAATCGGTTTGCTGTGTGTAGGTGGCGCAGCTAGTGCTGTGAAACCAGGTGTTTGGTTTTAACCTTCAGCCAGGCTCAGTGAGTTTGCGGACTGCAGTATCAGCGGTTTACCAGTTCTCTCTGCATCAACTTTCCAAGTTCAATAACCTGTCCGCGCGACCTTGGTGGTTCGGCGGTTAGGCGGTTTGCTCCTCTGTTCAACAGCAGTTCAGCGAATAACGGGTTGTCCGCGCGACCTCGCGGTCTTCGCGGACTCCGTGTTGTGTTCGGCTTCAGCAGCTTGGCGGTCTGTGCGGTCTCGGCGAGCTCGGCAATCTTGGCGGACTCGGCGGTCTCACAGTTGTATCCGCCCGACTTGTTTGTTTTTCTGCTTTTTCTTGTACTGGCGAAATCATGTCTCGCCATGTATGTCTCGTCCTGTAAAGAAGATTAATGAAATTTTGATCTGCTTGCTTCTGTCTATCTTTTTTGGTTATCTGAGTTGCTTCCTTCTTTCCGCGGTTTAAGTTGTGATCTGGGTAGTGCCGAAGATATTGATTTGGTGTTTGGGCTACCTTGCTGATCAACTTGAGAAAATCTAACACTGCATTTCAAAAGAACCGATCTTATATATGCCCTCTTCTACATTTTGGTGTGTGCACGAGGTTTACGAGCGGCGGGAGCTGTGTAGCGCCAAGACAATGATGTGGTCAGAGTTCTGCTACGAGAGACACAGGAGGCCCTCGTGCACTGTTAACATAAATGCACGTTGCTCCCCTCCTATTTTTGAAATAACATTCGTACATTCTTGAAGTTTGTGAAATGACGTAGTTATCATCATCCTCAATAGCCCTATCCCATCTATAATTTATTAATCCTAATTTTCATTTGCTCATGCTGAGTGATATCTTAAACGCAAAATGTAGACAATGCAAAATAAGTTTGATCAACTTTCATCCATATTAGCTCGAGACCACCTCTTATTTGAAACTAATTTTATGTGCTCCTCTAATTAGTGTTGTATGTTATGACCAATGTACATGATCAAATTGGAGTTGGCTCTAGAGTTTTGGTTCGGGTCAATTCATGCGAAGCAATTCGCTATCGATAAACATATATCGAGCAAAACACTTCACTCGTGAGCAAACACTTCATTCATGAGCAATGACCGTATCCGTGTTCAATTCACAAATTTGTTTCTCTCGCCATCCGCAAAGAGTTTTCTCTATCCCTAGACCCGCGCAGATGAGCTCCTTCCCTTCTTGTTCCACCAAACTCCATTATTCCTCATCATGAAAAGAGGAAGGTGGAGAAAGACATTTTTCGTGCTCGCTATGGCGAGAAGTTAAAGATGATTTTTGTATCTCTTCTTGATGTTGATTCTTGGGGAGGACTATTATGTGTCGATGCTACATCCTTAAGGATTGTGTCAATTATTTTGATTAAAAAACATCGAGAAGAGATGCGGTGAACAACAAAATTGAAATTAAACTCAATCTCCTAAGAGTTTGTCTATTTATACTCACCTAGGGGCAACGGGTAGGGGATTCCACTTTGATCCCCATCCGAATGCTTCGAGCAACACTAATAATCTCTACGGCGCAAACAATCGATTAATACACAAGAGAACAATAAATTTTTCTTTTGATTTATTTATGTATGAGCCCGTTTGAAGAATACAACATTAGTACTACATATTCACTTGCCTACATCATCAGTAGAACTACCTTCCACCAGAATCCTTTTCATATCATCCACCAGTTCCAACATTTGCTTTCTAGAGTGAAGCGGAGAAGGGTAGACACAAGCGCAGTCGAGCTGCCCATCCCTGATCGTCTCGAAAACAGCTATCGATGCGCCAATTCCATGCACAGACGCGCATCCTATATAATCCTCGACGCCAAGCCCCTGCACTTGCCCAAGAATTACATCGTAGTCGACGACCTCTTCGAAGATGGAGATGAGGCCTGTTCGTAACGACGATGCTGGTGTCAGGTGAGGGTTCTCAATTGCCTTGCACATTAGGAAGTTGAGCTCCCCAATATCTGTTAGGTGCTTCTTATTGTTCTTCGCATTCGAGTACGAATCGTGGCATCTTTTCACAGTTTCCCAAAACGTTTCGACGCCATAAAGAGTGTGCGTGTTCAAGATTGCAGAATGGTAGAATCCTGCAGGCAATGAGTTAGTTTTGATGCGAATAATGGAAGAAGAAGAATAGATGGAGATTGAAAATTACCGATGTGTTTGTCG
Organism: Platanthera zijinensis; assembly: GCA_039513925.1. Classification (NCBI taxonomy): domain Eukaryota; kingdom Viridiplantae; phylum Streptophyta; class Magnoliopsida; order Asparagales; family Orchidaceae; genus Platanthera; species Platanthera zijinensis. The sequence goes on from CM077082.1 coordinate 43,682,062, forward strand.
TTGAGAGGGGGATTCAAGTATTTTCGACAATCGACGAGAGTGACCACCGAGTAGGTTTCAGGCTGATTGTTCTGGAGATTTTTGGAAGCATAGGTAGCTAACATCCCTGCAGCTGTAATTGCTGCGCACAGCTTTATCCCCTTTGCGTTGCAGACCTGTATTTGAATCTTTATTATGTAGTGTGATCAACATGAATCTGTTATGAGTTAAGAAATCTATCATATTTGAAGTTATTTTGTACTTAAGTTCATTTTTTTAATTTAAAATTTTCTTCTAGTAAATAGGTTTAACAATTTTTAATGTTCAAATAAAAATGCATTCAAATGAGTCCAAATGCTTCAAACTGAAACATTTTTTTCTTAACAAACACTAATTACTTATGTATTTGCAATTGTTGAAGGAAAAATGTGTAAAAGTTCAATATGAGGTCCATTTAAAGTCCGTCATTTTGGGGATTTAGTCACACATCTTTTCATAGTTTGAAGCATCTTCACCTCTCCCTTTTCTTATATATAAGTGTATAAGTGTACAAAGTGATGTACGGAGAATGTAAGAGTATTTTTGAGGATTTAATAAAATTCTTACATTTTTTCCTCTCCTATGTTTCTCCACATGATATCTGAGCTATACGGTCCTCAGACAATTTTTTTTCAATGATTGTGCTCTAGGCGGTTAGCTCAATTCTAACCGCACGTCTCCCTGTCTTCAGCTTCTGCGGGCTCCGTTTTTCTAACCGTACCTGACTACCTCCTGTGGTTCCACCTCCCTCTCCTTTCTCGTCTTCTACTTTTATAGTTTTTTTAGAGCACAAGAGAACACCATTTATGTTGAATTTGTTGAAGTGTAAGTGAGCGGTTTGATTGGGCAGAATGCACAGACCGCAGCCGATTAGGCGGCTAGCTGATGGCGGACCAGTAAGCTCCCTGGGAGGTCACTGGGAGGTCACTGAGCGGTTAGCTTTGGGCTAACCGCGATTGTTGCGGTCTGGATTACGAGACCACATAGTCTGCTTGGCGCTTTCAGGTTCTCTGGCTCGCGTGGAGGCAGGCGGTTAGAACGGTCTGCGGAGGCTAACCACACAGTTTGTTGGGGCCTTCTTGCGCGGGTAAATGCCAGAGTTCGCTGGGTTATGTTGACTTGTCACGGTGTTGTGACAAGTCTAGTTGGTTGCCTAGTCTCGGCCTGCGGTGTTGCGCGGTTTGGAAGCGGAGACCGCAGAACTGTACGGTCTGGTGGCGGAGTCTGACAGATCTTCATAGGAGCAATATTGGCTCAGAACGCGTGACTGAATTTTCACAAGTCCACGCGGACTGAGGAGAGTGTTCGTACTTCTATGCGGTTTGATGGTTTTTGTCGCATATGCAGTTAGATGGTTATCATTGGCAGACTAACGGTGGTATCCTCACCTGTGCAGATAGGTGGTGCTAGCTACAGGATGACGGACGGTCATCCTATCGCTATGGGAGGTGATCACACTCCCCCTGCCACATATAAATAGGGGTCCCCGACTCGTCATATAATGAGAGAACAGTGAGAACTCAACTCGCGTTTTGAACTTGCGGTTAGTTTTTTTCTAACCGACGCGACTAAGTGAAGTTGAATTGATATGTGCAAGCTGTGCAGTTAGCACCGGGCGACTAGGTAACTAGTTGGAAGACTCAGTGTGGAACAGTTCGCGGTTGATAATCTGTGGTATACACGAGGTCGCCGCTAGACGACTTGTAGTCACTTCCTCTAGGTTACGGATAGTTCGAAGAGTTCGCTCAGTCTATCAGCGAGTTCTGTTTTCAGTTCATTATCATTCAATAACAAGCAATCCGTGCGGCTTGGTTGCAATTTGGCGACTTGGCGGTTTCAACGGGCAAGACTGGCGGTTAGCGGCTTGTGCGGCTTCAGTTTTCTGACCGCACAGTTTCTTCTCTGTCTATGGTTGTTTTTTGTTTCCATCGAGTACATTGTGAATCATGTCTCGTAATGTATATCTCGCCCTATAAAGAAGAAGTTAATTCCAAATTGATACTCTTGTGCTTCTATTGTTGTTGATTTCTACTTGACTTGGTTTTGGTTGAGTATTCATGCAATCTTTTTTGGCTTCCTAGAGTTGTTTACATGCTATCAGAGGGGTGTTGAGCAGTTAACAGTTCATCAATCTAAGAGATTCGCTATTCTTTGAAAGTTCAAGTCAGGTTTAAGCAATGGAAGTCGGTTATGCAAGAGGTCTGAGAATTGAGCTCTTGACGCAGACCAATTTCAAGAAGTGACGCTCATGCATGGAGAACTATCTTCTCCCCATGATCCTCATTAACTTGGTGGGATCATGCGTTTGAACGCCGCACACGGGATCGCCACACACGATTCTCGTACACCGTCTGATCCTCCACAACGATCGACCGTCAGCGCCACCATCACCGGCACCGGGCGGTCCGCGACCGGCCGGCCATGTCGGGGCCGCGTCGCGGGCGCCGCCCACAAGGGGCGGCCACACCGCTGGGCGCGCACGTGGAAGGCACGGCCGCTCCGCAGGCGCCCTCCCCGCAATCGCCTCTCGCGATCGCAGAGCGCCACTCGCAAGGGGGAGGCCGCGCCCGGCTGACCCTCCTCCCGCGGCCGTGGGGAGTCGCCCTTCCCCACGGTCGCATCCCGTGGCCGCGGGGAGCCACCCGCGCAAGGGAGGCTGCGCTCAGCCTCCCCTCACCGCGGCTGCCTCCTGCGACCCCAAGCATGGGTGGTCGCGCCCGGCTGCCCCTCCCCACGACGGCCTCCCGCGGTCGCGCAATTGCAGTCGCGCCCAACCGCCCCTCCCCGCGGTCGTGGGCGCCGCCCGTGAGGGGCGCTGGCCCTCCCCGCGACTGTCTCCCGCGGCCTCAGAGCGCTGTCTGTAAGGGGCGGCCGCCCCTCCCCGCAACTTCTCCCGCCGCAGCCAGCCGCCCCGCCGGCCGCGGCTCTTCCTCTCCCCTCGCTGGCGACCGTCCGTCAATGGGGTGGCCGCTCTTTCGTAGCTGGCCCTTTACGCCGTCCGATCATTCCACCGCGATCGTCGTAATACATTTCACGAATAATCACCCACTAACTGTCATGATTAGTGGGGAGTTATCAACAATTTAAAAATGGTCTGCATTTAGTGTAAATTATACACATAATATTCGTCCAAAAATATATTAGAAGTGGTCTGCAAATAGTAATTATGAGTGGTTACGGTGTGCGGATAGCCGTGTAACAGCCGTAACCACCTCCTGAAGCCTATAAAAAGACCCCAGGACCCCCTTTATTTCTAACTTTTTCCTCTCAACCTTCTTCTTTCTCAGTTCGGAGCTCTGCCAAAATTCTCCTACTAACCTCCTCCACCAGGCAGACCGCCAAAAAATTCGTCTAAGCCCACAACATTCTGAGGAAGAGGGCGCTCTGTGCGCAATTCTAGAGAGCCTCCCACGTACCGCCCAAATCACTGTCAACGCATCCCGACACGCTCCGCCACAAAGTCTGCAAGCCAAGCATCCCCCGAGGACGCTCATCTCCATCCAAGCATTAGAAAGAAATCAGCTTCAAGTGTGACGGTCTGTCGTCCACCGAGCACTCTACAATCTCTCCTCTCGAAGTTGTAACGAGGAGCGGCATGTCGCCCTCGATTCCCCAACCACTCCGTAAACAACCGCCAATAGTGAAGTTTGACCGGCACCGTTCCGGTCACGTGATTTTTATCCATTTCAAGGATTTTTCCGCGTTAAAATCATCTTATGTGCTTCTGTTTATTCAGTGATTATATGCGCACTCGACCGCTCCACGAACTAAAGCGGCCTAGTTTACTCCGGTCTACTAAAAATATTGAATTGGCCGCAACAAAAAGAATCATTTTTAAAAATAAGAAAAGGTGAAGTCAAAAAAAAAGATGAAGCTAAATATGCCCACTCACAGCTAGCAGCCGCTTGGTCTGGTCGGCCTCCATCAGGAGCCTTACAACTTCCGACTTGCGGTTCGAACCGGTATCCATGAACGGTAGAGAGGATGATCGCAGACCATTGAGCGAATACCCTACCAAGTCCTTTCCCCGAGCCCAGAACGGCTTCCACGAGTCTTCCTTGCTGATCAAATCCTCTATTGCCAAAAGAACCTCTCCTTCTTCCTCCTCCTCTCCGCCGTCTAACGCTGTCCGATCAACTCCCCCGGCAACGGCATCGACGAGCTCCTTCAGAATCGCGACTCCGGCGGTCCGATCGCAAACCCCAGTATGCAGCCGCAGCACCAACAGCGATCGGTCCGGCTCCGGCAGCTCGTAGATCGTGGCGAATAAGACTCCGGCCGGCTCGTCTTCTGACGGTTCGGCCCAGCAATTCCGGTTCATCTCGTGCTCGACGAGAGAGTGGAAGAGGGAGATCGGCGGCGAATCACTGGCGACGGCGATCTGGGGGAGAAGGTCGGAGGGGATGAGCTCGATCTCGACGGACGGAGAGGGAGATATGAGGAAGGATGGTCTCGAGTTAGAAGCGGCGGAGGGGAGACGGGCGCGGAGGAGGGGAGACGAGAGCTGGAGACGGCGGAGGGAGGAGCGGATGAAGGGTAGAGAGATCTGGCGGGAGAGGTGCAGTGCGAGAACGGCGATGCCGGTGCCGCCGGGGACGGCGCGGCACCAGCTCAGCTCCGTGCCGCCGGCCGGCCGGCTGGTCAACTGATCGCCAGCGGCGGATGAGGTATCCATTGGAGATCTACAGAGCGATGAGATGTAGAGGGAAGTTTAATTGAAGGCGGAGTTTTCCCGTGGCAGCCTTCTCTGCATAGTTTTTTTTTTTGGGTCGAGTGAGTTTGGACAAAAAGGTGTTCATAGAAAGCATGTTTCACAAGTTAACAAAATAATGATTATGGCTCCATTTGGGAGGACTTATTTTTATGGGATCGTAGCCGCTCGATCAGTAAAAATAAGTCCTTCCAAATGGAGCCTATGACTGTTATCAAGAAAGGAAAATTAGTTTTGAGCGTAAAAGTGGATGAAAATAGTTAGGGGAGGTCGAGTGTTCATGACCGCCACGGTCGTGTCAGATGGAGCCTAAGGGCGATGATGGATTATTAACTCTTCCGCCTAGAGCCACCATATTTGTGTTTGTAGGTAATATATATTTTAATTTGTAAATAACATATATATGCGACTAAAATCACCACCTTACAATCATCATTGCGATTCACGAGCATAATAAAAACTTATTGTGTTTATCGAACCCGGAAATCACGATTCAACGAGGAGTTCGGACTGGAACTGTACCTCGTCTTTACTTCTCCCGAACAAGAACACTAAAATGAGGATTTAGAGATCAGAGACCTTCTCATCAGAACTTTAAACAGACTCCTGAGCCGCAGCGAGGAGGTCCCGCCACACACCCGAAAGTTCTTAGATCACTTCCCCTCCCAATCCAATGCTGGATCGGGCACCTTCGGAGGGCTTGAAGAGCTCCTGACTTCTCACTCGACTACGGTGAACAGTGAGCTGAAGCTCTTGCCTACCAAAGCTAGTCAAAGGAGAGAGAAGCCAAGATGTCCTCCCCACAGGTGCTCTTGGGGGTCAATTTATAATTTTCTGGGAATGGTTTACGGATAGCAAAATCCTGCTTTTTAGTTTTACTAAATGCAGTTCAGATTGGTCTGCTAAAGACAAAATCTCATTGTTTGGAACGGCTAATGACAGACCAAAAAATGGGATGCTACGGGAATGAGGAACACTCCCCTTGGCAGGCGAGCCGAGCTGCGACCTACTCATCCGGGTGGCGAGTGTTGAAACCGAAAAATCGGTCCCTGAGGAGTCCAACCCTTGGGGAAGGGGTGGTCGCACACTTACTTCTCTCCTCACGAGCCCAAGTGACAAGGGAAAAGGACCAGGGACAGACCCAAGGCTCCAGCACGGAGGTCCCACCACACACCCGGAAGATCTTAGAGCGCTTCCCCTCCTTAGCCAAGTGCTGAAGCTAAGATACCTCAGAAAGCGCTGGAAGACCGGGCACAAGAAAACGTGTCCTTCTGAGGTACCCCTTGGGTCCTATTTATAGGAAAAGACGGTCTGTAAATATCAAATCTTCACTGTTTTCGAGGACTATAAGCAGTCAAAAAAGGGGGTAACATGGTAAAAATACACCATAGCTGAGGGGCGAGCTGGCCCTGAGATAACGCCCACTCGGCAAGGGCGGCGAGTACGGACTCGGGAAAGCTTCTCCCCACGCCGAGGTGAAAGGCGGTGAGGGTGCTCGCCCCACTCAACACCACGGCCTGGCTCGCCTTGCTCAACGCCACGGGAGAAGGCATTGAGTGAGCTCGCCTCTCTCAACGCCGCAGGCCTGGCTCGCCTCGCCTTGGGCCTGGGCGAGTCGGCTCTGAAGTCCCTGCTCGCGGGCGTGCTGGCACTCGCCCCACCCTTTGGCTCTGGCGAGATTGTCCTTGGTCAGATTTGTTCGGCTCCTCGAACTCCGAGCTCGGCTCGACGATTGTCGAGCCCGTACTCGGCATGCTGGGCTCGGCATGCTCTGCTGAATTCGCCTGGGGCTCTGGGGCGGTCTGAGCCGGCCGGTTTGGCTCCTGATAGCCCACTCGCTGGATACGGGGTTGTACACAATCTCCGCTCTTTGCGAGATTGACACAAACTCGGAAAGAAACATCCAACCCTCTAGGATCCTGCGAGTGCGACAGAAGCCAAAAGGAATCTCTTGGTGGGTCCTACCGATGGCTATATATACATACCCAGCACACCCGGCTGACCTCCGCCCTTCCCTTTACTTAAGCCCTGCCGAGATGTCACTCCCCAAAAAGGTCATGGAGCGACTCGCGAAATCTCGCGAGGAGACCGCCCTCCGCGCTGCGGCCCTAACTGATCTGAAAGTCCAGGCTCGCCGCTTTACTGAATTCAGTTCGGTCAAGAGGGCGAGGCCCTTTCCTCCCGAGGCCGAGCACATCTTCGCTGACTTGAAGAACACCCTGGTCAATGGCTCCGACTCCTCCAACTGTCCTGCTCCGGCTCCCAACGGTAAAGACTTTGTGGACCTCACCACCGAGCAAGACCATGGTGGCGAGATCTCCACGCCGAGGGTCGAGAATCTCCCTGCCAAGGCGCCTGAGGCATCTTCTGACCCACGTCTGCAAAACTCGCTCCCTGCCACCGAAACCATGGGGCTGGACTCGCGGAAGCTGGGGTCGCCGACTCACACTCCTTCTCGACAACCCTCTTCCGCTCCCGCGGCTACTGGGGAGGACGCCGAGCACACATCCGCTCCAGATTCCCCTCGAAATTCTGAAGGTATATCTCTGATCCCCTCACATTGCGTCTGATTTCAATTGGTGCTCGCTCCTCCCACTCGCTATCCTGACTCTCTCGTGAAGGCCTTCCTAGCCGGTCTAGGGATGATGACTCATCCGAACGGGCTGGCTACTCGCCTCTTCCATCGCCGCGCGCTCTAGACATCTTCCTGAACTCAGAGGTGGATAGCCCCGAACGGTCGAGGCGAAGCCAACTGGTCCTCAAAAAGTTAGTGCGCGAGCTCCACAAGCTGAAGAAAGACAATTCCAGGCTGCAGGAGGAGTGCGCGCAGCTTGCTGGCGAGGCGAGGGTCAGCTCGGCGTATGTGGCGACGTCTTCCTCCATTCTCTTCGACGAGATTGATGAGAACTTGCGAGCGGCGAACAGGAACCTGGGGCAGCTTCGGAAACTCTTTGCGCAGCGGCTGGCGACATCGGGTCAGCGAGAACGGGGTAATTAAGGACGACTTCCTTGCGAGCCGACCGGCACTCGCCCCTGCTGTCGTCTGGCGACATCGTGTGCTTTTAACTTTCCTTGTTCTGGACAATTTGCTCTTTATGCTAACAAATTGTATAAGCTTTCGTTATGCGAGCGTATTTTATTTCTTTTGAGCGATGCGTACCTTTTCGAATTCCTCGCCCGGGCCCGCCAAGGTCGGCGAGCAGAGGGCGGCGAGACGGAGTAAGCGAGCCGGGCTGGTCAGTCGGCTCTGATTCTCCTCCCCTTTTTCTATAAATAGGGATCCTCACCTACCCCCTGGCTACGCCTTTATTGCGTTGTCTTTTCCCCTCCTTGCCTCCCTTGCCTTCTGCTCGCGTGCTTTCCTCCCCTCGGTGAGTATGGGAAAGGGACACCCCGATTCCGATGGTCGCGCCAAATGCGCCAAGAACTTCGTCGACCATTGCTTCTTTGAGGTCAATACTACGGCGGGCGAGCTCGCTGAGTTTGTGGCAGACTATATTCCTGTCGATTTCGTGGCCCGTCTCCCGGCGGAGCATGAGGCCATAAACTCCTTCTTCGAGGATGAGCTCGTCTTCCTCATCTCGTATTTTGAGGTGGGGTTGCGCCTGCCGCTCTGGCCTGAGGTGCGTCAGGTCCTTAAGTATTACGGCGCCGTGCTCGCGCAGCTCAACCCCAACGCCATCGCTATGGTAGTGGGATTTGCCTGCTACCTCCGCCGAGAGCGAATCGAGTTCAACCTCAACATCTTTCGCAAATTCTTTTCTTACAAGGCCAACGCCGACGGGGTCGCCTTCTTCGGCGGTACGTCCATAAAGATCCGCGAGGTCGCCAACAAGAACCACAACTGGATGTCGAAGATCGTCTTCATCCGGGGCGACCTCGGCAACATTCCCTTCTCACCCCTGCAGAAAAGCGAGGAGGTGTACCGCCCCCCGTCCGTGTCCGGCAATGACGCCGAGCTTCATAAGTTCTTCCTATACAAGGACTTTGAAGTCGCCTTCCTTCGACGCGGCCTCGAGTCCCTGCCGCCTATCCTTCCTGGCGAAGGTTTGTCTCGCCCACCTTCTGCTCGTCACTCGGCCTGATTGGTCAAAATCTTATTTTTCGGCTAAGTCTTTTTTACAGGGGAGCGACTGATCCCGGTGAACCCCCCCCCCCCTTTGCTGACCCAGGAGTGTTCTCGGACCTGCTTGAGCGAGCTCGGGCTGCGGCGGAGGCATGCCGAGAAGAGAAGGCGAGAGGCAAGCCTTCCAGCAAGAGGCGGCTGGAGCTTGGCGGGCCGAGCTCGCCCCGCCGTTCCTCGGCCCCTAAGCAGAAAAGGGCGTGGGTGTTCTCGCGAGGCCAGCCGAAACACCCCCTCGTCGCCTGTCTGATTTATGAGCTCGCCGAAGGTTTTCTCTGACGAAGCCCCGGCGAGCCCGCTGAAGGAGGCGTCATCCCCTCGCGGGAAGAAGCGCGGGTCCTCCTCCCCTCCCTCCGTGGAGGAGGTTGTTCCCTGCGACCCGGGAATTCCAAAGGACCACCCCCACTTCGGGAAGGGGGAAGAAGCAAGGACGCGGTCGGCGAGCCGATGTTGAGCTGGGATGAGGGGGCCCACCATGTCTCCGTCTCTACTCGCTCCCCCTCTGGGGAGCCCGCCGGCCTCCTACGGGCCACGTGTTCGCCCTTGGTTTCGGCCTATACGGCTGGGAGGGCGTCGAGGCCTACAAAAACATGACTCCTCGGCAGATAGGCCACGAGGGTCTGCAGGTCCATCTGAGGGCCTTCAAACTTTACCACATGATGGTTCGTCGTGGCTTTCAGCTCAGCTAACTTATGCTAAAAGCCGAGCAGGAGCGCGACCTGGAGACGGAGAAAGCTGCCGATGCGGAACGACGGTTCGACATTGCCGAGCGCTTACTCAACGAGGCCTCGGGCGGGCTGGTAAGAACCAACCAACTCTCATTTTAACTTGGAAAAATATTTCACCGAGAATCTGACCTCTCTGCCTTTCAGGATGCCGAGTCTGTCAGGGTGCTGCAGGCCCATGCTAGCGAGTTGGAAGGCGAGGTCTCCCAGCTGCGGGTCCGCCTCGCAGATCAGGAGGTCAGTTCGCGCGAGCAGGAGACCCATGTTGCCGAGCAGGGAGCCCTTGCTGCTCGGTCGGCGGCCGAGGTGGAGGTGCTAAAGGAGCAGAACCGTGGTCTTCAAGGCGAGGTCCGTCGGCTGACGGAATCCCTTTTCCCTCCGGACGGCGCCGAGCCCCCCTTTCCCTATAAGAGGCCCCGGGTTTTCGGCGAGGGGGTGGTCATGGAGCGACTGCGAGTCAACTCGATCGAGTCTGCCGAATGCCTCCTGGGCGCTATGAGGGGATCGGGGATCCTGGCCGAGGGCTGCGAGGGGGTGGTGGTCCGTGAACTTCGGCCAAGTCTATTTCTGCCGTCACCGCCCAGCGGGAAAGAGGAAAGCTTCGGCTCTCTCTTCGACGAGGCGAAGGACAAGGAGGCGCTGATCGGAGGCGAGGAGGAGGACCATCCTTCGGGGGAGGAGGGCGAGAGCTGACCGGATCTTCTTCCCCACTTTCCGCATTCTTTATGTAATCTGTCCCCCCCCCCCTTTTGTAATCTCGTCGAGGCGAGCCCCCCTTCTGAAATTATAATGATAAAAAATTTTCTATCTTCTTTTTACCTTCAACTCTAGAATGCACGTGAGTTAGGATTCGCGCTCGCCGAGGGGTCCTTAGCGTCGGTAGCGGCCAGACTCACGAACACTCCGCTTACCTGCAAGCCGCTCCTCGCTCTCTTTTGCCGAAGATCCACAATGCGTCCGGGGTCAGGTCGCCGCCGGCGCCCGCCTAACATACCGAGAAATACCCTTTGTCGAGCAGACCTTTGCGAGAACGGGCTCGCCTGGGAGGTGCACTCTTCCCTCAACTAGAGGTGGGATCAAAAATCCCCTTAACAGAAAACCAAGGGGGACAGGGCCCCTTGAGCTCGCCTTTCTGACTGGCGGGTTTGCTTGTACATGCTTGTCATGTGTCAACTGTCAGGTCCACCCCCCGGGTCGTAACAACGTCCATCGTGACCCCTGCCCCTGCCAGCTTGGAGGGAGCCTGACAGCGGGGAATCGAGACCTAACTCTGGAGCGAGAAGACTTAGAACATTTGCCTCTCCCGGGTGCTACTACTAGGCCAGTAAGCTAGATGGGAGCCTGAGGGCGGGTGTTGAACATCCTCCGGGCTTAGCCCCAGGGTCATAACGACGTCCATCGAGACCCCTACCCTGCCAGCTTGGAGGGAGCATGACAGTGGGAGAATCAAGACCTAACCCAGAGTGAGAAGACTTAGAACATTTGCCTCTCCCAGGTACTACCACCAGGTCAGTCAGCTAGATGGGAGCCTGAGGGTGGGTGTTGAACATCCTCCGGGCTCAGCCCCAGGGTCATAATGACGTCCATCGAGACCCCTTCCATGCCAACTTGGAGGGAGCCTGACAGCGGGAGAATCAAGACCTAACCCCAGAGCGAGAAGACTTAGAATATTTGCCTTTCCCGGGTGCTACCACCAGGCCAGTAACCTAGATGGGAGCCTGAGGGAGGGTGTTGAACATCCTCCGGGCTCAGCCCCAGGGTCATAACGACGTCCATCGAAACTCCTGCCCTGCCAGCTTGGAGGGAGCCTGACAGCGGGAGAATCGAGACCTAACCCCAGAGCGAGAAGACTTAGAACATTTGCCTCTCCCAGGTGCTACCACTAGGCAAGTCAGCTAGATGAGAGCCTGAGGGCGGGTGTTGAACATCCTCCGGGCTCAGCCCTACGGTCATAACGACGTCCATCGAGACCCCTGCCCTACCAGCTTGGAGAGAGCCTGACAGCGGGAGAATCGAGACCTAACCCCAGAGCGAGAAGACTTAGAACATTTGCCTCTCCCGGGTGCTACCACCAGGCCAGTCAGCTAGATGGGAGCCTGAGGGTGGGTGTTGAACATCCTCCGGGCTCAGCCCCAGGGTCATAACGACGTCCATCGAGACCCCTGCCCTGCCAGCTTGGAGGGAGCCTGACAGCGGGAGAATCGAGACCTAACCCCAGAACAAGAAGACTTAGAACATTTGCCTCTCCCAGGTGCTACCACTAGGCAAGTCAGCTAGATGAGAGCCTGAGGGCGGGTGTTGAACATCCTCCGGGCTCAGCCCTACGGTCATAACGACGTCCATCGAGACCTCTGCCCTACCAGCTTGGAGAGAGCCTGACAGCGGGAGAATCGAGACCTAACCCCAGAGCGAGAAGACTTAGAACATTTGCCTCTCCCGGGTGCTACCACCAGGCCAGTCAGCTAGATGGGAGCCTGAGGGTGGGTGTTGAACATCCTCCGGGCTCAGCCCCAGGGTCATAACGACGTCCATCGAGACCCCTGCCCTGCCAGCTTGGAGGGAGCCTGACAGCGGGAGAATCGAGACCTAACCCCAGAGCGAGAAGACTTAGAACATTTCTTGAGGGTTTATAATATTATGCTATGAAAGTTCCGCAATATCTCATGTCACCGTTACGATCGTCATGCAAAAAGGGCTTAAATGAATGATATAAATTGTATTGAAAAAGCCGAGGCACATACAAATATTCAGGGATAGAAGCGTTTCAGGTCGTCGCCGCTCCAGGTGTGGCTCAAGGTCTCGCCCTCCACATTTTGGAGGCGGTATCCTCCCGACTTTAGTGCCTCTTTTACGATGTAGGACCCCTCCCAGTTTGGATGGAGCTTGCCCACGGCATCCGATCTTCCCGCCGCATCTACCTTCTTTAGGACCAGGTCGCCTTCCACAAACAGTTTGACCCGAACATGTTTGTCAAAATACTTAGCCATTCTCCGCTTGACTTCCTCCTGCCGAACCACTGAGAGGTCGTGCAGTTCTTTTATCAGGTCTAAGGAGAGCCGCTGTTCTCCCTCATTTTCAACTCTCCACTCCTCTCTTCCAGCTTCCGCCTCAGCGACCTTGGGAGTACGGACCTCGAGTTCGATGGGGAGCACCGCCTCGCTTCCATGAGATAGTTTAAAGGGCGTCTCTCGTGTGGCGGTATTGGGAGTAGTCCTCAGGGCCCAAAGAACGGAGGGGAGTTGCTCCACCCAACTCCCTTTCAAATTTTCAACCTTCTTTTTCAGGAGGTTCACAATAACCTTGTTGGCCGCCTCCACCTGTCCGTTGCTCCTTGGGTGATGGACAGAGGCGAACCTAAGGTCAATCCCGAGCTCTCCACAGAATTTGATGAATTCGTTGCTGGCGAACTGCGGTCCGTTGTCGGTGACGATGGCTTGGGGCAACCCATGCCTACAGATGATTTCCCCCCATACAAAATTTCGGATGATCTGCGAGGTCACCTTGGCCAACGCTTTCACCTCCATCCACTTGGAGAAATAATCAACCATTACCAACAAGAATCTTCTTTGCCCGCTTGCCTGGGGGAAGGGCCCTACCAGATCCATTCCCTAAATTGCGAAAGGCCAGGGGGCCGTGATACTCCTGAGTCGCTGAGCCGGTTGTAGTTGGAGGGGGCGAACAGTTGGCACTTATGACATTTTTTGACAAATTCTAAGGCATCATGCCCCAGGGTAGGCCAGAAGTAGCCTTGCCTGATAATTCTCCCCTCCAGGATTTGACCTCCCGAGTGACTCCCACATTCCCCGGAGTGGACCTCTTTCAAAATCCTCGACACCTCTCCCTCCGCCACACAACGAGCCAGCAATCTCGAAAGGTTCTTGCGGTAGAGTTGCCCGTCGTGCAAGAGGTAATATGCTGACTTGTACTTGAGTTTCTTTCTATCTATCCCTTCTGGGTACTCTCTAGTGGACAAATAAGTGGTGAAGGGGTCCATCCATGTGGATCGCTGATCTATCTCCATCAACTCTCCTTCCTCCAAGGATGGGTGAAAAAGGTCCGTGATAGTGCCCCCCACCCGAAGGCCGTGCTTGGCAAGATGGTCGACCTGTTCATTTTCCTTCCGTGGCACATGTTGAATGGAGAAGGTTTGAAACCCCCCAATGATTCCCTTGACCTTGGCCAGATACCGTTGCAAGGTAGGCTCTCTTGCTTCGAACTCCCCGTTGACCTGGGAGGCCACCACCATGGAGTCAGTGAGGACCTTTGTTGGGTACTGTATCCACAATTACCTGGATTTGAGGAAGCCACCTGTCAAGCTAAGATGAATCCACAATGTATTTGATGAATTATTCTCTAGTTGTACTTGCAGATATTCCATGCTAAGTACACACCAATGTCAGGGTGCAGTGGGTCAATATACACGGGTCTGTGCAACGTAATCCCTCGTTGAGCAGATCAGTGTGTTGGCCTACGTGTACTCTCTCTATTGGGGTGTACTTAATTTCAGGTACAGGGCTATGATAAAGCAAGAGCAGACAAGGAGCAAGGATGGGCCAAAGACCAGCTCAAGGGGAGAAAGAGGAGAAACAGCCTAAGTACAAATCGACGAGAATCACTAAGTGATTCTCGCCGATTCGGCGAGAATCACTAGTGATTCTCGCCGAGTCGTCGAGAATCACTAGCTGATTCTCGCCGGTTGAAGCCGGCAGCTTCGTCACAGACAGGGAAATTTTCTAAGGCAGAATCGTCGAGAATTACTTATGATTCTCGCCGATTCGTCGAGAATGACCTTGCATTCTCGACGATTCGGTGAGAATCAAAAGTGACTCCCGCCGATTCTCCCCGGCTTCTGTATCTGTGCAGTCAGATTTCGGCTAAGTAGAAGTCGGCGAGAATCATAAGTAATTCTCGCCGATTCGGCGAGAATCACCTATGATTCTCGCCGAATTTGACTTGGCAATTTTTCTGAAAATTCTGGACCGGTCCAAGTTATCTGCAGCTGTTTGTACCGGACCTTGGTCCTTACCTTGGTGGGACCCACAACGGTCATCTTCTTGACCTAAGGTATATATTCACTGTATTGTGAACAGTAAATAGGGAAATACAGGATTTCAAAAAGGGACAGCCGCCGTCTTGACCTAGCGGATCGCAGATTGTCGTCCGCCGCCGTCGCCGCTCGTGAAGGTGGCCACCGCCGCTGATCGTGGATTCTTCCTGATCTCCCGGTGACAGAAGCTTAGGCTAGCATAGCGTCTCACGCGTCTAACGAGAGATCCCTTGTCTCTTGATTCGTTGATCGGGAAAATCTTTCCCCTTCCGAATCGATCGAGACGATCGATCCTTGTGTGACCGTTGGAAGATCTTGCTTCCTTCGCTACGAAGTTTGAATCAAGTTAGCACTGCTGCTGCTCTTCGTCGCCGCTGCTGATTCCGAGAACGTTGCCGCCGCCTCAAGCCGCCGCCGGTCTCGGGAAAGATTCACTCCAAGTGAGATCTAGGGCTGTGCACTCTTCGTTGACTTCAAGAGCACGTCGTCAAACGAAGAGGGTCACCTTCTCTCCAAACGTCGTTTGTATTTCTTACAAGCTAGATTTTAATTTCCTTGTAACGGACCGATTGGTCCCTAGTTGTAAGGGTTGGGTGCAACCCGGACTGTGGGAGTGTTGACTCCTACGTGTGGAAGGGTTCCTTCCGTGAGTGCAAGGATTGGATTTCAATCCTGTTGGTGAAGTGACCAAGTCGTCCCGTGTTGGGAGATAGGTCGAAGGGGGAAAGTGGACGTACCCAAATCGGGGAACCACTATAAATTGTCTGTGTATTTTCTGTGCTTGGTTGCTTTGTTTTCTTGTGCAGGTAAAATCATAATTCCGCAAATACGCTGTAGAGACACCTATTCCCCCCCCCATAGGTGAACACAGTTGACACTAGGTGGACTTTCAAGTGGTATCAGAGGGAGGTTACTCATCAAAGAGGTTAACACCTCGAGTAAGCTCCTGCATCTAGTGTCAACTAGAAGATTAGACTCACGCATGGAGTTGGACTATGATGTCCATCCTCTAAGACTCCCCTCATGTACAAAGGAGTATTATCCTATCTGGAAGATGAGAGTTATGTTTCATCTGGAGGCAATCGACCCTCGGGTGTCAATCATCTTGGAAGAGGGTCCCTTCATTCCCATGAAGGCTTCTGAGTCTGGAGAGGATATCCTTATCCCCAAGAGTCCCGAAGAGATGTCTGAGACCGAGCTCTCACTGTACAACTTGGATAAGTTAATACTTCAGATCATCACTGACGTCTGGTCTGGTGTATCTCGTTCAAGAGTGGACAAGTGTAGAACAGCCAAGTCCATGTGGCAAACCATCTCAGACCTTATAGAGGGATCAGAGAAAGCTGGTACCGGTTGTCAGTAAGAGGATGAAGCCTATGTAGGAGTCCTTATTTCTGAAGATGAAGGGCATGACCAATATGTCAATATCAGGGCTCCTGTGTCCTTGTCAGAGACTGAAGAAGAAGCTGAGGAAAGCAGTTCTGATGAAGCTAACACAACAGTTTCTGCCAATCTGGATGGTAACCTTGAACAAAAAAGTCTGAAGCAGGTAACTTCTTCCTCATGCCCCTCTCCTCGTGAAGTTCCTGAAGACAGGAATAGTTTTGAGAGTAGTCCTTCCAATGATGCATGGGATACACATAGCTTCACTCAACCGATCGATAATCGTGATTCCCTTGAGAGTGCCCTTCAGACGAGCAACTTACTTGTTGAGGAACAAGCTAAGGAGATTGCTCAGCTGAAGATTTTGATGAATCTCCAATTGGAATCCATCAAAGTAAAGGACTCTCAGATCTCGGATCTAGAAAATCGTCTAGAGACCGAGAAGAGGATAGTTTCCAATTTTTCCAAGATTGATGCTATCAAGAGGAAGACAGAAAATGGGTGGATCTCCCAAATCATTAAGTCATGGAGAAATGGGGAAACGGTGTTCAGACCCCCCACCCCGAGTAGGAAGGACACTCACCATGCCTTCAGGTATGACCATAGGAATAACCATGGTCACTGCAAGAATGATCAGTCCTCTTGTGGGAGCACTCAGAATGCAAGGGCTGTCATGGCCACCCAAAAGAGAATACCTCCGGCTTCCACCAAGCCCTTTGTATTCTCGGCCACAGCCCCTACTCGTCATGAATCTGCCTGCATCAGCTCACAATGCGCCTCTCACCTCCCTAGGACTCTGGAAAGGAGGGATAGAAATCATGTTGTTAGGACTCATGAGGTCTTTGGAAGGGGGCTGACTGAAAAGAAGGCACCACCTCCCAGGCCTCATGACGCCTGCCATATGCATTCTTTCCACCCCTCCAATAGTCACGGTGGAAGAGACAATTCTGTGAGCATATCTGGCTCTATTCCGTTTAGACCCAGAACTATGACTATCTCTGTCATGGGTTCAGGTCACAAGCGGCGATACAACATTCATGAGTGCTGGTATTGTGGCAAAGTGGGTCATTTTGCCATAGACTGTTGGCACAACCAATCTGCTTCAATGGCAAGGGGACTTCCACATCCTCGGGGGAATGTTAGTCTTCCCACCAGGATTCCTGAGGGGAGGCACCCAAATTATTATGCTAACAGGAACCTAGGACCCAATACATATTGGGCTCCTAAGGTAAGGTAATATTCTTTGGTGCAGGGTAGTCTAGACTTCCGAGTCATGATGGGAGCTAGACAGAAGATGTTCCTAGAATAATCTGGAACAAGCATCTGGAACGCAAGAAGTACTATCCTCAAAATTGAACACCTGGTATGCTCTTCAAAGGATCTAAATGATGAATCTTACAATCTCAGGTATCATTGATCAGCCTAAATAATTGAGTCATATTGTGTCGTCACATACATATATATATATATATATATATATATATATATATATATACATATAGACTTTTATACATCTATGTGTCAGTAAATCTCTGAAAAATTCGAGAAGACACATCAACACGCATATATTACAAGTTGAAAATTAAAGTTATGAAATCTGCTAGCCAATGTTAGTAAGTTAGAAATGTCAAAGTTGCTATGACTCCTAAGCTGTGTGGTATGGTAAAACACTCCTGGAGTCATAAATGATCTTCTCGACTTCGTTACAACCTTTGACATAAATGTTATGGTGAAATATAGGTGGACCTTCAAGTGGTATCCTTGACAACCCCGGACAAATAAATAAAACCGGTTATAGCTCATTTCCCGCCGACCCATCGAATCTCGCCGACCCAGTAAATACCGCCGACCCTTCGACTTCCCAGCATCCCTTCGACTTCCCGTCATCCCGCCGACCTGGTCTCGAAGCTCTCCCGATTCCAAGTTCCTTGCCGATTCGTCGCCGACCTGGTTTCCGACTCTTCGTTTCCCGAAGCTCTCCCGCTACTAGGCTCTTCGACTTCGACTTCATCGTGACCTAACAACCCTCCGGAAGACCTCTTACAGCCGGAGTCACGCCCTCGCTTGGCCTCGACTCGGCTCGCCGCATCTTACGCAACGTGGTGCCGGAACCCTCACTGCGTCTCCTCCTAAGGTAATGTCTCTCTTATCCCAACCGTGCCTTGCGCATTAGTATAGACATTACTTTCAAACTCTTAGTTTCGTCGATCCTTAGAATTGGAACTTGATATTCCCTTCTTCCTAGTTTGCTATGGCTCCAAGGACCACCGCTGGGCTGGTCACTGGCTGTGAATTAGTTCGAACCGGGTTCTCACACGCCTCGGATGAGTTCAGAAACATCATCATCATGCTGGAAGAGGCTGGACTCACGTTTGTACTGGAGCATCCCTGCAAAATTCTGGATAAAGAAGTGATGGAGTTCTTTGCAACCGCCAAACTTCGGAATGAAGACTCTATCATCAAGAGTAAGGTTGCCGGTGCACGGATCAAGATGTCTGCCAGGACACTGACTCAATGCTTGCAGCTGTCCAGTTCTGAGCACGAGGATTATCTGGAGGAACATGATAGAGCCAGGACCCTATTATTCTGTGGGCTAGCAAGGGACACCAGATCTATAAAAAGAAAAGAAATGAATGAGGAGGGGAAACTCTTGTCCGACATCATTGGGAAGGTACTGATATGCAAACCAGGCTCACACGACCACATTTCAGCCGACATGTTCAAGATTCTTGTGGTGATTGTCTGCCGAAAGAGATTCAACTGGGGGGCCATGCTTTTCGAGAAGATCAAGGACACTCTCAGATCTCCAAGCTTTGGACGAATCATCAGTCTATTTCTCAATCAGTTGAACGGAGATAAGTTCGACATGAGCAAAGGAGTTCCCTTGCATTATTTGAAGAAAATGGACTCCAGCGTCTTTGACAGATGGGAGCGAGTCATAGGGCGAGCTGCAGAGGTAGTTGAACAAGAAGAATCTCCTGCCGAGGACAACAGAACTTTAGCAGATCTCTTGGCAGCCCCCAGTGAAGTTCCTGACGCCCTGATTGCAGGAACTGAGGGGGAGCCGATAACCGATTCTGCAAACATTCTGTCTGATATTTCTCTGATAGCTCAAGATGCTGTGCAAATGGTGGCAAAAGAAGTGGCAGATGATGCGGAGGCTGAGGATGATGAGGAGGAAGAGGAAGAAGCAGAAGAAGTGGCAGATGGTGAGGAGGCTGAAACTGATGAGGAGGAAGAGGAAGAAGTAGAAAAAGATGTGCACATCACTGATGATAATGGTGATCATTTGGAGACAGAGATAGAGGAAGAAGTACCTGAGAACGAGAAAGCAGCAGAGGCTCAGGAGGATGCTGAGGTTCCGTCTGAGGAACAAGCTCCTAAGCAATTAGATGCAAGAATGGAGGGGGAGCAATCCTTTGTTCCCCCTGTGGAGTCCATCCTACTATCAAGCTCTCCAAGTGCTTCTGAGGGGGAGGCTAACCAAGGTATGCCTGCAGCTCCTCCACTTCAAGATAACTTAGCAAATCACACTGTAAATATTGTCCAAGGGATCCTAGATGAGGTCAAGAGATCGTTTAAGAAGTCCCACAAATTCGTGCTAAAGAGACTACAAGAATCTGAGGACCTCATGCTCAAGAACATTGTGCAGATCAACCATAAGTTAGATGAGATGGAGAAGAAATTTGATGACAAGTATACACAGGCAGGCACAGCAGTAACTCTTCTCATGCAAGGACTCAAAAAGAATACTGATGACCTGGGAGTGGTCAATAGTAATGCACATGTTGTGGCAAATAGCATACAGAAATTTGATGCCAACATGGTGCTCCTCAATCAGAATCAACAAGCCCTGCTGACTGAATTCTCCAAATCTCTGAAGCATATAGATGAGTCCCTGCACTCCTATGCAAACTCCATAGCACTCGAAGCCAAAAAGGGGGAGCAGGAATATACTACTAAGATGGAAGGGCTTCAGCACATCATCATTGAAAACTTCGATCAGTCAAATGTTTTTGTATATGACAGTTGCCAGTGGTTGCTTAACCAAGCTTTAGGCAATAATATACCTGAGGTTAATCCTGTACATGAAACCACTGAGCACAATACTGTGGATGACGAAGGGGCAAGTGCAGAGGCTGTTCCGTTGAGCGAAGCTGAGATGAAGAAAGCTGCTGAAAGGGCTGAACGCAGAACTTGGTTTGATCAAGATGCCTTAGCTAAAGCCAAAGGAAAAAGGCAGATCCAAGAGGGAACCTCAAGAGAAACACCAGCTGAGAAGAGGACCCGATTGACGGAGGAGGATGTGAGAAATGAAAGATGGAGTCCTGTATCAAAAAGTATCATCTTGGACACATTCTTGTTACAGCAGAAGGGGCACATAAAACGAAGTGAGGTATACAGTCAATACGAATGGGAGAGGCACAAAGAATTTGAAGCCAAACGCAATTTATTTTTCAGAAATAATACAGTGACAGATAAAGTTCCTCCTCCCAGATATCATCCTAAGCCCAAAGAATATTTCGAAAGACAGAGCAAGAAATTCCTGGCCCAGAAGCTCAAGGATGATCTTGCTAAGGAAAAATAGGCTTAGGACCTTTTTGTCCCTCACTGCACATCTTTGTTTTTATATTGTCTTACGAACAAGTATTGTGGTTTTATATAAATATATATATGTGATGACATGTTGTGACTCAAGTATTATTTTGTCTGTTCTTATTGTCTTAAGGTTTTAATTATTCTGTGGGTGGTGGTATTCATCTTAGCTAGTAGGATTTTGGCTTCGTCAAATAGGGGGAGATTGTTGGGTACTGTATCCACAATTACCTGGATTTGAGGAAGCCACCTGTCAAGCTAAGATGAATCCACAATGTATTTGATGAATTATTCTCTAGTTGTACTTGCAGATATTTCATGCTAAGTACACACCAATGTCAGGGTGCAGTGGGTCAATATATACGGGTCTGTGCAACGTAATCCCTCGTTGAGCAGATCAGTGTGTTGGCCTACGTGTACTCTCTCTATTGGGGTGTACTTAATTTCAGGTACAGGGCTATGATAAAGTAAGAGCAGACAAGGAGCAAGGATGGGCCAAAGACCAGCTCAAGGGGAGAAAGAGGAGAAACAGCCTAAGTACAAATCGACGAGAACTCGCCGATTCGGCGAGAATCACTAGTGATTCTCGCCGAGTCGTCGAGAATCACTAGCTGATTCTCGCCGGTTGAAGCCGGCAGCTTCGTCACAGACAGGGAAATTTTCTAAGGCAGAATCGTCGAGAATTACTTATGATTCTCGCCGATTCGTCGAGAATGACCTTGCATTCTCGACGATTCGGTGAGAATCAAAAGTGACTCCCGCCGATTCTCCCCGGCTTCTGTATCTGTGCAGTCAGATTTCGGCTAAGTAGAAGTCGGCGAGAATCATAAGTAATTCTCGCCGATTCGGCGAGAATCACCTATGATTCTCGCCGAATTTGACTTGGCAATTTTTCTGAAAATTCTGGACCGGTCCAAGTTATCTGCAGCTGTTTGTACTGGACCTTGGTCCTTACCTTGGTGGGACCCACAACGGTCATCTTCTTGACCTAAGGTATATATTCACTGTATTGTGAACAGTAAATAGGGAAATACGGGATTTCAAAAAGGGATAGCCGCCGTCTTGACCTAGCGGATCGCAGATTGTCGTCCGCCGCCGTCGTCGCTCGTGAAGGTGGTCACCGCCGCTGATCGTGGATTCTTCCTGATCTCCCGGTGACAGAAGCTTAGGCTAGCATAGCTTCTCACGCGTCTAACGAGAGATCCCTTGTCTCTTGATTCGTTGATCGGGAAAATCTTTCCCCTTCCGAATCGATCGAGACGATCGATCCTTGTGTGACCGTTGGAAGATCTTGCTTCCTTCGCTACGAAGTTTGAATCAAGTTAGCACTGCTGCTGCTCTTCGTCGCCGCTGCTGATTCCGAGAACGTTGCCGCCGCCTCAAGCCGCCGCCGGTCTCGGGAAAGATTCACTCCAAGTGAGATCTAGGGCTGTGCACTCTTCGTTGACTTCAAGAGCACGTCGTCAAACGAAGAGGGTCACCTTCTCTCCAAACGTCGTTTGTATTTCTTACAAGCTAGATTTTAATTTCCTTGTAACGGACCGATTGGTCCCTAGTTGTAAGGGTTGGGTGCAACCCGGACTGTGGGAGTGTTGACTCCTACGTGTGGAAGGGTTCCTTCCGTGAGTGCAAGGATTGGATTTCAATCCTGTTGGTGAAGTGACCAAGTCGTCCCGTGTTGGGAGATAGGTCGAAGGGGGAAAGTGGACGTACCCAAATCGGGGAACCATTATAAATTGTCTGTGTATTTTCTGTGCTTGGTTGCTTTGTTTTCTTGTGCAGGTAAAATCATAATTCCGCAAATACGCTGCAGAGACACCTATTCCCCCCCATAGGTGAACACAGTTGACACTAGGTGGACTTTCAACCTTCACATTATGCACTCCCAGCTCCCTGGCCAGGTGCAGCCCTGCGATCACCGCCTCGTACTCGGCCTGATTGTTGGTTATGAAAAAATGTATTACCACTGTCTGCTCAATCCGGGTCCCTTGGGGGCTCTCCAAGACGACCCCTACCCCAAGGAGTGCTTCCCTGATGCCCCATCCACCATCACCTTCCAAGGGACGGGATAAGTGAGTTTGTCCTCTACTACCTCGACCACATAGTCAGCCAGGAAGTCAGCCATCGCTTGTGTCTTGATCGCGAGTCGAGGGACAAAGGAGATGTCGAACTCGCTCAATTCTACCGACCACTTGACGAGTCTTCCTGAGTGCTCCACCCCCTCGAAGATGTTGCGGAGGGGGTGGTCGGTCACCACCTGGATGGAGTGTGCCTGGAAGTAGAGCCTGAGTCTCCGGGCCGAGATGATTAGAGCGAAGGCCAACTTCTCTAAGATGGGGTAGCAGAGTTCCGCCTTCCTCAGAACCCTACTCACGTAATAGATGGGCAGCTATTTCCTCCCCTCCTCCCGAACTAAGACAGAACTCACGGTCTCCGCCCCGACCCCCAAATACAAGAACAAGTCCTCCCCCTCCTTCGGCCCCTGGAGCAAGGGGGCCTGAGTCAACTTCCTCTTCAAGGCCTGGAATGCCTCCTCGCATTCCGAGGTCCATTCGAACTTCTGACCTCCTCTCAAGGTCCTGAATAAGGGAGAGCACTTTTCCCCGGCCCGGGAGAGGAACCCGCTCAGCCCTGCCAGCTTCCCCGTCAGTCGTTGTACCTCCTTTGCATCCCGAGGTGACTCCAACTCCATAATCGACCGGACCTTGTCGGGGTTGGGTTCGACTCCAGCGGGGGTGAGGAGGTGGCCCAGAAATTTGCCCCTGCTCGCCCCGAAGGTGCACTTCAAGGGATTCAGCCTCATCTTGAACTTGCGAAGGTGGCGAAGGTCTCCTCCAAATCCCGGAGGTGGGAGCCGACCTCCTGACTTTTTATCATCAGGTCATCCACGTATACTTCCAGGTTCCTCCCCTTCTGTCCCTGGAATACACGGTCCATCATCTTCTGGTATGTTGCCCCTGCATTATTCAACCCAAAAGGCATCATCTTGTAGCAGTAGCATCCATCTCCTGTGATGAATGAGACATTCTTTATGTCAGGAGGGTGCATCCTGATCTGATGATAACCTGAAAAGGCATCTAAAAAATTCATTACAGAAAAACCAACGGCTGAATCTACCAACGCGTCGATTCTAGGCAAGGGGTAACAATCTTTTGGGCATGATTTATTAAGAAGTGAAAAGTCTACACACATCCTCCACCGACCGTCCCCTTTTTTCACCATTATAACATTTGAGACCCAACCGGGGTATTGAATTTCGGAAATGAAACCGGCCTTGAGGAGCTTGGCAACTTCCTCCCTGATTGGTTCGGCCAGCTTGTCCGTGATGGACCTCCTCTTCTGCTGGATGGGGCGAGCCTCCGGGTCTAGGTTGAGACGGTGGTAGACGACGTCAGCATCGATCCCAGGCATCTCGGACCGCGCTCCAAGCGAAGACGTCCACATTCTTCTGGATGCACTCCAGCATCCTGCCTTGATCCTCCGGGGTCAACCCTCCGCTGATGCGAACCTTCTCCACCCTACCATCCTGGGTGAGAACCTCCATCTCTACCACTTCCTCGGTGGCCTCCAACCGGGACTGCTCCTCCCACTTTGCAATATCCTCCCCTCTTGGAGTAAGGACCTCCCCTCCTTCTATGGTCATCGCCTCGACCGACTCCTCAGGGAGTACCTCCTTGCGGACTTCCCCCTCCATCCTTCCTTCCTCCCTGTTTTCTTCTCCGGCCTCCTGCCCTTCCACCTCTTCCATCCTTCTCCCCATTTCTTCGGCCTCCTCCTGCAAAGAAATGGAGTTTACTGCTGTCACGTAGCATTCCCGAGCTGCCTTGGGGTCGCCGCGGACTCGGACCTGGATCCCCTTTGCATTGAACTTAAGGCATTGATGGAAGGAGGAGGGGACGCAGCGGAAGGCGCTGATGAGGGGCCGTCCAAAAATGACGTTGTAGCTGCTGGAGGCCTCCACTATGACGAACCGGCAGTTCCTGGATTGCCCTCCTTAGCTGACATGGAGTCCCACTCCCCCCTCTACTTCTTTCCTCTCCCCCGAAAAACCGAAGAGAGGCCCATCGGAGGCCAGCACCCTCTTGGCTTCTACCTGCATGGCGTCGAAGGGCTTCTTGAAGATGATGTTGACGAAGCTCCTATTATAAATGAGGATCCGGGAGACTGTGAAATTCTCGATGGCTGTCTGGATGACTAGCGCATCGCAGAAGGGGTCCTCATGACCCGGCATGTCCTCCTTTGAGAAAGTGATCCTCTTCTCTAGGGGTGGAGTCTGGGATATGGAGCCGATGCTCCTTCGGTACATGGTGTGGAGGTTTGCTTTCCGGGAAGCTTCGACCCCCACCCCTCCATGGATCACTCCGATCCCTCCTCGGGTCCCCACATCGGCCCGGTCTTCGCAACGATCCCCCTCCGCCTGAGGTCGGACTTCCTCAATCCGCACTTCCTGGCGGTTCTGTTGCTACTGTTCCCTGTTTCCCCGTATCTCGAGGAAATCCGGGCACGTGATCGTCGTGTGCCCCTCCTCTTGATGTTAGTCACAGTAGGGTAGGTCTATCCTGACCTCCCTCCTCCTCCTTGGCTGTCCTCTCCTTCTTCCCCCTAGGGCGATAGCCATGGCCTCCTCCTGATCGGGAAGGGGGGGTCTCTGACCCTGCCTCCCCCCTGGGGGTAAAGCTGGCCGCGCCCACCTTGGCAGTTATCTCCTCCCTGATAACCACTTCGTGGCCCTTGATCTTGCCACTCCGGCCTCCAACCCAATCGGTTGTTTGGTTCCTGACGCCCCCACCTGGGCTGCTGCGGCTGCTGCTCTCTCTGCCGAGGCTCGGCCCTTCTCTCCTCCTGGGCTCGGCCACCCCTTGGCTTCTCCTCCTCTACGGCCCACCTGGCCAACCTCCGAGCAAACTCGAGGTGTGTTGCTTCCATGTCAGCCTCCCTTGCCGCCCTCTTCAGGAGCGCCTCAAAAGACACTGGAGGCGTCCTCTTCAACTTCATGGCGAAGAACCCGGGCTGGAGACCCAGGGTGAAGGCCACCATCATGGTATGCCCTGACATCTCTTGTACCTGGGACAGTTCCTCCTGAAACCTGTCCAGGTAGCTTCCCAGGGTCTCCCCTACTCTTTGTTTGATACAGAACAAGGACTCAGCCTCCCTCTTCCTTTTCTTCGAGGTGGTGAATCTCAACTTGAACCCTCTGCGCAGGTCCTCAAAGCAGTAGATGGAGCCGGTCGGGAGCTGATGAAACCACTCTCTCGCTTTCTCCCTGAGGGTGATGGCGAAGAGCCTGCACTTGAAGCCATCCGACATCTGTCGGATTGATATCACGTCCTCAAACCATTGGACGTGCTGGACCGGATCTCCCTTTCCTGAGTAGTAGGACATTTCCGGCTCTCGGAACCCCTCTGGAACTGGGGCAGAGGAAACGAACTCACTGAAGGGGCTTCCTCCTTCAGCTGGGCGAGTTGGGAGCTCCCTCCCCACCGTCTCGCCGAAATGGTACTCGCCTGCTGAGCCCGGGAAGAGGACTCGCCCCCTCGGCTCGCCCTCCCCTCGCTTGCGACTTCCTTCCCCGCTCGCCTGATGGGCGCGTCGTTGCCTAGTGCCGGATCGGCGACCACGGGAACCACCGGCGTCGTGCTCTCGGCTCGCATGCCGAGCGCGACCCTCACGAGTCTGAGCACTTCCTCTCTGAGCTCCGCGGACATCCCTACCGTTGCGGGAGGGGGAGGGGGTGGCGAGCTCGCCCTGCCTGAACCTTGCCCTTCGTATCTTGCCATCGGACTTGCGGAAGATTTTCTGTGCTAACCACGCTCCACGCTCACCGCACCAAAGTGTTGAAACCAAAAAATCGGTCCCTGAGGAGTCCGACCCTTGGGGAAGGGGTGGTCGCACACTTACTTCTCTCCTCACGAGCCCAAGTGACAAGGGAAAAGGACCAGGGACAGACCCAATGCTCCAGCACGGAGGTCCCACCACACATGCGGAAGATCTTAGAGCGCTTCCCCTCCTTAGCCAAGTGCTGAAGCTAAGGTACACAAGAAAGCGCTAGAAGACCGGGCACAAGAAAGCGTGTCCTTCTGAGGTACCCCTTGGGTCCTATTTATAGGAAAAGACGGTCTGTAAATATCCAATCTTCACTGTTTTCGAGGACTATAGGCAGTCAAAAAAGGGGGTAACATGGTAAAAATACACCACAGCTGAGGGGCGAGTTGGCCCTGAGATAACGCCCACTCGGCAAGGGCGGCGAGTACGGACGCGGGAAAACTTCTCCCCACGCCGAGGTGAAAGACGGTGAGGGTGCTCGCCCCACTCAACGCCACGGTCTGGCTCGCCTTGCTCAACGCCACGGGAGAAGGCTTTGAGTGAGCTCGCCTCTCTCAACGTCGCATGCCTGGCTCGCCTCGCCTTGGGCCCGGGCGAGTCGGATCTGAAGTCCCTGCTCGCGGGCGTGTTGGCACTCGCCCACCCCTTGGCTCCGGCGAGCTTGTCCTTGGCCAGATCTGCTCGACTCCACGAACTCCGAGCTTGGCTTGATGATTGCCGAGCCCGTACTCGACATGCTGGGCTCGGCATGCTCTGCTGAACTCGCCTGGGGCTCTGGGACGGTCTGACCCGGCCGGTTTGGCTCCTGTTAGCGCACTCGCTGGATACGGGGTTGTACAACGAGTGCCTGGTGAAGTCGACACTCGCTTATTATTGCTTGCCTGGGTAGCTGGTGCCCGGTGAAGCTAGGTACATGTCACTCGCTTCAGCCGGCTGGGCTCACTCGACAAATACAGGTTGCACACAATCTTCGCTCTTTTTGAGTCCTGGCCCAGACTCACAATGACTGTCCAACCTTACTGTTATTTGGCGAGTGAGGGCTTAAGGAATCTTTCAGTGGGTCCCACCGAAGCTTATATATACAAAAGGGGTGTGGGAGGCCAACCCTAAGATCTCTCCATCGACCTCCCCAACTTCTTGTCTAGGTTATAACGGTATGCCGATCTTGAAAGTAGCTCTTGCCCCCCTTGCCGCCAACAAAGAAAAGAACAAGACGGCCACAACCAACCTGATAGCTATCGCCACTGAACATTCGTCTCGAACCCCGGTGATACATATGGAGGATCAGTGATCAAGAAGTTGAGGCCCAGTTTAGCCAGAAAAGAGGTAGGCTTGCTTAACGCCCTACAACCCAGCTCCAACCTTGGCCTCGGGTTCCCTGCTCAGGTACCGACTCTGAAAGAACTTGCCTCAGATTTAATGTGGTCTTACTGAACCTCCGACGAATATGTGTCATGCCCATCTACAGACTACCATTCTCATCGAAGAGATCACGAAGGACCCCGCACATGAGAATCAGGGGGTCTAGACGTGTCGGGATGAATCAGGCACTCACGAGCTAATCCCAGGTTTGTAAATTTATTCTTTCTCACATTCGACTCACGTGCACGACTTTTCCTAGCACGCTACCGCGTGCGAGTCTTCCTCGCGCGCTCCCGGGCGCGAGTCTTCCTCGCGCGCTCCCTCGCGCGTCTCGTCCTCGTGCGCTCCCTAGCGCGTCTCGTCCTCGCGCGTCTCGTCCTCGCGCGTCTCGCCCTCCCGCGCTCCCGCGCGCGACTCCTCCTCGCGCGCTCCCGCGCGCGAGGACGCCACATCACGCCTGTTCTTCTTGGCGCGCTCCCGCACGCGACTCTTCCTTGCGCCCTCTTACGTGCGCGTCTCTTCCTTGCGCCCTCTTACGCGCGTCTCTTCTTTGCGCGCTCCCGCTCGCATCTCTTCCTTGCGTACTCCCGCGTGTGTTTCTTCCTCGCACCCTCTTGCGCGCGCCTTTCATTGCACCATCTCCTCGCGCGCGTAACGCACATGTCTCTTCCTCGCACCACCTCCTAGCGCGCGTCTCTTCCTCGGGCACTCCCGCGCGCGTAACGCACATGTCTCTTCCTCGCACCACCTCCTAGCACGCCTCTCTTCCTCGCACGCTCCCTCGCGCGTTCTTCCTCCCGCGCTCCCGCGCGCCTCTTCCTCCCGCGATCCCTCGCGCCTCTTCCTCGCGTGCGCTCTTCCTCCCGCGCGCCTCTTCCTCCCGCGCTCCCGCGCGCCCGCCCGCGCCTCTTCCTCCCGCGCTCCCGCGCGCGCCTCTTCCTCCCGCGCTCCCGCGCGCGCCTCTTCCTCCCGCGCTCCCGCGTGCGCCTCTTCCTCCCGCGCTCTCACGTGCGTCTCTTCCATGCACACTCGTGCACGCGTCTTTCCTTGCACCACCTCCTCGCACGTGTAACACACGCGTCTCTTCCTGGCACCACCTCCTCGCGCGCATAACGCGCGTGTCTCTTCCTTGCGCGCTCCCGCGTGCATCTCTTCCTTGTGCACTCTTGCGGGCGCCTTTCCTTGCACCACCTCCTCGCGCGCGTAATGCGCGTGTCTCTTCCTTGCGCGCTCCCGCACGCATCTCTTCCTTGTGCACTCTTGCACGCGCCTTTCCTTGCACCACCTCCTTGCGCGCGTAATGCGCGCTCTCCTCCAGCAAGCGCCCCGCGCGCTCTCCGCGAGCAAGCGCCCCGCGCGCTCTCCGTCAGCAAGCGCTCCGTGCGCTCAAGAACAAGCGCTTCAATCACTGACAGGACAACCACATCAGACTCCTCCGAAATACAATCCGAAACAAACCGCAGAGGACAAGGCGCGCGCAACAAGTGTCTCAAACTTCCAAGCCGCCGATCCAAGACAAACAAAGCAAGAGCGCCCGCCTCCAAGTAATAGTCAAAGACTCCAGCGCTTCCAATGCGCAAAGCTCCCAACAACAAGAAGTTAAAATACTAAGCTTCGTGAGTGATGACTTGTCACCCCCTGAGCAGCTCTTTCTCTCCCTCAAATTGTAATGAGAGACGGCCTATCGTCCTTGAGTTCTTCAACAAAGCCCAGTACAACAACCAACAAATAGTGGAGGTTTGACCGACACATATCCAATTACGTGATTTTTTACCAAGCCGATGAGTTTTCTCACGTTAAAAAAATTCTTTTTCTAGTTTTTTTTTTTGACTGTTTGCACGCTCAACCGCTCCTAGACTAACACGATTCAATTTAGTCCGATTTACCGGAGCCTTGACCGCAACAAATTCTACTTTCAATTGCCTAGTCTCGGTGGCCAATTTTTTGGATAAGTGTCGAGCAATTTTGTTTTTCTCCTTGAATTCGGATCAATGTTTTTGCCCGCTTCAACAGCCTCAAATAATAAATTTAAGCGAGGCAGCATCCTAAGTGCTAGTATTCCGATCATAATGTGGGCCCGTTTAGAAAAGAACATGCACGAAATATAACAAAAATAGCCACGTGCGAATCTCTTATTTTTAAATATTTCCTTGACTTTGTTTGTTTCTACTCTTAAATAGTCTAAAATTTCATCTAATTATTAGCCAACCATGGCGTCTCTCTCAATTAGTTATAAATGTTATATTTATATTTGAACGCATGACTTCAAAGAACCATGCCTCGCAACAACGCAGAAAATTCTCTCGCGGGCGACGAAATGCGGATTTCGAGGGCGGTGGCGGCGGAGGAGGATGCTAACCACCGCACGGCGGCGACGGCATCTGCGCCGCCTCATCCGCAGGCCGGCGGACGGCGGAAGGCGTCGGCCAGCATCCGCGCGTGGCTGGTGGTATCAGACTCAGGGAGGTCGTACCTGGAGGAAGCCGGCAAGCACTCGATCATGCGGCGGACGGGGCTGCCGGCGCGAGATCTTCGCGTTCTTGATCCCCAGCTCTCATATCCATCCACGATCCTCGGCAGAGAGCGGGCGATCGTCATCAATCTGGAGCACATCAAGGCGGTCATCACCGCCACCGAGGTGCTCGTGCCGAACTCCAGAGATCCATTGGTTATTCCCTTCGTGCAAGAACTTCCAGCTAGGGTTTCAAGCTCTCACAGAGCTCCCCAGCAAGATGTAATGTCCGTCTTCCCCTTTCCGCGATTCTTTCCTTATTATCGACAATCTTTGTTTCTTTCTAGTATTTGAAAGCACATGTCGCAATGAAAATAGGTTTTACAGTTACCATCGGTAGTTCTAATTGCCTTTTCTGCGTCTCTTTGAAACCGGCTTAATTACTCCTATTACAGTTACCTCCGATGTTTTTTTACAGCCTTGACAGACAAACAGCGGGTTCAGAACGTCCTTGTCACATCGTATGGCCTCCTTTGTCGGCCCAAAAGGGAAAAAAAGGGGTAACCTTCTTTGGTATTGTTGCGAAATTTAGGCAAAGTGTGAAATTGTTGAGAGGGAAAGGGTTGAAAATGTAATGTTTAGTGATACACAATCAGAAAATTGGATTTTTTCAGCAGAAAACATAAATATCAATGAAGAGCATAAGAAAATAATTTAAATTTTCAAATTGAATTCTGTTAATAAAGATATATGAAATAATTGGAGGGTGATTTACTTTTATAAAACTTTAAGGTCATTCTCAGTTGAAATAAGAGAAAACAGAAGAGAGTAAGATTTGATAGTAAAAACCAAAGATGCTAGCTATGCATGATGAGGCTGGTGGATTAACTGATGTAAACAATTATGAAGGCCATACTCATTTTCTCCCACTCATTTCTTGAAGGGCAAAACATATTTGGTGAAAATGCCCCAAATTTTTATACAAATTTCTCCTTTGTCTTTCTTCATCTTTGAATAATACAAAGAGTATTATTAAATAACCTATGTTATCCTATATTTCATATATTTTTTTTATCCTTGTATAATTTACATTATCGCTTAGTATATGTTTGAACCGAGGGCAGCACAATTAATCATAAAAAATGAAAATTGGGTTTTTCACTTTATCCGTTCTCCTCCTTTATGATATCATAGGTAGGTTGGTGGGAGGTGTCCTCCATGTTCGGCGACGAGTGGAGGTGGAGGTGGTGGGCTAGGTTTCCCTCTGATACCATAAAAGAGGAGAATGCATAAAGTAAAAAACCCTAATTTGGGAGATTGATTTATCTAACCATCACACGCCCTTACATCACCTATGCGGTTCATATTTTGTCATAATTTCTGTATGCTCCTCAAAAACAACATATGGAGGAAACCGTTAGATTGGTACGTTATCTCAAAAGAAGCCCCAAGCAAGGTATTTTATTGCGCGTTGATTGTGATTTGCAGTTATATGCTTATCGTGACTCCAATTGCGTGAGCTGTCCAATTACCCGGCGATCAATGACCAGCTACTTGATTGTACTTGGGCAATCTCCAATTTCCTAGAAAACCAAGATACAAAATACAGTATCTCAATCCGCCGATGCGGAATATCGTGCGATGGCTGCCACCACTAGTGAGTTGGTTTGGCTGAAATCCCTTTTGGCATCATTAACTGTTACTCACAATGCACTACTGAAGCTACATTGTGATAGCCAATCCACCATTCATATAATTGCTATTCCTATCTTCCACAAACGTACAAACACATCAAGATTGACCGCCATTATATTCAAGATCATATTAACGGCAAGAACATTGTGACCTCCCATATCCGATCAAAAGTTCAATCGACAGATATTTTCACCAAAGCTCTTGGTCGGCCGCAATGTCACTTCCTCTTGAGCAAGTTGGGTGTGTGTGATCTACACTCTCCAACTTGAGTGGGCATATTAAATACCCTATCCTTTCCTATATTTCTTATCCTGTCTTATCCTTGTATAATTTACATTATCGCTTGGTAGATGTATGGACTGAGGGCAACATGATTAATCAGAAAAATGAAAATAGGTTTTTTCACTTTATGCGTTCTCCTCCTATAAGTATAGTTGGAAAAATGGAAATCAAATGGTGCTTTCTCTTATTAATAGTATATAATTATTGATTTTCAGATTTAGGCACTTGCTTTCAGAGTTTCAGTGTGGTTGTTGATTATCAGAAAATTAAAGTTGAAAAATACATTTAAAGAGCTGCAGACTAATTTTTTTCCTACTTATCTTGCATTCTGAGAATAAAATCTTGAATTTTTTTCTTAACTATTGATGTTACTTTTTGCTTAATCAGGTTAAATAAGAACAGTTTTTCAATTTCAGCTTTAGTTTTTTTGCTACATACATCACTCTTCTAAATTAATGTTTCTTACCTGATTTGATCAGGTTGAGCTTACAATCAAATCTGCAAATAATAGAGAAAATGATTTGGAGCTTATACACGTTACTAATTGATTCTTCAATTTTCTACTATATGAAGGTTTCTGAATTTGTGGACGTTAGTACAGATGGTGCTGCCAAGGTTATGCCAAATTTTCAAACACAGTTAGGCAGCCCCAGACATGCTTTGGATGCGTACGGTAATGGTAGTAACAAAGTGCTGCCTTTTGAGTTCAGAGCACTTGAGTTCTGTCTTGAATCAGCATGCAGACTTCTTGAATCTGAGGTTTGTATTGCTCACTTAAATCTAATAAGGCACTGAGAAGTTATGAGTTACTGCATTTATATATGAAACATTAGATTTACCACTTTTTTTGTTGATATTATGAATAGCTTCATGTTTAAAGACATGAAGATTACTTATTTTAAATCCTTCATCAATGGAATATACTTGTGCACTATAAATTTCTTCAATATCTTCATCCATAAATCCTTTGTCTCCATTGGTGATCAGATCCCAAATAACTTGATTCGGCTTCCAATCAACTATTTTGGCTTCCAATCAACTATTTTGGCTTTCAATCAACTATTTTGGCTTTCATCAACTGAGCCTCCGCTTGTCCTTCGTTGACCGTTTAGATTGGGTCTCTGATACAGATTGAACCTAATGATTCTATTTTTTAGTTCATCAACTGAGCCTCTAATTCGGGTCAGAACTCTAATTCCTCTTCCCGGATTTTTTAAATGAGGCCTTTGGTAAACATCAAAATCTCCAATTTTGTTGCTCAACTATTAGATTGGGTCCCAATAATTTGGAGTGGGCCACTAATTGTTCGAGTCAGTTTCTTGAGCATTTTTGAGTTGCCTTTACTGCCATTGTAGGTACCTCATTTGTTGCTTCTTATAGTGTTTCTCTTGCACAATTCTCTCTATATCCTCATTGTTGAAACCAAAAATTTGGTCTCTGTGGAGTTCACCGTTGGGGAAGGGGTGATCACGCACCTACTTCTTTCCTGCAAGTAAAATGACAAGGAAAAAGAACAAGGAACTGACCCAAGGGCTCGACGCGGAGGTCCCACCACACACCCAAAAGATCTTAGAGCGCTTCTCCTCCCTAGCCAAGAGCCGAGCTAAGGCAACCTCAGAAAGCGCTAGAAGACTGGGAGATAAGTAAACATGCCTTCTGAGGTGCCCCCTGAGTCCTATTTATAGATTTCTGAAAACTGCCTCAAATAGCCAACCTCCGCTGTTCTAAACAGCTATGTGCAGCTCAACTGGGTCTGCCAACAACGTAA
The DNA here is from genome assembly GCA_039513925.1 of Platanthera zijinensis. Lineage (NCBI taxonomy): Eukaryota > Viridiplantae > Streptophyta > Magnoliopsida > Asparagales > Orchidaceae > Platanthera > Platanthera zijinensis. The sequence continues at coordinate 43,716,047 of CM077082.1, forward strand.
CTCCGCTGTTCTAACTGGCTATAGACAGGTCAGCGGGGGCAGAATGGTAAGAGCACTTCACAGATCATTGGGCGAGTAGCCCTCAACAACCTCTGCTTGGCAAGGGCAGCGAGTGTTCGATGGAGCTGGCGCTCGCTGCTTCTGCTCGGCCTTTGGCGAGTACGTGCCCGCCTTTGGCGAGTACGTGCCCGCCTTTGGCGAGTACGGGCCCGCCTTTGGCGAGTACGGGTCTTACCTGCCCTGCTCGCCTGCCACGAGTTCGTTGAGCGACTAGAGCTCGACAAAAGGCCCAGAGCTCGACGAAAGGCCCAGAGCTCGACGAACAGCCCATAGCTCGACGAAAGGCCCAGAGCACGACGAAAGGCCCAGAGCTCGGCGAACAACCCATAGCTCGACGAAAGGACCAGAGCTCGACGAAAGGCCCGTAGCTCGACGAAAGGCCCAAAGCTCTACGAACAGCCCAGAGCTCGTCGAACACCCCAGAACTCGACGAGCGGGGATCAGCGAGTACAAGCTCGCCTCCCTGAAGCATCCTACCTCGCCTGGGCGAGTCGGGGCTGCTGCCGACCTCTCTAGGGAGAGCTCGCCCAGGGACTCAGACTGCCTGATTTGGCCGGCCTGGCTCCTGCTGATCCACTCGCCGGATACGGGGTTGTACACAATCCCCGCTCTTTGCGAGGTTGGCATAAGCTCGGAAAGAAACATCCAACCCCACAGGATTCGACGAGTGTGGCAGGAGCCAGAGAATCTTTCAGTGGGGGCCACCAGCGGCTATAAATATGCACCTGCGTACCTGGGTGACCTTTGCCATTCCTTTTGCTCTAATCTTGCCGAGATGCCTATCCCCAAGGAGATCCAAGAGAGGCTGGCCAAAGCTTGTGAGGTTTCCTCTGCCCGCATCACCAATTTGACCGCGATTCCCCCTGTCATTCCGCAGGGGGGTCTGGCCGAACCCAATCTTGCTAAGAGTGTGAAGCCATTTTCAAAAGCGGCCAAGCACATCCTCCAAGACTTAAAAACGACCCTGGAGCCTGGTGCCGGCTCCTCTACTCGACCCGCCCCTGAGAAGGAAAAAGACATCGTCAACCTCTGCGCCGACCCGGATAGCTGACAGGATGACGGCTAGGCCTTCTCGCCGCGAGTTAAGACCCCTCCCGACAACTCGCGACCTAAAACCCCGGAGACCCGTCCGCGAGACCTGTCCCCCTTCGGGACTCTGGGGCTGGACTCGCAGAGGCCGAGTTCTCCAGCCTGTGCCCCCTTTTCCCTGCAACTCGCCGGGACTACTGGGGGAGGTGCTGAGGTCATCCCCGTGCCGGGCTTCAATCTCCTTCCGCCGAGAACTCAGCCCTCGGGTCGGGGCAAAAACCTGAAACTGCCCCCACCTCACTTTTCTTTCGAGGCACCAAGCTCGTCAGGCAAGTTGACCTTCAGTGGTCCCTACCACGTATAGTCTTCCTGGGGTGTTCGCCTTTTGTACTAACGCCTGAATGCCTTCACGGCTCTTCCCAGTCAGTCTGAGGCTGACGATTCCTCGGGGCCAGCCCGCTATTCACCCCTCCCTTCTCCAAGCTCGCTAGACTCCTTCCTGGGCCCCGAGGTGGAGAACGACGAGCTGACACGACGGGGGATTGGGATCTTCAAGAAACTGATGCGCGGGCTGCGCAAGATGCCGGAGGACAACGAGGCGTTGTAGCGGGACTATGTGCAACTTGCTGACGAGGTTCTGGGCAACCCGACAGGCGAGACGACGTCCCCTTCTTGGCTCCTGGACGAGGTCGAGGAGAGCCTCCAGATTGCCCAGAGGAACTTGGGGCGGATTCACGAGCTCCACAACCCGCGACGACCTGCAGGGAAGGAGACACTAGGCCGGGGCAGATAGAAACGGCTCCCTCACCGAGCCTACCGACACTCGCCTCCTGCCCCCTCAACCCGCACATGTACTGAACTTTGCTTTTTCTTCCTGCCTCTGATTTTCTTGAACAATATTCTTTTCCTGATCTATAATAACTCAGAATATTTTTAGATTTCAATGATTGCTATTTTGATGTAATAACCTTCATGTTCAGCTCGACATGTGATATGACAGGTCTCGGAAGTCGGCGAGCTGGGGTTGGCGAGCTGAGTCTGGAGAGCAGGACTGATCGGTCGGCTCGGTCTTGGACTTATTTTCCTATAAATAGCCCCCTCACCAACCCCGGTCCACCGTCTTTACTGTTTTCATACCCCCTTTTCGTCTTCTCTTCTACCCGTACTCGCGCTCCAAACCTCCCGCGAGCATGGGTAAGACCAACCCCGATTCCGACGGACGCGCTAAGTGCACTCAGCACTTTGCCGACTACTGCTTTTTTGAGGGGAACACGACTGAAGAGGAGTTCGCAGAGTTCGCTGCCGGCTTCGTACCCTCTGGCTTTGATGCGCGTCAACCTAGGGAGGGCGAGGCCATCAATACATTCTACCCCGAGGAGCTCGTTTTCCTCATCTCGCACTTCGAGGTGGGGTTGCGCCTACCGCTCTTGCCGGAAATCCGCCAGATCCTGAAATATTACGGTGCGGTGCCTGCGCAGCTCAACTCGAACGCCATCGCCATGATGGTGGCATTCGCGTACTTCCTTCGCCGGGAGCGAATAGAGTTCAACCTGATCGTGATCAGGAAACTCTTCACCTACAATGCGACTCCCGATGGCGTCGCCTGCTTCGGGGGCTCCTTCATCAAGGTTTGCGAGATCGCGAACAAACATCACAACTGGATGACCAAGATCATCTTCATCAAGGGCGATCTCGGCAACGTCTCCTACTCGCCCCAGCAGAAGGGCGAGGAGGTGTACCGCCCCCCATAGTATCCGGCAACGACGCCTAGCTCCACAAGTACTTCCTCCACAAAGACTTCGTGGTAGCCCACCTCCGAAGGGACCTCGACTCGCTTCTCCCCGTCCATCCTGGCGAAGGTATACTTCACACTTTCTCCTTCCCGAGTTCGCTGAAACAGTATGATTTTTCTGACCAAGTCTTTTATGCAGGGGAGCGACTGATTCCCGAGAACCCGCCCTTTGCGGATTCGGGACTACTCCCCGACCCCCTCGCCTGCGAGAAAGCGGCTGCAGCCGCCTGCCAAGATGAGCCGGCATCGTCCAAGTCCTCCTCTTGCAAGAAGCGGGCTGATCCCGCGAGGTCCAAATCGCCTTGCAGTCATCCACCGTAGAAAAAATTGAAAGCGGTGGTGGTCTCTCAGGCGAGACAACAACAACAACATCAACAACCCAAGTACATGAGCTCGCCCGAGACCTCCCCGGATGGATCGCAGGAGAGCCCGCTAAAGGAGACAACAGACAAAGGGCAGAAGGGAGGCGAGCCCTCTGCTCCTGCAGCTGCTAATAAGACGCCGACCCGCGAGCCGGGTCTGTCGTAGAGCCATCCCCTCTTCGGCCTTCGGGGAAGATGAAAGGACTCGGCCGGCGAGCCCGTGGTCCAATGGGACGAGGCGGCCTACCGGATCTCCGTCTCCACCCTCCAGCCTTCCTGTACAGACCGCAAGCTCTCCTCCGGTCACGCCTACGAGCTCGGCTTTGGCCTCTATGGGCGCGAGGATGCCGAAGCCTACAAGCGCATGACCTTGCGCCAGCTCGGCTATAAGGGCCTGCAAGCCCACATGCAGGCCCTGGAGCTCCATCACATGATGGTCCGTTGCGGCTTCAACCTCAGCCACCTCTTGCAGAAGGCTGAGCTGAAGCGCGACATCGCCCAGGACAAGGTCGTCGACCTGGAGAGGAGGCTCGGCATTGCCGAGGATTTACTCGCAAAAGGCGCCGACGGGCTGGTAAGCACTGATCACCCCTTTCTCTTTTTACTTGGGATTTTTCCCGCCTCAGATTTACTTACCCGTTTTGCCTTACAGGATGCCGAGGCCGCTAGGGAGCTGCGGACTCGCGCCATCGGGCTGGAGGAAGAAAACAACCAGCTGCGTGCCCTCTCCGCCGCGCTGGAGGCTCGTGCCGCCGAGTTAGAGGCTCGCACTGCCGCGCTGGAGGGGAATAATGCAAAGTTGAGCGAGGAGAACAGAGGGCTCCATAGCGAGATCATCCGACAGGCGGAAGTCCTCCTCCCTCCGGGCGGTAGCGAGCCCTCCTTCCCGTACAAGAGGCCAAAGATTTTTCGGCGAGGCTGAGGTCGTGGAAAGGCTGTGGATCAACTCGATCGAATCTGCCGAATGCACCCTGCAGATCATGAAGGATACACAGGTGCTGGTGGAGGGCTGCGAGGAGATCACGGCCCGAGACCTCATGCCGAGTCTGTTCCCGTCCACGCCGCCTAGCGAGAAGGAGGACAACTTCGACCTACTCTTCGGGAAGGGCTACAGAGATGATCCATCCGGAGGAGCGGGCGAAGATCGTCAGTCTGGGGGGGGGGGAAGGTGAGAGCTAACCCATACCCTTTTTCGTTCTTTTGTGGAATCCTCTTCTCTCCCCTTTTTGTAACCTCGCCTTGGCGAGCTCACCTTCTGTAATAACATCTTAATGAAAGGGATTTTTCTGTCATGAATTTTCCTAATTTTCTTTTCCTTGAACTTTCTTTCTGTGATGCACTCGCCTGTGAGCCCTCCTCCTTGTTGGACCTCGCTAGGATAGAACTTGCCGCTAGAGTGCATGTTTAGGATTCGTACCCGCGAACAGATTCCAAGAGCTCTCCCGCCCCAGGTTAACCGGGAATGGACCACCCGCCGAGCTAGGTTTGCCACCACCCAGTTCGCGCGCGAGCTGCCTCTTCTCTTGCCAATGTCGAGCCAAAATTGTTAAAATATTTCACAAGTAAAACTGGAGGGGGGTGGAATGCATTGTTGGAGCTCGCCTTCTTCAAAGGAGGCTTAGGGCCTGGCTCGACTCGCCTATAAGGGCTTTCTCCTCTATACCCTTAGGAAAGACCGATCTTCTCAAATAACTCTCGGAAAGGGTGAGACTCACTCGAGTGACGTCCAACCCTGTCAGCTAGGTGAGAGCCTGATAGCGGGATCTGCTCTGAGTCTGGTAGACTCCCTCGGGTGACATCCAACCCTGCCAGCTAGGTGAGAGCCTGACAACGGGATCTGCTCGGGGTTCAGGTAGACTCCCTTGAGTGACATCCAACCCTGCTAGCTGGGTGGGAGCCTGACAACGGGATCTGCTCGGGGTCTGGGTAGACTCCTTCGAGTGACATCCAGCCCTGCCAGCTAGGTGAGAGCCTGACAGCGGGATCTGCTCGGGGTCTGGGTAGACTCCCTCGAGTGACATCCAACCCTGCCAGCTAGGTGAGATCCTGACAGCGGGATCTGCTCGGGGTCTGGATAGACTCCCTCGAGTGACATCCAGCCCTGCCAGCTAGGTGAGAGCCTGACAGCGGGATCTGCTCGGGGTCCGGGTAAACTCCCTTGAGTGACATCCAACCCTGCCAACTAGGTGAGAGCCTGACAGCGGGATCTGCTCGGGGTCCGGGTAGACTCTCTCGATTGACATCCAGCCCTGCCAGTTGGGTGAGAGCCTGAAAACGGGATCTGCTCGGGGTCTGTCAAATGAATACTTCACCCATTCGCACAAAACACGGCAGGAGTATTGGCCAGCGCCTTTACCTCCATCCACTTAGAAAAATAATCTATCATTTTGAGTAAGAACCTCCTCTGCCCGCTGGCCTGGGGGAAAGGCCCCACCAAGTCCATTCCTCAGATAGCGAAGGGCCAGGGGGCCGTGATACTTCTGAAGCGCTGGACTGGTTGTAACTGGAGTGGGGCATACAACTGATGCTTGCGGCACTTCTTCGTGAACTCCGCCGCGTCATGGCCCAAGGTAGGCCAGAAATATCCTTGCCTGACAATCCTCCCCTCCAGGGTCCGACTCCCGGAGTGGCTCCCACACTCCCCGGAGTGGACCTCCTCCAAGACCCTCTGGACCTCCCTCTTGGCCACGCGACGTGCCAACATCCCGAGAGGGTCTTTCGGTACAGCTGCCCATCGCGCATGAGATAGTACACCGACTTGTACTTGAATTTCTTCTTATCCATCCTCTCTGGGTACTCCATATGGAAAGGAAGGTCGTGAACGGATCCATCCACGAGGGGTGTTGATCCACCTCCATCAGCTCTCTCTCTTTAATGGAAGGGCGAAATAGGTCAGTGATGGTACCCCCCACCCGGGGACCATTCTTTGCCAGTCGATCCACCTGCTCGCTCTCCTCCCGGGGTACGTGTCAAATGGAAAAGGTCTGGAACATGCCGATGACCCCCTTTACTTTTGCTAAGTATAATTGGAGGGTAGGCTCCCTTGCCTCGAACTCCCCGTTGATCTGGGAAGTCACCACCATGGAGTCAGTGAGGACCTCCACGTCAAATACCCCCAGCTCCCTGGCCAGGCGTAGTTCTGCGATCACCGCCTCGTACCTGTCCTGGTTGTTGGTGATGGGAAAGTGCACCACCACCGTTTGCTCGATCCTCGTTCCCTGAGGGCTCTCCAAGATCACCCCCACCTCTAGGGAATGCCTCCCTGAAGCGCCATCTACCATCACCTTCCAGGGAATTGGGTGTGTGAGTTCCGCCTCCGCCACTTCGATCACATAGTCAGCCAGGAAATCGACCATTGCTTGATTCTTGATCGAGAGACGTGGGACAAAAGAGATATTGAACTCGCTCAACTCCACCGACCACTTGGCCAACCTGCCCGAATGCTCCACCCCCTCGAAGATGTTGCGGAGGGGGTGGTCAGTCACCACTCGGATTGAGTGTGCCTGGAAGTAAGGCCGGAGTCTCCGAGCTGAGATTACCAGAGCAAAGGCCAGCTTCTCCAAGATGGGATACCGAAGCTCTGCCTTCCTAAGGACCCGACTTACATAGTATATGGGGAGTTGCTTCTTCCCCTCCTCCCGAACCAGGACGGAGCTCAAAGCCTCTGCTCCGACCCCTAGATACAAAGATAGGTCCTCCCCCTCCTTTGACCCTTGGAGCAGGGGGGCCTGAGTTAACTGCCTCTTCAAGGCCTGAAATGCCTCCTCGCACTCCCTAGTTCATTCGAACTTCTGGCCCCCCCTCAAAGTTTTGAAGAAGGGAGAACACTTCTCTCCGGCCCGGGAGAGGAACCTGCTCAACCCTGCCAGCTTCCCTATCAACCGTTGGACCTCCTTAGTGTTCCGAGGTGATCCCAACTCCATGATTGCCCTCATCTTGTTAGGGTTGGACTCTACATCTGCAGGGGTATGGAGATGGCCTAGGAACTTACCCCTGCTTGTCCCGAAGACACACTTCAGGGGGTTCAACCGCATCTTATACTTGCGTAAGGTGGTGAAGGTCTCCTCCAGGTCCCGGAGGTGAGAGTCCACGTCTCGACTCTTGATCATGAGGTCATCTACATACACCTCCAGGTTCTTCCTATTCTGCTCTCGAAAGACCCTATCCATCATTTTTTGTTACGTCGCCCCTGTATTCTTTAGCCCAAAGGGCATCATTCTATAGCAGTAACACCCATCCCCTGTGATGAAGGAGACATCCTTGATGTCTGGGGGTGCATCCTTATCTGGTGGTAACCTGAAAATGCATCTAGAAAACTCATTACAGGAAAACCAACGGCTGAGTCAACCAGTGTGTCGATCCGAGGCAAAGGATAACAGTCCTTAGGACACGATTTATTAAGTAAAGAAAAATCAACACATATTCTCCATCGGCCGTCTCCCTTTTTTACCATTACTATATTGGAGACCCAGCCGGGGTATCGTATCTCGGATACAAAGCCAGCCTTGAGCAGCTTGACCACTTCCTCCCTGATTGGCTCGGCTAGCTTGTCCGCAATGGACCCTTCTTCTGCTGGATGGGGCGAGCCTCTGGGTCCAAGTTGAGGCGGTGGCAGGCGACGTCCACATCGATCCCTGACATCTCCGCGACGCTCCAGGCGAAGACGTCCACGTTCTTTTGGATGCACCCTAGCATCCTCTCCTGATCTGCCGGGGTAAGCCCCCCGCTGATGCGGACCTTCTCCACCCTACCCCCGAGGGTGAGAACCTCCATCTCCACCACCTCTTTCGCAGCCTCCAGACGAGACTGCTCTCCCCATTCTCCAGCATCCTCCCCTCCTGGGGCAGGAATTTCCTCCTCTGCCTCCTCCACGGCCATTGCCTCGGCCGGCTCCTGGACTTCCTCCGCCACCTCCACCCGGGTGCGGTCTTCCTCCACCTCCATCTCCACTCCTGCCTCCTACTCCGCCTCCTCCATCCCTCGCTCCATCTCCTCGGCCCCCTGCTGCCATGAAATGGAGTTCACTGCTGTGACATAGCATTCCCTTGCCACCTTGGGGTCACCCCAAACCCGGACCTGGATCCCCTCGGCGTTGAACTTTAGACATTGGTGGAAGGATGACGGAACGCAGCGGAAGGCACTGATGAGGGGTTGCCTGAAGATGGCGTTGTAGCTGCTGGGGGTGTCTACAATGACGAACCTGCAGGTGCGAGACTGCCCCCCCCCAGAGTGATATGTAGGCCCACTCCTCCTTCAACCTCCTTCCTTTCCCCCGAGAACCCGAACAAGGGTCCATCTGAGGCCAACACCCTCTTGGCCTCTACTTTCATCGCGTCGAACGCATTCTTGAAGATGACGTTGACCGAGCTCCCGTTGTCGACGAGGATCCGGGAGACGGTGAAGTTCTCGACCGCTGTCTGGATGACCAGCGCGTCGCAGAAGGGGTCCTCATGGTCTGACATATCCTTCCTTGAGAAGGTGATCTTCTCTTCCGGGGGTGAGGTCTGGGATGTGGGCCAACGCTCCGGCGGTACATGGTGTGGAGACTTGCCTTGCGGGAAGCCTCGAACCCCACCCCCCGTGGATCACTCCGATCCCTCCCCGGGCCCCAACATCTGCCCGGTCTTCACACCTGTCCTCCTCCGCCTGAGGCAAGACTTCTTCGATCCGCACTTCCTGGCGGTCTTGCTGCTGCTGCTGCTTTCTGTTTCCTCTCATCTCGAGGAACTCCGGGCACGTGGCCGTGGCGTGCCCCTCCTCTTGATGAAAGTCACAGTAGGACAACTCCACCCTAACCTCTCTTCTCCTCCTCCGCGCTGCTCTCCTCCTCTCCCCCATGGCTATAGCCATAGCCTGTTCTGGTCGGGGAGAGGTGGTCTTTGACCCTGCCTCCCGCCTGGAGGGTAAAATTGGCCCTGCCCCCCCTGGCGATTGTCTCCCCCATGGAAACCTCTCCGCGACCCCTTGTCTTGCCACTCCGGCCTCCAACCTAGCCGATGGTTCGGCTCCTGACGCCCCCACCTGGGCTGTTGCTGCTGCTGTTCCCTCTGCCGGGGTTCAACTCTTCTCTCCTCCTGAACTCTGCCACCTCTTGACCTCTCTTCCTCCGTGGCCCACCTGGCCAGCTTCCGGGCAAACTCCGGATTCGACGTCTCCCCGTCGACTTCTCTCGCCGCCCTCTCCATTAGCTCCTCGTAGGAGAGGGGCGACACCGTCTTCAGCTCCATTCTGAAGAAACCGTGCTGCAGCCCCAGGGTGTGCCCTGACATCTCTTGGATCTGGGTGACCTCCTCCTGGAACCGGTCAACGTAGCTCCCCAAGGTCTCGTTCACCCCCTGCTTGATGTGGAACAGGGATTTCGACTCCTTCCTCCTCTTGGAGGTGGTGAACCTCAACATGAACCCCTGGCGCAGGTCCTCAAAACAGTAAATGGAGCTGGCCGGTAGCTGGTGAAACCACTCTCTCGCCTTCTCCTTGAGAGTGATGACGAATAGCCTGCACTTGAACCCATCCGACATCTGTCGGATCGAGACCACGTCCTCAAACCACTGGACGTGTTGGACCGAGTCTCAAAACAGTAAATGGAGCTGGCCGGTAGCTGGTGAAACCACTCTCTCGCCTTCTCCTTGAGAGTGATGACGAATAACCTGCACTTGAACCCATCCGACATCTGTCGGATCGAGACCACGTCCTCAAACCACTGGACGTGTTGGACCGGGTCTCCCTTCCCGACGTAGTAGGACATCTTGGGCTCCCTGAACCCCTCTGGAACCGGGGCAGAAGAAATCAGCTCGCTGAAGGGGTTGCCTCACCCTGCTGGGCGAGCTGGAGGGTCTCGCACCCCCATCTCGCCGAACCTGCCACCGCTTGCCGAGCTCGGGAAGAGTACTCGCCCAGGGAGCTCGCTGCCTCTCCCTTCCTCTGAAACCTCTTTCCCAGCTCGCCTGCCGGGAGCGTCCTCGCCAAGGTCCGGGACTGCGAGCACTGACGCCGCTGGAGTCGAGCACTTGGCACGCGCGTCGAGTGCGAACCTGACGAGGCCAAACACCTCTCGCCTGAAGTCTTCGAACATCCCCAGTTCCCCACCGTGGCGAGAGGCGGGGGGGGGGGGGGGGTGGCGAGTTGGACCTATCCGAGCCCTGTCCTTCTCCTCCCATCATCTGGCTTGCTGAAGGTTTTCTTTGCTGACCACGCTCCACGCTCACCGCACCAGAATGTTGAAACCGAAAACTCGGTCTCTGTGGAGTTCACCCTTGGGGAAGGGGTGATCGCGCACCTACTTCTCTCCTGCAAGCAAAATGACAAGGAAAAAGAACATGGAACTGACCCAAGAGCTCGACGCGGAGGTCCCACCACACACCCGAAATATCTTAGAGCGCTTCCCCTCCCTAGCCAAGAGCCGAGCTAAGGCATCCTCAGAAAGCGCTAGAAGACTAGAAGACAAGTAAACATGCCTTCTGAGGTGCCCCTTGAGTCATATTTATAGATTTCTGAAAACGGCCTGCAAATAGCCAACCTCCTCTGTTCTAAACAGCTATGTGCAGCTCAACTGGGTCTGCCAACAACATAACTCCGCTGTTCTAACTGGCTATAGGCAGGCCAGTGGGGGCAGAATGGTAAGAGCACTTCACAGATCATTGGGCGAGTAGCCCTCAACAACCTCTGCTCGGCAAGGGCAGCGAGTGTTCGATGGAGCTGACGCTCGCTGCTTCTGCTCGGCCTTTGGCGAGTACGGGCCTGACCTGCCCTGCTCGCCTGCCGCGAGTTCGTTGAGCGGCTAGAGCTCGACAAAAGGCCAAGAGCTCGACGAAAGGCCCAGAGCTCGACGAAAAGCCCAGAGCTCGACGAACAGCCCAGAGCTCGACGAAAGGACCAGAACTCGACGAAAGACCCAGAGCTCGACGAACAACCCAGAGCTCGACGAAAGGCCTAGAGCTCGACGAAAGGCCCAGAGCTCGACAAAAGGCCCAGAGCTCGACGAAAGGCCCAGAGCTCGACGAACAGCCCAGAGCTCGTCGAACAGCCCAGAGCTCGACGAACAGCCCAGAGCTCGACGAGCGGAGCTCGACGATTACAAGCTCGCCTCCCCGAAGCATCCTACCTCGCCTGGGCGAGTCGAGGCTGCTGCCAACCTCTCTAGGGCGAGCTCGCCCAGGGACTCAGACTGCCCGATTTGGCCTGCCTTGCTCCTGCTGACCCACTCGCCGGATACGGGGTTGTATACACATGAGGTCTAAAGGAGCTCCAGATTGTTGTCCTCTTGATCCCACAGAATGTGAAAACTTATCCACAGTGATCTAAATCTTTTCATTGTGTTTTTTAAATTCACTGCCTCCATCACATTACTCAGACGATTGCCACCACTACTACTCCACAGTGGCTCCGTGATGAATGATGATTGGTCGATATTGAATCCTATGAAGAAAGTCCCGTAAGACATCATCATGAAACATGAGTAAGCTAATTTACTAAAATATTCTACAATATCTTATGATCTATTTAACGATATTTCTTCTCTTACGCCCCGACATTTTGGAGATATCATGGTCATTGTAGCCAAAATAAAACGTACCTATGATAATGGACTCCGACATCAATCGCTGAATACTTATATGTTAGCTCAACCGACTCAATGTGAATATGTTGTTACTGCCATGATTTGCTCCCCTCCATTTTTCCACACCCTTAGATCCACCGCCCTACATGCATTCACTGTTCTGTCTTTGTTAGATGTATGCTCCATGCTCCTTAAACATAACCGCCCCTTCGTGGACTTCTTCCTTCCCAATCCCCTTGGCCCATGTCTCCCTTGTATCTCATAGTACATTATGGATTATGGATTCTAATGTTATGACCCATATGACATATTAGAAAATGATATAATGCTCCCAAATCATCTCTTAGGGGTATATTACTATGGCTAATAGTGTCGCCACCCCTATCCCTGGATTTGGAGTAGTGCCTCTCACTTTTACTATACATAAAGTTCATATGTTTTTGCCTCTTAGTTTAATTTATTGTCTGTTAGCAGTCATAGTCAAATAACTGCTCCGTAACATTTTTCTTATAATTTTTCGTGATTCATGTTCTTCAGACACAAAGTATCATTAACATAGGTACTATATGATGAGCTATGCGTTCTAGAAATTCTCACGCTAGATCTTGCTTCCATTGCTCCATCTCAAACATTAATTGGTACCACCGTCTTAGCCACTCCCCACCGATTCTCTGACATCCTTTGCCTGATGTATCTTTTTCTGAGTTCTATTGTGGGTCAATTCTCTATCTTTCTCACCCAACCCAGTGTGGAGCTCCTTTTTCTTCAGTGCATCCAGATGTTTTGGGTCTATACAAATCCCCCGTGTATGTTGGTTTAAATATTTTTTCATGTTTATTGATGACTATCTTAGTTGACATGGCTATATTTTGTACATGACTGGTGATGTACGACATATCTATAGGAAACCAATGCGATGTCATAATTCTATATGAATGCGATCAAGAACACCACAAATGCAAATGACACCGTTGACCTACGATTGAAGGAATGCATGCAATTTAATGGAAAAAAAATGCTTGCTAACTATAACCCTAATGCGATACAAATGATTCAACTGTGCAAAATAATTTCCAACATGTAATTAACTAAATAACAAAACAAAAGAACTCACACATTTGATCACAATTAATCACAACTATTCAAATTAAATAAACATATGACAACTGCAAGTTAATTGAGAGTGCACATGAATGAAATAACATGGAGAATATGAAATGCATTCCTGATGAAAGAAGATTTAAACAACATTAATTGAGCAAAATATTATTAAAAATATAAAGGTGTATTCGCACAATGTAAATATATGAAAACTAAAACTAAAACTCAACAAGAAATCGACATCACCTGCCCATGCTTATAAACCCCATGCACTTCTATCACTTTGGAGTTTTGGGATGAAAGTACTGGTGATGCGGAGCAGAGACAAGGACGAGCTTTGGGCCCATTTGGGGCTGTTTTGGTGACTTACCATATATGGCGTGCCCCGATTGACGATCCGACTCCGTTGATGCTTCCGGATTCGCGTTGCGAATCAATTTCATATATAGCATTGCACTTTTCGGTTTTTATTTCATGTATTTTTGGCCTCCAGAGCAACAACCAATCATAGCCGTTGATTTCAGTGTGCTGATTTTATTTCTTATAAATATAAGGTTTAGGGCTGCCGTCATGTCATTGCTGAATGTGTGGAGAGCTTCTTCCTTCATTCCAGTGATCTCCTTCGCGGTGCCGACTCCGTGGAGCCCCCTTAGTGACGATTCCTTGGGTAAGTTTGTGTCCTTTTAATTTCTTCTTCCATTTTCCCTGTTTTACCCGCTGTCCAGCCCCTATTACCATAAAGTTCCCTGCCAAAGATCAACCATTTCCCTTTATTCCTCACACAGATTAGGCCACCTCACCGTTGATAACTATTGATGAAATTTACTATTCTTTTCCTATACTTTTTCACTTCCCAATTCCAACTGCCGGCCACCACAAAACCCCTCCTGCAGCCGGCCCTATCTCCACCTCTGCCCTTTCCTAATCAGGCCGCCGCCTCTGTTTTCTCCTCCTAAACAGTAGCCGGCCACCTCCAGGGACCCCTCAGTCACCTTCCCCGCTTTGTCCAGCCACCGGCCACCCTACAGGTCCCCTCTCCGACAGCCACCACCTTCCTCAAAGACTCCAGCCGCCTCCCTGGGCAACTCCAGCTCAGATTCCCATCAGCCCGACCCTCCCCTGCTTGCCCCTACCCTCCCAAACACGTGGATCCACCTCAAAACAACCACCAAACACCAAATCTGTCCAGATCTGGGTATTTTAGCCCGGGTTCAGCCATCCCCCACCCGATCCAGCCCTCCTAAACCCTGAACCACCCTCCCCTTACCCGATCCGGTTCCCCAACCACTGGAATCCCCTTTTGAGTCCTCCAATATTCAGATCTATTTCATTGGCAGCAACCCTAATATTTTTGTGGTGTTTTTGTATTGGTATTGGATTGTAAGACATTGTTATTGTTGGCTTATTACATGTTAATTTGGTTGTTCATCTTATTATAGTTGTTTGTGCCTGGATTAATCTCTAACTGCAGGAAAGGTTTATTCACCACACGCTCTTGCTTTGGCCCTCCACGCGGATTAAAGCCTAATCTTGTTCGCCCTAATAACTTAGTTTTGCCTTGCTGTGAATTAACTGCGTGGGATGTCATCATTTATTATCTAATTTGTGATCTAACCGTCGGATTTGCATAGCATGTAGGGTTAGGTCGTCGATTTTCCTCCGACTATAGATTTGCCCTGCGTCAATTGGTATCAGAGGGAGGTTGCGCGCACTTTTCGATACGCAGTCATTGAGTCTATAGGTTTTTCATTATGTCTAGGTGTCACAATTATTCCCCTCCTCAATTTAAAGATCTCGATCCCACTTGCACCCGCTCTCACAGAACCTCGTCAGGGAGATTCTCACATTAGTACGACGATCATTCTCGATCGTACTGCACCACTTTCAGAGATCGTGTTGACCCACCGACACGATCCCACTATGCTAGAAACGATCAGTATGATGATTGTCGTCGTTCTTATCCGGACATGCGAGCAGATCGCGTTGATCCTTCGACACGACTCAGTTACCTTAAGAATGATTATTATATGGATAGTCGTTCCGAGAGAGATCTTGAGAGTCAGTTTCGTACTGCCTCCCCTTCTTTTAACGGCTCATCGAGTCCCGAGTCTTTCAGCTATTGGCTCGTGGATATGGAGTATTATTTAGATCATTTTGAGTTATTCGGTGAGCGTCACGTCAAGTTTGCGAAACTTAGACTTTTAGATCAGGCGAGAGCATATTGGGCTAGCGTTGAGAGGACCCGCGCGCGAGACCATCTTCGTCGCATCACTAGTTGGGTGGACATGAAATATACATTGTGTCAGAGGTATCTGCCTTCGTTGTATCGGAGTCGCTTGCTCAACCAATTATTTTCCCTTCAGCAAGGATCCATGTCTGTCGCTGAGTACATGGATCGCTTTGATGAGTTAGTTGTTAGGAGTGATATCCGAGAGGACCCAGTCATGACCACTACCAGATTTCGATCTGGGCTTCAATCTGACATTCGTACTAAGGTAGTTTATCATATCTCGGAGTCCCTCGAGCAGACATATCAGCTCGCCCTTCGTTATGAACGGTCATTGAGATCCGCAAGAGCTGGTTGATGGGAATCTCACATTGACCTCTGCAGTACGAGTCTCTCCCATACTGAGGCCACCACGACGCCTATCACTGTCCTGTCAGGAACGACAGAAGTGATACCAGATGCGGATTACTCTCACCACAGTGAGGTGCTTAGCCCAGTGAGTGACCTATCTCTTGTTTCTGACCCTCTTGTGACCCCGACTGAGAGCGAGCCTGAGCGACCTACTGAGTCTATAATGTTGTGTCCCTCACCCACACCTCCTCCTCTGCCATACACTGGGTTAATTAACACCCTAACTACAGACCCATTTTCTGACACCGCACCCACGGATCCATTCTTGGGTGTAGGTATGTGTCGCTCTCCCATTGTCATTACCCGGAGTCACATCATGACTGAGATCCCAGAGTCTGATGTTGATCTTGCAATGATTATGTCACCCATTCACGGGGACACGACCCCTTACGATGGTACTCATATAGAGGATCATGACCCTAGTTACGAGTTTTACGATGACCCCCCGTTGAGCCTCTTGATGAGCCGCCACATCCTGGTGAGGATGAGATTTGGGCGAGACGCTCGTTTATGAGCTTTGAGTTATTGGCGTCTTTTTTGCTATCATCTATTACTTTGCCCCAGAGAATTGATCTTGCGTGAAGCATAACATATGTAGGGCCTTCCTTGAGTACGCTTGAGCATACACATATTTTGAGGGCCTATCTTATGACACATCGCACCCTCGATGAATTTTGGTACACGTCACCTGCTGACTCACCCGATGAATTATTACTTGTCGCGGACACTCACCATACTCGAGAGTCACGTCTTCTAGTCAGTGTGCACGATCTTCATTCAGGTGATTGCCTCATTCGCGATGACTTCTCGTACACACCTCCTGGTGAGCCTCCTGATGTGTCACGTTTTCTGAGAGACATTTGGCTCTTTAGGAGCCCGTATTTGAGTATAGTTGTCTCTCACGATCATCTGAGCACTTGTCACACACGGGATGAGTTTTTCTACACTCCACCGAGAGAGCTCCTTGATAGGCCACCATATTTTAGAGACGTCTCAGTCATTATTAGACTTTCCTGTAGCAGGTACGTTATGTCGGTCATGTGTCATTTGCATCATTTGCATGAGTCTGTTGAGTCGTTTCGTCATCTTTTGCATGAGTCTGTTGTGTTGTCTGTTCATCGTTTGCATGTGTGTCATGAGTCGGTCCGACGAATAATCCATATTGGTAATAAATTTTGTAAATCACATGCGGATGTTCATTGGCAAGTGCAGGTACTTCATGAAAGCGAGCAGGTGATGGTAAGAATCTGCGTTGTGAGGTTCCATGCGAGGCTTGCTAAAAGCTTGAGCGTTAGGCGAATGGGCCCCTGCTCAGTCCTGAGACGCATCGAGACAAATGCTTATGAGCTGGACATCCCCGCGAGCATGGGTACCCATACTGTGTTCAATGTCGAGGACCTGACGCCATACTTTGCACCTTACGAGTATTCATGCCCACATCTTGGCGGCCCTCCCGAGCCTTCATCACCATTTTTACCACCTACCACTCAGTCTACCCCCAAGCCCTTGTTACCACATTCATTTCCCGCGCTCAGCCTGTCCCTGACCCCCACTTACCCAGGATCCTGTCCCCACCTGCTTCACCAATGGGACCTCAGATCCCACCGGATCCTTCCACTAGTGTGTCGAGAGATGAGCTTATCACTGAGATCACTACGCATGAGTATGTCCCCTCTACAGACAGTCTTGTGTGCCGCTACCTGGTTCGCTGGCGCAGACGAATCTTCACCGATGACACCTGGACGCTATCAACAGAGCTTGATCGACTCGCTCTGGGATTTCGACTTCAGTACGACCATGGAAGCTTTCAGACCGGAGGGGTTGATTGGTGAGGACACTTTCCCAGCGACGACACCCGGATGACCTCTGGTGGGTCTCTTCGAGTTTTACCTGACATACAGCGAGAGAATTTTGATCTCTATTCATCGGGAGATGAATTCTTTTAAGCTGAGGACAGTGATGTGGAGCAGAGACAAGGACGAGTTTTGGGCCCATTCGGGGCTGTTTTGATGACTTACCATATATGGCGTATTGACGATCCGACTCCGTGGATGCGTCCGGATTTGCGTTGCGAATCAATTTCATATATAGCATTGTACTTTTCGGTTTTTATTTCATGTCGTTTTGGCCTCAAGACCAACGTCCAATCATAGCCGTTGATTTCGGGTGCCCTAATTTTATTTCTTATAAATATAAGGTTTAGGGCTGCCGTCATGACATTGTTGAATGTGTGGAGAGCTTCTTCGTTCATTCCGGTGATCCCCTTTGCGGTGCCGACTCCGTGGAGCCCCCTTGGTGACGATTCCTTGGGTAAGTTTGTATCCTTTTAATTTCTTCTTCCATTTTCCCTGTTTTCCCCGCTGTCCAGCCCCTGTTACCGTAAAGTTCTCTGCCCAAGATCAACCATTTCCCTTTATTCCTCACACAGATCAGGCCACCTCACCGTTGATAACTATTGATGAAGTTTACTATTCTTTTCCTATACTTTTTCACTTCCCTATTCCAACTGCCGGCCACCACAAAACCCCTCCTGCAACCGGCCCTATCTCCACCTCCGCCCTTTCCTAATCAGGCTGCCGCCTCTGTTTTCTCCTCCTAAACAGCAGCCGGCCACCTCCAGGGACCCCTCAGTCACCTTCCCCGCTTTGTCCAGCCACCGACCACCCTACAGGTCCCCTCTCTGACAGCCACCACCTTCCTCAAAGACTCCAGCCGCCTCCCTGGGCAACTCCAGCCCAGATTCCCATCAGCCCGACCCTCCCCTGCTTTCCCCTACCCTCCCAAACACGTGGATCCACCTCAAAACAGCCACCAAACATCAAATCTGTCCAGATCTGGGTATTTTAGCCCGGGTTCAGCCATCCCCCACCCCGATCCAGCCCTCCTAAACCCCGAACAACCCTCCCCTTACCCGATCCAGTTCCCCAACCACCGGAATCCCCTTTTGAGTCCTCCAATATTCAGATCTATTTCATTGGCAGCAACCTTAATATTTTTGTGGTGTTTTTGTATTGGTATTGGATTGTAAGATTTTGTTATGGTTGGCTTATTACATGTTAATTTGGTTGTTCATCTTATTATAGTTGTTTGTGCCTGGATTAATCTCTAACTGCAGGAAAGGTTTATTCACCGCACGCTCTTGCTTTGGCCCTCCACGCGGAGGAAAGCCTAAACTTGTTCACCCTAATAAATTAGTTTTACCTTGCTGTGAATTAACTGCGTGTGATGTCATCATTTATTATCTAATTTGTGATCTAACCTTCAGATTTGCATAACACGTATGGTTAGGTTGTCGATTTTTCGCCGCCTATAGATTCGCCCTGCGTCAACTGGTTTCTTAGAATAATCATCATAAAAAATTAATCATCGTTACTAGTTGAATCGAATTGGGACGGAGGGTCGAGACAATCTCTATGAACGAAGGGCTGAGGACGAGGATGATCATCTTTATAATTAAAGGTTTTTCTAGAGAAGCTTTACAGGGTTGAGAATACAAGTACCATGGATCCTCAAATAGAGGAGTTGAGCAGCGACGATGACCTACCATAAATAAACATGTAGGCCCCATTTGTTTTAGCTTTTTCTGGCGTTTCGTTTTAATAAAACGCAACCGGGCCTACTTTTTCGTTTGTTTTTCCGCCCTCCTTATCCATCAGCCGTGATTTATCGCTGTCTCATTTTCACCGCGGGACGAAACCCACACGGCTACCTCCGTTTTCTCGCGTTTGGAGGAATCTTCCCCGGTGCTAGGGCAAATCTTCTCCGGCTGCATATCCCCGACGACCTCCGCTGCGCGAGGAGCTGTTCATCCCCGACGACCTCATCGTCTCCGGCTGCGCGAGGAGCTGCTCATCCCCGACGACCTCCGCTTCCACTCCCCTGCACGAAGATATTCCCGACTGCATACGCCGCGTCCTTCTCCTGCGGTACAGAACGAACTCTGCTCGAACGGCTGGGTGAGGAGAAGATCACGCCGCGTCCGCATCTTCTCCGGCTGCGCAGATCTTCTCCGACTCTACTCGAACAGCTCTGCCTCTTCACGGTAGGTATCCTCATGCCATATTTCTGACCTCTTCTCTCTCAAAATTTTCTGCAAACACACATTTCTTTACTGATCCATGGTTTCCAATTTTTTTCCTGATCTATGTAGTTCAGATCTACATATTCTCACCCGCAGCAGCCTCTAATCTCTGAAAGAGCAGGTATAAAATTTACCCCGCATAATTTTGATTTTTAAATGGCAATGGATGTGTGTGTTTGGTTGTTGACGAAATGTCGGCGCTGCGAGACTCCATTGCCGAACAACTGCACAGTTTGTGATTGTATTTGGAATCAGATGTATTTCGACTCATCAGTTGTATTTCGAGTCATTAATTGGTTGACATTTTGATCTTTGGATGTACTCTACATTTTCACAAACATTTATATGTGTTTTTAAGTTGTTCGTGCATGTGCATATTTCTCAGGTACATGTATTTTATATTGATATCACAACCATAAATTAATAAATTTTTCAAAACGCTATTTCACCAAATGGATCTCAGTTTTGAAAAGCTCTGCAAACACAGACTATCCAAACAGATCTCCGTTTCCAACATCACCTTTCCAACAGCTCCTTTTACAAACCTCCCTTTACAACAGCTCCTTTTACAACCGCAACCGCTCTACCAAATGAAGCCGTAGTCTCTACTACTGCTTATGACAAACTAAGCCTGAACTTGGTGCTTTAATACCAATTGATGTATGACGAATTTATAGGAGATCGACTGATACACCCTCCGTAACATTCAGGCTCCATTTGGTTCGGCGGTGGCGGATCGATCCGGCGGGTGGAAACGAAGTGTTTGAACCGGAGGGGGGATGTGGCTGCTCCAAACGGAGCTTTTTGTGGCGTTTCTCAAGGCGGGCGGGTGGAAACGGAGCAAGCGCCGCCAGAGGTTCATTTGTTTACCCTCCTTCCGGCGGCGTTTGCCCAAAACGGAGCAGCGAAACGCCCAAACAAATAGAGCCTCAATGATTCATGATATTGCTGTCAAACAGTTACTTTATTTTGTCATTTCATAATATGTATTTTTATTTTCTTGTACAATAGTTGTCTTTTATTTACATGAGTTTACTGTTCACCTGGTTGACCACCCGGTGAGACCATAAATAAATGGTCCGAGTCCGACAATTTGGAATAGCTAGGACGACAAAGGTAAACTCTAAATAGTTTGGGACTCATAAGGTTAACTCTGGAATAAATTTATTTAGATGATTTTAGATTTTATTTTCAATTAATAAAAATAAAGTTGATGAAGTCTTTAAAAAAGATATTATCTGAAAGCTTTAGGAAACAAATTATTTGGTTCATTATGGTCTTCACAAAAAAGCCCTAAATTGAAAGTAAAGGGATCTCAGACAAAATGAACAGGGAAACAAAGAATATGTCAGTTCCTTCTGTTTTGCCGGAAGACTCCCTACCCATGATATCAGTTCGGTCTTCCTCTGCTTCTCTTAATGTTTACTGAACTCCCCTCAATGGAAGCCACCCATTTCCCGAATATCATCCTCCCCTTGTCGTCGACTGCAAAACCATTCACAATGAGGTGCAGGTTATCACGACCTTTGACGAAGCAGACCAGTGTTGTCGACGTTGGCTCCTCCTTGACACTAGTTGGTGTTCTGTCCTACTTTGTAATCTCCATAAAAGCTCTCTATGCAACTGTGCTTGAGATGACCTACTCCTTGCTGTAGATTTGCATATGACTTGGTGATGTAGGTCGTGAGTGCCTGATATGACACGGCCGCCACGCGTTATTATTAGTCTATGTAGCCCATGAGCATTATTGTACTTTGTATTTTCCCACTCATCTATATATAGGAGTGGTAGTATGCTTAGATGAGTATCTTTGGAGTCTTAGGTTTTGGCTCTCTTGGAGAGTGGACTGTCAAGGAGGACCCAAACTTTGGATGCTTGGAGAGAACTTGTTCTCGATTGTATCTTTTGTTGTCTAATGCAATGCTATTTTTATTTCTTTGATCTTGATACAACTGAAGTGTATCACCTGGTCCGACCTGCTCTTAATTAAGGTTCTTCCGAACCCTAAATCCTCCGCCTCGTCTCCTTTCCTTCGCGAGTGCAGATTTTGCCCTCTAGGGATCCTGCGATCCAGCCACGCGTCTCCAACGAATCCGGCGCTGCTTCCAGCCTCGTTTCTGCGCGATCAACCCACAACGTCTCTACTCCGGCTGCATCACGTCACCTTCTCTTCTGTGCAAACAGCTGCACCGCCTCCGCCCCTCCGCGGCCCCGATCTTCAGTTCCGTCGATTGCTCCCGCCTCTCCTGCGCCGCCGACTGCTCCCAACCTGTCTCTGCGGCTGATCCTCATTCCCGCCGCCCGCGCCTACCATTGCAGCGCCGCCGACTGCTTCCAGCCCCGTCTCCGCCGAGTTCCGTATCGTCAACCTCCACCAACGCCTCTTCCACCTTGCTCCGCTTCCGACTGCTCCTTCCCACAACTTCATGCATTTCCATCGGCTTCCAACGGCCCTCCAGCTTCTTCACCGCTGTTCGGTGCTGCTCCTACGTTTTCGGCGGCCTTCCGACGGCCATTTCTCTTTCTCACTGCCTTCCATCGTGCCGGGCCACCTCCTACAGTTATTGCAGCCTTTCGACGCCCTTGGCCGCTACACCTAGCCGTTGTTTCATGCCCATGACTCGGGTAATGACCCTCCACACCGACGAGAACACCTCTATCACACTGCCATCTCGGACTCGCAGCGCATGGATTACATTGAAGCCCAGCTGACGAATCTCACGCTCCTCCTCTGAGGACTTACTGCGACAGTTAATCGCCCTCCGGGCCCTCCTCTGCCGGCACCAATTCAAACTGTTCCCAATCACGTGGGGTTTTTGCACCCCGCGTCGGACAGTGCTCGAGCCATCTCCGCCGGATTGAGATTCCTCTGTTCGATGACCCCGACCCTCTCGGGTGGATTGCCCGCGCCGAGCAGTTCTTCAACCCGCAGTCCACCCCTGCCGACCAGCAGGTCCCCCTCGCCACTATATATATGGAGGGCTCGACGCTCCATTGGGTGCGTTGGATGCGCCAGTAGGTACCTGACATTCCCCGACCCACATTGAAGGAGGAACTCGTCCAACACTATGATAGGCGCCAGGAGGGTGATGCCTTTGAACGCCTCAGCTCCATTCGCCAGTCTGACTTCGTGGCTACCTACATTGATGAATTCATCGCGGTCGCTACGCATGTTCCCGGCCTGGTCCCTGACCACTACTTCGGTTATTTCTTGACTGGTTTGCACCCCCACCTCCGTGCACGCCTTCGGGTCCACAACCCGACCACTCTTTCCCGCGCAATGGAGCAAGCTATGTATCTCGACGAGTTACTCTACCCAGCTCCACCATCCTACTCGACCTGGTCGCCCCAACTGCCGCGACCATTACCGCCACCTCTTTCACATGTGGACCCTCTGCCCCCACCTAGGCCCCAGCTATTGATTTCTCCTCCGCAACCGCCGGCTCCATGTCCACAGGTCCCCCCGTTGACCCCATCACCTGTCTTAACAACAACAAGCCGAGCTTCGTCGTAATGGGCTCTGCTTTCGTTGCGAGCAACCCTTCTTGCCCACCCACGTCCGCCCTCTCAGGAATCTGTGTGTTGTTGGGATCTGAAGATACTGATCCGGACTCCGGGGAATTGGATCCGCTGACGCTTTCTGACGACCCCTTTGACCCTCGACCTTGAGGACAAGGTCATTTTTCGGGAGGGGTGTACTGATACGACGCGGTTACCACGTGTTGTTATTAGTCTATGTAGTCCATGAGCATTATTGTATTTTGTATTTCCCCACTTGCCTATATATAAGAGTGGTAGTATGCTTGGAGGAGTATCTTTGGAGTCTTAAGTTTTCGCTCTCTTGGAGAGTCGAGTGTCAAGGAGGACTCATCCTCCGGATGCTTGGCGAGAACTTGTTCTTGGTTGTATCTTTTGTTGTATAAAACAATGCTATTTTTATTTCTTCGATCTTGATACAACTAAAATGTATCAGTACCAAAATTAGGTTTTTGCATGAAAATCAAACTCGTTGTTATGAACTTAAGAAATTTGTTAATTTTAGTTTGGAATAAATTCTTACGTATTTTATGAGTCGAATCTTCCACGAGACTATTATGTCCACAAACAAACCACAAGCCAAAATCGCGTCTCCACAGCCACCAGTGCAAGAGTCACACCTCCAGGTCATCACCAACACACCCACATATTTGGGCGACCAGCAAGCCACCCCCACCGGGTCCTTTTTCTCTGTTGGTGTCCAACCCTCACTGCTCGGGTCCTTTGCTGTTTCTTAGTAACTTCAACATACATTTATCCTCGACTCCTCTGTCGCCGACCCAGGCTGACCCTTAAGTGCCCCTCCTACCACTGAATTCGTCGAGCGGTCCTACACCCAGCATCGTTAAACAACCTTAGATAAGCCTCCATCGTCCTTCCCGATCTCTTGCGTGTCGTCCCTCTCACCCCGTCAATCTCCTGTTTTGCCTGCTCCAACACTCACTTCTCTCCTCCCTTTCCTCGAGCCACGCTGCTTCTCGTCTCTCTACTCGTCCCCAATACCCTTTGTTACGATCCATCGTTCCTTATCTTTCTCAAGCCCCACCCACGCACTTTCCCTGACAAATTTGCTGTTTACACAAGGAAGTTTACACAAGGAAAAGGAAAACAATGGCCCTGCCACAGTTCCTGCCATTCCCCCATCCCCACACCATCATCTTTGTCGTCATGCCCCACATGTATTAGCCCCCCCTTTCATCACGCGCCCACCCCTTCCCTTTCATCACACGCCCACCCCCTTCGTCGCCAACTTAAGCAATTTCCTCCCTTTTATTTGCGCCATTTTTTATCCCCATTCCTTCACCCACCATACTAGTTACTGTTCTTTTTTTTGCTCCACACACCCGATCCCACTACCTATGTTCCCCATCAAATAATTCTACTCAAAACTCTGCCCAACTATTTCCCCACATTTTATGAAAATCCTCATTTCTTCTCCTTGTCGTGCCAACAACCATCGCCTCTCATCCAGAATTTTTTTCTCCCCCACAATTTTTAAATATTTAGACAAAAATTCGAAACTCGACCCCAGTGACAGGATCTATTTTCAATGGCAGAATATTGTTAATGTACAACCCCAGGTTCACTGAGTGGGCCCCTCAGAGAGTCCCGGGGGCTAGAGGGCTCTATGACCCCGGGTGGCCGATCAGGCGAGTGAGACGGACGAGTGAGGCAGGTGAGTGAGGCAAACGGGCTTGCATTCGCCCCAAGGCTTGGGACTCGCGCGCACCATAGACGAGTGTGATAGTCAGTACGCACTCGCTCAGGATGGTAGGGGGGCAGCTACCAAGTGCTAGCCTCATCGGGTACTCGCCCTCGTCCAGGCATAGGCATGCGCTCTTCTTCTCGCCTAGGAATTCGTCTCGCAGAATTATGTTTTGGCCTGCTATTAGCCATTCAGAACAACGGAGTTACGTTGTTGGTAGACCAATTTGGGTTGCGTATAGCATTTCTATACAACGGAGTTACGCTGTTTGCATACCAGACTTGGAATTCTATATATAGACCCTGAAGGGCACCTTTGGAGGGGATCTAGTTCTTTTGGCTTCTTCCTTCTTAGGTTATTTGGGATTGGCTGCAAAATCCCTTCAAGGTGCTCAACTCAGCTTTTGGCTTGGGAGGGGAAATGCTTTTAGGATCTTCCGGGTGTGTGGTGGAGCCTCCACGCTGCAGCCCAGAGTCAGTTTTCAAGTTCCGAGTGTTTGGTCAGGAGTGCCAGTTCGGGAGAAGTGCAAGCTACCCCCTGGGTCCGAACTCTCGTTGAGACCAAGTTTTGGCTTCAACATTTTTTGTGCGGTGAGCGTGGACTGTAGCCTGCACAAGAAAATCTTGAGCTAAGCTTCATGTCTGGAGACGAGGGAGAAGGAGCTGGCTCGGGGAACTCGCCACCTCAGGCGAGTGGTGTCATGGTCGGGATGCTTGAAGAGTTCAAGAGGGAGGTCCTACAAACCATTCACTTAGCATTTACCGCGAGAAGCGAGTGGGCTACGCCTTCTGTCCCAGTTGTCGCGGCATCGTCTCTGGGCAAGAACTCTCCTGGTCAGCGACCCGGGAAGGAGGTCCTGGTTGAGAGCGGCGAGAGGGATCTCGCTGGGCGGGAATTGTTCCCAGGCCAGGCGAGTGCTGACAGGGTCAGCGAGCCCAGGGCGCAAGATGGTTCAGCTCGCCTGGCGGGAGGGGGAAGCCCTTTCAGTGAGTTCCAGAGGGGTTCAGAGAGCCAGAGATGTCCTACTACACGGGAAGAGATGATCCGATGCAGCATGTCCAAAGGTTCGAAGATGCCGTCTCCATCAGGCAGATGTCGGACGCCTTTAAATGCCGACTTTTCGCCATCACCTTGAAGGAGAAGGTCAGGGACTGGTTTCACCAGCTTCCCGCAAGCTCCATCTACTGCTTTGAGGACTTGCGACGCGAGTTTCTCTTGAGGTTTTCGACGTCAAAAAAGAGGAAGAAGGGAACAGAATGCCTGTTCGCGGTCAAGCAGAAACCGGAGGAGACGTTGGGGAGCTACGTCGATCGATTACAGGAAGAGATCCTTCTGGTCCAGGAGGTTCCAGGGTATACCCTAATGCTCGCCTTCACCCTGGGCTTAAGGCAAGTTCTTCAACATGGAGCTGAAAAGAGTGCCACCCCTTTCCTTCGAAGAGTTGATGGAGAGGGCGACAAAAGAGATAGAGGGTGAGATTGCAAACCCAGCGTTCGCCAAGAAGATGGCCAAGTTGGCAGAGGATGAGGTGAAGGAGCAGGGAGCAGGAAGGCAACATGAAGCAAGGAGGAGGGAGGAGCCCCGAGGTCAGGGGAACCTGGGGAAGTAGCAGGGGTGGGGGTATCAGGAGCCGAACAACCGGTTAGCTTGGAGACCCCAGGAGGGGCCTGCCCAGAGGCAGGGGAGAGGATATTAAGGTGGGGAGAATACCGCGGAGGTCAAGGGCGTTTCAAATCATCAGGATGGAGGCAGGATCAGAGGCCGCCCTCCCGCCGCAGCGGCAAGCGATGATGATTGCCCGGGGGAGGGGGATGAGAAGAATGAATGGAAGGGGAAGGAGAGAATGGGGCAGGGTGGCGTTACCCTTTTGTGACTTCCATCAGGAGGAAGGTCACGCGACGACCACCTGCCCAAAGTTTCCTAAGATGAGGGGAGCCAGAGGTCAAGTTCAGCAGCAACCGCCAGTACAGATAGATGAAGTTCTGCCTGGAGGAGAGCAGGATAGGTGCGAGGACAGGGCTGATGTAGGCGTCCGCGGGGGGATCAGGGTGATTCATAGGGTAGTGGGAATCGAAGCCACCCACAAGGGGAATTTCCAGACTATGTTCAGGAGGAGCGTCGCCTCGACCTCCCAAACTCCGCCCCCGGAGGAGAAGATTACCTTCTCATTGAAGGACATGCCCGACTACGAGGATCTATTTTGTGACGCCCTGGTGATCCAGACAACGATTGAAAACTACACGATCTCTCGGATTTTGGTTGATAATGGGAGCTCGATGAACGTGATCTTCAAAGGGGCCTTCGAGGCGATGAAGGTGGAGGCTAGGAGGTTGTTGTCCTCGGATGGGCCGTTGTTTGGATTTTTGGGGGAGAGGAAGAAAGTCGAAGGAGGGGTTGGACTTCATCTGACACTGGGGGGTGTCGAGGAATTGTCGGTTCGTGATCGTTGACGCTCCGAGCAGCTACAATGCCATCTTCGGGCGTCCCCTCATCAGCGTTATTCGCTGCGTTCCATCCTCGTTCCATCAACGTCTCAAGTTCAACAGCGGGGGGGGGGGGGGGGGTCCAAGTCTGGATTAGAGGAAACCCTAAGGTGGCAAGCCAATGTTATGTGACTGCCATTGACATCATATCTTGGATGACAGAGGCGGAAGAGTTGAGAAGAGAGTTGACAGCCCAAGAGGAGTCAGGAGGTGAGGCAGAAGTGGTCGGGGAGGAAGCGACTAAGAAGTCGGTGGCGCCGGAGGTAGTGGTGGAGAAGGTGGAGGGAGAATATGAAGGAGAGGTTTGTGCCATAGAGGGTAGAGGAGTGGAGTTGCAGGAGAGTCTTGCCGAGGCGATGGAGGTTGAAGAAGCATAAATGGAGGAGGTACTTGAGCAGGGGGAGAGATTGGGAAGTGAGTGAGAACAGTCCAGGCTGGAGCCATTGGAGGAGGTGGTGGAGATGGAGGTCTTCACCAGGGCAAGACAGACAGAGAAGGTGCGGGTCAGCGGCGGGCTGAGTCCCGGGGATCAGGAGAGGATACGTGAGTGCATCCAGAGGAGCATCAACGTCTTCGCGTGGAGTGCGGCGGACACGCCATACATCGACGCAGATGTGGCATGTCACCGCTTGAACCTCGACCCAAAGACATGCCCCATCCGCCAAAAGAGGAGACATCTCTCTTTTGAATAAATCATGCCCCAAATATTGTTATCCTCTGTCTCGAATCGACGCGCTGATTGACTCAGCCGTTGGTTTTTCTATGATGAGTTTTTTAGATGCTTTTTTAGGTTATCATCAGATCAGGATGCACCTACCCGACGTCAAGGACGTCTCCTTCATCACGAGAGAAGGGTGTTTCAGCTATAAGATGATGTCATTCGGGTTGAAAAATGCAGGAGCTACATACCAGCGAATGATGGACCAGGTCTTCAAAGGGTAGAGGGGAAGGAACCTGGAGGTATACGTAGATGATCTCATGGTAAAGAGCAAAGATGTGGACTCCCACTTGCTTGACCTGGAGTAAACGTTCGCTACCCTGCGGAAGTTTAAGATGCGGCTGAACCCCTTGAAGTGTGTCTTTGGGGCGAGCATGGGAAGTTCTTGAGCCATCTCCTCACCCCAGCAGGGGTGGAGCCCAATCCTGACAAGGTGAATGCCATAATGGAGTTGGAATCACCGCGAAGCACCAAGGAAGTTCAACGCTTGACGGGGAAGCTCGTCGGGTTGAGTAGGTATCTCTCCCGGGCAGGGGAGAAGTACTCACCCTTCTTCAAAGTACTGCGGGGGAATCAAAAGTTTGAATGGACAAAAGAATGTGAGGAGGCATTCCAAGCTTTGTAGAGTCAGCTCGCCCAGGCCCCACTCCTCCAAGGACCTAAGGAGGGGGAGGACCTGATTTTGTATCTTGGAGTAGGAGCTGAGGCCGTGAGTTTTTTCTTGGTCTGGGAGGAAGGTAAAAAACAACTGCCCATCTATTACGTCAGCAGGATCTTAAAAAAGGCAGAACTCCGTTACTCGATCCTGTAGAAGTTGACTTTCTCTTTTGTTATCTTAGCTAGAAAGCTCAGACCATATTTTCAAGCCCACTCGGTCAAGGTGGTGACCTACTATCCTCTTCGCAGGATCTTTGAAGGGGTGGAGCACTCGGGAAGGTTAGCTAAGTGGTACATCGAGCTAAGCGAATTTGACATCTCCTTTGTACCTCGACTCTCGATTAAGGCACGGGCGGTAGTCGACTTTTTGGCTGACTATGCCATCAAGGTGGAAGGTGAAAGACCCTCGCAGCAGGTTGCCTGAAAGGTGCTGGTCGACGGAGCCTCGGGGAAGCACTCTTTGGGGGGCGGAGTAGTGTTGGTAAGCCCTCAGGGGGCCATGATAGAGCAGGTCGTGACCCCGCATTTCCCGGTCACTAACAACCAGGCGGTGTATGAGGCCGTGATAGCAGGACTATATCTGGCCAAAGAGCTGGGTATACAGGATGTGGAGGTGTTCACAGATTCAATGGTAATGACGTCGCAAATCAAAGGCGAGTACGAGGCGAGGGAGTCCACCCTCATGAGGTACTTGACCAAGGTAAGGGGGCTCATCAGAGGTTTTCGAGCATTCTCCATTCAACACATTTCCCGGGAGGAGAATGTCGCAGCTGATTGGTTGACCAAGTACGGACCCCGGGCCAGCGGTACTTTAACGGAACTATTCCGCCCGTCTATCGAGTATGGTGAATTGATGGAGGTGGATCTGCGCCCCTCATAGGTAGACCCCTTCGTAACTTTCTTAACTACGGGGGAACTCCCGGAGGAGACCAGGGACAAAAAAATGCTTCAGGCACAAGTCAACTTATTATCTGATGCATGAAGGAGGGTTGTACAGGAAGATACTTTCAGGGCTCCTAGCCCGGTACGTGACGGAGGAAGAAGTTCCAAAGATCCTGGAAGAAGTACACTCCGGCGAGTGTGGCAGCCACTTGGGAGGCAGAACCTTGGAGTCAAGGGTGGTCCGACAGGGGTACTTCTGGCCGTCTCTAGGAAAGGACATGACGGAATTCGCAAGAAAATGTCAAAAGTGTCAGCTGTATGCTCCGCTTCAACTCTTACCAGCCCAGAGACTTAGGAGCATCACGACGCCCTGACCCTTCGCCATTTGGGGGATGCATTTGGTCGGACCTTTCCCCCAGGCAAGTGGGCAAAGAAGGTTTCTCCTAGTCATGATCGACTACTTCTCGAAGTGGTTGGAGGTAAGGGCGCTGACCAAAGTGACCTCCCAGGTGATTCGCAACTTCGTATGAGGAGAGATCATCTGTCGGCATGAGCTCCCTCAAGCCATTGTCTCTGACAACTGTCCCCAGTTTGCCAGTGACGAGTTCATCAGCTTCTGCACTCAGCTGGGAATAGACCTCAGGTTTGCCTCTGTCCACTACCCTCGGAGCAACGGGCAGGTCGAGGCGGCAAACAAGATCATTGTGAATCTGTTAAAGAAGAAGGTGGAGAACCTGAGGGGGAATTGGGTAGAACAGCTTCCCTTGGTAATATGGGCCCTGAGGACTACCCCCAACAAGGCCACGGGAGAGACCCCCTTCAAGCTTTCTCACGGTTGTGAGGCGGTCCTACCAGTGGAGTTCGAGGTCAGGTCTCCATGGGTAGTGGACGCCAAGGAAGGAGATTAGGAATGAAGAATAGAAAACAAAGGGGGGGGGGTACGACTCTCACTGAACCTGATAGAGGAACTCCACGACATAGCCGCCGTCAGGCAGGAGGAGATCAAACGACGGATGACCAACTACTTTGACAATCATGTCAGAATCAAACAGTTCGCAACATGGGATCTGGTCCTAAAAAAGGTAGATGCTGCAGGGAAATTAGCAGCAGTGAGAAAGATTCATCCGAATTGCGAAGGTCTATACATCGTCGAGGAAGCACTGAAGTCAGGAGGATAACGCCTCCAGAATGTGGAGAGAGAGTCCTTGAGTCACACCTGGAGCGATGATGGCTTGAAACGCTTTTATCCCTGAACCTTGCAAATAAAATATTCTTATTTATTAATTATCTTATTTCTAAAGATCTCTTACGAGTGAACTGTGTGTATGGCCAGAGATAGATCGAGATGTTGGCCCCGAGAAGATCCCGCTGACCGGGCTCCCACTAGCTTGTATGGCTGGAAGTGACTCAGTGGTAGAATGAGAAATTGGCCCGAGAAGATCCCGCTGACCAGGCTCCCACCAGCTGACAGGGCTGGAAGTCACTTGGAGATAGATTGAGTGGTTGATCCCGAGAAGATCCCGCTGACCAGGCTCCCACTAGCTGGCAGGGCTGGAAGCCACTCGGTGGTAGAATGAGAAATTGGATCGAGAAGATCCCGCTGACCAGGCTCCCACTAACTGGCAGGGCTGAAAGTCACTCGGAGATGGATTGAAAGGTTGATCCCGAGAAGATCCCGCTAACCAGGCTCCCACTAGCTAACAGGACTGGAAGTCACTCGGTGGTAGAATGAGAAATTGGCCCGAGAAGATCCCGCTGACTAGGCTCCCACTAGCTGGCAGGGCTGGAAGTCACTCAGAGATAGATTGAGATGTTGATCCCGAGAAGATCTCGCTGACCAGGCTCCCACTAGCTGGCTGTGCTGGAAGTCACTCGGTGGTATAATGAGAAATTGGCCTGAGAAAATCCCGCTGACCAGGCTCCCACTAATTGGCAGGGCTGGAAGTCACTCAGAGATAAATTGAGAGGTTGACCCCAAGAAAATCCCGCTGACCAGGCTCCCACTAGCTGATAGGGCTAGAAGTCACTCAGTGGTAGAATGAGAAATTGGCCCGAGAAGATCCTGCTGGCCAGGCTCACACTAGCTGACAGGGCTGGAAGTCACTCAAAGATAGATTTAGATATTGACCCCGAGAAGATTTCGCTGACCAGACTCCCACTAGCTGACAGGGCTGGAAGTCACTCGGTGGTAGGTTGAGGAATTGGCCCGAGAAGATCCCGCTTAACAGGCTCCCACTAGCAGACAGAGCTGGAAGTCATTTGGAGATAGATTGAGACGTTGACCCCGAGAAGATCCCGCTGACCAGGTTCCCACTAGCTGGCAGGGTTGGAAGTCACTTGGTAGTAGATTGAGAAATTGGCCCGAGAAGATCCCGCTGACCAGGCTCCCACTAGCTGGCAGGGCTAGAAGTCGCTCGGAGATAGATTGAGAGATTGACCCCGAGAAGATCCCGCGGACCAGGCTCCCACTAGCAGACATGACTGGAAGTCACTCGGTGGTATAAAGAGAAATTGGCCCGAGAAGTTCACGCTGACCAGGCTCCCACTAGCTGGCAGAGCTGGAAGTCACTCGGAGATAGATTGGGAGTCACTCGGAGATAAATTGAAGTTGGCCGAGAAGTTAACCTTAAGGGGATCTCTCCATCAAAGCTCTCTCCACCCTACAAGGCTGGGAGTCGGAGGAATATTGAAGTAAGAAGTTAAAGTCTTAAGGAGATCTCGCCGTCAAGGGTTTCTCCTGTTGACAGGACTGAATCACTCAGAAGTAAGCCGTGACAAGTACCGAGGCTAGGGAATGAAAGAGACAGGATAAGGGGTATAAATGAATGCGAGTGTTTGGGGCTAGATCTCGCTAGTCGAGCACTTGCCGGGGGCCAATATCGAGCAATAGAGGTAAAAAGAGTAGTCGCGCATGAGTCCAATAAGACGAGAACAACGCGAGAACAAACCATAGGGGGCCAACCTAATTCTAGCGCTCAAGTTCGTGAAATCGACGTTTGCGGGATGTTGTGGCGAGTGGCTGGGCTAAGGTCTCGCAAAATATCATTTCCAGGAATTACAGAAGTTAAAAATACTAAAGTTAAAGCGCGGACCGAGTGCGGTTTCGCGTGATAGAGCTATCAGAGTTAAAAGAAAAAGAACAAAGAGAAATTTAACAACAAAACTTTAATTTGTATTTCATTAATAAATATTACATCTCGTAAAAAAAGGCCATGCCCGAAAGAAGAGAAAAATACATGAAAGTAAAGGAAGACTGGAAAGAGCGAGAGCTTCAGGACGGAGATGCCGACTACTCGCTCTCACGGGAGGTGGCGCCGGCGTCTTCACCTGACTCATCGATTGGAAGGAATAACTCGAGGATTAGGTCCTCGACGGTGAATCTCGCGCCTTCACCTCTCAGAAGGCCGGAGCTCTACATCACATGGAGCGCGTGCTTCGTCGCACTGATGACGTTCTCCTGCATCATCAACTCGATCTCGTGCTGAGAATATAGCCGTAGTTTTTTCTTATCGTCGGGGGGGGGGGCATGAGCGAGTCAACCAGCTGCATGTTCTGGGCCTTCAACCCCCGGTTCTCCTCCTCAAGCCGGGTGATGCGCGCTTGCAATTGAGCAACGGTCGCGGCATCCTGCAAGAAGTTTGAAAAGGGGGGGGGGGTTAAAGCGAGAATGCAAAGTGGCGAATGCACAGGGAGGGCGAGGACTTACCACTCTACCCTCGTGCCCGGCGAGAACTTTCTCAGCAGCTGCCAACTACTGCTTGAACGTCGCGACTTCCCCAAATAGCAGATTTCGCGAGTCGCTGACATCAGCCAGGTTCCGCGATAGGCGGATGCCACGACGTCCTGACATGTGAGCGAGCTCGATGGCGCAGAGCTGAGCTCGCGCTCTCTCGTACGCAAGGGACTGCATAGTTGCGTTGTCGTAGTATGCGGCGCTGTCCCGCCCATAGAGCCCGAAGGAGAAGGTGTAAGCTTGGCCGGAGACGGTCTCACCCTCTTGCCAGGATGAGAGGATAGTGGATATGGAGGCCCTGTTGGCTCCTCTATCCCAGAGCAGCAGGGGCTCACCGACGTCGTCCAGCAACTACTTGCCCAGACCGAAGTTTCGGTGGCCTCTTGGCACCACTTTCCCTTTGGGCGCCGCCGAGGTCCCGTCAGTCTCGCTGGTGATCTTACCAGCGGTCTCACCCGTGACCAGAGTTCTCGCGGGAGGAGCCGTGCTGACCTCCTTGCCCTTGGCGAGAGTTGTGGCCTTGAGCTTTTTGGGGAGCGACTGGGCAGGAGGCGCGTCAGGTTTTCGCTTCTGACCGTTGAATTTCGGCAATGGTCCTGGTTTGCTCCTGCAGGCCGCAGTAGCGTCCTCCACGCGTGCCTTCTCGAAGACGAAAACTTTACCACTCGCGTAAGGCAGGTGAATGGGTAGGTCTCGCGCCCCTGTGCGAGTGGCAGTTAATAGAAATTCTCAAATAACTAAGTTTAGGAGGGAAGCCCGACGAGACGTAGAGCCCTACTAGCGCGTGGAACTCCTCTGTCAAATTGCAATTCATGAAGGGGCACTCGGCAAAGGTTGCGCCGCACTTGGTTCGACCATCTGCGTCACCCGCCATTTCGCGAGTGGAGGATGGAGAGCGTAAAAGCGCGAGTGCAAGAAGAGAAAGTTGGAGAAAGGAAGGCTAAAAGCTTTCGAAGCGGTAGTTAATGCGGTAGGTGTGGGGGCTATTTATAAAGAATTTTGGGCGGGAAGGATCCAGGACGGGGGATGTGCAGATAGCCAACTCGCCGCATCCCGCCTTGGACCCTGGTTCGATCCCGCACCCCTACTCGCCGCCGAGTCCGAGCTAATGCTATGTTCAAGAATGATCAGTAATGGAAAAGAAATCAAGAGGCGAGATCGTAAGAAAACATCTAATACACTTTGACATTCGCCGTACGTCTGAGCCACACACTGTTTATTATTACAAATATAAATAAGGGGCAGGAAGGCGAGTGCCGGTAGACCAATCTGGGGTCGTTACCACCTTCCTCGGCCTCTCCTCCCCTCCCTAGGCAGCATGCAAGAGTAATGACTCGTGCGAATGACCTGCATCTCCTGTTGCGCCAAGCGTAGTTGATCTTTGGCTCGCGCGATGTGGATCCCAGGAAAGTCCGTCCTGCTGCCAGCTTCTCCCGCCAACTCGGCTAACAGCTGTGTATAGTTGTTCTCCAGGCAAAGGAGTCAGTCTTTGACGACGTCTTGGTTCTCCTGGACCCGGTTGTAGATCTCGCGTAACATAAGGGTGTGCTTCCGAAACCGCTCGGTCATTTGCCACTTCAGCACCACAGCGTCCTTCGGGTCGCCCAAGAAAACAGCAATTGAGTCAGGAGATGGAGTCGGCGAGAACTCCTCATCAATGTCAACATCAGTCGATGAGATCTCGCGATAGCCTGCAGTGGATAGGTTCAGCCGAACGTGACCTAGTTTTAGTGAGAAAGAGACGAATGCAGTTATTTACCTGGCATGGTATTGACATCCTTGCCCGGGTGTCGGCGGGAGGTACTGGGCCGCCCCTCGAAGGGTGTGTCAAAGGTGATGTGCGCCTTCCCAAGCCCTGGGCGGAGAAGCGTATGATCGGTGGACGGGTTATCGGCATGAGGCGGGAAGTTGGAAACCTCATCCGCCAGGGGCAATGAGCCCGAGGCGAGATCTATGAGATTCGGACGGGTTGGGGACTTGGGCGGTGAAGCGCCTTTACCCGTTGTCCTAAAGGTAGGAGCTGTGAGAGGTACAAGAAAGAGAAGGAGAAGAAAATAGTGTGCGAAGGATGACTTACCGGGGGTTTGCGGGAGGTCATCTGGGGTGGTTTGGGAATTGATCTCCGGGGCCGGCTTATCGCACCCGACTTCGAGCGAATGCAGCTCGACACTCGCTGACCCCTCCCCGGTGGCTTTCTCCTTTGAAGGATTCTCCTGCGAGTAGCCGCAGCGGTGTCATTTGTCATCTTTGAGAAAAGTGGCAAGTGGAGGGGCGAGTGTGGATAGCTGTGGAGTTGCAGAGCGTGATAGAGTCAGCGGGATAGATCCGCCCACCGTCAGGTCGTGCCTGACCATCTTGGCCTTTTTCATCTTTGGGGATGAGTTCGAAG
Organism: Platanthera zijinensis; assembly: GCA_039513925.1. NCBI lineage: Eukaryota > Viridiplantae > Streptophyta > Magnoliopsida > Asparagales > Orchidaceae > Platanthera > Platanthera zijinensis. Next base: position 43,751,771 of record CM077082.1, read on the forward strand.
CCTTCCGCGCAAGTTGGGGAGCAAACCCGGCGATAGAAGAGTGGGCCTCCACTCTCGCAGCGGCAAGACAGTCCTGAACTTCCTTCGAGAGCGGCATTGAGCTGAAGGCGAGAGAGAGAGAGCCGAGAAGGAGGAGAGTAGCAAGCATCAACTACCCGGGGCTGGATGTATGTATAGCCAAGTGGGGGGACCCACCAGAAGATTCCCGGCAGGTCAGCAGGCACTCACCGAGCGCCTGAGGTTGGATGTTTCTTTCCGATCTTGTGCCAACCTCGAAAAGAGAGGGAATTGTGTACAACCCCAGGTTCGCTGAGTGGGCCCCTCAGAGAGTCCTGGGGGCTAGAGGGCTCCATGACCCAGGGTGTCCGATCAGGCGAGTGCGACAGCCGAGTGAGGCAGGCTGACCTGCATTCGCCCCGAGGCTTGGGACTCGTGCACACCATTAGCGAGTGTGATAGTCAGTATGCACACGCTCAGGATGGAAGGGGGGCAACAAGCGAGTTCTAGTTTCATCGGGCACTCGCCCTCGTCCAAACATAGGCGGGTGCTCTTCTTCTCGCCTCGGCATTCGCCTCGCAGAATTATGTTTTGGCCTGCTATTAGACATTCAGAACAGCGGAGTTACGTTGTTGTCAGATCAATTTGGGTTGCGTATAACATTTCTATACAACGGAGTTACGCTGTTTGCAGACTAGACTTGGAATTCTATAAATAGACCCTGAAGGGCACCTTTGGAGGGGATTCAGTTCTTTTGGCTTCTTCCTCCTTGGGTTATTTGGGATTGGCTGCGAAAGTCCTCCAAGGTGCCCAACTCAGCTTTTGGTTTGAGAGGGGAAGCGCTCTTAGGATCTTCCGGGTGTGTGGTGAGACCTCCACGCTGCAGTCCAGGGTTAGTTTTCAAGTTCTGAGTGTTTGGTCAGGAGTGCAAGTTCGGGAGAAGTAAGTGCAAGCTACCCCTCTTGGGTCCGAACTCTCGTTGAGACCAAATTTTAGCTTCAACAGTTAATGTTGTGCATTCTCTTGAGTGGACCCCGTCACATGTGATACGGGATCACATATGGGAGCCACCTTGAATATTTCATATGAAGAGATATAATTTGCGATAAATTAGTATGAATTAATTTGCCAATATTAATTAATGATTATTAATTAATATTGATTAATTAATTATATTAATTAAAGTAATTTGTTTTCTTATTAACTGTACCCTCCCATCTATGTGAGGGGGAGGGGTAGTAGAGATTGGATATATTTGGTATCCTTGGTCTTTTGGGCTCTCATTGGAGAGAGATATTCTTTGGAGGACCCGACCTTTGAGAGCTAGGCCGGATCGTGTCTCCGGATTATATCTTGTATGTTTACATCGTTTAATGCAACTTCTCTTGAGTGTTCTTTCTCTCTCGTGATTGTCTCTCTGACCGCAGATAATATTATCGGTAACAGTTTTCACCCCCTCCTAGATTGTTGGCATACTCACCAAACCCCTATCTCGTCCTTTATACCTTCGGCTTCTATCCAAGCTTGGTTTATACAATATGCATGCTTCATCTTCGGAAGACTAGTGTGTGCTGTCTGTTAAATATTATATTAGTTTTGCTTGTTCCCTTTTTGTTTATTTTCTGTGTATAAGGATTTGTTTTTCGTGTACATATAGGGGGTCTATTGACCCCAAAAAAAGAGTAATCCTTTTCCTCTCTATTAGCACAGTATGTATTAATTATATAAGGTTGCATGATTTTTTCATGTGAGACTATGACTCTGTTTGGCGCGCCGGTGGAGCCCCGCGCGGAGCTCCGGTACCGGAGCAGCCGCCACCGCACGGCGGAAATACAATGCACGGAAGCGGGGGGGGGGGGGGGGGGGGGCAGCGGTTGCTCCCACCCTCCCTCTGCGGAATGCCGGAAATTGCGGGTTTCTAGCCACACCCCCCTGGTCCCAAACAGTCGCGACGTTTGCTGGGTTTCCAGCCGCTGACGCACCACCAAACAGAGCCTATATTCTAAACGCTGTTGAATGGCCTTGTATATATAATTGACAAGTGCCATTAATCTCAAGGTAAAGAAGCTTGAATTATACTTGCAATTTAAGAATCTTGCACATTTTCTGTAAATTAGTTGTTCATGGATTACTTTGCTCAATTGTAGAAGCTTTCCATTTTAATTTGCATATGCATGTTCCTCTGGTCAGCAACTTCAATATAGTAGACATTTTCTTGTGGTCCTTATTATTATTTTTTTAATCTGTAGACATTGACCTTGGAACAAGAAGCTTACCCAGCTTTGGATGAACTGACTTCAAAAATCAGTACGCTTAATCTTGAGCGTGTTAGGCAAATTAAGTCTCGTCTTGTTGCTATTTCTGGGCGTGTACAGAAGGTGAGCTCTCAATGATTTGTGAAACTGAAACTTGCAATTTCACTTCCGAAAGTATCACTTGTTGGCAGTACTCTGATCTATGGCTATAGTTGTCTTCCAGTGCTATGAAAGTTGATAATTGCAATAAACAATTCCTTGCCAATGTTTTAAGTATCATTTCTCCAAGCATCAGTTCATAAACATTCCTACTGTGTCTTTTAATTGAAAGGTGATTGTGTCTTTCTTCTTTGCCCATCTTATCTAGAATGTGCAATGAGACACTTAACTTATTATGAATTGTCAATTGGTGCCATTATTTGTCGTTGCAGTTTAGTTTTCTTTAGTTATTTTAGGTTTAAAGCTCTTAAATTTTGTAATTTTAAAATAAGCTCATTGTTTTCGTACTGATAGGTAAGAGATGAACTGGAACACTTACTGGATGATGACATGGATATGGCTGAGATGTACTTATCTGAGAAGCAAGCGCGCCAGCGAGATATCGAAAATGTTGAACTTGAAATGGTTGATGCTAGGCAAGTAAATTTATTGTCACATCATCATTGTGACCGGCTTACAAATTCTTGTTTTACCGTCATTCTTATTAAGTGTTGATCGAGATGTTAAATCCTAAATACACAAATCATTTTGAATAACTTTTATCAATATTATCTTAAGCCTACTCTTTCTTTATCTAATACTTCAACTCTATCTATTCATCTAATTAATATGTTTTGTAACTTCTTTTGTACATTCTAAATTCTTTAAGGTTTTTTTAAGACCGGAGGGGAACAAGAGAAAAGTTAAAAAGATGATCATTACTACAATTTGCATTACTGTATTAGCTGATGGACTATTTGTAACAAAAAAGAAATTTAGAGAAGATCCGGAACAAATTTATATTTACTTCAATTTTTCTTCTTAAACTTTTTTCATGCTTGCTTTATCAGAATTTTTAAAAATTAGCAATATATTTTTTAGGTTAACATCACAATAAGTTTCCATCAGGGATCAACATTTGAGTATATCTTTAACTATATTAAAAAGTAGTTTTGGAGTTGTAGAATTAATCTTAGCCATCCAACATGTTCCAAGCTTTTGATCTCAACCATCCAATGAAGAGAGAGAAGAGAGAGAAGAGAGAGAAGAGAGAGGGGGAAAGAGGGAGAGGGAATCTTTATGGCTCTCCTATTCCTACATTTAGGGATAGCAGGGATAGGGGGAGAGAAGTGAGAGGGAGAGAGAGAGTGACACAAGACGAATCTATAGGCGGCGGGAAAATCAGCGACCCAACCCTACATGCTATGTAAAAGTCCGACGGATAGATCACAATTGGATAATAAATAAAATCATCCCATGCAAATAATTCAAAAGCAAGACAAAATAATTTATTTGGGCAAAAACAAGCTTAGACTTTCCTCCGCATGGAGGCCAAAGCTAGAGCGCACGACGAATAAAGTCCTTCAAATCACAATATTTATCTAACAAACTACTACTATACGAGATATCCAAACCAATATGTTGTCCAATCCGATGAATAAATGCTGAAAAATAATAATCCAATATAACAATACTCACTAAATAGTGGGTTGACCAAGACAATGAAGATTCCAGAGCCGGATGCATGGATCGGCGATCGAGAGTAAAACCGGCGGCAAGGAAATAATGAAGGTGGCTGTCCTTGGCGGTTGAAGGTGAAACCGGGCCGAAAATGAATAGATCCGGTCAAGTAGAGATGGATCCGGGTGAGGAGGGGATGAATCCGATGTGTTGGAAGGGGTCGGGGCAGTAGATGTGGTGAGGAGTGAGTTGGCGGGTTGGATCTGGACTGATAAATCCAAATCTGGACAGATCTGAAGTTGGGGGAGTTGGGTGGTTCCACGGGGATAGGGAGGGGCGGAAGTTGGCTTGCCAGCCTTGCCTCCAGAGGGAGGCAAGGGGGAGGAGCGGTGGTTCCACGGGGATAGGGAGGGGAGGCAATTGGCTTGCCTCCAGAGGGAGGCAAGGGGGAGGAGCGGTGGTGGTCCAGGAGGGTGGAGGGGGGCTGGTGACTGCTGGAATGGGGCTGGACAGAGGCTTCCAGCAGGAAAAAAAAGATGGCTGGAGGGAAAAAAACCCAGACAGTGGCTGAAAAGCGGGGGAAATGAGCCTAGGCGGCGACTAAGTAAAGGAAAAATGGGGTGGCGGGCTGTTGCTGGCCGGTGGCTTCAGGTAAGGGGAAAAAACCATATACAATGAATAGTAAATTTCATTTTTACACAGTAGAAATGAATAGAAACTTCATTTTTCTGGATAGGAAAACGTGGCTGGTTTTGGCGGCTGTAGGGTGCTGGGGGAGGGAGTTTGGGAGGGGAGACTGAAGCCTAGGGTTAGGGCAAAACAAGGAGAAGGAGATACGCAGATAGGAGTCGTCACCTTGGGTTCCACGAAGTCGGCACCGTGGGATGATCGCGGGAATCCTGGAATTCTCTTCTCCAAATTCTGCAATTCCTTCATCCAGCCCATAAACCGGAGGATTAAGGCATCCCACCATCGATGACTATGATTGGCCGAAGGTGAAGCCACCTAAATACATCAAAATAAAACGCAAAATAGTGAAATAATATATCAGTTGCGAATCCGAACACATCTGCGGAGTCCGATTGTCGATCTGGGCACGTCATATATGAAAAGTCGCCAAATCAGACCTGAATGAGCCCAAAACTCGTCATCTACTGCAAGTGCTTGTCTATGCTCCGCATCAGAGAGGAATCCATTTTTAGGTAAAACTTTACATTTTCTTACAAAATAAAAATATGAATATTGATTCATATTTTTTTACGGTCGTTTTAAGTGCTCATATGTATGTGTTTTGAATAAAAGTAAGTGCTCATATGCGGACGCAACCCGTTCGAATGCGGGTGAAGTCCGCTAAGAGTCAGCGAACACGGACGAAGCCCATGCAGAACTGCTCGTATGTATATATATATAATAATAATAGCTATGAAGATTCTTACAAATAATAAAGTGCAATGCTATTCATAGATAATATAGTTCTAATCAGTAAGAAATCTACCGAGTTAAGTTAAAAATTAGAATAATGAAAATAGTTTAAATGATAAGACTTAAAATAATCAAGAAAAAGATAATATATGAAATGCGTTATGATCCCGCACGAAGGACCTCATCACCGACTAAGAAAGAGAGAGGGCTTGAAGCTTGAAGAGAACTTCTTTCTCCTATTTGCACGATGTCCCCCAATGATGAGAGGAAGAGACGATGTCCAGTGCTAATGAGGGGGATCGAAGGGACCTCTCCCCATTTGGGGTCTTGACCTATGTATTCTGTGTAAGATACCACAGGATGTGGGGGGTCGTGAGAAGAGAAGAGATTAATTGGGGTTCAAAATTACTGTTCATCAAGTTGTCCTACTAATATAGTTGGTGGCCCAAATTACAAGAAGCTCTATTGATAATTGTTAGAAAAGACATTGTAAAGGCCCACCTAATGATCCATTTAGTCTTTCTTTTTCTCTTGCTGTATTAGTCTGTTACGGGTCCTCCATTGGTTATCTTATATTATTATTAGTTATGATTATTATTATGAGTCGAGTCGTTGTATCGAGTCAGGTAGTTGGTTTATTATTATTATTAGGAGTCGAGTCGTTGTATCGAGTCGCTGTATCGAGTCGTTGCCATGGGTACCTCTATATGGGCCTTTGGGGGTCATGTAACCATTAAGCAAAAAGTAATGAAAGTTCTATTCTCTCTCTAGCTTCTCTCTCTCTCTCTAAGTTCTTCTCAACTCCTCTCCCAAATTCTAGGGTTTATCCCTTGTATCACCGCCTCCCTCTCCCCACAATCACGGGCACGTAACATAGTCTCACACCATGTATATGAGACTCCTCTCTCCTTCTCCCTTCTATATATATGTACTCATACATTGTATTTACAACAGAACAAGGATATACAAGGTTTACTGGTTTTCCTTCATTGATCATGCTCTCTTCTCTACATGGTATCAAAGCCACCTGTCCTCCTTGGGTGGTCTCTGCTTTCTTAACCGCCACCCCTTGGGCGGTCTCCTTTTTTCTTCTTTCCGCGGGCTCAACGAGTTCCTTCTTGCCGGATAGAACTCCTCTATCCGCTCGGTACTCGACGAATTTCTTTTTCCGCAAGCTCGGCGAGCTGCCTCCTTGCCGGATAGATTTTTTCTATCCGCTCGGTCCTCGACGAATTCCTCTCTTCTCTCCTCCTGATTCTTGTGTCTTTCCAGTGCCTTTATAACCTCTATTATCGGGACCCACCTCTCTGCCCTTCCGTAATCTGGTTTGAGTCTGCTGCGGTTTCTTCTTCTTGTCGCACGGGTTATCCCTCCTAACCGCGGCGGGTTGTCTTCTTACTCACACAGTTTTCTTCTTCTTCATCGCGCGGGTTGTCTATTCTGCCCGCTGCGTGCCTCTTCTTTGCTCTTCTCTGCTGTTCGCCCGGTCTGCCCGCTACTTGCTCTTACTGCCCAACCTTTTGCTGCTGTTCATCGACCTCTTATCCTCTAGCCACTGCGACCTCTTCTCCTCTAACCGCTGTGGCCTCTTTTTTTCCTAGCCGCTTGTCCGCAACTTGCTCTTGCTGTCTGACCTCTTTGTTGTTCGCCAATCTCTTCTCCTCTAGCCGCTGCGGCCTCTTCTCTTCTAGTTGCGGTTTGCTCTTGTTGCCCAATCTTAGTCGCTATTTGCCAGCCTCTGTCGGTTGTCTATCACGCTGACTGCTCTTGCCGGTCTGCTCTTGTCGCGTGGACTTCTCTTGTCGCGCGGTGTCTTCTTGTCGCGCGGATTGACCTTGTCGACCTACTCTTGTCGCGCGGTCTGCCCGCTGCGTGCGTTTTCTCGATTTCTCTATCTACTCGCGCAGTCTATCTACTCGTGCGGTTTGCTCGCTCATCCTCTTGTGGTCGCCGTTCTCTGGCCGCATTGCTTGTCGCCTTCCTGCCGGGTGTACCCGCCTGGTTATTTGTGTGGTTTGTTCTCCTTGACCGGTTCGCGCAGTCTACCCGCTGCGGTTTGTTCGCCTTGACCGCCTAGCCGTCCTGTGTAATCGGTTGCCCTCTTGCTCATGGACACTTTTACTGCTACCTCTTCTTCTGCGGCGGGGGACTACTTCTGTTCGTGAACTCCGTGACGAGTTACGCATCAATCCAAAGGATTTCTGCATCATATAACACAGAATGTACCCGTTGTCCCTACTAATGATTGGCTTTGTAACGATGGGCGCGTTCAAACATGGCTTCTTAACTCTCTTGATGGTGAACCTTACCACATGGCCATGTATCACGAGACGGCCAAAGCGATGTGGGATGAGCTTCATTCTCTTTACTCCGGCAAGGACAGTCTCTAGCATCTGTATGACGTCATTACTGGTCTTCGGACTCTTGACACCGGCGGTGCTATCGATTTAACCTCATTTGTTGCTCAGTCCAAGACACTGGTTGAAGCCTAGATTTAGCATCAACCCCCGACTTTGGACCTCGCTGCCCAACGCGTTCAAAAAGGAGTCTGTATTGCCATGGTGATGGCTCGGGTCCCGGCTCATCTTCAGAGTGTTCGGGCTCAGATCCTCTCGTCTGCTGTGACTCTCTCGTTCTCTGATGTGTGTTCCATGTTGCTCAAAGTCTCATCTCCTCCTGATACTACTAGACCTCCCTCCCCGGCCCTTCTCCAACACTCATCTGCGTCATTACTACCTCTTCCCCCTCCTACTCGTGGAGGACGTTCAGGCTCTCGGGGACGGGGTCGTGGTGGCCGGTCGCGGCCTAAGTGTTCTTTCTGCGGAAAGGACCGACACCTTGAGGCGACCTGCTACCGCAAACATGATTTTCCTCCGCGTCCAACTGCTTCTGTGGCTACCCCCAATCCCTCTGCCACTCGTGCTGATCTTGATGAAGTCCGCCTCCATCTACATCAATTTCACGGGATGCTCAGTCACCCGTCTGCCTTTGTTGCTCCGTCTCTAATGAAAGTATCGCTTGTATAGTCCACTGGTCCACACTGGATAGTGGATTCAGGTGCCACTCACCATATCACCTCGCTGAAGCTACCACAATACTTGGATTCTTCATATCCTAAGTGTATCACTGTGGCTAATGCCGCTACCGTTCCTGTCTCTAGCTCTGTTGATATTCCCCTGACTTCCTCTATATCTCTCCGCTCGGCTCTTCATTTCCCGGGCTCCCCGTTTAACCTGTTTTCTGTTTGTCGCCTCACTGTCAATTTGAATTGTTCTGTCACATTCACCTCTACTTCTTTTCTGATGCGGGATCGACGGACGCAGAGTATCATTAGTAAAGGACAATTACAAAACGGGCTCTACCTTCTCAATGTTTCTCCTACCATTCACTCATCAGTCTCCTCCATTGATTCACATCAGCGTATTGGGCATGCTCCCCTACCTGTCTTCAAAAAGGCCCTTCCTGATATTTCTCTTCTGCCTTTTTTGTGTGATTCATGTATTTTGGGAAAACAACATCGTTCATCTTTTTCTCATAATTGTACTCAGAGCTCCGCTCCTTTTATTTTAGTGCACTCTGATGTTTGGGGCCCGAACAAAATTCCTAGTATATCTGGCTGTCGTTACTTTGTTACCTTTATTGATGAGTACTCTCGGACGACATGATTATACTTACTACGTGATCGCTCCGAGCTTTCCTGTGTGTTCCGGGCTTTTGTTCTTGAAACTCGCACAAAATTTTCTTACAAAATCAAAACTCTCCAAACCGATGATGCTCGCGAATACACTAGCCATGAGTTTGCCACTATCTGCTCTGAATTCAGAATTATTCACCAGACTTTATGTGCCTATACTTCGCAATAAAACAGCGCCGCCGAACGGAAAAATAAACACCTCCTTGATGTTCCTCGCTTTCTCATGATTCAAATGCAGGTCCCCAAGGTATATTGGAACTTTGCTCTTTCAACAGCATGCTATCTCATTAACCGTCTCCCTTCCTCCGTTCTCCAAAATGCTACTCTATTTAGTCTCCTCTTCCCGTCTACTTCGTTGTTCTCTCTTATGCCTCGCATCTTTGGTTGTACTTGCTATGTTCACGCACTTGGTCCGCCTTCGGACAAGTTGGATTCCCGGGTAACTAAACATATGTTTGTCGGATATTCCCGTACCCATAAAGGCTATGTTTGTTATTCGCCTACTACACACGCAAGGTGACCGTCTCTGCTGACGTTACTTTTCGAGAAGATCAACCATACTTCGATGCACCAAACCCACCTCTTCCACCCCAGTCTTTGCCAAGAACTGTCATCCCTTTACCTCTCCTCCACTACCACTTCTACCTGATCCGGCTCCCGTTCTTCCCAAACCCATTCTTATTCGTGTCTATACTCGCCGCCCTCCTCGCTCCGCCGCCCCAATGCAGTCGGCTTTAACCTCTGACACTTTGTGACCTGCTGATCTGACACTGGCCTCCACCGCCATGACGAATTATGTGTCCTTACATTGCCTGTCCCCGACGCTTCACACCTTTGCTACTTCCCTATCTTCTGTTTCTATCCCTAACTCTGTGCAAGAAGCTTTCCGATACCCAGGTTGGCGGGCAGCCATGGACGAAGAAATGACAGCCCTCTGGGCTAACCAGACGTGAGATCTGGTTCCTCTTCCTCCAGGCCAGACTTCTGTTGGTTGTAAATGGGTATTTGTCATCAAGCATGCTGCTGATGGGACAATTGACCGTTTTAAAGTCAGGCTTGTGGCTCGTGGATTTACTCAACAATAAGGTCTCGACTATGAAGAAACATTCTCTCCCGTGGCCAAGCTTAACACAGTTCGTGTTCTCCTTTCAGTGACTGTGCATCGCCAATGACCCTTACATCAACTAGATATCAAGAATCCTTTCTAAATGACGATCTGCAAGAAACAGTCTACATGCAACAACCTCCGGAGTTTGAGACCACGTGGGAGTCCAGGGTTTGTCACCTCAAAAAATCCATTTATGGTCTTAAACAGGCCACCCCGGGCATGGTTCGACAAATTAAGTAGGGCTGTGCGAGAGGTTGGTTTTACTCGGAGCTCGGCAGATTTCTCTCTGTTTACTCGACATCACACAACAGACACTGTTTTCCTCTTGGTGTATGTCGACGACATCCTAATCACACATCACACAACAGACACTGTTTTCCTCTTGGTGTATGTCGACGACATCCTAATCACAAGCAGTGACTCAAAGGGAATACAAATGATCAAACAACACATGAGCTCTGTTTTTCAAACAAAAGATCCGGAGAACCTCCGTTACTTTCTTGACCTTGAGATCACGAGATGTCCGGATGGCCTTGTCCTATCTCAACGGAAGTACTGTCTCGACCTCCTTCAGGATGTCGGTTACTCTGGATGTAAGCCGATCAAAACTCCCATGGATGTCAATCATAAGCTTTGTGCTGGGGGCTCAGATACAGATCCACTCCTTTCAAATCCAGAATACTATCGACGCCTTGTTGGAAAACTGATTTACTTAACGGTCACAAGACCAGACATATCCTTTGTTGTTGGAGTTGTCAGCCGGTTTATGCACTCTCCTCGGATTTCTCATCTACAGGCCGTCGAACGCCTCCTGAGGTACCTAAAAACAGCTCCTGGTCAAGGGATGGTATACAAAACCTCCTCTACTCCTACAACTCTGGTTGTGTATTCAGATGCAGATTATGCTGGATCCCTGGACGATCGACACTCTACCAACGAATTTTGTTCCTACTTAGGAGGACATCTTGTTACCTGGCGCAATAAGAAACAAGTTGTGGTTACTCGATCTTCAGCTGAAGCTGAGTACCATTCAATGGCATCTGCTGTATCCGAGCTTACGTGGCTCAAAAGCCTCCTAGGAGATATGAGAGTAAAACTTTCCTCACCAGTTATCTTACTCTGTGATAGTCAAGTTGCTATACACAGTTAAAAATCCGGTCTTCCACGAAAGAACAAAACACATTGAAGTTGATTGTCACTTCGTTCGGGAGAAAGTTCAAATAAAGAAACTGGAATTGAGATATGTTCCGGCTACTGACCAAATCGTGGATCTTCATACTACGGCTCTGCCTAGTACTCTATTCTATGAGTTCTTATCCAAGCTTGGTGCCTACAACTTGTGCGCTCCAGCTTGTAGGGAAGTGTTAGAAAAGACATTGTAAAGGCCCACCTAATGACCAATTTAGTCTTTCTTTTTCTCTTGTTGTATTAGTCCCACACCATGTATATGGGACTCCTCTCTCCTTCGCCCTCCTATATATATGTACTCATACATTGTATTTACAACACAACAAGGACATACACGGTTTACTGGTTTTCCTTCATTGATCGTGCTCTCTTCTCTACAATAATAACAATGCAATAATAAAAGGACATTTAAAAATTAAAACTCGCGGGAGATAATTTGAAATTATGTATGTCGCTAACTTTCCACCATGATTTGGGTTTGCCTTTATTTTGTTTCTTGTATTTGTGTTCCCGCAACCTGTCTGTAACTTCACTTTCATCTTCTAAAATGAGCTTTTTTTCATGCTTGGACAATTCGTCCCAAGTTTCCCACGTAGCTTCTTTTGTACATTGTTGGTCCCATTGGATGAGCATTTCCTTCACCCCTTGGACCACTCAATTATGAAGTAGACAAATTGGATGCATTTGTATTTGTCCCTTTGTGGTGGATCCATGGGAAATGTTTGCCGGTGGAGTGCTGCGAAATGGATTGAGTGTCAAAATTTGAAATATATCATGAAATTTTGTTTCTGTCAGTAGGCGTATATGATAAGCAACCTGTCCGATGCATTTGATAACCTGATATGGCCTATAAAACTTGAGTGCGAGTTTATTTGTTCCTTTCTTCGAGATGGATGAGTGTCGATAGGGCCATAGTCATGCCAAACCGAATCACCTTCCTGATATTGCTTCATGCAATTTTTTGCTAACAATAAATGCTTATGAGATTTATTAAGAATAATATCATGCTGGAGGAGCCTTTGAGGACGCCTTCGACATGTGTCGCTGACCATCTTAAAAGGTGTCGTTTGTAAAGCATTGTGATAGAATGTATTGTAAAAATATTTGAATCGTGTTAGCCATCCCACCATTTCTTTGTTTGTCGTGAAGCATCGCAAGAAAGTGAAGCATCGCAAGAAAGGTTGGATGTTAACGATAACTTAGATTGAGTTTTAAAATATTCGTTGTCGGAAAGATGTCAGAGATGCTTTAAAATGTCGGATTCTATATTTTATAACTAAAAATGTATATTAAGTATACCTATATGCAGTCTTGCACAAAAAGACCGCCGGTCCGGTCCGGTCCAGGATTGGTCTTTTAAAAGACTGGTCTTTTGGCCGACCGGTCCCGGACTGGTCCCGCTCAAACCATCCCGGTCCGGGACCGATTTTCCTCTTCTTGAGGAGAAATGGTTGGGACCGGTGGACTGGTCCCAACCGGTCCCAGACCAAATTTTTTTATTGGTACTATGCTATTCTGAATCGATTGCAGTCCTCTTTTTTTATTAGATTTTGTATGAATGTTGTCTAGAATAAAGTTTTGGCTCTAATCTCATCTAGGTTGATGAAAATAGAGAGAATTATAGTCTAAAACCTATGAATACGAGTGCATAACCGGTCTAATTAACAGACTTTTACCGGTCTCTGTTTTTTATCGGTCTTTTACCGGTCTCGGTCCGGACCAGTCTTTTACCGGTCTCGGCCCGGGACCGGTCTTTGGTGGAAAAGGGGGGACCTCTAGGGACCCTTGGGACCGGACCGGTCCGGGACCGGACCGGGACCGGTCCTTAGCCGGTATGGTCCCAATCGGACTGGTTTTTTTGTGCACTACCTATATGTTCTAAAAGTAAAAAAAATTTAGCATAACAAATAAATAAACAATGAGTCGTGTATATCCCAAAATAAAATCAGAGAGTATCCAAATAAAATATTAGTAACATTTCAATTACTAATAAGGACCTAAAATAAGTTCAAATAGATAAATTGTGATATACATTATATTTTATAATAATTTTATTTAAATACGACTAAGTTTTTTAATAAGGAAAAAATGTTTAAAAATTAAGTGTCTTTAATTAATAGGAAATTTTCTCATGCTTAATAAAATTGTGCTATAATCATAAAAATCATAATTAATAATATGTAGAATGTTTTTTTTTATTTTGTTAGAGAATATGAGTGAAAACGATGTAAAAGCCCATGTATAAAGCCCATTTATAAGCCTGCTTCTTCTTTCTTCTATTTGTCTCACATCTCTTGTATAAGATTCTTTCTCCCTCTCTTCTCCTATATATTTGTACTTACTCCTGTATTTTGATCATGAAGAAGTATATACAAGGTTTGACTCTATTTTTCTACATGGTATCAGAGGAGGGTTCCGATTCCGGGCGGCTACCTGTTTTGTAACCGCGGCTATCCACGCGGCTTCCTCTCTTCTTCCCGCCGCTATTCCGCGAGCTCTTCTTTTCTGGCCGCCTCTACTCTCTCTGTGGCTTTCACCCCTCTTCCTCTCCCCCCTCTATGTTTATAGCCCTCTTCTCTCTGACTGGTGGGCCCCCTACCTGTTGTTCGTTCTTCTACTTGTTGCGGGTTGTCTAGCCGCTGCGGGTTGCCTAGCCGCTACGGGTTGCCTAGCCACTGCGGGTTGCCTAGCCGTTGCGGCCTGCGGGTTGTCTAGCCGTTGCGGCCTGCGGGTTGTCTATTGTCTGCTTCTTGCTGTGGGTTCTTGCCGCTGCTTCTAGTCGCTGCTTCTGTCCGCTATGTCTGTCCGTGTGGCCTTTCTTTCCTTATCCTTCTCGTCGCAGTCTCGTCTTAACCATTGGCCCTTGGCTCGGTGCGATCTCTGTTAATCGTTGCGATCCCCCTTGTCGCCGCTACTGTCTCGTCTTACTGTCTGTGTGATCTCGTCTTAACCGCTGGACCTTGGCTCGCTGCGATCTCTGTTAATTGTTGCGATCTCCCCTTGTCGCCTCTACTGTCTCGTCTTACTATCCGTGCATTCTCGCCTTAACCACTGGCCCTTATCTGCAGTGGCTTGGTGTTATGCTAGCCGCGCGCTCTCTTCATCGCTCTCTTGTCGCTGTGCTCTCTGAGTCGTCGCGGCCTTGCCGCTTCTTGCTCTTCTTTAACCGCTCGGACATTTTTTTCTAGTCGCCGAGCTTGGCGTCGTCCGTATGGCTTCCGAGTCGCCTACTACTTCCGATTTAAATAACTCTTCCCGGACATCCTTGTGTTGCTCCTCTTGAGCTTCGTGATGAATTACGAATTACCACCATTTCTCTCTGTGGCAAACCAAATTTTGTTGAATGGGTTCACTCAGTTCGCCATGTGCTGTAGACGAAGGGTCTCCTTCATCACCTGACAAGGCCTCCCAATGAACCCACTGACGAGTGGATCCGAGACGATGGGCATGTCCAGTCTTGGCTTCTCAATTCTCTGGAAACTAAGCCGTATCAGATTACCATGTACCACGAGACGGCTCACGCTATGTGGACGAACCTTCATTCTCTCTACTCCGGGAAGGACAGTCTTCAACACTTATTCGACATTCTTACCAATCTTCAGTCCCTCGACCCTGGAGCTACTGGTGACTACATCTTTTGTTGCTCGGGCTAAAACTCTTGTGGAGGCTTGAATCCAGCATCAACCCCCCATCACGGACTTGGTTACTCAACGATAGTAGAAAGAATCAGTTGAGATTGCTATAATGATGACCCATGTTCCTCTACATCTTCATAGTGTCCGCGCTCATATCCTATCTTCCGCTGTTACTCCGTCCCTCTCGGACGTTTGCTCGATGCTTCTGAAAGTTACCCCTCCTTCGGATGCTCCGCCTCTCTCTCCAGCTCTCCTTTAGCAACCCGTGGCTACTCTCGCACCTTCTACACGTGGTCACCCGACTCGTGGAGGTTTCCAATTTCGGGGACAGGGTCGTGGTGGCCGAACTCTCTTCAAGTGCTCTCACTGCGGCAGGGATGGTCATCTGGAGGCTACCTGCTACCGCAAGCATGGTCTGCCCCCCTCACCTTACTGCTTCGGCTACTACCACACCTCCCTCCGCCACTAGCGAGGATATTGTTGCTCTGCGTGCTCAACTTTATGAGCTTCAAGGAGTAGTTAGTCGCTCCTCTAGTTTAGTGGCCTCGATCTCCAATGAAGGTTATCTTGCCTCTCACACAACTCTTACTAGATTGTGGACTCGAGTGCTACGCATCATCTCTCTCCGCAGAAGCCGCCGCAATACTTAGATTCTGCTTATCCCAAGTCCATCACTGTGGCTAATAGTGACACAGTCCCGGTTTCTGGCACTGCTCATCTGCCTCTTTCTCTTTCCCTCTCTTTATCCCCGGTTCTCCATGTTCCAGGATCCCCTTTTAATCTACTTTCTGTTAGTCGTCTTACACAAGACCTTGATTGTTGTGTAAATTTCTCACACTCTTCCTTTGTTGTGCAGGATCGACTAACGCAGAATATACTTGGTAGGGGGCGACTGTCTAACAAGTTGTATCTTCTCAATGTTCCTCCCGCTGCTCTCACCACTGTCTCCTCCACTGATTGACATCGTCGTCTTGGGCATGCTCCTCTTACGATTCTCAAGAAAGCTCTTCCAACTGTTGCTCTTCAGGAGTTCTTTTGTGAATCCTGTATTTTTGGCAAACAACACCGTGTATCTTTTACTTCTCCTTGTACTCAGAGCGATACTCCTTTATCATCAGTGCATTCTGATATCTGGGGACTATATAAGATCCCTAGTATTTTTGGTTATCGCTTCTTTGTAACTTTCATTGATGATTACTCGCGGGTTACTTGGTTATACTTACTTCGTGATCGTACCGAACTCACCTCCACGTTCCGTACGTTTCTTACGGAAACTCGCACTTAGTTTTCAACGTGTGTAAAAATTCTTCGTACTGATAATGATCGTGAGTATACTGGTCGCATCTTCTTCAATCTGTGCGCCGAGTTTGGTATTATTCTGTTATGCCCCCGGACGGTCTACGGTTCCGCGGATTTAAGTACACGCGAAGGCCGAAGGAGAAGGAGCATGAAGACCGGGCTGAACCATCCGGTTCAGCCCGAACTCATCATTAAAGCTGACTAGGGGGGCTGAACCACATGGGTTCAGCCCCATTGGGGCCGGCCGGCCCTAGGGGTTGGGTGGCATAAATACCCAACCCCTCCTCTTTGGTGGAGTAAGCAAGAATATCCAGGTATTTTCCTCTCCTTCCTCCTCTCAACCCTAATCTTCTAGTTCCTCCCCCTCTTCTTCTCCTTAGTTCCTTAGTTAGGTCATAACATTTGGTATCAGAGGTTCGCTCCTGCGACTATGGTGACACGCACGGAGGCGGAGATGGCACGCTTAGCCACCATCGAAGAAAACTACGTAGTCTTGGCGGATTCAGTAGCCGGGCTAGAAGAGCAAGTCAAAGCTTCCACGAAGAATCTGGAAGAACGCATGGAAGATCGTATGGATGAACTGAAGGTATTGCTAACCCAAACCCTAAAAGGGAAAACAGCGGAACAAGGAGATCTCTCGCATACGGCACTACCGGCCACCGGAGGCACCACCGGAGGCTCCGGAATGATGCCTTACCACAACCCCAACCCGTCTCCATCGGGTACGGCCGGCCACGGAGGCCCCGCGTCGCAGTCGAGCCCGACGGATCGGACGGCCCAGTTTCCGCCGATCCCGGGATCGGGCGATCCTGCCGCC
The DNA here is from genome assembly GCA_039513925.1 of Platanthera zijinensis. Classification (NCBI taxonomy): domain Eukaryota; kingdom Viridiplantae; phylum Streptophyta; class Magnoliopsida; order Asparagales; family Orchidaceae; genus Platanthera; species Platanthera zijinensis. The sequence continues at coordinate 43,768,845 of CM077082.1, forward strand.
AGATTCTGGGTCGGATCGGGATCCGACCCCCATCAACAGGTCACCGGGGGGTGGAGCGGCCCGGGAGGGGTGGCCGCCGGTGGTGGAGCCGCCGGAATGGCCGCCGGCCGCCATTTTGGGCAACAGGAGCAAATTTTGAGACCACCGCAGCACATGGGGGTTCCAAACGGCATTGGAAATGGGATCCTTCCCCGGCCGCCGATACTAGGGGCTCCGATGAGGATGGGGCCGGGCGAACAATGGCGGGGATACCCTCCCAGGCACGTTTTGGACGACGAGGAAGGTCCTCCTATGGGAGGGGGATATGGCGGGGAACACTATCAAGATTACTATGATCGGCCGAATCGAGTGGCAGAACCAGACAGGTATGGAGGAGCGAACCAGCGGGCCTTCATGCAACCAAAACGAACGCGGATGAATTTTCCGACATTCAGGGGAAGCGACGCGCTGGAATGGGTACAAAAGGCCGAGTTGTTCTTCACCTATCAGGAGATCCCTAATGGACAGTGGGTGCAGTTGGCGTCATTTCACTTGGAGGGTGACGCATACCAGTGGGCACAATGGTTCGTCCGGAGCTACGGGAACGCGCCGTGGGCGCATTTTGTAGAGGGATTCACGGCCCGCTTCGGGCCCTTGGAGTATGAGGACGTGGAGGCTACCCTGCAGAAACTCCGGCAGAAGGGGACAGTGACGGAATATCGCACGGAGTTCGAGCGGTTGGCGAATCGGGTCAATTGGGGGGAAAAGACCCTCCTCAGTTGTTTCATTTCGGGGTTGAAGGATCACCTGAGAGATGAGGTCCATGCCTACATGCCGAACAGTCTGAGCCACGCCATCAGTCTCGCCAGGATACAGGAAGAGCGGTTCAACCGCCAGCGCAATCGAGGAGGGACACATGTTCCTGTAACACCAGCAGCACCAGTACCGGGGCGGCGCGAGCAGCCGCCGGCGGGGCGACCGACCGTTACGCGCTTGACCTGGCCGGAGCTGCAAGCCAGGAAGGATAAAGGGCTGTGCTTCAACTGCGACGAAAAGTACACACCGGGACACCGATGCCAGAAGGTGCAGGTATTCATGTTGAGGGAGGAGGATGACGAGGAGGAGCCCATTAGCTGCGATGAGGTGGACGGTTTGGACTTGACGGAGTTTGGGGTATCCCTCCAGGCCATGGAAGGGTGTTCAGCTCCTCTTACGTTGCGGATTGCCGGGAAGCTGGGGCATGAGCGGGTGACTATTTTGATCGACAGTGGGAGTACCCACAATTTCATCACCCCTGCAGCAGCGCAGAAGGCGGGACATGCCGTCGACACGGGGGCTTCCTTCCAAGTTATGGTGGCTGACAGAAGCATGTTGAGGTGCGAAGGGGTCCTGAAAGGAGTGGAGCTACGACTACAGGGTTATGTGTGCAGGACGGATGTCTACCTGCTACCGATTCGGGGGTCGGACATGGTGTTGGGAGTGCAGTGGCTCCGCCAGCTCAAGCGGGTGAGCACTGACTGGGAGAAGATGACGTTGGAGTTTTCATACCTGGGGACAGAGCATTGCCTACAGGGGATACAGACGTCTCCGCTCAAGGAGATATCCCTCAGGAGCCTGCAGAGGATGGAGGAGGAGGGTAGTATGATGGCCATGGTGTTGGGGATAGAGACTATCAGATCGACACCAGAACCAGAGCAGCTGCAAGATTTATTGGTACAGTTTGACGACATCTTCCAGGAACCTCGCTCTCTACCGCTCGCACGGTTCCGCGATCATCAGATTCAGCTGAAGGCCGGAGTAGACCCGACGAATATTCGCCCATACCGGTACCCCCACATTCAGAAGACAGAGATAAAACGCAGCGTACGGGAGATGATGGCCGCCGGTATCATTCGGCCCAGCACCAGCGCGTTCTCCTCTCCGATCATTTTGGTCAAGAAGAAAGATGAGTCCTGGCGGTTTTGTGTCGACTACCGGGGTTTGAATCATTCTACCATCAAAGACAAGTTTCCCATTCCGATGATCGAGGAGCTACTAAATGAGCTGCATGGGGCAAGCGTCTTCACCAAGCTGGATCTCCGATCCGGCTACCATCAGATACGCATGAGGGATGAGGACATCCATAAGACGGCGTTCCGCACACACGACGGCCACTATGAGTTTCTGGTGATGCCGTTCGGATTGGCCAACGCCCCATCGACCTTCCAGGCTATCATGAATGAGATTTTTCGACCTCTACTTCGCCGGTACGTGCTAGTTTTCTTTGACGATATTTTGATCTATAGCAGGAGTTGGGATGAGCACCGGGAGCATGTTCGGCATGTGTTTCACATCCTGAGGGAGCACCAGTTGTACGCCAAGCGATCCAAATGCTCTTTTGGGCAGGAGGAGGTCGAGTACTTGAGACATTTGGTCTCCGCTCAGGGGGTCCGAGCCGACCCGAGGAAGATAGAGAGTATGGTGACGTGGCCGCGGCCCACGACGGTCCGGGCCTTACGAGGCTTTCTTGGGCTGACGGGCTACTACCGCCGGTTCGTGAAGGACTACGGGAAGATCGCACGGCCACTCACCCAGTTGTTGCAGAAGGATTCCTTCCAGTGGCACGCAGAGGCCGAGGCAGCATTCGAGGCCCTCAAAGGGGCCATGTCTACCACTCCGGTGCTAGCACTTCCGGATTTCTCCAAAGACTTTGTGGTGGAGACGGACACATCTGGCGTTGGCATCGGCGCGGTTCTCATGCAGGAGGGCCGGCCATTAGCTTATTTCAGCAAAGCTCTCGCCCCCAGGACCTTGGGGCTCTCTACGTACGAGAAGGAGATGATCGCCATCCTCCATGCAGTAGCCCTGTGGCGGCCCTATCTTCTGGGGCGGCATTTCCAGGTTCGCACAAACCACCAGAGTTTGAAGCACTTCCTGGAGCAACGGTTAGCATCCCCGCTACAACAGAAGTGGCTGACGAAGCTGCTGGGATATGACTATGAAATCGTCTACAAAAAAGGAAAGGAGAATACAGTGGCGGATGCGTTGTCTCGACTACCTGAAGGCTCCCTTAGTCATATCTCAGGGCCGGTGATTGCTTCCTTAGACGACATACAGGCGGAGGTTCTCCAGGACCCGGCCCTCCGCGCCATTGTAGAAGCACTGCAGCAAGGCCAAGATACAGAGGATGGCTATCACTTGCTTGGCACACGACTCTATTACCGGGGGCGGCTTGTTATACCGGCCACGTCCCCTTGGAGAACTATTATGATTCGGGAGTTTCATGCTTCACCGACCGGAGTTCATGCCGGGATCCTTCGGACTTTACAGCGGGTCAAGGCCAACGTCTTTTGGAAGGGGCTACAGCGGGACGTTCAGCAGTTCGTGAGGGAATGCGATGTATGTCAGCGGCAAAAATATGAGACGACTTCCCCAACCGGTCTTCTTACTCCGTTAGAGATTCCGCATCAGATTTGGGACACCGTCTCCATGGATTTCATCGAGGGCCTTCCTAAATCGCAGGGCAAGTCAGTCATCCTTGTCGTGGTCGATAAACTCTCCAAATACAACCATTTTCTTGCTTTGAGCCACCCCTATTCGGGGGAAACAGTTGCTGAGCTCTTCGCCAAAGAGATCGTTCGACTCCACGGGGTTCCTCGTTCCATCATCTCTGATAGGGACCCAGTCTTTGTCAGCCAGTTTTGGACAGAGCTTTTTCGGCTTCAGGGGACCACATTACGCATGAGCACGGCAAATCACCCCCAGACCGACGGGCAGACTGAGGTGTTAAACAGGGGAGTGGAGACCTACTTACGGTGCTTTGTCATGGATGAACCCCGCACGTGGGTTAGGTGGCTACATTGGGCCGAGTACTGCTACAACACCTCCTTCCACACGGCCAGCAAGCTCACTCCATTCGAGGCGGTGTACGGGCGTCCGCCACCCACTTTGTGCTCCTATGAACCAGCCGGCAGTGCCCTTCCGACGGTCGATCGGGCTCTCCAAGATCGGGATCGGACCTTGGCCATTCTCCGAGACAATTTACGTACGGCCCAAGACCGCATGAAGGTCCAAGCAGACAAGCACCGCACGGAAAGAGAATTTGCGGTGGGGGATGAAGTGTTTCTCAAGCTCCAACCATACCGACAGCTTTCAGTCGCTCGACGGGCCAACCAGAAGCTGGCCCCCCGCTACTACGGACCGTACAAGATCATTAAGCGGGTGGGACCCATAGCTTATACTCTGGCGCTTCCGGAGGGGTCCCGCATTCACCCCACTTTTCATGTATCAGTGCTCAAAAAGAAGCTGGGGAACGCTGTGCACGTCAATCCTATCCTACCTGAGGCCACCAGTACCGGCGAATTACGGCCCTTACCGGAAGAAATTCTCATGACCAAATGGGCAAAACGGGGCACTGAGTACCGGCCAACGATCCTCGTCAAATGGAAGCAGATGCCCGCGACGCACAACTCGTGGGTTGGCCTCTTGGAGTTCCGCGAGCGCTATCCTGATTTTCACCTTGAGGACAAGGTGCTTCTTGATGAGGAGGGGAATGTTATGCCCCCGGACGGTCTACGGTTCCGCGTATTTAAGTACACGCGAAGGCCGAAGGAGAAGGAGCATGAAGACCGGGCTGAACCATCCGGTTCAGCCCGAACTCATCATTAAAGCTGACTAGGGGGGCTGAACCACATGGGTTCAGCCCCATTGGGGCCGGCCGGCCCTAGGGGTTGGGTGGCATAAATACCCAACCCCTCCTCTTTGGTGGAGTAAGCAAGAATATCCAGGTATTTTCCTCTCCTTCCTCCTCTCAACCCTAATCTTCTAGTGTCTCCCCCTCTTCTTCTCCTTAGTTCCTTAGTTAGGTCATAACATATTCATCAGACTTCGTGTATCTATACCCCTCAACAGAATGACGTAACAAAACAGAAAAATCGTCACCTCCTTAATGTTGCTAGATCTCTCATGATCCAAATGCAGGTTCCTTCTCTCTATTGGAACTTTGCAGTTTCCACTGCTTGCCATTTCATCAATCGCATGCCCTCGTCTATCTTCCACTTTGCGGCTCCTGTCATTCTCCTTTACCCATCCAAGGCTCTCTTCTCTCTCACACATCGTGTGTTTGGATGTACATGTTATGTCCACCTTGGTCCTTCAAACGACAAGTTTGCCCCTCGTGCTACCAAAGCTATGTTTGTTGGGTACTCTCGCACTCAGAAGGGGTATGTCTGTTATTACCCTACCACTGGTAAAGTGGTTGTTTCTGCTGATGTCTTCTTTCATAAAGACCAACTATATCACACCAGTCCTACTGATCCTCTTCTTCCTCCTCCGCTACCTTGGCCCACAGTTCCAGTTACGTCCCCGCTTCCACCTTTTCTACCTACTCCTCTGCCTCCAACACCTAACCCACCGCCAGTCCCCTCCAAACCACCTATCATTCAGTTTTACACTCGTCGTCCTCCACGTCCAGATGACCTGCAGCAGCTTCCCTCTACCGGTGTGTCCTCGCGGCATGTTGATTCAGCATCACCCTCGATGACTCATCCCTTGGCCAACTATGTCTCTTTACATCGGCTCTCTCCACCTCTTTTTACGTTTTCTCTCTCTCACTCTTCTATCTCTATACCTAACTCTGCGCATGAATCTCTCCAGCATTCGGGATGACGTGCAACCATGGATGAAGAAATGTCTGCTCTTTGGGGTAATCAGACTTGGAATCTTGTATCTCTTTCTCTTGGCCATAGTTGTAAATGGATTTTTACAGTCAAACATGTGGCAGATGAGATAGTTGATCGCTTGAAAGCTCTGCTTGTGGCACGAGGCTTTACTCAACAATATGACCTTGATTACGATGAAACCTTCTCCCCTGTCGCAAAATTAAATTCAGTTCGGGTTCTGCTCTCCTTAGCTGTTCATCGTCACTGGCCCTCCATCAGCCGGACGTCAAAAATGCCTTTTTGAATGGTGATCTTCTTGAAACTGTTTACATGCATCAACCGTCTGGGTTTGAGACCACGCAGAAGTCTCATGTATGTTTGCTTTGAAAATCTATCTATGGTCTCAAACAGTCTCCTCGGGCGTGGTTTGAGAAATTCAATAAGACCGTTTGTGTGGTTGGTTTCAAACAAAGCTCGACAGATTTCTCTCTCTTCACTTGTCACTAATCAACCGGGACTTTAATACTTCTGGTTTATGTGGACGATATTTTGATCACCGGTGATGACTCCGCTGTGATACATGTTAAACAACATTTGAATTCTGTCTTTCAATTCAAAGATCTGGGAAACCTTCGGTATTTGCTTGGACTGAGGTAGCACGACGACCTGATGACCTTGTCTTATCCCAGCGCAAGTATTGCACTGACCTTCTGCAAGATGCTGACCTCTCAGGGTGCAAACCTGCGGAGATCCCGTTGGAAGTCAACCACAAGTTGTGTGCTCAAGGATCTGAGTCTGACTCTCTACTTCCAAATACGGAATACTATCGGCGTCTTGTGGGAAAACTGATATACCTAACAGTTACAAGATCAAATATCTCATTTGCGGTTGGAGTGGTCAACCGCTTTATGCATACTCCACAGATTTCTCATCTTCAGGCAGTGGAATGCATTCTCAGATATTTGAAGACTGCTCCTGGACAAGGACTTGTGTATAAACCATCTGTCTCTCTTTCTCTTATTGCTTATTCTGATGCGGATTATGCGAGTTCGCTGGACGATCAACGACCTACCACTGGTTTCTGTACTTACTTTGGAGGAAATCTTATCACATGGCAGAGTAAGAAGCAATCAATGATTGCTCGCTCGTCGGCTGAGGCTGAGTACTGTGCGATGACGGTAGTTATATCAGAACTCACCTGGCTTGAAAGTCTCCTTATGGATTTGGGGGTTAAATTATCCTCACCGTCAACTTTGTTTTGTGACAGTCAGGCTGCAATCCATATTGTAAAGAATCCTTTGTTCCATGAGCGGACCAAACATATTGAAGTTGGCTGTCACTTCGTTCGAGAAAAAGTCCAATCGAAGATGCTAAAACTTGAGCATGTTCCTGCTTCTGGGCAAGTTGCTGACGTTCTTACCAAGGCATTACCTCAGAAATTGTACCATCAGTTCCTGTCCAAGCTTGGTGCCTACGACTTGTATGCTCCAGCTTGCGGGGGAGTGTTAGTGAATATGAGGGAAAACGATGCAAAAGCCCATGTATAAAGCCCATGTATAGACCCGCTTCTTCTTTCTTCTATTAGTCCCACATCTCTTGTATATGATTCTTTTTCCCTCTCTTTTCCTATATATTTTACTCTTGTATTTTGATCATGAAGAAGTATATATAAGGTTTGACTCTATTTTTCTACATATACTAACAAATATATTATGTGAAATGATTATAAAAATTTGATGATAATAATAACACCTATGAAATAATAAGAATAACACATACAGAATGTGACAAAATAGTAAGTTTAATTAATTTAACCACACCCCCATATATATATCTATATATATACAGATATTTATAACAATGTTGTAAATATCTTCCGACATGACCAACATAAATGTTTCATGGACACAATGATACGTTTAGATATTTTGTTTTTACAAAAAATACTTTTCAAAAATATCCTCCGATATATCCGCTATGAGACGATATATTTGTCGATATATCGACTGATATATCCCGACGTTATATTGGCTCTTATTTCATTTTTTCCTTTAATGTATATGGTCTAATAAACAATAAATCAAAGTTATTTCGTTGTTAGGTAGACTGTCAGTGTAAAATTTAGTCGCCCTTATGAATATGGATCATCCGAGAAATTGTGCAGAATTAGGTTGTTACCCCTAAGGAATGCGTCGTATGGTCCAAATGCGGCATCTTGGCATGGACCGCTGCATCTCCAGGACTTGAGTGTAGTGTTAAATATGCAACAATTCTCGTCGCATGGTTCGAGTGAGACGTCTTGGCAAGGACCGTTGCACCTCCAAGAGAACTTGGGTGTAGTGTTAAATAGACAAAAATCCTCACATATTAGACGTTCTAGGGAAGTATGTCGTAGAAATTATGATCGACTTAGATTTGGAAGTTGGAATATAGATATGCTAACGAGAAAAACGATGGGAGTTGTGGATACGTTGATTAGGAGAAAGATAAATATTTTATGCCTGCAAGAAACTAGATGAGTGAGTGGAAAATCTAAATTTTTAGATAATTCAGGTTTTAAATTATGGTACACAAAAAAAAAATAAACAAGCAATGAAGTAGATATTATTGTGGATACTATTTGGAGGGATGAAGTTGTTGAGATAAGTAGAAAAAATAATAAAATCTTAGTTTTTAAATTAGTCATAAAAAAGAAAACTATTAATGTGATCAGTGCTTACGCGCCACAAGTAGGATAAGTGAAGCTCCACTAAGATGGTTTGTACACGTACAAAGGAGACCATTAGAGGCACCTGTTAGGCGTTGTGAGAGTCTAGTCAGTAGGTATATTAAACGAGGGAGGGGTGACCAATAAAAATTTGGAATGAAACTATAAGGAAAGACATGATGTACTTAGGCATTAATGAGATTATGACAAAAGATAGGACACAATGACAAAGGATCCTTATAGCCGACCCCACTATAGTGGGATATCGACTTGAGTGTTGTAATTGCTAGGTTGTTTTGTGTCCCTTCCTTTGACTTTTTTCCTTGCGTTTGTCGGTCTTTAACTTCAATTTTACTTGGTCTTTGGATTTTAGATTAAAGGTTTCTTATCTTCCATCATTATCGATGACTTTTAGACTTCCGCTTGCTCTCTTCCATGCATTATACTATTATTAATTGTATAATATAAAATATTTATACTAGTTTGCTAGAGCAATAAACGTTAAATTATTTATACATTAATATATATAAATTAAAAAATAATTGCATTTATATATAATTATGTATATAATAATTAATTATTAAAATCCGACATATGAAATATCTCTCATATATCCCCCTACATAACCTTAACCGACGTGCCCCCTATTTACTCGGAATCTGTGACCAGCCTTCTTCGTGCTAGCCCATCAAGGTGGTCTGCCTTTCCAGTGATCGCACAAGCGAGACAATTCAACAACTGTCTTTAGAAAGAACAGAGACAGCTTCCAGGCTGACCGTCGGGCCGCGCGGCCAGAGTTCTTTTTCTTATTTACTGCTATTTGCACACCTTGTAACCTCTCATCTCTGCTTGATTCTCCTATACCTTGGACAGCTTGTGATTTTAGGGCCTGCCTATTCTGGCAGGACTCCACTAGCTTAAATAGGGGTGAACAATGAAGGCTTGCTGACTCGAATCCTCAAGCCTAATTACACCGACTGCGGTCTCGAATCTAGTCTCTTCTTGGTTACATGTCTCCGGCTTAGGCGACCTCACTTCTGTAACCACACCTCTTTGATGAAATAATATTGCCCACAACAAGTGGTATTCACCGTTGCTGGTAAATTTGGTCTCTCTGCTCCGCGACATGTTTTCTCTTTTCTAGGTCGCTCATCTTAACCAAAAGTAACCATCAATCCCCACTTCTTTTTCCCCTCGTAGTGTGAGTTTATGGATGTACATTTTGTGTGCCAACAAAACGAACACGCGACCTTCAGATTAGGATTGTTTGACAATCAAAGATGTCATATTCGAAGCTCAGCAGTACCTAGCAGCAAGTGCAAGAACCAGTTCAGGAAATGCGACCACCGTCGAAGCTTAGTCAATGCTTAGTCACCACTTTTCACTAGGTTGTAGTATTATCCAACACTTAGTGTAGTAGTGTGTGATGGGTGGCTAAAGTGGTATTATGCAAGCATTATGAAAGGGTATCCTTTCTTATTGTCTAGAACTTGCCCCGATGCTACTCTCAAAGCTTGTGCATAGATCGATTGTGTGTTTAGAAAATGAAGTAGACCTTCCTTCAGGTAGTTTGAGCTTTTGCACCTCACAGTAGTTATTTACCATTGCGCTAGCCAAGTTGAGCCTACACCCCTTTCTTTGCATTACCGCCACTTTCATTTCACCAAAGCCAACAAATCTTTTCTACTTATCACACTTTAGCGTGTGAGCTTCATTTATTGTGATGAATGAAATGTAGTTTTGTGATTGAGGTGGAGTTTAAAAAATTACTAGTGAGATAGGAGGATAAAATTCACTATCTCACTCATTTGGGTAATTAAAGAAAGAAAGTTTGAAAAAGAAAAGAATATGAAAAACAAAGTTGAAAGTGTAAAGAAGAAAAAAAATTAAGTGAAAATATGTGGTTGTAGCTTTATTTTTGAAGTGATCCCATATGCAAAAATCCAAGTTTGGTGGGATTCACTTCAATTCTCTTATTTGGTAGATTATTTTTGTTTATCTCAACACTTTACTTAAGTGTGCTTAGCCCTTATGTTTTATCTTTGATTTTCCACACCTTAAGTCTAAGCCAAACATTTCATCCTATTTTAAGTCCTATGAATTCTGAACACATTTTAACATTTGGTGTAGTGGAGAAAGTTTAGATGGGCAAGCCTATAAACACTATCATTGATTGATTTCTTTGGAGTCTGCCCTGTAATTTCGTGAGCTTAATGCCTATCTTAGTCACCTAGTTACTTTCCACTACACTATACCTCGGACTTACTATGCACTTAGTTTGAGAAGTGGTTGAATTTTATTTGATATATTTTTAGAAAAGTATATAATCTCTTGCCTATGCATATTAGATTTATTTGAGTTAATCTTCGTAATCCCTTTACACTTTTCTTCTCACATCACTCTCTATTTCATTCTTTGTTTGTCCTGTTCACATCTTTTAATCCATGGTGGGTAGAGTGGTTTGTTTGGGACAAGCAAACTTTATGTTTGGGGCTATTTGATGAGTGATTTTCATATAGGAATTTAGGCACCTCTTTAGCCCATATTCATTATTTTGATCCTACATTTATGAATTTCAATTACATATCATGGAGCTTTCATCAAGTCCACATTGTATCACCTTGTCAGCAAAATAGGTGGGTTTTCTTAGTTTTCATGCATTGCCAGTTTGGGGAAGATCACCTCTCCCCCTCATCTTTTTATGATTCCCGATGACTTATAAGTAATTTAGATTGTATTTTGATTTGTGGCAGCTAGTATTCGGCGTGAGGAGTTTGTGACACAGGTTTAGGATCTTGTTGTGAAACACACGACCGTGCGAGTCCAATTCCGCACGATCGTGCACGTTCACGAGCGAAATGCTTGATCATCCAAGGTACTGAACTTGCTGTGCGTTTTGGTCACGCACGACTGTGTGCATCCAAAACGCACGGTTGGTCTTTTAAGGCTTTCACACGATCGTGCGCTTTTCTTCGCGTACGACCGTGCATGTACATTTGTTGTGATTCCTCAGTATTCCAAATCTATGAAAATGCTTGTGCGCCTTAGTGCTCGCACGACCGTGTGAGGCGAATGCCGCATGACCAGATTGAGACTGCTAGGGTTCTCATTTTCGTGCTTATTTTTCAGTACTTTGTGCAAGATCGGACTTCCGACTGTTCGCCCGACCGTGCGCGACCATTATTTCTGACGGTCAATAAATAGTCTTTTTGACGAGGAAATCAAGATCTTTTGGGATTTAGCTCTGCTCCGCCTTGTTTCGTTCCTTGAAGTGGGGTTTGTATCATAAGCCTTCTCCAACATTCTTAAGCTTCAAGAAAGAGATTTCTCTTCATCATTCTAAGCCTCCAAGCTAGGAAGACAAGGAGTTTAACATGGACACGTGCAAAGAACTCGAGAAGACACATAAAGACTCTTGTGGAGGTGATAGCTCCTTTGCGACCCCGGACGCAACCAAGGATCATGACGGAAGAAAGCTACCGACACAGGAGCACCGTCGGTACCCGAGGCATAGTCTCGAGCATTGTTTATATCCCTCTCTAATCTTTCTCTTTTCTAGGCTTTATTTCAATGAGATTCTCTATTTTTTATGAATGTTTGGATGTGTGGATTGTTGTAATGAACGTTTGTAATCATGTCTTGATCTTTTCAATGATAAGCTTTATTTTGATTGTGTTCATTCCGAGGTGTTGCGATTGTGTTCTTGCGAAGAGGTGAAGGCGACCCTCAAGCTCTCTTGCGATTGTGATTGTGCGAAGAGGTCAAGAAGACCCTCACGTTCTCGTAGTCTAGTTTCAATTCCATGTTGTTAGTGTAAGAAAACAAACCTTCAAAGCAATGATCTGCACCACCCTAGTAGTTAAATAGTCAAGCCATTTAATTCACCACACCTGTGTTCCTCGAGATCCGTGAGAGTGATGGCCGTGGGATGCGGTCAACAAAGCATCCCCACACAACGAGGGTCCGTGAAAGAGCCACCATAAGGGCGAAATGTAGGCAAACCTTGCCCTATTTTTTTTCAAGAGACTGTTTCTAGGAATCGAACCCATGACGTCAAGGTCACACGACAACACCTCAACCAGTGCGCCAAGACATTTATTTCATTCAAGATATAGAGTAAATGAAAATAAATCAGATGTAATTTTTTTTGAAACAAAACAGATGCTCACAACTAAAATCATAACAATGCAAAGCTAGTTTCCACAAAAAATTAAATGTCCACCAAAGCTAAGGGCTCATACATCCTCTCTCTTTATGGGGATGCTCATTCTTCTCTTTAACCGAATCTCCGATCTACTACTCTTCTTCAAACAACGGGTTCCTTAACTTGTTAACAAGCTTCTCCATTACGTTATGATTTACAGCAAGATAAATTTCAGCTTCTTGCATGCTTTGGAAGAATTTCCCCTCAATCCAGATCCCTTCTCCTTCCCTTGGTATGATTCGATGATCCAAAGTGATCACTAAGATCACCGCTTCATGGCCACCTCTTCATGATACCTCGTCCAAATAGAGGGAGGCGAAATCATGCCAAAAAGAGGTGGTGTATAGGGTTTACCTGCATTGTAGAGGCTTCTTCCCGGCCAGTGGCACCAAGGGGCTGCTTGAGTAGGCGACAAGCAGCGGTGTAGGGAAGCATGGCAGCGTTCTGCGGCAGGTGTCTGAGTTCGTTGGGTGGAGATCGGGTGGGGCGCGATTGGGGTTAGGGTCGGCGAGAGTGGCGGAAACATGAGGGAGCTGCGGTTATAGCAATAGAAAAGATGAAAATAGGTTTTATTTTAAGTTTTATTGGGCTGTGAATATCGCTAATAGGGCTTCTAATATAAATCCCATAGATAAATTATGTAAAATACTAATAAATAATTTGTTTAAACAAATAATAACAACAGCAATAATAATATTATTATTACGAAATAAATCCTTTAATTATTAAAATAAAATAAAAATAAAAAATAAGATTAAGAGTCCCTTCACAGAGGGATAACATGCAATTGCTTCAGAGGCGGTGCCGCCACTGGGGACTGTGCATTAAGGGGATAATTTTATTTTGGCGAGTGCAAAATGAAGGACACCTTGTGTTGGCCACGGAAGTACCCCATGTCGCTAGTTTTCCCTATCAAAAGTTTTTGTTTCGCCAAATACAAAATGAGGGATAATGAACAACAATGTATTGTTGCTACTCGCGTATGAGGGAACCATTTGCATGACGTACAAATAATAGGCTTATGAGAACCTGGAAGCGTCATTCAAGATATTGATTTCTCTCTAATGCAATTGTTGATTTCATTTGAGATTAATTTTGTCCATATTATAATTCTTCCTGCCTGCTGCTCAGGGATGAGGATGCTAAAACAGAAAGAGAGAGCACTGCTGGAGGTTTAAGTGGTTTCAAGCTTAACATTGAGGAGTTGGAGATGCTTTTAGAGGCTTATTTTGTGCAAATAGATGGCACCCTAAATAAACTATCCACGGTATGTTCTAATTCTTTTTTCTTTTAATTAATCTTATTAGATTTTTTGTCGGTTTTGTTTTATATAATTTATGTAAATTTCATATTCGAGAGTGGAAAAGAGAGCCTGGCATGAGAATTACTTGTAAACATGAATTGGAAGTTGACTTTTTTTAGAAGTTCAGTCAGCAAACTATGGAGAAGTAACATTCTGTCTAATGAAGGTAGGAAGTATTGTTTTATTTCAAACCCTCAGAAAATTCTTCTTACGGTAGTAATTTCTCTTTTTACAGTAGTTATTTTGGTCTAAGATTCCAACCATTTCCACCGTTATGCTATGGATATAAATTGGCTAGCCAGGCGAGGCTTACACTTGAAGGGTCTGGCAAGGTGGCGAATAGTCAGCTACTGTACTCTTGGAAATTTTCAATGCATTGACTGACCAGTAGAGAGGATGTCCAGCAGTGAAGTCAGAGGGAGAGGAAAAACACAGTTGTGTCAAGAAGATAAATAGAAAAGGAAGACCTTTTTGCCCATGCCAAGGCTCGATTCTGTTACTCAAATCCAGAATCACTCAAATCCAGCACGATTCTCCTCACAATCATAAAGGCTTCATTTGGTTCGGCAGTGGCGGGTCGATCCGGCGGGTGGAAACGGAGTGTTCAAACCGGAGGGGGGAGGTGGCTGCTCCAAACGGAGCTTTTTGGGGGCGTTTCTCAAGGGGGGCGGGTGGAAACGGAGCAAACGCCGCCGGAGGTTCATTTGTTTTTCCTCCTTCCGGCGGCGTTTGCTCAAAACGGAGCAACGAAACGCCCAAACAAATGGAGCCAAAATCTGAGAGAGAATTTTTAAATAAACATTAATTAAAACACATTAAATGCTCTAAAAGGCTATATTTGAAATTTTGAATTAGCCTTCAATGTTGTATTTCCTTCTTAAAGATATTCCTTGGATTCCTCCTATAATTAATTCCTGTCTTCAATCTTGTTCCTGTCCGGATTTGTACGAATCTTTCTAGAGTAAAAGCCGTTGAATTAATGTACCAATGCTTTCTTTAGCGTTCGGGTCCACAGGTGCGTGTGTATCAATATTCCCCTCTTCAAAAACGATTTTGCCCCCACGCACTTGTTTGAAATGGTGTCAGCGACAAGCCACCATAGGTCAGAGACTGTGAAAAGATGGTATGATGAATCAATGACCATTTTATTGCTATGATTTTACATTATATTTAGAAATTGTAGCTCAATAAAATTTCTCTCCACACCTTTTTGGGTCGGTGCGGTAATTTTTGATTCTATATGTGGCAAACTGATGATCGGCTCAAACGATAAAGTGACCTCCCAAATGGTATGTGCTCAAGGGCTGAATGACCGGCGAAGGTGCTATTAATTAAGTCCCGCATGCCATTGTGATGCTGTGTTGCGATGCTGGGGGAGGGTAGGCGGTGATGGGGAAAACAATGTGTGTGTGAGAGAGAGAGAGAGAGAGGGAGGGAGAGAAGGGAGATGGGATTAGGGTTAGAGATTAGAGGAAGGGAAAGACATGCATTCATCCAAGATAAGAATTACATGGTCTGCTTGCCCTCTTATAGTGGTGATGAGCGAATACAAAAGGAAATACGCAAAATAGGAAATACAAAAATGCTAAAAACGCCTCAAGCAGACAAAGCAACATATTTAATTAGCAACATATTTATATTTAAATATCCCTCGCGCCGACCCCTCCTGGGTCGTCCTCGTCGGTCCAAGCCGCTCTCGATGCGCCCGGTTCGTCGTCATTGGTTCGCGCCACGTCCTCCCCACATTTCTGTAACAATGCCTCCGTCTGGGAAATATGCCTTGTCCCCAAGGCAGTCGTCGGAGTGGCCACGATCGAAGTGATCCTGGGGAAACCAGGTTATATCAGACTCCGGACGGGAAGACCTAACGACATGGACCATTTGCGAGCCAGAGTCCCCCTGAAAGTGGCAGCGACGACCAAGTAGCTTGGTTGGGTGGTTAGGCGTCAACTGTTGTCTTTCTTCCGGACCAACGAAAGTTGGGCTGATGGCAGTCCCGTCGGAGGATGGATGACATCTGTGAGCGCGGGCGAAAGCTCCCGGTGGTTCGTCGGGAAAGGAAGAGGCACAACGGATGTTCCTGTAAGGTCCCACAACTTCGTGGAGAGGCCGACGTCCGTGGTCCGCTGGATCGTGCAATGGGAGCTCAAAGAGCGTAGGGGGGCGGAGTTGCCGTCGAGGTGACATGGCTGACCCTTCTGCAGGAACTGCATGGACATAGTCTACCAATTAACACACACATTGCCGAGGGTAGCGAGCCAAGCCACAACCTCATCTCAGAGCACCTGGTGCAGCAGCTCCGTCTGCCCTCATTTCCCTCCCTGGATGTTGCAGTCACGGAACAGGTCCCCACCGAGAGGGAGACGACAGTGCAACGACCAACAAACCATGCAGACGTGGGTAGGAGAATATGACTGACGACAGCAGAAACACAACCCTTTTCTACGAAGATCGTCTAACTCGCGGTTGGAGACTCGCTGATTAGGGGGTGGTCGGCCTGGCTAAGCGACTGGAGGAGGCCGAAGGGCTGGTGTCTCTGGAGTAGCGGTCCGCCGTGGTTGGTCTCTGGTGGAGGTCCGCCTGGTGGTGGTCGAGGAGACAAATCCGCCTCCACAAGGCGGGCCATGTCAAGGACCTCTAAAACCGTCCGGGGATGGTGAGGATTCGGGAGCAGATGTGGGGCAAGAGGCCCTGCATGAAGAAGTCGAGATAATGATCCGACGGTAAGCCCGGAACATGGGTAACAAGGGCCACAAACTCATCGATGTATTCATCCAACACATCGACTTGACGTACCCCACACAGTCGTTCGATGGCGGAGCCGGAGTAACGACTATCGTAGCAGCGGATCATCTCCTGATGATCTTTGGCCAGAAGATGGTTGGATTGGTTTGTCGTAGCCATCAAGCCCAATGTAAGGCGGAGCCGTCTAGTCCCACGATGGCGGTGGAGACCTTGTCTTGCTTGGGAGTGTGGTGGAGGTCAAAGTACTGTTCCGCCTTTGCGATCCACCCAATTGGGTCCACACCGACGATGGTAGGGAGGTCCAAGGCAAGGGCTGGACGTCCAAAGGAAAATGGGGGTGCGGTCTCCCCGTTGTGCGGGAGAGGTGGCGCCCCGAGGATGGACGCGCCGTTGGCCGGGCATGCGGATCCGCTGGCGGACGAAGCAGCGAAAGGTTGTAACACATCAAGCTTTGTGTGGATGACGAGCAAGGAGGCCTGCAAGGAGGCCACAATGGACTCCTGGGTGCTGACACGACGTAGGAGGGCCTCGTTGGCATCCTCCGATAGCGCCTCGGCGGTGGAGCGGGTGTTTGGCGCCATGGCAACGACAGAAGGTCTGCAGCGGCTGGAGTGATGCAGCGGTGGGGAAAAGCCGTGCTGCGGCGTTAGAGTACGATGCTGCGGTGCGGCTGGCTGGAGTGCGGAACGACGGCGGGATGGCGGTGTTGGGTGCGGGGCTGAGTGGCGGTGCAACGCCATAAAATAACGTTGTGCGGCGCTGGACGACGGTCGGAAGCAGGCGTCTAGTACCGGATGCAAAGTTGGATCGTGGAACTGAACTGGATCGCGGGTGCGGAAATCGGCCGGGGTCGCCGAACTGCGTGAGGCTGAGGCGTCGTGGTCCGGGCGGGATCGCGGATGCGGAAGTCGGGCGGAATCACGGAGTTTTGCGGTGGACGCGCTGTGGTCTGTGCGGGATCGCGGAAGTAGAAACCAGACGGAACTGCGGAAACGACAGTAGATCGTTAGTGAGGGACAC
This sequence comes from Platanthera zijinensis, assembly GCA_039513925.1. NCBI lineage: Eukaryota > Viridiplantae > Streptophyta > Magnoliopsida > Asparagales > Orchidaceae > Platanthera > Platanthera zijinensis. The sequence goes on from CM077082.1 coordinate 43,786,442, forward strand.
AATCGGCGGCCTGTGGCGGGAGGGACAGCGGGTCAGACCAAATTGTTGCGATGTCGGTGGAGGGTAGGCGGTGGTGGGGAAAACGATGTGTGTATGTGAGAGAGAGAGGGAGAGAGAGAAGGGAGAGGAGATTATGGTTAGAGATTAGAGGAAGGGAAAGACATACATTCATCCAAGATAAGAATTACATGGTCTGCTTGCCCTCTTATAGTGGCGAGGAGCTAATACAAAAGGAAATACGCAAAATAGGAAATATAAAAAATATTAAAAACGTCTCAAGCAAATAAAGCAACATATTTAATCAACAACATATTTAATATTTAAATATCCCGCGCGCCGACCCCGTCTGGGTCGTCCTCGTCGGTCCAAGCCGCTCCCGACACGCCCGATTCGTCTTGATCAGTTTGCATCGCGTCCACCCCGCATATCTGTAACATGCTACTTCTGAAGCAACATGCTACTTCTGAAGCATCATTCGATTACAATTAAATTGGTGAAATCTCTCATTGCAATTGTCGGACATAATCACTAATGAATCACCGATATCCAGTTAGACGATAGAATCCACAAATTTGTTGGATCGATGTTGGTCTTGACCCCACGTGAGGGTATGCAATTGTCAGACATAATCACTAATGAATCACCGATATCCAGTTAGACCATGGAATCCACAAATTTGTTGGATCGATGTTGGTCTTGGCCACATGAAGACAACCTGAATCAGTTGAATTGAGAGGAAATAATACTTGCTTATTATTATTCATCCATTGAGGGCTATGCATAAGATTACAATAGACTCGTAAACGTAAACACCCGATGTGGGACTAAACCTCACTTACATACATAAGCGCTAGTAATAATAATAATAATACGAAAAATGACTCGACTTGTAAATAACTCTCAACTCTTCCCCTCAAGTAAGACAAAAGATATCAGTCATTCCAAGTCTTTTGATGCCGTCACTGAATGCATCACACCCCAAGCTTTTTGTGAACACATCTGCCAGTTGATCTTTAAAGTGAATGAATGGTGTGATTATAGCCTTTTTATCCAAACGATCTTTGATAAAATATCTATCCACTTCAACGTGCTTTGTCCTGTCATGTTGTATAAGATTATGGGCTATACTAATTGCTGCCTTGTTGTGACAAAACAAGGAGAACAGTGTCATCACGGGAAACCCCAAGTCATGTAGAACTGTACGCAACCACATGCCTTCGCACGTGCCTTGTGACATTGCACAGTATTCTGCCTCAGCACTTGATCTGACCATAACATTTTGCTTCTTACTGCGCCAGGTCACCAGGTTTCCTCCAACAAAAGAACAATAACCTGTTGTAGACTTGCGATCATCACGACATCCTGCCCAATCAACATCAGTAAAAACCTCAATCCTCAAGTGGTCGTTTTTGAAAAATAGAAGACCACGACCCGGAGCCTTCTTTAAGTATCGTAACACCCGATAAGGTGCCTCTTGATGTCTAATCCTGGGAGCATGCATGTATCTGCTCAGAATCCTAACAATATAGGTAATATCGAGACGAGTATGAGACAAGTATATTAGTTTCCCAACTAATCTCTGGTAGCACGTGACATCGGCCTGATCACTGTTATCATCCTCACAGATTCCATGATTTTCTTCCATCGTGGTGTTTGCTGGAACACAACCGAGCATCCCAGTTTCCTGCAACAGATCTAGAACATACTTCCGCTGAGATATAAAGATACCCTGATCAGATCTAGTCACCTCAATACCCAAAAAGTATCGTAATCTACCCAAGTCTTTCACCTCAAATTTGGCAGATAGGAGGGACTTGAGTTTCACAATCTCTTCCAAATCACTGCCAGTGATCACGATGTCATCCACATAGACAATAAGGACAACAATACCCTGATCACGTCTCCGAATGAACATAGTGTGATCTGACTGTGCCTTCTTATACCCAAATTTGATCATAGCCGAGAGGAATCTGCCAAACCATGCTCTTGGAGACTGTTTCAAGCCATATAACGACCTTCTTAGCCGACAGATAGATCTTCAACTCACTTTTTCACAAACCCAGGGGGAATTTCATATATACCTCTTCATCAAGCTCACCATGGAGAAAAACATTCTTAACATCCAGCTGATGAAGTTCCAAGTCCATGCAAGCCGCGCATGACAACAATACCCGAATAAAGTCCATCTTAGCTACAAGGGCGAAGGTCTCCTGATAGTCAACTCCCTGAGTCTGAGTGTACCCCTGGGCAACCAGTCGCTCCTTGTACCGTTCGACCTTCCCCTCTGGATTCTGTTTGACGGAAAACAACCATCTCGAGCCAATAACTTTCTTTCCAGGAGGAAGGGAAGAAACATCCCAGGTATGATTCTTGTCCAAGACTGACATCTCCTTCATAGCCTGAGTCCAGGATGAAATACCCAAAGCTTCCTGCCATGTCTTAGGGATAACAAACGAAGAGAGAAGCCACAAAAGCCTGATGGGCCGGGATAAGGTGGTGGTAAGCAACATGATTAGAAATGGGATGTTTTGTACATGCGGCCTTACCTTTCAATAGAGCAAGCAGAATATGCAAATCCGCGTCATCAGAATCTGAGGCAGAAGTGGGCACTGGTAGAGATGGAACCTTAGTAGCCTGTATACCTGTCGGGCGGTGTCGGTGGTACACGTGAGGAAAAGGAGAGATCGGAGTATCAGGCAGAGGAACTGGGATAGGAGGTCCGAGTTCCTTGCAAGGAGGAAGCTGTGGTGACAAAGGGGAAATAAGAGGAAGAGGAATATCTGCATCACGAATACTCTCCCCCTGACGAAGAGAGTGAGTCAAAGGTAAGAAATAAGATTCCTCTTCCCTAAAGGTGACATCCATAATGCAAAACATATGCCCCGAGGGAGGGTGGTAACACCGATACCCTTTCGTCATAGAAGAGTATCCAAGGAGCACGCACCGATGAGCCTTGTGGTCCAATTTGTCTCGGTGTAGCAGATGAATATGGGCATAACATACACACCCGAAAACACGAGAAGGCAGGTGAGGAGTATAAACCACGGTTGTGGTAGATAGCCGAGCGAGGGGAGTAGTATAGTCAAGAACCCGTGAAGGAAACCGATTGATAAGGTGCGCAGCAGTGAGAACAACTTCCCCTCAATAGGATTTGGGAAGATGCATAGTGGTCAGAAGACAACGGGCGACATCCAACAAGTGTCGATTTTTTCGTTCGGCTACTCCATTTTGGGTAGAGGTGTGGACACAAGTAGTTTTGTGGATGATACTATAACTAGTGAGGTATGAACCAAATGCCCACCGACCATCATATTCTCCCTCATTATCACTACACAGGACACGAATAGAACCCTTAAACTGGGTTTGAACCATCTTATGAAAAACCTGAAAGCACGAGAAGACTTCACTTTTCTTTTTTAATAGATATACCCAGGTGGTGCGAGAAAAACAATCAATAAAAGTAACAAACCAACGAAAACCATAAAATGATACAACAGGGGACGAACTCCAGACATCAGAGTGAACAACATCAAACGAAGTAGTACTAGGAGAAGATAAATGTGAAAAACTGTGTCGCACATGTTTAGACCGATCACAGACATCACAGACAAAAGTATGTAAAAAAGGTACAAAAGCAGTAAACAACTTTTGAAGATAAGTGAGAGAAGGATGTCCAAGTTGCAAGTGTCATCGACAAACATCATCAACTGTAACAGTAGCTCAAGAGAGAGCCAGAGTAGGCGAAGACGGGAGATCCAGGTAATACAGACCACCTCGGTTCCTACCATTGCCAATGTTTTGCTTCGTACCCAGTTCCTGAAAAACACAAGAATCAGGAAAAAAGTCACTAAACAATTAAGAGATTGAGTAAGATCACTGATAGAAAGTAAATTGCAAAGAAAGGAAGAAACATGAAGAACAAGTGACAGAGACAGGGAAGGGGAACATGACATCAAGCCTTTGCCAGCAATGAGAAACAATAAGCCATTAGCAGAGATAATTTTGTCCTTACTAGACAAAGGAGTGTAAGAGAGAAAACTTGAGGAGGAGCCAGTCATGTGGTGGGTGGCACCGGAATCAATCACCCACTTAGAGGTGGAGGCAGTGACAGCATGGGCACTGAGCATAACAATAGAGGCACTGACAAATGAGGCATGTTCAGGCTGAGAGTGCAGCAGGCGGTAGAAAGCATCCAGTTCAAGAGCAGTAAGCTATCTCGGTACAACACTGGAAGGCTCGTTGTAGACGTCCGTAGAGTAAGCAGCATCATGAGGTTTAGAGCCACCCTGGCGATGTCCCCTACGTCCTGGCCCCCGTCCACGGTCACAACCACGAGGGGCAAGATGTGGGTGGAGCTTGTAACACATCTCCCGAGTATGGCCTTTGCGACCACAATAATCATAACTAGAAGCAGACAAGCTAGGGCTGAGAGGGTGACCACGACCAACACTAGTCAAGGCGGAGCGCTCAGGAGGAGTGCTTGCATTAAGAGACTTCCGGTGGTCTTCATCACCGAGGACCATGCTAAACGCTTCCCAGAGAGACGGGAGAGGGGATCGGTGGAGGATGTGTCCGTACCATGTCGAATTCTATATTCAGCCCCATTTAGGAGACATGGAGACGAAAACAATCCTCCCAGTGTTGTAGCTGAACAACGTCTGCAGTGCACGCTGGGGTGAAGTGCGAGAAATAGTCGAATTCCTGATATAAACGCTTGAACTCAGAAAAGAACGATGCCACCGTCATAGAGCCTTGTCGCAGTTCCAAAATGCGGCGAGTGAGTTCATAAGCTTGTGTGGAACTGCCAATTTGAGAATATGTTTCACGGGCACGGGTCCAAATATCGAAGGCAGAGTCCATCAACATGTAATTTCGCTAAACCTTCAGAGACATGGAATGAAGAAGCCATGAAACTACCAAGGAGTTCTCTGAGTCCCATCGCTTCCAAGAGGGATCAGCTTTAGGAGGCTCCTGAACAGTTCCATCAATGTACCCAAACATCTGATGGCTGCGCATGACATGTTGCGCCCCCCGGGACCACTCAAGATAGTTCACGTCATCTAACAGGACAGTAGTAATCTTCAGGGAGCCGGTGTGGCTATGGGACCGCTGAGGGTCACTCATCTGAAGCTGAATCACACCCGACGACGACGTTGAAGAGTCACCTATGTCAGAGACGTCGAAGAAACAGATTCGGGAGAGGCGCAGCGAGAGAACGCACATGCATCACCACAGATGACAAATCATAGGAGCAAAACAGGTGGAGTAGTGGGATCGGCGGTGGTCAGAGAGCCAGAAAACAGGGCAGGCGCAGATCAGCTGAAGCCTTGCCCGAGGCGCAGAGCTAGTGAGGTCCCGGTGCAGGAGGAGGGGGAGGGTGGCCGGTGCCGGAGCAGGAGCCTTGCTAGAGCAGAAGTTAGATGCGCAGGAGCCGCGCCAGAGAAACCATGGACGACCTTGGTCGCGTCGCAAACGGAGAGGGACGATTGCCGTGCAGAGGAAAGAAGGCCGGCGGCTTCATGGAGGGACAACGGCTGCATCCCTCTCAGTGACCGGCAGCAGCATGAGCGCCGCCCGCCGCCCGTCATTCCTGTAGGGCGAGCAGAGATCGGGAGCGGGATCAAAGGGTGAGCGAGATCGGTCTCGCGGCTTGAAGACGGAAGCGAAAAGGGCGCGGTTGCGGAAAACGGGATTAGGGTTACCGATGCTCTTATACCAAGTTGAATTGAGAGGAAATAATACTTGCTTATTATTATTCATCCATTGAGGGATATATATAAGATTACAATAGACTCGTAAACGTAAACACCCGATGTGAGACTAAACCCCACGTACACACATAAGTGCTAGTAATAATAATACGAAAAATGACTCAACTTGTAAATAACTCTCAACTGAATCTTCTGGGGATCCATAGCGTGGCTACCAATGTTTTTTATATGCTCCATTGTTCAATTGTTTTGCCTTGATAGAGCTCCGGTGTTGATTCTAGAGCCATCACATTTAATTACACACAATTTTATGGATTGAAAATCATGCTGTCATTGGAGCCATGTGGAGTTTGAAATGATTCTTGTGCCTCCTTAGACCACCGAAAGGTTGTTGTGAAGCTCTTTGAAGAAACATCGTGTGGGGATTCGGGAGTCGACCATTATCTCAAATCAATGATAGTATCTAGTTAGACTGAGGAACCCAAGTGCTCCCCACAACAATGCTAGTGTTGGCCATTTGAGGACAACTTGGATCTTGTACGAAACCATAGAGAGGTCATCAATGTTTCGTATCACTCTAAAAGATCTCCCATGACAAAAAAAAGAACTTGGAGCCTCTATGTTTGCACAATGGAGCCCACTGTAATATTTAATGGGTTCCTTTGTTGTATTACATTTTTTATATTTTCATGGGTTCGAGTCATGGAAGCAGCCTCTTACAAAAATGCAAGGTAGGATTTTCCTACAATTCACCCTTGTGGTGGGACCCTTCCCCGGACCCTCGCTGCGCGGGGATGCTTTGTGCATCGAGCTGCCCTTTTATTGTCCTTAAATAATCATGCTTAAGATTTTGTATAAGGAATGAGTTGTCTTCTATCTTGAAAGAGTCTCGACCTTCTGTTGGGTGAGGGAACCTACCCCCGAGTTGTATTTAGGAGAGTATGTATCTCAAGTGTCATTCCTCTTCGTGTAATCTCCCATGTTCTACCAATTGGTTTGACCATTGTTCCTACCCAAAGACTCCTTTGGCTATTAGGATCTGTCTAGCACCTTGTTTGCACATTCAGATACCACTCTTACATTTCCTTCATACCATAGACCGCACCCATATTTCCCCAGACGAAATGCTGCCATATATGTGAACATTCACGCTATGGCAAGATCTTTGGACCATCATTGCTTCCAAGGATCCCACACCGACCCCATCTCCATCCTTTTCCCTCAACCCTCCACAACTACACAGTCGAACTAACACCCCTTAACCACCGACAAACACCCTCCCCATGTCAACATATTTTATATTTGGTCTCATATATGAGGGAGAAATCAATTTTTCAACCCAGCATTGATAGCCTGCTATTTTGGACTTCCACAAATACACAGTCGAATTAACACCCCTTACCCACCAAGAACCACCCTCCCCATGTCAACATATGTTATATTTGGTCTCATATATGAGGGAGAAATCAATGTTTCAACCTAGCGTTGATAGCCTGCTACTTTGGACTTCCAATCTTCTTGGCCAATATTGTTTCTTCTAAGAGATGTAGAATATACTTTTTTGGGTGATGAAAATACCTCTTCTTGTTCTAATAAACACAATCCCAAGAAAGAATCTCAAAGGTCCATGAGCTTTCACCTCAAACTCATTCATCAGACATGTCTTCAAGAGTGTCATATCTTTTTCTTCATTCTCATTGATGACTATCATCTGCATGAACAATCAATGTTGTTAACCCTTTCTCATTGTAGTATAGATGCTCCCAAAACATTCTCTAGAAGATTGTTGTAATTCATATTAAGATACCTGAGTCTACACAAATGGCCATTTGAATCCTTGTGAGGCAAACCATCTGGTGCACTCATGACAACTTCTTCCAAGTCTTCCTTGAAGGAAAATATTATTTACATCTCGTTCACAGATAGAAACAAATTAGAGTAATATCCGAATAATGCTCATCTTTGCTATTGGAATAGAAGATTCATGATAATCTACTCCTTTTGTCCGTGTGTATGGCTTTACCACCAATCTTGCTTAGAATCATTTACTGACATATGTTTTGGGTCTTGCTGAATTATAAACACCAATCTACTTCCCACTACTTTCTTTCCTTTAGGAATAGTTCCATTTACCATGTTTGGTTCATTTTCAAGGGCATGGGTGTTGTATTGTGTTGTGTACATATATATTCTGTATTTATCTTATTTGTTGCATGGTTTTGGAATTCTTGACCTCTCAATAGTGATACAAGGGTGGAATTTATATAAAAGGGAAACAGACTTACGATCATATTACACGACATGGGACTAACACTATCTAACACTCCCCCTCAAGTTGGGTCGCGGGAACTACCCAGACCTAATTTGTTACATATAAAGTTCATTCTGACCCCCGTAACAACCTTTGTAAGAATATCTGCAACTTGATCTCCGGTTTTCACTTGACTTGGGGAAATAAGTCCTTTTTCATACTTCTCCCTTACAAAGTGACAGTCGACCTCTATGTAGTTTGTGCATTCATGAAACATATGATCAATAGCTATCTGTATCGCATCTTGATTATCGCACCATAGAGGAGTGATATCTTTAACAGGATACCTGATTTCACAAACAGTCTAACCTACATGATCTCAGCACTAGTGTGGGACATTGCCCGATATTCCGCTTCAGCGCTAGATCTGGTGACCGTGGTTTGTTTCTTGCTCTTCCAGGAGATGAGATTTCCACCCATAAAGATAGTAAATCCTGTGGTTGACCTTCGAGTGGCTAAACAGCCTGCCCAATCAGAGTCACAGTATGACTCTATATTAGAATGACCTCTATTCTTGTATGATATCCCGAGTACAGGATCTTTCTTTATGTATCTGATAATTCGGAGAACAGATTCCCATTGAGAGATAGTTAGAGCAGACATGAACTGACTGACCTTACTTACGACACAGACAATGTCAGGACGAGTCATGGTATGATAGTTTAGTTTTCCAACAATTCTACGATACTTCTCTGGTGAATCAAATGGTTTGTTTTCGACACGAAGACCCTTTTTCCCCTAATTCAAGTGCAAAATTCATATGGCCACAATTAGACATTCCAAGGTCAGATAGATGATCGAGAGCATATTTGCGTTGACAAATAAATAGAGTGTCGACATAATCAACAACTTCAATCCCTAGGAAGTATCGCAATGAGCCTAGATCTTTGGTCTTGAAGTTAAGTGTAGGAATGCTTTGAGATGTGTTATCCCTTCATAATCACTGCTTGTGATCATGGTTGTCAGGATTGCGATCTGGATCATAGGATCTTACGATCCAGATTTTGTAAATCGATCCAGATTTTGTAAAGCAATCCTCGATCCAATCCGATACAACCTCGAAATGATCTCATCTAGGATCTCGATCCTGACAACCTTGTCTGTGATTACAATATCATCGACATAAACCACTAATAGAACAATATCGACCAAATAGTTATGATAAAAGAGAGACGAGTCTTTTGTACTCTTGGTAAGCCCGAACTGAGTGACTACAGAGCGGAAACGAGCAAACCATGCTTGAGGGGATTGCTTTAGTCCATATAATGACTTTCGGAGATCACACACCTTGTTTCGCTCCCCCTCAACAACGAACTCAGGTGGTTGTTCCATATACACCTCTTCATCCAAGGATCCATGAAGAAATGTATTTTTGATGTCCAATTGGTGCAAGAGCCACTGGTGAGAGGATGCAAGTGAGAGCAGGATACAAATAGAGGAAATTTTGGCGACGGGGGCAAATGTTTCATCATAATTCACGTCATAAGTCTGAGCATAACCTTTGGCAGCCAAGCGGGCCTTCAAGCGATCGAGGGAACCATCCACATTGACCTTGATTGAATAAATCCATTTTCATCCAATAGCTCGCTTGCCAGTAGACGATGGGGCCAAGTCCCACGTGTTGTTAAGTTGAAGTGTCGTCAATTCATCATGCATAACAGTCACCCATCCAGGATAAGCTTTGGCCTCCGCAATGGTAGAAGGAAGACGGTATTGATCCATGGTGGAGTGCAGGGCAGTATGAAATGCAGAGATAATCCCCGATAAGAGCTAACATATAGAGGTTTGTCCCGACAAGCACGACTTCCTTTTTAAAATGCAATAGGGAGATCTGTGCTGACTGACAAGGGATCAACAAGCACGTTCGCAGGGGCTTCCGTAGGAACAATCGTCGTATCATTGGGGAAAGAGGTAGGCTGAGGCAAGGTTGTCAAGATCGAGATCCTAAGTGGGATCGTTTTGAGGTTGGATCAGATCAGATCGTAGGATCGGATCGAGGATTGCAAGATCCTACAACATTCATAAATTAAGACAAAAAAATTTTGAATTTTTTATCATTAAATTTCATGCTCAGATAACAAAAAAAATCAATAAATTGAATAGTATGTGAATAACTATATTACTTTTTTTGAATAATTAAATCAAAACGATAATATCATATTATGTTCAATTTCAGTTTCAGGTAAGACACTAAATGTTTACTAACAATAAAACAAATCTGAACTGGTAGCGATCGAAGAAGCCACTCTTGGCCTCAGTTTACAGTCAGCAATCGACACTTGGGATACGATAAAGCATCATGATATGATTTTGTGGAGTATGAGACGGGATTGGGATAAGGTTAAACAATAGGTTATGGGCGTTGGACCGGTTGAATGGGATCGGAATAGGGTTGGACATGTTTATAGTTATCTTTGGCCATACCGGTAGAATCGGGTCAGGATCGCGATCCTAAAGATCCTAAGATCCGGATCGCGATCTCAGTCGTAGATGTGCCGATTTAGATCCTAGGTAAGATCCGGATCGCGATCCTGATAACCATGGCTGAGGTGGTGGCACTAATGTACTATCAGAAGAGCGACGAGAGTAAACCTGTCCCCAAAGAGGACGTAGGAGGTCAGTCGGAGAGAGAATCATAAGTTAGTGGCAAGGAACCAAGATTGCATCAAGGAATGGGTCAGGAGGTGTGGATGCACGAGAAAGGTAAGAGTCAGATTCCAGAAAGACATCTGACGAGATAATGTATTTCTGGAGGTCAGGAGAATAACAACGATATCCTTTAGTAGTCTGAGAATACCCAAGGAAAATACATTTCAAAGAGCAATGATCAAGTTTGGAGATAGAGGGATGAGCAACCCTAACATAGCAATCACACCCCAAGACCCTTAAAGGTAGAAGGGGACTAGGGTGGTCTGAGTTATGGGTGTGATAGGGTGTCTCCCCCTGAAGGATATGAGTGAGAAGACGATTAATAAGGTGTGCAGTGGTAAGGACCACATCACCCCAGAAATGTTTAGGTACATGTTTATGATGAAGAATGGACCGGGTGACCTCAAGGAGGTGACAATTTTTTTCTTTTGGCGACACCATTTTGTTGGGGAGTATCAGGACAACTGGTTTGATGTATGATGCCTTTGTCAAAGAGAAAGTTAGACATAGACTAAAATAAGTATTCTCGACTATTATCAGTACGAAGACATTTAAGACGAACAAAGAATTGAGTAAAAATTTCATTCCATAAATTTTGAAAAATAAAAAACAGCTCAGAACGATTTTTCATTAATTACACCCAAGTCATTCGAGAGAAATCTTCAATAAAAGTATCATAATATTTGTATCCTAACAACGTAGGGAAAAGAAACAATTCCCAAACATCAGAATGAAGTAAATCAAAAGGTGTTGGAGCACGAATTTCAAGACGAGGAACATAGCTACTTGTGTGGAGTTTAGCAAACACACAAGACTCACAATTGAGATGGGAAACTTTCCCTAACTCAGGATACAAACGACGCGTGACTTGCACGGACAGGTGACCATGGAGATAGTGAAGATCCAAGAATTTGGTGGAGGCAGCAAAACAAGCAAGATGTGAGACTTCGTACAGAACATACACACCACCACTCAACTTCCCTCTACCAATAATATGGCTCGTCAGTTGTTCCTGAAAAATGCAACCAGAAGATGTGAAGTTAGCAATACAATTTAAATTACGAGTAAGCTTACTAATTGACAATAAGTTGTAAGCAGATTGAGGAACTTGAGCAATGGAATCACAACTACCAAACCAAACAATGGGTACTGTCGATCTATCTGCAACCGTATTTGAAGACCCACTATGAGGTTGTATGAGTGTAATATACCTAAGGTACTAGTCAGGTGATCAGAGACGCCAGAATCGGCCAGCCACCGAACAGGCCGCTGCGAATTACAAACAGGCTGGATGGTTTGAGCCGCAACAACACTATGAGTCGGAGAGTCAATCTGAAGGGCCTGCAGGCGACGATACTCTTCTTCAGATATTTCAATTGTTCCCGGAACCAGGGATATAGAAGTGTAGTCAGCCAAGTGCGCAAAGCGAGATGGAGGGGGTTTGGAGGCCCAATCAGGCTTCCCATGAACCACTCAACAAGTATCCTTTGTGTGGCCCCAAAGCCCGCAATGGGTTTAATGTCTCGTGTCGCTATCACAACCTCGGCTATAGCGACCCCCCCGACTAGTCCCCCTTCCACCCCGAGAAGTAAGAGCCAACGACTCTCTAGAGGAAATATGTAGAGCAGATGGTGCATGGGTACTGGCTGACCCAGCTTTGGTCAGACGATGGTACACATTAGTAGTTTGCAATGTAGAAGGACTTGCTAGCATTTCAGTCTTTGTTGCTGAGAAGTTTGGATCTAGTCCATTCAGAAGCTAAAGAAGTACAAGGTGCTCACGTTGAGCTTGATGCTCCTCTCTAGTAGAGGGGATCTCCCAAAGATCCAAGATCTTATCAGTCAGAACCTTCCATTCGTTGAAGTACTCGGTGACTGGACGTTCCCCTTGTCTCAATTCAGCCATCTTGGGAAGAGTTCACCAAGACGAGTGAGGTTGTTCGCCTGAGAGAACATCATATGTAAGGTATCCCATAGTTCCTTAGTGCTGTTACAGTTCTTGCACATTTGCTGAACGGATGGGTCCATGGACCCGCGATGCTCTATGGTTCTGAGTGTTGGCCAGTGAATTGTGTACATGAACAAAAAATAGGAGTTGCGGAGATGAGAATGCTTAGGTGGATGTGTTGACACACGAGATTGGATAAAATTAGGAATGAAAGTATCAGGGATAAGACAGGAGTAGCACCAATTGCAGAGAAGATGCGAGAAACTCGTCTAAGATGGTTTGGATACGTACAAAGGAGACCATTAGAGGCACCTGTTAGGCGTTGTGAGAGTCTAGTCACTAGGCATGTTAAACGAGGGAGGGGTAGACCAATAAAGACTTGGAATGAAAGTGTAAGAAAAGACATGATGTACATAGGCATTAGTGAGATTATGACAAAAGATAGGGCACAATGGCGACAAAGGATCCATATAGCCGACTCCACTATAGTGGGATAATGGCTTGAATGTTGTTGTTTTAATATAATTTTATGTCAAAGTATGACATCCAACCATAGAACGAATGCAAAGAATAAATGACTGTTTCAATGGACTCACTAACCATGCAACTGATTCGACAGATTCATTAACCTTAAACTCCACATAATGGTGGAATCCTCTAAGAAAAGAGTGGTTTATCATGAAGCTCTTTGAGTGAGGGTTGAAGTTGAAGCTGAGGAAGAAGACTAGTCCCAAAAACTAGGTGGGGTAATATTTAGAATTAAATTTTCTACACTGAATATGAGATGAGTACCCATATTCATAGGAATATCAAGCTCATAAAAGTTTGACTCATTTTCTCTCAGGACAATGGAGCGATGATCACCTGTAAGAATAAGACATCGACACAAAAGCACTACTTTGGGTGTCACATGTCTCCCAAAAGGAAAAGCTTATGATGTTACTTGGGGGGGGGGATCACACGAGGCTTATCAAAGAATTCATCATTAACGAGATGATCCTTTAGATGAGTCCCATGATGATGGTAGTGTCCTCAGAAGCAGGTGAGACAGCCATTACTAGGATTGTGACTCTTACTTAGGACATGACTAGTCACTATGACAGCGAGTCTTTAAATACCTGTAATCAAAGACGTGTCTATGGTAGGGGCACTAATTAGTTTTAGGCAGAGTAAGAAGAGGGGCATCTAATAACTCCATGCTCTTTAAGTTGCTTATGATCACTCTCTATCAGTGTCATAGGGTTTGAGTCAGGCTCAATTCCATCAAGTGGCAGACTATTCACCACACTTTGAAGCTCGCTTGTTTAGGATAGCTTTGTATCAGGTGTCTCATCTTCCATGTCCATGGGGGGACAAGTAGGCGCCATGGTTGCCTTTGGTGGGGAAGGACTCATGGAGGACATGTGAGGGTGCGAGTCTACTTAATTCATTCTCGCAAATATCATGGTTGCACATAAAGGAGGGTAAGTTGAAATGCCTGCTCAACAAACTCTAAGCAGTGATTGATCAACTAATTATATATCTTGTCATGAAGCTTCAACAAAAATTTGGAAGTAACTGCAATAGGCTCCTCTGGAATGTTGCGCCTCACCACTTACTCATCAATACTTGCTCTATAAATGACAACCATGATACCTTGATGTAGTGCAAACAACCGCTCAAGGCGACGACTCTTATAAGAAGCTGGAAAATATTTTTGGCATAACTTCCATTTCTACCTAACTAGTAACATCGCAAAGATGATTGTGCTCAATAGTCTTCTCTATCCTACTCCATACGCTTTAACCTGTCGAGGAGTAGTTTTCATTAATCAAACACGATACTCACTTAATAACCTATATATATCTATGTAATACTCCATATATATGAGCTAGTATCTAAATGACTTGTGATTCAAAATCGATATTTTCCCTTCTATGACACCATCCTTGATGTGATTCATGATAATCATCGTAAAAAAGTACTCGTCCCCACCATAATTGGATTGTGATGGGAGGTTTACATGACCCTAGGGTAGGGGGGACACGGAGGGTCTGTGTAATAACATGAAGATCTCGTGTAAGGAGCTCTTTGGAGTCGAGCATAAACATGCTTTGGATTCTCAAATAGATGGGAGACGTAACATTGATCCTAAATGCAATGCTCCTACAGTTGTCCCAGCCTCCCAGGCTAACATACCACTTTGTCCACTATCGGTGCCGATTGCTTGGTGACTCTTTACATTTCATTTTCACCTCCTGACATTTTATTGGTGTATCTTTATTACTAGAAATATTTTGTTCTGAATATCTTGACTAGCTTAATTTTAGTGCGTGTTCTAGGTTTATTAGCATTTTATTTAACTTCAGTGCAATCTCAATTAATTTGCACTTGTCATTCCCTTAATTAGCATATTTGTGATTGTTTGCTTTGAATATCTTGGTTTGCTTAATTTTAGCACGTGTTGTAGATTTATTTGTTTTTTTAACTTTAGTTCAATCTCAATTAATTTGCACTTGTCATTCCCTTACTTAATTAGCATATTTGTGATTGTTTGCAATGTCAGTGTAAAATTTTAAAATTAATATTGTTTAATTAATTTCACGTCAGAAATCATTGTATGATTGAATCATTCACGAGCATCACATTAGAGTTTAGGCTTAATTTCCAGAAGTTCATTAGATTGCATTTGCATTCATCCACATCCTCATTTTGTCATCGGTCCATTGCATTTATTGCGAGTTGCTTGTGTCTTGCTCTTGCACTTTCATTTTAGGGTTAGTCTTAGATTCGTTGCATTTGTTAGTGATTGATTGCATTCATCTAGGGTTAGGGCATTGAACGTCCGTTATCTGTAGATTCGTCCTGCATCAAAGATCATACCCATGACTTAAAATTAAGGCCTTACCCCAGATCCAAGTAATTCGGCCTTAGCTCGGATCCAAGTAATAGCCCTATGTTAGATATAGGTTTTTATATGTTGGTTCCAAGCAATCTGGAAGCCCTACAACTTATAATTGGAAGAGACATGTGCCTGCATCTTAGTGCATCTTTCTGGTGTGGTGATTTCAAGGTCTACAAATATGAATATTGTTTGATTAAAATAATATGATTCTTCGCAATACAAAGACCCTAGATATGTTACCTGCTATAATTTATATTGGATTGCATTGTTGATATGGGGACTATTCTTTGATGATCGAGTACTTGAGTTGGCACTACCATATTTTAGGAGAATGACTATTTCACCATCATTATGTAATATGTAACCCATGATCTATTCATTGATTTTACTTTTTCTTTTATCATATCACATGATAAATTTTTTTCTAATTGTATTGGATTTCGAAGTTCTTTGAAGCATTGCCCTATTTCTAAACTCTTTCTTAATCCTTATGACTTCCTTGTCACAGAAACTTACTGTGTAGTTTTCGAAATTTAGTCCCAAGACTTCATCTTTGGTACCTGTAGGCTTCATAAGTTCCCTTAAATTTGTAAATATAGACACACACTATCTGGGGAAGATGGGTTTTTGGTGTAACATTCATTATTTCAATTTTACCCCACTTTTTAATTGAAGTGTTTGCAAGATTAAGAAAATCACAGGTGACGCCCCATCCACCAAAGCTTCCTGATGTGCTTTTCAACAAAAATGGCTACACTCCAATTTGCTTCACATTTAAATTTGGAGAACCAAATTGATCCTCACTCTTCATTTCTGTGTTTGATTCACCATGTTCAAGTGTTGCTTAGGTCCCATTTGAGTTGGCATATCTACCGGTGGTGCTGTTCCACATGGAATGCCTGCACAGCCTCATGGCAGATTGGCCACCGCGGTCATGCGTTCTGCCAAATTTGTTGCAAAGGAAACCTACAGACTTCATGCAAAGGAAATCTACAGACTTCATGCAGATCACGACTATGATCACATTTGGACCATTCCAATGATCCCCCCCCCCCCCCCCCCCCCCCCCCCCCAATAAACAACCCCATCCCAACAAGCCCTTACTAGACCATGGCCCGAAAATTAATCATATATGTGTTTTCCATAATTTCTCTATTCTTATCTCATTATTAAGAAAAAGCCGCTTCATGGAACATCGTTTTCAATTAAGGCTGTGTTTGGCACGCTTATCGCTGCTTATTTGCTCCGGTTTTGGTTGGACAAAACTGTCATTGTATGTTTTGTATGACAAATGTTACTACCGTTATATTAAAAAAAAACTAGTTTGGGGCATAAGATTTTGGTATGACGATGACATTTTTGCCCAACCTCACAGGAGCAAATAAGCTGCGATAAGCCGCGCCAAACGCAGCCTAAATTTCGAAATCATGAAGTTCCGAACCTCCTGCTCTCGATCTTGAATGCATGAATGGTTTTATTCTTGACATCGGCCAGCTCTGATCATGATTTTGCTGCATCCTCTGTATGTGTGCAGCTAAGGGAGTATGTCGACGACACCGAGGATTACATCAATATCATGCTCGACGAGAAACAGAACCAGTTGCTGCAGATGGGGGTTATGCTAAGCACCGCCACCCTGGTTGTCACGGCCGGCGTCGTGGTGGTCGGCATATTCGGCATGAATATCATTATCGATCTCTTCAAAGTGTCGACCTATCACCAGTTCTGGGAGACCGTGGGCGGCACCATCGGTGGCTGCATCATGCTCTACATCTTTGCAATTTACTGGGGCAAGAAGAGTGGACTTCTCCAGTGAGGTGGAGACCTCAAATGCAAGCGGTCTGCATCAGTTTAAATCAGCCTTTGGAATCGAAAGATCATTCTTCAAACTCCAGAACTTTAGGCTGTGTGTATTTACTTACTAAAGGAAATGATTTCATGATCAAACAAATCATCTCCGAATGAATTATAGGCCACTTCCCAAACTCTCTTGTAAGATATGATGCTGCTAACAACAACAAAAAATGTGTATTAAGATTTTGATTGACGTCGAATTCAAACGGAAATGTGTAGTGCACCTTCTGGAATAGAAATTTCTATGGAATTTCGTTACTTGTTGACTGTGAAGATAACTCATCCGTGTAAGAAAAGTCGATGCTTGATGGAATGACGTGTTTTTGCCAGTTTCTATCTCCAGTTGAGAAAAGTTCAACTATCTTGTATTAATTTCGCTTGAAATTTTGATCTTCGACATTAGAGTGTTTGTGATGTGGCCTATAATGTGATAGTTCATACCTTCTATACCAAAAATCATCGATGTCTGCCATGTCCTGTTGCTGGCTGCTTGAACAGATGCGTGCCTGCCCAGGTTGGTTAGTTTTTGGGTTTGTATCAAAATTTGATTATGGAAAGATATTATCTTGATTGTTTGTTCATTGTGAGTGATAGAATATGTTCAAAATACAGTTCAAAATTTTATAAGATACACTGTTTAATTTCACAAGGCTCTCAATTTTACCTCCTCACCATTAAAATTGATGGTTGAGCTCCCATCATTGACCATCTTGGTGAAATTATTGAGCACATGGATCACCTGCCATGGGGTTAGATAATTTTGTTTGATCAAGTGCATGCAATATGCGCGGTGCCATATGTTACGAGGATTGTAAAATGAATAAATTTAATTCGAAACATGAAGTGTAACAAAAAAAATTATCAATTGATCACAACAATGGATGCAAACACAAATGGAAAGACTTGAATAGGATCTAAGTAGACAATTAAACAAAGTGCATCTAATTTTTGATTCGTTTTAATGGCTCATTGTCTCATTCACCAGCGCCTTTCGCTCATGTGTTTCTTCTAATAAAATCTAGGGCTTTTGATGGCAATGAGAGCATCAATTGTATAGATCTGCCGCTTCATGTCCAAATCTGACGACTCCACGCCCCGACGTATCGTCTATGGCGCCGTGACTGGAAGAGGGAAACAGATTTAGATGCTTCTTACGGAGCCAACGGAAATACCCCTTCTACTTCCGCCGAAGAACTTCCCTCTCCAACCAACTCTTCTTTCTCCCCGGCATCTTGAAAGCGAATGTTCCGTCTGAAACACTCGTTTATTACTCTTATTTATAGAGGAATCTGAACTCAACCAAGAGGGAAGGAGCCAGCAAGACGGGTCGACTTTTAGGTGCGTTAGTCTCACCTATTTCTAGGTGCAGAAGTAAATTCTGACCGTTGATCTGATATCCTACGATCCATACGGTATTAAATACTGACTGTTGATCAGTATTAGATCAATCATGCTATTTCTACAGGAAATCAACGGCCAATATTTACTCATGCACCTATTTCTAGGTGAGAGTAACGCACGCATCATTTTTTCGACTTTTTGGGCACTTTTTTTAAGAGTGGTGTCGATAATGGCTATACGCAGCCAAAAATATAACGGACAAAAATTTGAGTAACTCACGGAATTGTTTTGTATAAACCTCCATTATTTTTCTTCAAATATTCTTTGTTTTCTCTCTAGTAAGCGTTTCTAAGAAAGAAAAACTTAAGAGGTGTAGTTCTCCATATAATCTTTAGAACCAACTTTGATTGCCTTAAAGAAGCTAGGAATCAATCCCAACACAAGAAACTGCTGAAACTCCTACTGATCTGAGATTTTATAAAACTCATCAAGTATGGCAGGCTTCTAGTTAAGCTCTGTTTGGCACGTTGGGGGCGACTGAAGAAATAGTTGTGGAAAGCAGTGGTGAAATATGAGTGGTGACAGAATCTGTAAAACTGTTTGGAAGAACAACGTTTTGTTGTTTCAAAAATCTGTTTGCCTCGTTTTTTTCCTAAATTTTTTTCGAAGTTTTTTGTAAAACTGTTTCTATCACATATTAGCATGTTTTTATTTTATTTTATTCAGGTTTTGAAATTTTGTTAGGGATGAGAATTAAAGTTGATCTAATCGATTTTTCGAGCTGCAGTTGAGTACTAATCGGACAGAATATGGGGAAAAAAATTCTCATCCCTTTTAACAGAATAAGGGATGGGCAAACCAGTTGTTGGTGATGCTAGAGCTGGTCCTTGAATCGGCGCGAGGATGAGGATGATTCTTGATGCAGAAGGCGGAAGAATTGCTGCGATCCACGGAAGGCGGAAGAAGAACGGTGTTTCCGTGAATCGTCGCGCGCCCGATTTTGGAGTCGTGAAAATATTTCACGACTCCAAATCGCGATATTTTCGCGTCTGGAGGGCGGGGGCGGTTCGCCGGTTCCTACTGGAGAGCTCGGAAACATTGTTTGGCAGGGCGAATCAATAAACCGCGGTGTGCAGCTCCTAAAATGCCCCTCCAAACAAAGCCTTAATACTGAAGCGTTAAGAGGTATCAAAATCCAAAGTAGTCTGAAATGCCTCAAAAGCTTCCAACCCAGGTAAGGCTCTGTTTGGCGCGGCGTTTTAGGAGCAGGGAGTCGCGGATTTTCAAAAAACCCCGCCAAATAAAATTTCAAGGAACGGCAGTGGCATCAGCCACCGCTATTAATAGCGGTGGCCCGCTATTTCCGAATCGCGAAATTTTTCTGACTCGAAAAAGGTTGCAACGCTGCTGTCCTTTTTATTATGTAATATATAATAATATAATAATAAGTTATATATTAAATTAATATTATATAATTAAGTTGTTATTATAAGTTAATAATTATTATAATTAAGTTATTACGTTATATAATAAGTTACATAATAAGTTAATATTATATAATTAAGTTAATAATTAA
Source organism: Platanthera zijinensis (assembly GCA_039513925.1). Classification (NCBI taxonomy): domain Eukaryota; kingdom Viridiplantae; phylum Streptophyta; class Magnoliopsida; order Asparagales; family Orchidaceae; genus Platanthera; species Platanthera zijinensis. The sequence goes on from CM077082.1 coordinate 43,806,715, forward strand.
TGTAAATAATTATTATATTAAGTTAATATTATAAGTTATATATTATTAATTAATTTATATGAATGTTATATAAATTATATATTTATAATGTTTTATTTATATAATATTTATAAAATAATATATAATTAATAAATATAGTATTATTTAAATAATATTTATAAAATATATATACTAAACAACACTGCAAACGCTGTTCTTTCAAACAGATTTACAGATTCTGCCGCCATTCTGCAAAACAGTCGATTATTCCACCACTGCTTTCCACCACTGCTTTCCACCACTGCTTCTCCAGTCGCTGCAGTCGCGCCAAACAGAGCCTAAGTCATAATGATTGTTTCAAATAGAAGCTTCTCCTTTTTTTTCTCTCTCTAGAGCTCGTTCATTACCGGAGAGACCACCGCGGGATGGAGGTTTCACATCGAGAGGATAGTTGAAATGGAGCTCAAGGAAAGCGATTTTGAGATATTATTTCACCTCTAACAACTCAAGCTTGATGTTGCTGCCATTGCCAAAGCTTCCAGCGAGATCTCTGATGTGTTCTTATTTTAATGTAAGGGTAGCTTTGTAATTTACCCAGTTACGACTTCTATAAATAGTTGGGCTTAATTTAGGGTCAGGTTATGTTGAATGTATTGTGTGTTGTTGATGTGTTGTTAGCGGCTGCACGGGAACTCCTCCCCTCGCCGGAAGATCGATCCGTACAGGGCTGCCCTTAAGTCAGATCAGTTATCTGTAATTTGTTCTTTAATCAATTTGTAGTTCAAGTTTACGATCCAATCCCCATTCAAGTAAATTCGTGCCAACATTGCAAACGAGGAAATTGAGAAGCTGAGCTTCAGGAAGAGCACACATTTTTATTTTCATTCATTTCTAATTTATTACAAAAGTTCTACAAACAAAATTACATATATAACCTTGCAAATACATCCAAGTCAGCATTTCATGTTTTTGAATATTTCATACATATATGAAGTTGACTTAAGGCTGTGTTTGGCGCGACTTATTTGCTCCGTTGAGGTTGGACAAAAACGTCATTGTCATACCAAAATCTTATGCTCAAAATTAGTTTCTTTTTTTGGTAACGATAGTAATATTTGTCATACCAAACATACAGTCTATGACAATGACGTTTTTATCCAACCTCACCGGAGCAAATAAGCCGCGCCAAACACAGCCTTAGGCTTCGTTTGACATAGCGGTGGCGGCCGTAAACGCATGGGTTAAACCGTCATTCGTTAACGACCATCTAACAAACTTCATCCGTTTAAACATAAAAGTGGATGAAGTTCTTTAGGTGTGCATTAACAAATGACAATTTAACCCCCATGTTCACGACCGCCACCACCGTGCCAAAACGGAGCCTTAGACTTTGCCGTCTTCCTTCTCCAGGGGCTGCGACCTCTGATTGCTGGTTATCATGGCGACCGTTACAGATTTGGGGGCTATGCGGATTAGCCCTTTTCTCCAACACCCCCTCTTAATCTGGAGATGCCCCCTGTAGCTTCTTCCACAACTCTAAAAATCATTGCCTTGGTAGGGGTTTAGTCATTACATTTGCCAGTTGATCTTCAGATCTGCAAAAGAGCAACTCTATCTTATTTTGCCTGACTCGTTCTGTGATAAAATGATGGCGAATTGCAATGTGTTTGCTCCGCTTATGAAAAATATGACTTTTAGCTAAAGCGATTGCGGAAGTATTATCGCAATGAGGAATAATTTTTCCATCATTTTGCTCTATTCCTTTCTTTTCTGAGTGTTGTTGCAGTTGTTGAAGCCAAAGTTCTTCACAAGCGGCACTGCTCATTGCCATATATTCTTTTTCTCATGAAAATAGAGCAATAGTTGATTGTTTGCGGGCATTTGGTGAAATAGGTTTGTCCCACATAAAAAGCGCATAGCCCGTAGTACTTGGTAGGGGTTTAGTCAAATGTGGGTTGTACACAATCCCTGCTCTTTACGAGCCCGTAAGGGGTTCGGAAAGAACCATCCAACCTTTATTTGGAGAGGTGTGATATGAGCGAGCCAGCTCACGCTGAGCTTCGAGGCGCCAACTTCTCTCTTCCCTATAAATAGGGGTAGGAGGTTCTGCAATCCCCCTTTGGATTGCGCTTGCCGAGTAGAACACGAGATCGATAATTAAATGATGGCTTCCTTGCCTGCTGAGAGGAAGATCGGGTCCGCCTACCAACCTCGCCAGACTTCGGATGTCGAGGAATTCTTCAAAAATAAGCTCTTAACCCAGTTTGAGACCGTCCCTTCTCCCGAGCTCCTGAGGTGGGAGAGGTTGCAGAGAGCTCTGATTAACTGGTTGGGTGAGATGCGGGCCTCCCATCTTCCGGTTCTGAGCGAGTCCGAGCTCCTCGGAGAGGACATTGAAACCTCCGTGAAGAAATCCGCCTCGCGGGTTTGAACCCACTTAGTAATCGTCGTCTCGGTTGTTTCTTCGATGTATTAATTGCCCCTATCTTTGGCCATCCTTTCTGGTGACCACGGGTTGTGCCTCCGAACAGTCTTTGAGAGACTATGACGTCCCCTCTCCAGCGCGAAGTGGACATGAAGGACTTTTGTCGGGTCCGACGAGAATTGACCTTGCTACAAACCCGAGTTAGTGGGAAAATTTTTCGGTCCGCCGTTTGGACCGTGAAAACAGTCCGCTCATAAATACCAGGGGTCCCTCCTACTTCCCTCCTTTCCTGAAAATTTTTCATCGCAAAATTTCAGCCCAGGCGCCATTTTTTTTGGCCGAAGCTCCTGTTTCAACGCGCTTAGGTTTTCTGTGGGTTTCTTCTTCATTGTGCGAGGCTTGCCTGAAGACATTTCCCTTCGCCGAGAAGCTCCAAAGCCCCGGTGGCCATCCTCGCAATGTTCCCCCAGTGAGGATAATCTGGCCAACGTTCCAGTTAGCGCGGAACAGTTATCTGCCTCCACAAGTACTACAGAGTAACTCCTATCATCTTTAGAGATCCCATCATCCTCGTCCCCTTTTATCTCAGAACAGTTGACACAATCTCGCTACCATGGAAGAAGCTGAAGAAACTTTGGACAATATTTTAGTTAAGGTAATAAAGAAAAAACCTTTCATTGTCAGGTTTTTATTGCTGTATTTGTGATTTGGCTGTAGGTCTCCTAGTTTAATTTTTCAATCCTTATTGTATTGTTTTTTTTTGGTTGGGATTCATCCGGTCGGAATTTATTAATCTGTAAGCAAACTGGATGTTTCTCCGGTCGGATTTCATGTGAATTGTTATTTCTCCGATCAGATTTCATGTGAATTGTTATTTCTCCGGTTGGATTTCATGTGAATTGTTATGTTGCATAGTTTTAAGGTGTAACGGTCACTGGACACATCTGATTTTTTTTTAACAGGAGGAAGTTATTGTCTTCCCGACCGTGCATTCTGATGCGGAAGCCTACAATATGTACATGGAGTATGCCCAAAAAATTGGATTTAGTGTATGCAAAGAACATATTGTACACTGGACACATACTCATATTGTTAAGGGGAGGCATTTTGTATGCGCAAAAGCAGGTTATAAACGAGTGAATGACGAGAAGGATGGCCAAAAAAAATTACGCAAACTTGATACTCGTACAGGGTGTTTGGCTTGCTTGCATTATGCTGCTGATAAAGAAGGCAGGAATTGGGAGGTGGTGAAATTCGTAGAAAAGCACAATCACCCCCTCGCTCAAGAGAATGACAGTCATTTGTTGATATCTCATCGGGATATATCCGAAGTTCAGTGAAGTCTTCTCAAGAGCATAACCGGTGTTGGGATCAAAACAATTCAAGCATACAACTTCATGTCTGATGAGGTGGGGGAAAACGAAAAATGTAGGTTTTTGTAAAACAGATGCTTGCAATTATGTTCAACGGGAACGGAGAGCACTTAGAGAAAGCGGTGATGCCACGAGTTTGCTGAAAATATTTAAGAAAAGGCAAAAAGAAGATATCATGTTCTCGTACGATGTCCAAACGGACGAGTTAGGACGTTTGACTAGTTTTTGCTGGATGGATGGTCATAGCAAAATTGATTATGATTCATTTGGTGATGTTATTATATTTGACACCACGTGTCGGTTGAATAAATATAATATTGCTTGTGCTCCTTTGTAAGACCCCAACCTCGGAGTTGATCGCGGGGCGATCAATCAACGCTTTTGGAGGTCTGAACAGGGGCACACGGCCAGGCACACGGCCGTGTGCCTACCCGTGTTCAGTGGTTTTGTGCAGTCTCGAGTCAGAGAAGTACACGGCCTGAGACACACGACTGTGTCTCAAGCCGTGTGTGGGGCACACGGCCAGGAACATGGCCGTGTTCGAAGCCGTGTTCTGGAAGCCCGACGATCGTCCTGAAGCTCCAGGTAACACGGCCCGTGGCACACGGCCGTGTCAGGACCCGTGTTGATCGGCGAATGAACTACACGGCCAGGCACACGGCCGTGTGCCAACCGGTGTTCGGCCCAGATTTTGTTATTTTGGATCTAATCTCGGCCGTTCATTCCCTTGGATCTGGATCCGACGGTGGGGGCTGCTCCTGGGGGGTTATTAGCCGGGAAATGGGGGGAGAAACCCTCATTTTCATCTTGAGTTCTCTTTCTACATCCTAGAGAGAGAGGAGAGCTCCATTGGTGGTGTGAGGCCAAAATCCGGCCGCCGGAGGAGGTTCGAAGCTCCAAATCGCGATCCGAGCCCAGATCCGCGGAGGCGACGACGTTGCGAAGCTTTCTAGCCGCGTAGTTCGCGATGGCGCCGCGGAAAAACGCAAGGGTAACGATTCTCTATCTTGGGCATGTGAAGCCCTCTTTTCCTTGCATAGGGAGCCCGCTCTCGCGAGTGAGCGAAGAGTTGGAGCGCTCCTTGGGGTAGATATGTGAAGTCCCCCTTGTGTAGAGTCCGTATGCGTAAACGGACATAGGCATTGTGTGTGAAGCCTATTCGGACGTGTTGGTCCGAATCGGTGATGTTGCATTGCATTTGAACCGGGCAAGACTCCGGAAGTTTGGGTGTTTTCGGGTTTTTCTACGTGGTAGATTGCATCAGGGAATCTTAGAGATTAACTCTAAGGTGCACCCAGAAAACTGGGCAAAAGCGGGTTTTGCCAACACGGAGGCCGGGGAGCCAACGTGAACATAACTGGGTTATGTGATTTGTAGCGGAAACGGGACTCGGCGAGTCTTGACCTGTGATAGTTTAACTTTCAAGGCAGCCTAAACACCTAGAGGGGGGGGGGTGAATAGGTTCTGCTTTACTTATAAAAACTTCTAGGCAGAATTCAATTCAATAGCTAACACAATTTACACAGCAATCACAGAAAATAAAACATCACAGATTGCACAATGTTTTATAGTGGTTCCCCAAGGTTTGGGTACATCCACTTTCCCCCTTCACCTATCTAGCAGTATGCTAGATTCGGCCAAACTTCCACTTATCTCAGATCAACAGATCCTACAACTCAGAACCCAACTGGTTCCTACAACTCAGGCACAACTGCCCTACCTCAGCCTTGCCCCAAGGCCTACAACTCAGAGAATATCCTTCTCCTATACTCAGGCAAACTGCCCTACCACTCAGAGTTCAACACTCCTACACTCAGCCTTTATAACATAGGCTTACAACTCAGATCTGTGTAAACAAATCCTACAGAAATATAGAAAAGATTATTAATCTGTCTTGCCAAAGTTGAGAGAGAAAAGGCCAAGACAATTCTTGATCAGCTGATGCAATCAACTGTATCTGAGCCTTCTTCAAGGCTTCTTGAAAATGAACTTAGCTGAGTTGATTCCAAACAGCTTCTTGAGAATCCACTTGTGGTTTCTTTCTTCTTCTTCTAATTCAGGCTTGATCTCTCTCTATCCAGCACTTTGAAAGATTCTTCTGAATTCTGATTAGAACTCTTCTTAGATCTATCCTTAGATAGTCTTCTTAGATCTCCCGGAGAAGATCTTCTTAAGTGCCTAGCACTTTCTTGAAATGAATTGGATCGTAATCCTTCTCAACTTTTTGATTCTCAACAATGTTTTTCAACAGTTGCTTTCTCCTTCTGAATCCATCTATTTATAGACATTCTTCATGGCAACCAGCTGATCCGGTTTCTAACCGTTTTCTGACAAGTCTGACAGCTTCAGTTAACCGGTGGTAACCCACAGCTGTCAAGTCCTAAAACAAGTCCTGTGCCTTAGTCTTGAACCACAAGTTGTTGACACAGTCTGTCAGAAAGTGTCGAGACCATCTGTCTAACTGTGTCGACATAATTGACTTTGGTGTCGACACAGTCTTCAGTGATGTCGACTAAGTTGCCTTTGAGTCGACACAGCTTCTTCTGAAAATAACTTGGTCTTGACTCTTCAGTGTGTCGACACAAGTCCTGTGTGTCGACACAGTTGTTGTAGAATCATAACTTAGTAAGTGTCGACACAGTCTTCAGGTATCAACAAATTCATTTCTTAAATCTGCTTTAATGTGTCGACTTAATCACAATGTGTCGACACATTCTGCTGGTGTCGACAAACTTGAGGTCGACTATTTTCTTCTGTGTCGACACATTCAGCTGATGTCGACAATCTTGAGATCGACTATATTCTTCTGTGTCGACACATTCTCCCAATGTTGAGGTCGACGCTTTTCTTCTGTGTCGACTCTTTTCTTCTGTGTCGACACAAATTCCCAGTGATGTGTCGGCTTACTTCTTCTGTGTCGACACTTTTTCCCAGTGTAGTTGTAGACTAACTGCTATGTGTCGACACTGCTTCCCAGTGTTGTGTCGACTCTTTTCTCCTGTGTGTCGACACTGCTTCCTCTGTGTCGACACTTGGACTTAGAATTTTTCTGCATACTTTATCAATTCTTCACCTGCACATGTCAACTTAAAACATCATCAAATACACCTTGATGTATATCATTGAGCTAGGTTGGGCTTCTTCAAATCAGGTACATATTTTCCAATGTACCAAACAATCTCCCCCTATTTGGAGAAGTCATAACCCCTATAGCCAATGATATACACCATTTATAAACAGTACTAAATGATGATTAATGACATAACAGGAATACTTAATATAAACAACACATAAAAAAAAAATTCACCACAGAATGCATATTATAATATGCCAAACAACATTTTGTTTATAACTGGGTAATGTTTGATTACAATGTTTTACATTTAATGATTACATCACAACATTACAAAACACTAAAAAAGAACTTAAAACATAATCAGGATTGATCAGGCTCTCTAATTATAATCCCTTTGCCAGATTGAATTGTAGCTGTCACAGGAGCTTCTGATTCTTCAGCTATCTTCTTTCCTTTAAGATCAGCTTTCTTCTGAGCTTCTTCCTTGATCCTTTGCCTTTCAAAATAATGAAAAGGCTTTGGGAAGTATTTGCTTGGCTCCTTAGCATCTGATGGCAGTCTTCCCAGCTTGGCTTTCCTTCTGAATTAAACTATTGCTTCTTGTCTTGCCTCATACTTCTGCCATTCTATTTCATTGTACCACTTGCCTCTCTCATGAACTTTATCTTGTACAGCTTTCCATGCAGTGAGTATTATGTTCCTTGAAGTAGGACTCCACTGCTCATAATCTGGCTTCAGTACAGCCTGCTCTCTGAATTTCTTCTTTGCTACTAGAGCATCTTGCTGTTCTTTTAGAGTAGCCTCAGGCTTATCAACCTTTCCAAAGACAATATTAGTAACCTCCTTTGGAGGACTATACATTCCTTGAACCTTCTGATCAATCATGTCAAAATCTGGAGGGGGGTAAATGACTTGGGCAACCTCAGGTTGAGTGCCTTCAAGTAGATTTGATTGTATTCCTGATTCAGCTACCATAGCATCATCACACAATGGGGGATATCCCAAAGTGGCTCGAATGCTATTGGTCACCCATTTGGAGTGCTCTGAGCCTGCATGTATTAGCATCCTCTCCCCCTTTATGGCTTCTCTAGATACATGATCTCTTAGATCTTCCTTTTGAAATCGGATTTGGCCATCCAAATAATTTACACCGTCTTTAAAAAATGGTTTTAACTTGTTAAGCTTTTCAGATATTTCTTTTTGAGAGGTTGTGATGGCAGTCTTAACAGATGCAATGGCAGCTTGAAAATTCTTATCAAAATCTTCCCTTTCTTTGGCTCTATCTGCAGGCAGACCTGGAACAATCTTCTTTACCTCCTCAATGATCTCATTATGAGATTCAGTTAAATTATCATTCATTCTGATCTGATTTTCCAAAACATAACTTTGCTTCAAAGCAATGTCATCCACCTTTGTAGTGATAGCCTCCTGTTGTTTAGCTAGATAAACCACAGCATTGCCACCCTTGTGGAAGCAATCTGTCATTTCAGTTTTATGCAAGTTGACCTGAAACTGGATGGACTTGATATCCTGAGCTAAGTCAAACTGAAGTGACTTGCTATTCTCATCAACATACTTTTCCATAGCCAACCTTTGTTCATCCAATTTTACTTGTAGATCTATCATAAATTTGTTGTAATCAAAGGCTGGAGATACTTGTAGAGGTGTGGTCTGTAAAGCCTGCTTATAATTCTTGCTTCTTCTCTTGAAGACAACAAGTTTTCTTTTCTTTGCCACCCTGGCATCTTCAGTTTCTGTTTCAGATGAAGTATCTACATGAATTCTTTCTTGAGGATGATGAATTGTATCTGTTCCAGGGGTCTGTTGCTCAGCTTCAACATCCACTGGCTCACCCTCAACCTGTGGCTCAACTTCAGCTTCCTGCTCAATGTCCATACCTATGGACTTCTCAATATCTGGTCCACCTCCTACTTTATCAGCAGTAGTATCAATATCAGGGAATAACTCCTCCATAGTAAATTCCAGTTGAGATGTAACTTCTGCAGCAGTTAAATCTTGAGATAAGTTTAACTGTGCTTCCTCTTGTACTTGCACTTCAGTACTTGTAGTATCTGGAGTAGGAGTGGACACTAGCTCCCCCTGAACCTGTGCAGTAATAAGAATATGAGCAATGTCTTTTATAGTAAAATACATTAGCTCCCCCTTTACCTGAGCAGGAGTAGATACCTTTGGAGCAAGAGTGGAAACTGGCTCCCCCTGCATCTGTGCAGGTGTTGACACTTCCTGGACAACAGTTGTGTCTGGCTGATCTTCAACCTGTGTCCTCAGGGGGTCTTCTTGTAATTGTTCAGATTCTTGATTCTGTGTAGGAGTTTTCACAGGGGTGTCTGGCCTGCTCTCTTCAGGCACATCCTTGGATAGTACCCTATCCCACCTTGAGAACAATCTCATATCCATTCTTCTCATATGATTAATCTTACTCCCTTGCAATTGCTGCAGCACTTCAGGAATCACTCCAGTGAGGTACAGGCTCATGATCCTAGCCATGTTAGGCTTCTTGATTCCTTCTTTGATCTTGTCAAAGATCACCCCTGACCAATCAGTAGGAATAGTAAAAACAATCCTGGTCATCAGGCTGAACATATAGGCAGAAATCCTATCATGTCCACCTGTCTTGCAGAGGATTACTTTCCCAACTACTTCTGACAAGAACTTCCCTTGCTGATTCATACCCTTCCTGTTGAATGCAGCTCCAATCTTCAATCCTGAGTCCAGTCCACACCATTGAAGGGCTTCCCTTGTCTTAGATATAGGAACTTCCTCTTCATTCTCAACTACTTGCAATTGAAAGATCTTTCTTATACTTCTTTGATTAATCTTCACCTTAGTCCCTTGAACAGTGGACTTAATCTTGAGGCCAGTAGAGTGGACTGATGCAGAGATAAAGAACTCGTGCACCTCCTTCTTCCAGATTTTAGTAGGTTGTGAGATGAGAAATTCTAACCCTGACTCAAAGAGGAGGGTGATAACTCCTTGGACATCTGGCGGCGCCTCTGCAAAGGCCTGGCGCACCAACTCATACCCTTCATTGATGTTATCTTCAATCCTTGGCGCCATCGTTTTGTCGAGAAAGCTTGAGAGAAGAGAGAAAGATAGACTGTCGACACAGGGTTTTAGTCTCGAAAACCTTGGAAGCGTGTCGACAGAATGAGATTTTGACCTATTTATAGCCGCAGTTGAAAGAAGTTCAAAAGGCGCCAAAAACAGTCAAAATGTGTCGACACAGACGGAATGTGTCGACACAAACTTCTACCGTCTCGACATTACTTCAGCCTACTATGTGTCGACACCAATTTGTGGTTATGTCGACACCTTAGATAAACAGAAATTCTGTGTCGACTCTAAGGATAAGTGTCGACACATATTCTGTAAGTGTCGACACCATTTTCCTGGTTGAGTCGACATTATATTTCTGGTTAAGTCGACAATATAACTCTTAAGTGTCGACACATATTCTCTGTGTCGACACAATATTTCTGACTTGTCGACATAATTTCTCTGAGTCGACACATTACTACTGAATGTGTCGACACATTCTTACTTAGCCAATTTCTGTAACTTCAATGTGTCCTTTTTAACACTTGATTATGTTGTTGTTATTACCTTTACTTATTTATATACCACTTCAATTGCATTGTTAATGATTTTGTTAATACATTAATCAATGGTTAACATACCTAATTCATTTTTGAATTTATTGAATTTGGTTTCATCTAAAGGCTTAGTAAACACATCTGCTATTTGATAATCTGTTTTTACAAATTCCAATGAGATGTCTCCTCTTTCTACATGTTCTCTAAGAAAATGGTATTTGATTTCTATATGCTTAGTTCTACTATGAGAAACTGGGTTATTAGCAATAGAAATAGCACTCTTTGAATCACATAAAAGGGGTGTTCTACTTACCTGAATACCATAATCCTTAAGCTGATGCTGCATCCACAATAGCTGTGCACAGCAGCTTCCAGCAGCAACATACTCTGACTCAGCTGTGGAAATTGCCACACTGGTCTGCTTCTTACTACTCCAAGATATTAGTCTTCCCCCCAGGAATTGACAAGTACCTGTAGTACTCTTTCTATCCTCTCTACATCCTGCAAAATCTGCATCTGAATAGCCTGTTAGTAGAAAATCTCTATTCCTAGGGTACCAAAGACCTAGAGTAGGAGTGCCCTTTAGATATCTCAGAATCCTTTTGACTGCAGTATAATGAGATTCTTTAGGGCAGGCTTGGTACCTAGCACAGACACATGTAGCATACATAATGTCAGGTCTACTAGCAGTGAGATATAGTAGAGACCCAACTATCCCTCTATACAATGATTCATCAACAGGTTTACCTGTCTCATCTTTGCATACATGCATACTAGTTCCCATAGGAGTTCTCATGGTGGAGGATGACTCCATACCATACTTCTTAATTAATTCTTTGGTGAACTTAGACTGGGATATGGACAATCCATCATCAGTCTGTCTTACTTGGAGTCCCAAGAAGAACTTAAGTTCACCCATACTGCTCATCTCAAACTTCCCTTGCATAAGTTTGGCAAACTTTTTACAAAGGTTGTTTTCAGTAGATCCAAAGATTATGTCATCAACATAGATCTGGACTAAGATGATCTTTCCTTTGGATTCCCTAAGGAATAGAGTTTTGTCTATCTTTTCTCTTGAGAATTTATTCTCAATGAGGAAGGTAGACAGGGTTTCATACCAAGCCCTTGGAGCTTGTTTTAACCCATACAAAGCTTTCCTAAGCTTATACACAGAATCAGGTTTAAGAGAATCTACAAAACCTGATGGCTGCTCTACATATACTTCTTCTTTAAGATCACCATTCAGAAATGCTGACTTCACATCCATCTGGTATACTTTGAAGTCTTGGTAGGCTGCATAGGCAAGGAACATTCTGATTGCCTCCAGCCTTGCTACTGGAGCAAAGGTTTGATCAAAGTCAATCCCTTCTTCCTGCCTGTATCCTTTTGCAACCAATCTTGCTTTATTCTTTACTATTATTCCACTTTCATCTAGCTTGTTCCTATAGATCCACTTAGTGCCAATTATGTTGTGGCCTCTTGGTTTAGGAACAAGCTCCCAGACTTTGCACCTTCTGAATTGATTCAGCTCCTCTTGCATAGCATCAATCCAGTGCTGGTCTTGGATAGCTTCTTCAAACTTCTTAGGTTCCATTTGGGACAAGAAACTAGAATGCAAAACTGTGCTTTGATTTCTGCTTCTAGTTTGAACTCCTTGTCTTGGATCACCAATTATCTGATCAGTAGGATGATCTCTTAGATATCTTATAGCTGGAGGTAGATTCCCTTCAGGTTGAGCATCTCCAGCTTCTTCATTCTGCTGTTCCTCTTGGTTTTCATCAGCTTCCATTATCTCTTGTACTCCCCCTGGACAGCAGCCTTCATTTTCCAATGCTCCATCTTCCTTTGAAGCTTCAGCAATGGAGAGCTTGTCCATCTTCTTGCTTATACCTATTGAGTCATTTGATCTACAAGACAACTCACAATTGATTAATCTTGTTTCATCAAATACAACATGCACTGATTCTTCAACAACTTGAGTAGTTAAGTTGAAGACTCTATAGGCCTTACTATTTGTGCTGTACCCAACAAATATCCCATCCTGGGATTTGGCAGCAAACTTAGTCAAATATGACTTGCCATTGTTAAGTATATAGCACTTGCAACCAAAAATCCTAAAATAGGATAGATTTGGTTTTCTGCCTTTCACAATCTCATAGGGAGTCTTTCTGTGGCTTTTGGTGATAGAAGCCCTATTGATGACATGACAAGCAGTGTTAACTGCCTCAGCCCAAAAATATTCTGGGAGAGAGGTGTCACTCAATAGAGTTCTACCAGCAGTTTCAATTAATGTTCTATTCTTTCTTTCAGCAATTCCATTTTGCTGAGGTGTTCTAGGTGAGGAGAACTCTTGGAAAATCCCAAAGTCTATACACAAGTTTGTTATGCTTTCAGATTGAAACTCAGTACCATGGTCACTTCTGATTTTGACCACTGTACTATTCAGTTCATTCTGAATTTGCTTTACAAAATTAAGTAATACACTTGGGGTTTCAGATTTTTGTCTCAGAAAGAACACCCATGTAAATCTAGAATAGTCATCTACAACCACTAGAGTGTAGACCTTCCTACCTAGACTGTGAACTGGCATAGGACCAAAAAGATCCATATGCAAGAGGTATAAGCACCTCACAGAATGCTTGTTTTCAAGGCTTTGAAATGAGGTTTTTGTCTGCTTGCCCTTTTGACAAGCTGAGCATACCCCTTCCTTTATACACTTAACTTGAGGCACATTCCTCACTAGTTCTTTACTAAAGAGTTGTCCAATTATCTTGTAGTTTAGATGAGCCAATTTCTTGTGCCACTTAACACAATGAGAAGCATTGTCATCAGCTACAAGACAAATGGGGGATGCCTTATTCTCACATTCAAAATTAAGGCAATACACATTTCTCTTCCTATACCCAGTCAATATGATCTCTTGATCACTTGGCCTTTTGATATGACATCCATCCTTACCAAATGAAATGTCATATCCTAGATCACTCAGCTGGCTTATGCTTATTAGATTATGTTTCAAACCTTTTACATAGGCCACTTGGGTGATAGTAATTAGGTTAGAAGAAATGTTACCAAACCCTTTGATGACTCCTTTTTCAGATCCACCAAAGATCACTTTATGTCCATCTTTGACAGATGAATACTCCTTCAGCAGCCCCTTTGTTCCAGTCATGTGCCTGGAACAACCACTATCCAAGTACCATATAGGGGCATGGTTACTTGGATTCACCTGCAATACAGAATTACTTATCCTTAGAACCCAAGTAAGTCTTGGGTCCTTGGTTCAGGTTAGCATTAATAAAGTTATCATAACCTCTTCTAACAGGTAGACTCTTATTCTTTATAACACTTGTGTAATACCAGCAGTCCAATGCAAAATGGCCCCTCTTGCCACAGCACCAACATTCAAACTTATTGTATCTAGATCTAGATACATCCTTGTCAGAAGAATTTCTGTTCATTGCTGGTGCTGTTGCAACTTCACCTACTGATTTCTTAAAACCATTGGGTTTATGACCATAGGTAGGCCTGCTTGCCTTAACACCCTTGTTCTTCAGAACATTTGTCTTAATATGACCTTGAATGTCTTCATGATCATATATGTTAGAAGGCACTTTCTCCTTACTAAACTTTATGGGGACTGAAAGGTTTAGTGGCTGAATAGGGGCTTTGCCTTTCCTCTTGAATCTGCCAGCCCTGGAGTTACCTTTAAATCCTAATCCAGCCTTACCCTTCTGAGTGACAAATTCATCTATCAAGGGTAAGACAGATTTTGGCTTAGAGTAACTAGCCACTAAATCCCTTTCAATTCTAAGTCTGGCCTCCAGACTCTTTACTTGATCATTAGTATAATTAATTGTGCCCATCTGAATAATAGTTATATTCTTCAGCTTGGCAATTTCATTTAATTTTTGATCAAGGACTTTTTCTAACTCAGTTGTTGCTACCCTTAGTTCAGCAATTTCCTGAGCCTGTGTTTTAACCAGGTTCTTGCTTTTCTTAAGGGCCTGCAACAAGTCCCCATACTTGTCTATCAATTGATAGACATCTCTTTCAGATCCAGATGCATCTTCATCACTTGATGCAGATGTAGCTGATTCTTCATTTGTACTACAAACAGATGTACAGGAAGGACAGTTTACCTCATTAGGACCAGACTGATTCTGGCATATGTCCTCTTCTGATCTTGTCATCAAACCCATGCATTGATGTTCATTGATGGAGTCTAGCAACTGCATAAACTCTTCTTCCTCAGATGCAGCATATAGTCCAATATATGCTTCAGCTTCAGATCCTGATTCTGAAGTTGACTGGTCTGACAGACTTTTATCTTTCTTTGCTACAAAGGATTTCTCCTTCTTTCCTTTCTGATAAGTCTTCTTATTTTCTGAAGATTCCTTCCTTTTGTCAGGACAATCAGCCACTACATGTCCAGGCCTATTGCAACAATAGCAGACAATCTTTGAAGTAGTGTCTTTGCTGGGCTTTGATCTACTTTTCTCTTTCCTTGATGACCTTCTCTTCTGATAATAGTCATCAACTTGCTGTGATGTGGAAGGCCTAGACTTCCATTGCTTCTTTTTCAAGAACCTTTGGAATTGCCTAGTGAATGCAGCAAAGTCTGCATCTAACTCACAGCTAACTGAACCCTTATCTGAATTTTCAGAACTATCTTCTTCAACTTCCTTAGGAGGAGATGGTGATTTCCTCCTATTCTTTCTGGTGGCTTCAGCATTAAATGCCACAGTCTTTTCTCTATGCTCTCCTCTTGAGTTTCTTTCCTCCTCCTTCCTTACCATAAGTTGCATTTCATAGGATAGCAACTTTCCAAACAGGGTTGGAGGAGATATCTCTGCCAATTTAGCCACTTCTCTTATGGCACAGATCTTTGTATCCCAATCCTTTGATAAGGATCTTAAGAATTTGTCATTCAGTTCATAGGTACTGAAGACTCTTCCATAGGATATTAGCTCATTCACAATTCTATAGAATTTCTTATAGCACTCAGTTATGCTATCAGATTTTCCTTGTCTAAAGCTTTTATACTCCTGATTTAGCATAGACTTTCTATCCAGCCTTACTTCTTCAGATCCCTCCATGTAGACAATCAATGTGTCCCACATCTCCTTGGAGGTCTTGCAGTGAATCAGATTCTGAAATGTTGAATCATCTATGGCACTGACAATGATGTTCTGTGCCCTTTTATCCATGGTTGCCAAGATGATTTCATCCTTGGTCATTTCTGAATAAGTCTTTGGTATTTGGATATTTGCATCAAGAACAGATATCTTCATTGGAGTGAAGGGCCCTTCCTGTACTGTGATGTAAATCCTTGGGTCAGATGCTTCCATAAACAATCTGACTCTCTCTTTCCAGATCCCAAAGATTTCCTTCTTGCATATGGGTAATTTCATAGACCCTAGCTCCTTATGATTCTCTCCAGAACCCATCTTCTTGAATCTTGAATCTGCCTTTCAGATCTACCTCAGACTGTTAAGTCCTTTTTGAGGAACCTCCCTCTGATACCACTTGATAGTTTAACTTTCAAGGCAGCCTAAACACCTAGAGGGGGGGGGGGGGTGAATAGGTTCTGCTTTACTTATAAAAACTTCTAGGCAGAATTCAATTCAATAGCTAACACAATTTACACAGCAATCACAGAAAATAAAACATCACAGATTGCACAATGTTTTATAGTGGTTCCCCAAGGTTTGGGTACATCCACTTTCCCCCTTCACCTATCTAGCAGTATGCTAGATTCGGCCAAACTTCCACTTATCTCAGATCAACAGATCCTACAACTCAGAACCCAACTGGTTCCTACAACTCAGGCACAACTGCCTTACCTCAGCCTTGCCCCAAGGCCTACAACTCAGAGAATATCCTTCTCCTATACTCAGGCAAACTGCCCTACCACTCAGAGTTCAACACTCCTACACTCAGCCTTTATAACATAGGCTTACAACTCAGATCTGTGTAAACAAATCCTACAGAAATATAGAAAAGATTATTAATCTGTCTTGCCAAAGTTGAGAGAGAAAAGGCCAAGACAATTCTTGATCAGCTGATGCAATCAACTGTATCTGAGCCTTCTTCAAGGCTTCTTGAAAATGAACTTAGCTGAGTTGATTCCAAACAGCTTCTTGAGAATCCACTGGTGGTTTCTTTCTTCTTCTTCTAATTCAGGCTTGATCTCTCTCTATCCAGCACTTTGAAAGATTCTTCTGAATTCTGATTAGAACTCTTCTTAGATCTATCCTTAGATAGTCTTCTTAGATCTCCCGGAGAAGATCTTCTTAAGTGCCTAGCACTTTCTTGAAATGAATTGGATCGTAATCCTTCTCAACTTTTTGATTCTCAACAATATTTTTCAACAGTTGCTTTCTCCTTCTGAATCCATCTATTTATAGACATTCTTCATGGCAACCGGCTGATCCGGTTTCTAACCGTTTTCTGACAAGTCTGACAGCTTCAGTTAACCGGTGGTAACCCACAGCTGTCAAGTCCTAAAATAAGTCCTGTGCCTTAGTCTTGAACCACAAGTTGTTGACACAGTCTGTTAGAAAGTGTCGAGACCATCTGTCTAACTGTGTCGACATAATTGACTTTGGTGTCGACACAGTCTTCAGTGATGTCGACTAAGTTGCCTTTGAGTCGACACAGCTTCTTCTGAAAATAACTTGGTCTTGACTCTTCAGTGTGTCGACACAAGTCCTGTGTGTCGACACAGTTGTTGTAGAATCATAACTTAGTAAGTGTCGACACAGTCTTCAGGTGTCGACAAATTCATTTCTTAAATCTGCTTTAATGTGTCGACTTAATCACAATGTGTCGACACATTCTGCTGGTGTCGACAAACTTGAGGTCGACTATTTTCTTCTGTGTCGACACATTCAGCTGATGTCGACAATCTTGAGATCGACTATATTCTTCTGTGTCGACACATTCTCCCAATGTTGAGGTCGACGCTTTTCTTCTGTGTCGACTCTTTTCTTCTGTGTCGACACAAATTCCCAGTGATGTGTCGACTTACTTCTTCTGTGTCGACACTTTTTCCCAGTGTAGTTGTAGACTAACTGCTATGTGTCGACACTGCTTCCCAGTGTTGTGTCGACTCTTTTCTCCTGTGTGTCGACACTGCTTCCTCTGTGTCGACACTTGGACTTAGAATTTTTCTGCATACTTTATCAATTCTTCACCTGCACATGTCAACTTAAAACATCATCAAATACACCTTGATGTATATCATTGAGCTAGGTTGGGCTTCTTCAAATCAGGTACACATTTTCCAATGTACCCAACAACCTGCGCACATGGCTTAAATTGTCGTTGCGGTATGAGCACGGGTCAAGCGGAACCGTACCCGGTCTATGTCGTTCGGTAGGACCGTTGGCATGGACGAGGGTCTTCGGCGGTCTATGGCTTAAATTGTCGTGACCAAGGCTAAGGAGACAAATTGCTCATATGGATGACCGTCCTAGAGGCGGTGGTGGAGCGGGAACGTCTATGGCTTGAATTGACGTGACGTTGGTCGGTTCGCCGAGAATGTGCCCTGAGTGCACGGGGTGTGTGGCCGTGCGAGCCTACGCCTGTGGTGATGTGCATTTACCTTTTATAAATGCCTATACTAATAAAGTGCAGGGAAAGAGCATCCCCGCCCCGATTGTGGGGGCGGGATCGTTATAATTTGGTCAGCATTGCTGACCGTTGCTATTATTTGCCACCGGGCGGTGGTTTGTTGCTTGCAGGTGCTGCGGAGCCGAGCGGGAAATAGCGGGCTAAAGCCCTGGTTGCTGTGCCGGCCCTCGAAGGCCTATTTTGTTATGTTTTTCCCATTCATTCATGTATGGCCGGCCTGCGAGCCGAGGTCTGAAAACACTATTTTGTTAAGTGAACAATGTAAGGCCTTAAGGCCAGTTCTCTTTTGTGTATGTACTCATTCCTGGGTTGTAGTGGACATTCATGCTCTGTGGCAGGGTTCTTATCTTTTTGCAACTTAATTAAATTGCTTCCGCTAGGTGTTGTGTAGGACGCTCTGATTGGTTGTATGGTTTCAACGCGTAACCAACCGGTCTGTCCGTAGTATATGGCGTCGGGCCCCGGCCGGACCTACTGCTATATGCTATGTGACGGATAGGGGTGTTACGGTCACGCTTAAATGAATTCGTGGACGAATTCACTTTAAGGGGTGGTGAGCACATTGTGTGCGTCATCGTTATAACATGAAAAGAACCCATGAATGTCCACTTAGGAATGAAAATACACATGTTTGAGGAACCTGCGTGTTCCTATAATTGCTATTTGCAGTAGTGTTTGGTCGCTTATCGGTGTTTTTGCACGATTATAGGTGACCAGAAGTGGTGCTGGGCCGTCTGAACGGCCAGGTTCTGAGGCAAGCAGTGCGCCAAGCGATACGCCTGCAACACCTTTGTCTGCCGAGACCATTAGGTTGGTGGCAGAAGCGGTCATGGCAATGATTAATGCGCAGCCTGCAAGGCAGGTGCAGCAGCCTGCTCCTGCTGTAGAGCAAGTACCGCTTCAGACGGCAGAGCAAAGGAGGGTTGAGCAGGTGGTGGTGGAGCCAGAGTTGCCGCGGAGAGCAACTGAAAAACAACTGAAGCATGTCATGGGCTTTCATCCACCGGTGTTCACGGGGGCAGAAACCCCGACCCAAGCAGAGGATTGGCTCTCAAGGGTCAACAGGGTGATGACTGCGACAGAAACTGAAGAGTGGCAGAAGACCACTATAGCGACGTTCCTTTTGGATGGGGACGCAAGACTGTGGTGGGAGGGCCTAGAGCTGCATCAATTGAGGGGAAGGCCATTGGCCGAAGTCCCGATGGAGGAGTTTGCGAGACTATTTATGGCTCGATACCTCCCCTCGGCGCAGAGGATCGCGCTAGAAAGCGAATTCCAGAAGTTGGTGCAGGGTGATAGCACCGTTGATGAATACCTCCACGAGTTTACTCGGTTGGGGAGATATGCCGGCGCTACCTTCGCAGACGAGGAGCGCAAGACGAGCCGCTTTTATGAAGGGCTAAGGGATGATTTGAGGTTGCTGCTATCGGGGCCCAAGGCGCAGGGTTTCATGACCCTGGTCAGTTCGGCCCGGTCCTTGGAGAAGGATATGAGAAACGTGCAAGCAAAGAAGGAGAGGGAATCTGGTGGCAAGAGATCAGAGTTCAAGGCGCCGACTACATCGAAGTCGGGCTACCGTAGATTCTTCAAGAAGGCTAAGACATCGGGTCCAGCTCCTTCTGTAGGTGCCTCGGGGACAACTACCAATCGAACCCCGGGCGCTTGTTTCACGTGTGGAAAGCCGGGGCACTTTGCCCGTGACTGCTGGAGTGGACGCTCAAAGTCCGAAAGGAAACAAGGAGCTACCTACGAGGAAAAGGGCAAAGCGGTGGAGTCGACCGCGTCCCACTATGCTCCGACTCAGCCTAGAGTCTACAACTTGGGCCAGCAGGAGGCCATCAAGCAAGCGGATGTGGTGACAGGTATGAGTTAATTTATGCAAGTTGACTTGAGAATACTATTACCTATTGCTTGTTAAGCTAATGTCTTTTGCTTAGGCTTTGTGGTGATTAGCGATAGTCCGGCACGAGCACTGTTCGACACTGGTGCTTCGCATTCTTTCTTGTCCGAACAGTTTATATCGCGCATCGGAGTCCCTTCTTCGATGGCGAAGGACAAGCTAGATGTGTTGCTACTGAATGGGTGCTCGATGCGTGCGGAGAGAGTGTGCGCCGTGAAGGTTCACATAGGGAGCCAAGAGTTCGACTTGCTAGCGTCGTTATTGCCGTTAGTAGAGTTCGATGTTATCTTTGGAGTGAATTGGCTGTCAGAGCAGAAGGCTTGGATCGATTGCGACCGTAAGGAGGTCAAGCTGGGTGTAGGGCGGGAGACTACTTTCGAGGGGCTTAAGGGGTCGAGCAAGACACTAATGTCTGCTCTTCAGGTGGTGAAGGCAGTTCGTGCTGGTGCAGAGCTGTTCTTTGCGATAGTGGGGACTGTGGAGCCAAAGTCCCCGTTGGATAGCATCCCCGTGGTTTGCGAATACCCCGATGTGTTCCCGGATAGCCTTCTCGGAGCCCCACCGCAGCGAGAGATTGATTTTACGATCGAGCTCGTGCCGGGTGCCAAACCCGTGTCACGTGCTCCTTATAGGTTGGCGCCAAAGGAGATGGCGGAGTTGAAGGTTCAGTTGGAGGAACTGATGGAGCAAGGTTATGTGCGTCCAAGTTCGTCGCCTTGGAGCGCACCGGTCCTCTTCGTTAAAAAGAAGGACGGTAGTATGCGGCTGTGCATCGACTACAGAGAATTGAACAAGTTGACGGAGAAGAACAAGTACCCGATCCCGAGGATTGATGATCTCTTTGATCAGTTAGTCGGATCGTCTGTATACTCCAAGTTGGACTTGAAGTCGGGGTACTATCAGCTGAGGATCAGGGAATGTGATATCCCAAAGACGGCGTTCAGTACGAGGTACGGGCATTTCGAGTTCACGGTCATGCCGTTTGGACTGACAAATGCGCCATCGGTGTTTATGGATCTGATGAACAGGACGTTCAGAGACTTCCTGGATCGCTTTGTGATCGTCTTTATTGACGATATTTTGGTATACTCGCAGTGCGAAGAAGACCACTTCAAGCATTTGCATTTGGTGTTGGAGACTTTGAGGAGGAATGAACTTTACGCAAAGTTCTCCAAGTGCGAGTTCTGGCTACCCTCGGTAGCGTTCCTTGGTCATATAGTGAGTGGGGAAGGTATAGCGGTGGATCCGGCGAAGATTGTTGCGATACAGGAGTGGCCTGCGTTATCTTCTGTCGCGGAAGTCCGTAGTTTTCTCGGGCTTGCCGGATATTACAGGCGCTTCGTAGAGAACTTCTCGCGGGTAGCGTTACCTCTCACGAAGTTGACAAGGAAGGACCAGAAATTCTTGTGGACGCAAGAGTGTGTGCAAGCTTTTGAGGAGCTGAAGAGGCGGTTGACCACGGCGCCAGTGCTTAGTTCGCCGAGTGGGACCGAGGGCCTTGAGGTGTATAGCGACGCTTCGGGTAGTGGCTTGGGCTGCATGTTGTTGCAGCATGGAAGTGTGATCGCGTATGGATCGCGTCAGCTGAAAGTGCATGAAAGAAATTATCCGGTGCACGACTTGGAGTTGGCGGCCGTGATTTTTGCACTCAAGTTATGGAGGCACTACCTATACGGCGTAAGAGTCGATATATACACCGATCACAAGAGCCTAAAATACTTGTTGGATCAAAAGGACCTTAATATGAGGCAGAGGAGGTGGATGGAGTTCCTGGGGGACTACACCTTCAAGATACATTATGTACCAGGGAAGGGCAACGCAGTTGCGGATGCGCTGAGCCGCAGGGCTCCTGCCCGAGCCAACTGGTTGTCGGTGCATGATGAGCGGCTAGTGCGGGATTTGGAGGAGCTTGAGATCTGTTGCGTTGACAAGCAGACGAGCGCCAAAGCAATGTTAAACTGGACAGAGGTGCAGTATGACCTGGTTGACCGGGTTCGGCAGGCATTGGAGTTGGATGACTCCATGAAAGAGCTTATGGAGGCCGCTCTGGATGGGTCAAATTCCCAGTTCTCGGTGGATGATGGTTTGTTAAGAAAGGATCATCGGTTGTGCGTCCCGAGTGGGGGTAACCTCCGGGCGGAGTTGATGTACGAGGCTCATCATACCAAGTACTCAATCCACCCAGGGAGCACGAAGATGTATCGTGATCTCAAGAAGTTGTTTTGGTGGCCGGGGCTTAAGAAAGATGTGGCGTTGTACGTGGCTAAATGCCAAATGTGCGCCTTGGTGAAGGCGGAGTGCCAAAAGCCAGGAGGATTCCTGAAATCCTTGCCTATACCGGAGTGGAAATTCGATGATATATCTATGGATTTTGTGCATGGATTGCCAAGATCGCAGAAGGGAAACGACGCCATTTGGGTGATCGTTGACAGATTGACGAAAGTGTCGCATTTCTTACCAATGAGGAAGGATGATCCAGTAGAGAAGTTGGCAAAGCTCTATGTGGATAGCATTGTGCGCTTGCACGGGGTACCCCGCAGTATTGTGAGTGATCGCGATGGGCGTTTCACGTCCAATGACTG
Organism: Platanthera zijinensis; assembly: GCA_039513925.1. Lineage (NCBI taxonomy): Eukaryota > Viridiplantae > Streptophyta > Magnoliopsida > Asparagales > Orchidaceae > Platanthera > Platanthera zijinensis. The sequence continues at coordinate 43,829,302 of CM077082.1, forward strand.
GAGGCTAGTGCATCAATTGTTGGGCTCCAAACTGAAGTTTAGCACGGCATTTCATCCGCAGACGGATGGCCAGACCGAGAGAGTCAACAGAACCTTGGAAGACATGCTCCGCATGTGTACGTTGGACTTCGGTAAGAGGTGGGAGGACCACCTATACTTGGTTGAATTTGCTTATAATAATAGTTATCAAGCAAGCATTCAGATGGCGCCGTTCGAAGCTCTTTACGGAAGAAAATGTCGCACGCCGTTGTCGTGGTTAGAAACGGGTGAGTCCAAGCTTTATCAGCGTCAAGACATTGAAGATGCCACTTCTTTAGTGCATACTATACGGGAGCGGTTGCGGATGGCCTAGGATAGGCAAGCCAAGTATTATAATGCCAAGCATAGGAATGTGGAATTCAGTGTTGGCGATTGGGTGTACTTGAAGATCAAGCCGTTCAAGGGTGTCTCACGGATTCGACGCTTGAAAAAGCTGAGTCCGAGATACCTTGGGCCATTTGAGATTCTGGAGCGGATCGGAGAAGCAGCTTATAGGTTGAGGTTATCAGCAGAGTTAAGTGCTTTGCACGATGTATTCCACATCTCGGTTTTGCGGAAGGTAGTGCAAGAGCCTTCGCAGGTGCTAGCGGTCGATCAAGTACCGGTTGAGGAAGGGTTGACAACGAAAGTCAAGCCCATATCTATTGAGGATTTTGAAGTCAAGCGGCTTCGGAACAAGGAAATCAGAATGGTGAAGGTCCGTTGGGATAACTGCGGACGCGAGGAGCTCTCTTGGGAGCGAGAGCAGGCAATGCGCGAGGAGTACCCCGAGTTGTTCCCCTCAGGTACTCGTTATGTTTTTGTTTTTGTGTAGTCTCTGTTCTTAATTTTGGGACGAAATTCTCTTAAGGGGGAGGGAGTTGTAAGACCCCAACCTCGGAGTTGATCGCGGGGCGATCAATCAACGCTTTTGGAGGTCTGAACAGGGGCACACGGCCAGGCACACGGCCGTGTGCCTACCCGTGTTCAGTGGTTTTGTGCAGTCTCGAGTCAGAGAAGTACACGGCCTGAGACATACGGCTGTGTCTCAAGCCGTGTGTGGGGCACACGGCCAGGAACACGGCCGTGTTCGAAACCGTGTTCTGGAAGCCCGACGATCGTCCTGAAGCTCCAGGTAACACGGCCCGTGGCACACGGCCGTGTCAGGACCCGTGTCGATCGGCGAATGAACTACACGGCCAGGCACACGGCCGTGTGCCAACCCGTGTTCGGCCCAGATTTTGTTATTTTGGATCTAATCTCGGCCGTTCATTCCCTTGGATCTGGATCCGACGGTGGGGGCTGCTCCTGGGGGGTTATTAGCCGGGAAATGGGGGGAGAAACCCTCATTTTCATCTTGAGTTCTCTTTCTACATCCTAGAGAGAGAGGAGAGCTCCATTGGTGGTGTGAGGCCAAAATCCGGCCGCCGAAGGAGGTTCGAAGCTCCAAATCGCAATCCGAGCCCAGATCCGCGGAGGCGACGACGTTGCGAAGCTTTCTAGCCGCGTAGTTCGCGATGGCGCCGCGGAAAAATGCAAGGGTAACGATTCTCTATCTTGGGCATGTGAAGCCCTCTTTTCCTTGCATAGGGAGCCCGCTCTCGCGAGTGAGCGAAGAGTTGGAGCGCTCCTTGGGGTAGATATGTGAAGTCCCCCTTGTGTAGAGTGAAGCCTATTCGGACGTGTTGGTCCGAATCGGTGATGTTGCATTGCATTTGAACCGGGCAAGACTCCGGAAGTTTGGGTGTTTTCGGGTTTTTCTACGTGGTAGATTGCATCAGGGAATCTTAGAGATTAACTCTAAGGTGCACCCAGAAAACTGGGCAAAAGCGGGTTTTGCCAACACGGAGGCCGGGGAGCCAACGTGAACATAACTGGGTTATGTGATTTGTAGCGGAAACGGGACTCGGCGAGTCTTGACCTGCGCATATGGCTTAAATTGTCGTTGCGGTATGAGCACGGGTCAAGCGGAACCGTACCCGGTCTATGTCGTTCGGTAGGACCGTTGGCATGGACGAGGGTCTTCGGCGGTCTATGGCTTAAATTGTCGTGACCAAGGCTAAGGAGACAAATTGCTCATATGGATGACCGTCCTAGAGGCGGTGGTGGAGCGGGAACGTCTATGGCTTGAATTGACGTGACGTTGGCCGGTTCGCCGAGAATGTGCCCTGAGTGCATGGGGTGTGTGGCCGTGCGAGCCTACGCTTGTGGTGATGTGCATTTACCTTTTATAAATGCCTATACTAATAAAGTGCAGGGAAAGAGCATCCCCGCCCCGATTGTGGGGGCGGGATCGTTATAATTTGGTCAGCATTGCTGACCGTTGCTATTGTTTGCCACCGGGCGGTGGTTTGTTGCTTGCAGGTGCTGCGGAGCCGAGCGGGAAATAGCGGGCTAAAGCCCTGGTTGCTGTGCCGGCCCTCGAAGGCCTATTTTGTTATGTTTTTCCCGTTCATTCATGTATGGCCGGCCTGCGAGCCGAGGTCTGAAAACACTATTTTGTTAAGTGAACAATGTAAGGCCTTAAGGCCAGTTCTCTTTTGTGTATGTACTCATTCCTGGGTTGTAGTGGACATTCATGCTCTGTGGCAGGGTTCTTATCTTTTTGCAACTTAATTAAATTGCTTCCGCTAGGTGTTGTGTAGGACGCTCTGATTGGTTGTATGGTTTCAACGCGTAACCAACCGGTCTGTCCGTAGTATATGGCGTCGGGCCCCGGCCGGACCTACTGCTATATGCTATGTGACGGATAGGGGTGTTACATCCTTTTATTGGGATAAACCATCACTGACAAAATGTCTTTATCGATAGAGCCTTCGTTGCAGAGGAAACAATCGAGTCATTCTGTTGGATTTTTGATACATTTTTGAGGTTTGGAGGGGGTAAACAGCCGGACATTATTTATACAGACCAGGATCAGGCGATGGCCGTTGCTATTGCGAGAGTTTTCACTAGCACTCGACACCACCTTTGTTAGTGGCATATTTCAAAGAAAGCTCCGTCGAAGGTTATGTGTTATGTGGGCATTAAAATTAACCCTAACACATTAGATATTATGTGCTCATGCAAGGGTTTTGAAATAAGAGGATTGTTGTGTAAACACATTTTAAGTGTATACAAAGCCAAGAATGTGAAAGAAATAAGTTCTTCTTATCTACTAAGGAGATTCACACTAGTTGTCAAAAAAGAATTATGCATTTCGAAGAGCACTTCCTTGAAAGAGGTCTAATCCAACTTGATGTTTAGAAATCATCTTTTACGGTTCACTTACGACCTAGCCCAAATAGTCGGTACATGTCATCCGGCTCAGCTACATGTGTTGGCTGCCATAACCGATTTGTGGAGGAGCACGGAAGATATTATAGACAACGAACAGTGTGGTGAGAAAGGATTTAACAAAGAAAATTTTCATAGTAATAGCACGTTAAAGGATCCAAAAGGAGTACGTCCCAAAGGTGTGTCGAATGTTCGATTAAAGAGTTTTTTCGAAAGACCAGCAAAGAAGCAAAGTAAGTTTGTATTTCTATATTTGTTTTAAAAATTTATCTTCCATATGCTTGCAACAATCTTTAACGTAAGGTGCAAATTTTGTAGGGAAGAAAAAAGACCCAAAATCTACGACTGAACGAGGAGCTGAAGAACCAAAGGAGTTCGACTTTCTTGAAAGTGGCAACTTCGACAAAAGCACTGACAATGTTTCCCAGCCTTTGTTTAGAGAAGAAATTGAGGCGGTGTCTATGTCCAAACCTTATTATTTTTGTGGTGTCCCTGATGTGCTTCTTTGATAAATATACATACATTATGCTACTGTATAATTGTGAATCGGCACAACACGTATATATGATGGCACAGTACTTATAACTTCTCAAAAAGAAGTTATCTTGTATCTTAAATGCCCCTATTTTGATAAAAAGATTTAGTAAATTTTTATAAAAACATATTGTATTTAAATATATTGACATCTTGTAAAATTGAGAGTATTTATGTTATTTTTGATATGTTTTTATCGTAGGAAGTCCGATGTATTCACCTCGATATGGCACGGGTCAAGTTCACGGGAAATCCATGAAGTTGCTACAACATTATTGCAACAGTAACAGTTTCAAGGCTGTTTGGTGCAGTTTCTGTTTTTGGGCAGCAGGAAATTTGTTATAACAAATTTCTGCAATTCAGAAAATTTGTTATAACAAGTTGCGGAAATTCAAATTCAAAATTCCGAATTTCTTCATAATTTTGGCAGTTACAAATATTAAGATGACAACCTTTCAGCATTAAAGAGATGCCTTTTGGAGGGGATGAGTATAAAGAGGGGGTTTGAGAGAGAAAAAATTATTATTCATCATATTCAAATTTCAAGGAAAAGGAGATCTAGGTTTTGAAGGAGAAGGAGGAGGAACCGCACCGGATCGTCATCAAAGAGGGATCTTGCATGCATTTGAGTGAAATTTTCTACAGCGCTTGTGATCTATAAGCATCATGTTTTGTAAGATCAATCCAATCTTGTATTCCTCTTCTCAAATCATGAACTAATTCTCCTAGGTTTTGTATTTTGAAAGTACTTTGTTCTATGTGATGAGATCTTTGTTTTTATTTAATTTATGAGAAGATTATTGTGATTTCTTTATCTAGTTGATGATCTTGTGGTAGAACTTTGGATTATTGGTTCATTCGATGCTTCATTTCGAGATTCGAGAGAGGAGAATTGTGAGTGTTTGAATGAAACATATTGTACTACGTGGCGAGATTCGAGAGAGGAGTCACGTAAATTTTTAACCAAAGTTTTTGGCTCGTTTTACTGCGCTTCGAGATTCGAGAGAGGAGAGGCGTAAGTGTATCTTCAACTAGATATAACAGAAAAGGGAGAAAGAGATTTCACTTTTTCGTTAGCAACTTTGATTTTTATTATCAATCATATTCTTTGTTCGCCTGAGTTAGAGATGACAAGGGAATAAGGGGTATAGTGATTTCCGATATCGAGAGATACGGATCTCTACCGTAAAATCGTTGCAGGAAAGCACATCTAGGTTTCTCATAAATTTCTTCTTTGGATCCATCATTATAGACTTAGGAAATCAAAATACAAGACCGTTTTCCCAAAATTTGATAAAAAGTAATTTTAGAAAGTTTTAGCAATTTCATTTTAGAATTTTATTTGTCTTTAAACTCACTTAAATCAACCTACTTGGATTTAAAGAAAAGGACTAGCTAGTACTTGTGAGCCTTAGATTAATCGCCTCTCCGTGGGAACGATCTTTATTCATTACTTTATTACTTGATCCGGCACGTGCACTTGCGTAGTTTACGTATACCTATTTCGGGCGTATCAAGTTTTTGGCGCCATTGCCGGGGAGGTGCGTTAATTTATTGTCTTTTTCTCGCAATATTAGTAATCCGTAGTATTTAGAGTTCAAGTTTTAATTCCTGTTTTTATTTAATTTTATCTTTTGCACTGTTATCTACTGCTCTGTTAGTGCATGTCTCGTTATAGATCTCCTGAGCTATTGCCGTTAAACTTAGAGATTGAGAGAACCTGTAGGAGAAACCGTAGGACATTTCGTTTAGAGCAAAATCATTCCTCAACTATGAACCCGGACGAGAATTATCAAGACGGTCAAGACTTAGGAGGGCAGGTGGAACATAATGGGCATCCGGTCGAACCTAGGAGAACATGTCGTGACTACAACATGCCTCTACAGGGAGGGTTACAGTTCAGTATCGCTAGGCCCGCAATTGAAGCTAACAATTTTAAAATTGATTCGGTTGTTATGCAACTTGTTCAAAATAATAAATTTGGTGGCCTAAATCACGAAGACCCTAACTCTCACTTAAGGACGTTCATGGAAATTTGTGATACGTTCAAGATCAATGGAGTTTCGGAAGAAGCCATAAAATTACGCCTGTTTCCTTTTTCTCTAGAGGGAAGAGCAAGAGATTGGCTGAACTCTTTGCCCAATGGATCCATTACCTCTTGGGCACTCTTGGTCGAAAAATTTCTAGCCAAGTACTTCCCCCCTTCGAAAACTGCTAAGTTAAAACGAGACATTTCGACTTTTATGCAAGGAAATGGAGAGACCCTCTATGATGCTTGGGAATGCTTTAAAGAACTATTGCGGAAGTGTCCCCACCATGGCTTAGCCATCCATCAACAAGTTTGGACCTTCTACAATGGTCTTCAAACAGCCACCATGATCCAAGTGGACGGAGCCGCGGGCGGGTCACTTATGAACAAATACCCGGAGGATGCTTATGCAATATTAGAAGACTTGTCCTCTAATAATTATCAACTTGTTGATCGGCAAGGATCTTCTTCTGCAGCAGGCTTATACCAAGTAGACCAATTAACCTCATTTGCGGCCCAAATGACCTCACAATTTAACTCAATTAATAAGATGTTAGATGCGTTGACTCTACATCAAAGCCAAACGCCACCACAAGTTAATAGTGTCATTGTTCCTCCTTCCACTAGTCCTACCTTAACAATTGAACAACTCATTGGACATAATGAAGAAGCTAATTACATTGGTGGACAGTATAGACAAAACCATAATGCTTATTCTAACAATTATAACCCGGAATGGAGAAACCATCCTAACTTGTCTTGGAAAAATAATTCTGGATCTACACCTTCACATTTATTCAATTCAAACCCTAATCCTCCTCTTCAAAACCACAACTCTAATCAACCGGGACCTTCTAGAAAGTTATCCGATGATGTCATCTTAGAGTCTATGCAAAAGAATGAAGCCCGTTTCTCTAGTCTAGAGGGTTCTATGCGCTTAATTGAATCACAATTAGGACAAATTGCCAATGCGTTGAGTCTTAGACCCCAAGGGACACTCCCATCTGATACTACCCCAAATCCTAAAGGGGATAATCAACATTGTAAGGCAGTCACCTTGCGTAGTGGAAGAGAGTTAGTGGACTGCGATTTAACTAAGAAGGACGATGTGGAAAAGAACTTGAAAGATGTTAGTCCTGATAACTATGGTAAAGACTTAGAGAAAGTTGTGGATGAGAGGGAAGATGAAGTAGAAGTACTAGGGGACAAGAAGGTGGAACTTAGGGTTGAGGTGTCAAAGAAGAAGGACAATGTGGTAGTCTACCCGCCTCCACCGTTTCCACAAAGGTTGAGGAAAAGCAAGTTGGATCAACAATTCCAGCAGTTTGTGGAAATCTTTAAGAAGCTACAAATAAACATCCCATTTGCAGAAGCTTTGGAGCAAATGCCCAGCTATGTGAAATTCATGAAAGATATTATCCAAGAAAAGAAGATTTGGATTGAACGAGACGGTCGCTCTTACTCAAGAGTGCAGTGCCATTCTTCAGAAAAAGCTTCCACCCAAATTAAAAGATCCGGGAAGCTTTACCATACCGTGCTCCATAGGATATCAATTTGAGGGCAAGGCATTATGTGACTTGGGAGCAAGCATTAACTTGATGCCCCTATTGATTTATAGGAAACTAGGGCTAGGGGAGATCTCGAAGACATCCATCACTTTACAATTAACAGATAGAACACTAGCATTCCCAAAGGGGATAGTGGAAGATGTATTGGTAAAAGTGGATAAGTTTATTTTCCCGGCGGATTTTGTGGTAATGGATATGGAAGAAGATAGGGAGGTACCTATTATTGTAGGTAGACCATTCCTAGCCACTGGAAGGACGTTGATAGATGTACAAAAAGGAGAGTTAACTATGAGAGTCAATGATGAGCAGATCACGTTCAATATTCTGAATGCTATGAAGTTTCTTGATAGAGAGGAGGATAATATTGAGATGGTTAACACCATATCTGTTTGTGAATATCAGTTGGAAAATAAATCTGAAGAGGATATATCTGATAATGAGGATAATATTCAGGATTGCTTTCAGGCATGGGAGAGGCCAACTAGTTGGACTCGTAAGCCAGAACCCCTGGAGATGCTAGAGAGATCCTTGGCGGTTAAGCCATCAGTTATTGAGCCTCCACAATTAGAATTGAAACCTCTGCCCGAGCACCTCACGTATGTGTATTTAGGAGAAAACAACACTTTACCCGTTATTATTAACGCAAGATTACAACCTGATCAGCAACAGAAGCTAACTGAATTATTAAAACAGTATAAAATGGCTATAGGTTGGACCATAGCGGACATCCGAGGGATATGTCCTTCACTTTGTATGCATAAAATCCTATTAGATGAACCATTGAAGGGGTCTATCGAGCACCAACGTCGTCTAAGTCCACCTATGAAGGAAGTAGTCAAGAAGGAGATTATCAAGTGGTTAGACGCGGGTATTATTTACCCCATCTCGGATAGCTCTTGGGTGTCACCGGTTCAGTGTGTTCCAAAGAAAGGAGGGATGACGGTGGTGAAAAATGAGAAAAATGAACTGATTTCCACTAGGACGATTACGGGGTGGCGAATTTGTATGGATTATAGAAAACTGAATAAAGCCACGAGAAAAGATCACTTTCCTCTACCCTTCATCGACCAAGTTTTGGATAAGCTGGCCGGAAATGATTTTTTCTGTTTTCTGGATGGTTACTCGGGATACAATCAAATTTCAGTGGATCCTGAAGATCAGGAGAAGACCACTTTTACATGCCCGTATGACACCTTTGCATTTAGGAGAATGCCATTTGGATTATGCAATGCTCCGGCTACTTTTCAGCGGTGCATGATTGCTATATTTTCTGATATCATGGATCATGGCATAGAGATTTTTATGGATGATTTTTCTATCTTCGGGAAATCTTTTGAAGCCTGCTTAAAGTGCCTGGAGAAGGTGCTAGTTCGATGCGTGGAGACCAACCTAGTTTTGAACTGGGAAAAATGTCACTTTATGGTCCGCGAGGGAATAGTGTTAGGACATCATGTATCCAGGAAGGGATTAGGTGTGGACAAAGCCAAACTCGACGTGATTGAGAGGCTGCCACCACCAAAGAACGTGAAGATGTTGCGAAGCTTCCTAGGCCATGCAGGATTTTATCAAAGATTTATCAAAGATTTTGCAAAGATTGCCAAGCCGTTGAGTGGTCTGTTAGAGAAAGACGTGCGATTTGATTTTAATGATGTGTGCTTACGTGCTTTTGAAGAATTGAAGAGACGTTTGACTTCTGCTCCTGTTGTGGTAACCCCCAATTGGGAGGAACCATTTGTGTTGATGTGTGATGCTAGTGACTATACTGTAGGAGTCGTCTTAGGGCAAGTGCGGGAGAAGATCTTCCACACGATAGCTTATGCTAGCAAAACTTTGATAGAAGCCCAAGTCAACTATACAACCACCGAAAAAGAGTTACTAGCCGTAGTTTTTGCTTTTGAAAAGTTCAGATCTTACCTTTTATGTGCCAAAGTCATAGTGTACACCGACCATGCGGCTATACGATACCTCATGGAGAAGAAGGATGCCAAACCACGATTGATTCGATGGGTACTCCTTCTTCAAGAATTTGACGTTGAAATTAAGGATAGGAAGGGGGTGGATAATCCTGTAGCTGACCATCTGTCAAGAATAGAGTGTTCACCATCGCTGCTACGATCTGAAATTAATGAGAGGTTCCCGGATGAGTGGCTATTGGCGGTATCTGAAACCATGGCGCCCTGGTACGCTGATTATGTAAATTATATAGTTAGTAGAGTCTTTCCACCCGATCTACTCTACCAACAGAAAAAAAGGTTTCTACACCAAGTTCGTTCGTATCTGTGGGACGCACCTTATCTATTTAAGGTTGGACCCGACGGGATGGTAAGGCGTTGTGTCCCCGAATCTGAGATGAATGCCATATTGGAGAAGTGTCATAACTCTCCTTATGGAGGACATTTTATGGGAGATAGAACAGCAATGAAGATCTTAGAGGCCGGATTCTTTTGGCCTAATTTATTTCGCGATGCCCGAGATTTTGTTAAACAGTGCGATAGGTGTCAGAGATCTGAAAACATAAAGAGAACGGACGCGATGCCCATGAACACGATTTTAGAAGTTGAACTGTTTGATGTATGGGGGATTGATTTTATGGGACCATTCGTGAATTCACAGGGAGACATGTACATTCTTTTAGCAGTTGATTATGTATCAAAGTGGGTGGAAGCAATTGCTACACCTAAAAATGACGCTAAAGTGGTCTTAAAATTTCTGAAAAATTTTATATTTAATCGTTTTGGAACCCCGAGAGCAATTATTAGTGATGGGGGAAGTCATTTCTGCAATGCCCAATTCACGGCTCTGTTGCAAAAATACGGGGTAACGCATAAAGTTGCACTAGCATATCACCCCCAAACAAATGGGTTAGCGGAGGTTTCCAACCGAGAGATCAAGAAAATATTAGAGAAGACCGTTAGCGTCAACCGTAAGGATTGGTCCCAAAAGCTAAACGATGCATTATGGGCATACCGCACGGCTTTCAAAACACCGATTGGTTTAACGCCTTATAGACTAGTGTATGGAAAGGCATGTCATCTTCCTCTTGAGCTAGAGCATCGAGCTTATTGGGTGATAAAGAAAATAAATTATGATTTTCAAGACGCAAGCAAGCAACGACTACTACAGTTGAATGAATTGGAAGAGCTGAGAATGAACGCTTACGAGAACTCTCGAATTTATAAGGAGCGAACGAAGAATTGGCATGACCGACATCTGAACAATAAACAATTAGCGCCCGGTCAATTAGTGCTATTATTCAACTCTCGTTTAAAAATATTCCCCGGAAAATTGAAATCGCGTTGGTCAGGGCCGTTTAAAATTAAAGAAGTGCACCCATATGGCGCGGTGACGATTGTGAATGAAAAAGACGGGACCGAATTTAAGGTGAACGGACAAAGAGTCAAACATTATAGAGTGAACGACAGCTATCGAGTCGTCTCAGCCATCACATTAAAATAATAATCGATCAGTCGGCAAAGTCCTGCCAGGACTTAAAATTAGGCGCTGCTTGGGAGGCAACCCAATTTTATTTTTGCGTATCTGCGTTTATTTTCGGCTTTGCAACTTTTCTTTAAGTTTTTCTTTTAGACTATTCTACTTGAAAACTTGTTTAACAACTTGGTGTTATGATAATAAATGAAACAAAATTAAATGATTAAAACAAAATAATTATTTTAATAAAAAAAAAAATCCAAGCAAAATCTGTAATTTCGGACAGCAAACATAATGTTATAACAAAGATTGACAGTTAAAAAAATAGGTCGCAACACAACAGTTGCTGTCCGCTCATTGAATTTCCGCTTAAGCCGCCGGTCCAATTGAACCAGACCGTTCCTTTGGGTTGGCCGGTTCGGCCAGAGCAATTTTAAAACCTAACTCCCAAAGCCGGTCCGCCTCCTCCTATAACCCGACTTCCTGCAGACCCGCCGCTAGGGCAAATCGCAAGACGACAGCGGAGCGGCGGATTCTGTGAGGCGGGCGACCACTTCAAACGCCGGTGGAGACGAACCTCCGGCGAGTCCTAAGCAACAACCCCGACCCCCCTGCGGACGGGTGAGATCCCGAGCCCGAACCCAGTTTCTGCATCATCCTAGGGGGCGCCGACGAGTTCACTGTGCGCGCGGACGGGTGAGATTCCGAGCGACAGAACCCTTCCTCCAGCGGTGATAACTCTAAGAACCCTTCACCAGATTATTGTGGCCACCCTTATACCGATTCTAGAGGGCATTGGTTGTGCAGTCGGCCGAAGGTTGCTGCCCCTTACTATCTCAAGGAACACCATCCACTGTAAGTGAGCCTCACCTTCATTTCCTAGTGTTGGGTTAGAATTAAATGTTGTGGTTTCTTACTTGATTTTATGACTAGTCTGCGCAATGTCTGGTCGAAAAGGAAAAGGGAAAGTCGTTGTGTACAAGGAGAATAGATTCGTTAACGATGAGGTGAGGGTTGCGCATGACTTGGTAAAACTGAAGCCAGTAATTTTTGAACGGGGATTTGAAATGGAAATGAAATACTGGAGTAAGGGATATATTGACAACATGCAGAAACAGGGATGGTCGACCTTCTGTCATTCACGAACGGAGGCAATTCTTCCATGGGTTTACGAATTCTATGCTAACGGCAAAGTTCAGATCGAGAATAAGGTATTGGTGAGGGGAAAGGAAGTCAACTTCTCGCCGCAAGGGATTTGTGAGTGCTTCTACATGGACAATCCAGAGTGGGATGAGTACGACCGCATCAAGAAAACAGTCTCTCCTGATGAGGTGGCGGCCGTCCTTTGCCAAGCTAATACAGATGTGTAGGCAAACCCTCGGAAGCATGTCTTGAACTCCACGAGCTTCACGAGGGAAGCAAAAGTTTGGATGCTATTTGTAAATGCGAGCTTGCTTCCGACGAAGCATGCGAACCAGATTTCGCTTGAACGGGCTGTTCTGATATATTGTATTCTGCTTGGACGGAAGATTAATGCGGGTCAAGTGATTTATGATCAATTGATAAAGAGGTTTGCGGTTAATGGAGGACGACAGTTGTGGTACCCTACACTGATTACTATGTTGTGTCGCTTTGCTGGAGTAGGCTTGAGGGAGGGAGACATATGTACTCCGGTGGGCCACCATATCACTGAGACTGTCATTTTCAAGAATATCAAGGTCCGCACAGATCATGGTTCCCTTCCACCTACATCCAAAGGGAAGTCCCCCACGACCGCTCAACGCATCGACATAGATATTCCAGCAGTGGACTGTGGGTCGGACCCAGATGTTATGATGGAGAACCTGGAATACATCAAAGCTTACCTTCGATGCGAGCATATATATTCTGAGTCTCGACGAGAGCAGGCCCGACAGGAGCGGATGTTGATTATGCATAAACTCAAGATTCCAGTTGTGGAACCTTCTTACAATCTTGGGGGCCAGTTCGACGAAGAGGGATATCTACTAGGCATTGATGGATCAAGGGTGGATCCCACCATCGTGGCTACGGAGAAAGATGCAGATCGTGAAGATGATGAAGACGGCGACGACGAATGACTACTCTAGCACCTCTTTGCATTTATTCTAACTCTTTCCCTCACTTATTTTATCAGAACTTAATTATGTTTGTATTACTCTAAAACAATGTTGGGAGGCCACTATGGCCATAGACTATTTTCTGTTATGATGCTTGGACTGCATGGTTGTTTTGATTTAAGAACTCTTTGATTTTCAGATGATTACTTCTGTGTTTTCACTCCCGTACAGATATTCTGATGTCAATATAAATTATGTGCTGTAATGACCTGTTATATGTTATCTTTTTCATGGGCACAATGTGCAATATTTCGATCATATCTGCAAGTTCTATGATAGTACATATTTTGTGAGAGTATAAGAATATCATTGATATATGGTTACTAATCTACTATTGTAGACTTCTTTTCTCTAGTATTGTTGTACAATCATGCAGATCATCATTGAAGCCCAAATTGTTGATTTACTCAAGACACCGTGGCGTGCTACAAGTGGTAAAAAGATTGGCAGTGCATGATTCTCAAAACTACTGATTTCAGGGGAGTATTTTATTTCAGTACTCTATATTTCTTTTAAAAGTGCCTTAACTTTCAATTTCTTAACTTTGGAGAGGCGCCACTTGAGAGACACCAATATTGATATACATTTTGCTAGGGACTAGCAAAGGTGTAGGTGTGGGGGTGATCTTACCAACCCTCACCTTTTGAGTGGTGAATTATATACGCAGTAATGATTAATCTGTGGAGTTTTACCTGTAAAAAATTTTTATATTTGCATAATTTACTTGAATTGATAGATTCGTCAAACTCAAAAATTTCAAATGTTTGCTTTTTGAATTGAGGAAGATATGTAGAGCTCCATTTTTGGTATTTCCATCATGCGCACCACTCCTTAAATTTACTTGCACCCTACAAAATAATTTTATTAAATTTCGAACATAAGGGGAAGGATAAACAAGAACTGGGTCAATGATGATGGCTAAAATAGTAGGATGAAATAGTTCACTGATAAAATGATTAAGGCCACCTTCTACATTTTTCCACTGCCTGTTGAGTCAGAGCCTTCTCATTTTGATTCATGATCACCATGTGTAATTCTCCCATATTTTCACTAATTACTTCTTAATAGTCTTTCCAACTATGGGTGTTTCAAAAAAAAAAAGTAAGTCATAGTGATATGTGGCCTAGGTAGGTGCACTCATACTTGGAATGATCCCAACTATGGTTATAATTACAATTAAAAAAAAAATTTAGATAAAAAAATCATAGTGATATGCGGCCTAAGTGTGTTTGCACCTGCTTGGAATGAACCCAACTATGGACTTTCAAATAAAAAAAATGTGTATGATTGTGATGGTAAACCCCATAGTTGGTTAAGTTATTGAGAATTGTGATTAGGAGAACCCTTTTACCCAATCAAAAATGAAACTACGAATCAAGCCACAGTCGATCAAATTTCAAGTCCTTATGATTTTCTTTTAACTATTAAATCCTTGTAGAGGCCAATTCAAAGATTTAGCCTATTGTCATCTTTTCCTTCTTATGAAAGGATTAATGAGTTAGTTTGTATGGGAATGGGTGAGTTTAAGGATGAGCACACACACCACTAGGAAATCATTATGGAGCTTTTACTTGTATCTCACTAATGAATCTATGCAGAGTTGAAATTTCTAATGGTTGATGTTTTTACCAATTCAAATCTCTTATGCAGTCTTGATATAAAATCCAAAGGGTAAATGAACTCAGATTAATTATATTGCTAGATAATCACTCACTCAAAGAGCTTGCAATATTATATTTTGCTAGGGACTAGCAAATGTTCAGGTGTGGGGGTGTGATAACTTCTCAAAAAGAAGTTATCTTGTATCTTAAATACCCCTATTTTGATAAAAAGATTTAGTAAATTTTTATAAAAACATATTGTATTTAAATATATTGACATATTGTAAAATTGATAGTATTTATGTTATTTTTGATATGTTTTTATCGTAGGAAGTCCGATATATTCACCTCGATATGACACGGGTCAAGTTCACGGGAAATCCATGAAATTGTTACAGCATTATTGCAACAGTAACAGTTTCAAGGCTGTTTGGTGCAGTTTCTGTTTTTGGGCAGCAGAAAATTTGTTATAACAAATTTCTGCAGTTCAGAAAATTTGTTATAACAAGTTGCGGAAATTCAAATTCAAAATTCCGAATTTCTTCATACTTTTGGCAGTTACAAATATTAAGATGACAATCTTTCAGCATTAAAGAGATGCCTTTTGGCGGGGATGAGTATAAAGAGGGGGTTTGAGAGAGAAAAAATTATTATTCATCATATTCAAATTTCAAGGAAAAGGAGATCTAGGTTTTGAAGGAGAAGGAGGAGGAACCGCACCGGATCGTCATCAAAGAGGGATCTTGCATGCATTTGAGTGGAATTTTCTACAGCGCTTGTGATCTATAAGCATCATGTTTTGTAAGATCAATCCAATCTTGTATTCCTCTTCTCAAATCATGAACTAATTCTCCTAGGTTTTGTATTTTGAAAGTACTTTGTTCTATGTGATGAGATCTTTGTTTTTATTTAATTTATGAGAAGATTATTGTGATTTCTTTATCTAGTTGATGATCTTGTGGTAGAACTTTGGATTATTGGTTCATTCGATGCTTCATTTCGAGATTCGAGAGAGGAGAATTGTGAGTGTTTGAATGAAACATATTGTACTACGTGGCGAGATTCGAGAGAGGAGTCACGTAAATTTTTAACCAAAGTTTTTGGCTCGTTTTACTGCGCTTCGAGATTCGAGAGAGGAGAGGCGTAAGTGTATCTTCAACTAGATATAACAGAAAAGGGAGAAAGAGATTTCACTTTTTCGTTAGCAACTTTGATTTTTATTATCAATCATATTCTTTGTTCGCCTGAGTTAGAGATGACAAGGGAATAAGGGGTATAGTGATTTCCGATATCGAGAGATACGGATCTCTACCGTAAAATCGTTGCAGGAAAGCACATCTAGGTTTCTCATAAATTTCTTCTTTGGATCCATCATTATAGACTTAGGAAATCAAAATACAAGACCGTTTTCCCAAAATTTGATAAAAAGTAATTTTAGAAAGTTTTAGCAATTTCATTTTAGAATTTTATTTGTCTTTAAACTCACTTAAATCAACCTACTTGGATTTAAAGAAAAGGACTAGCTAGTACTTGTGAGCCTTAGATTAATCGCCTCTCCGTGGGAACGATCTTTATTCATCACTTTATTACTTGATCCGGCACGTGCACTTGCGTAGTTTACGTATACCTATTTCGGGCGTATCAAGTACCAAGATTTATAAAACAATATTATTATCCTTATGTGTGTATATGCGCACATCATCTATATATGATGGGACTTATAACAGCACGCCACTAATATAAATGAGCATGTATTGGAAACATGAATGAATCTTCACATGTTGAACAGATCTTCCCTAAGTTTGTGACAATGCTCATTTGGTTAGTGGGCTTTGTTATATTGAAGGTGTAACACTTGCTCTACTACTGTCTTATAATTGCATTTTCATCTTGAATACATTTCTTTTTCTAATGCAAGGTGAATTACTGCTATGTATTGTGATGATTGAGGTTTTGATTGTGAAGAAAAGTGGATATGACTTAGCTATTCTTATGTGTGTATATGTGCTCAAAATTAATATGATCTTCACCAAAACACAATACATTTCACATTCCTGCACAGAACAGGAAAGAACAGGGGAAAAAAGATAGCCGAACCTTAATTAGCCATTTGGATTGGCTGCATTTGAATCTACATTAACCAATAATAACTGCAACATTAAGTTGCTCAATTGTGCAAATGTTACCAAGTTGCTCATTTCCTGCACACTTGTGAGCATAGTTATGTAACAAAATATAACAAAATTAAATTTCTCATTGTCAAAAAACCAGTAAAGAAACGCATGTAAACTGTGTTCTACTTAATTGAGCAAAATAACTTAATTATTTCCACTGCAGTTTCGACCCTTAATCTTGACATGTTCTTATACCAGCCTTTAAATGTTGACCAAGATAGTAGCCTTTGTGTTGGCTATCGCCTCCATATACTTTAACACAAAAACACCACAATCGTCGCCTCTTTCCTGCATTGGTGCTTCCCCTACCTTTTTAATCTCCCAATTATGTACCTCTGATGGTAATGAACTGTCTGTATCCTGCTGCAAGCTTGAAATCTGTGAAAAAAAAATATTAGTAAAAATATTAGCAACACACAAAAATAATTGCACACAACATACCATTGATTGCAATGTCGATTGAGGCATCTTTTTGGGCATGGAGTCATAATAGTACCACATCTCCTCTTTAAGATTGCAAGTTAACAATGCTCAATGGCCTGGGTAGTGCACTGACATCAAAATGATATCCGCAGCTTGGACACTTGTAAGAGTAATATGGTTTAGTAAGCTCTCGTACCGGACACCACAACTCTTGAAGTACTGCATCAATTTAATTTCTTAACATGGCATCTCTACAAATAAATATTATAGTAAATGTAAAATAAGTGCAGTATAACATGTATAAAAATTACCGCATAATTTGGAGACACATATACAAATTTATTCCATGCATCCGGGCATTTGCTCCGTCGATTGTTCAGCACAGCGGCATATGCATCTATATGACTATCCATTAGCCAACCTTGGCGCAATAAATCCTCAAAAGCCGCTCTATTCATTGATGTGTTTCCGCATTCAAATAAACATTCGCTACAAAATATATAGAGAAAAAATGAGTCACAATATAAATAGATGATCATATGCTACCGTCTAACACAAAATACCTCTTGTCATAGGGACTCAGTGTTGAGTCTATGAGTTCTACTACTGCTGGAGTCAAAAATATACGCCCCAGGAAATCAATTTCTTCTTTGGATTTCCCGGTCGCTTTGGAAGCTTGATGTTTTTTTTTTGGCTTTTTGAATCGGGGGTGGATTCACTAACACAAATTGTTTCCTTGTTTGATTTTATTTGTGTAGCCGGGACTAATGTGTCGGTAGGTGACGATGGTGTGGGGGCAGCAGCTTTGGGAACATGCACTTGAGACATCGTGTTAATCATGGAAATAAGAGAATCATATTTGGTGCTCAATCCACGGATCTCAGCGAGAATCCTTCTCTCCAATTGTGCAATCTCCCTTTTAATATACTTTTTCAAAGTCCTCTTTTTTTTTCTTCTCCTCCTCCCTTCTAATCTTCTCCTTCATTATCCTAGACTTCTCCCTGTCCAACATCTCCTTTTACCCTTCCTTTATTTTTTCCAACTTTTTGATTCTTTTGAGCCCTTAATTTTAGTACCTCCTCAAAGTCAAATTCTGATTCATCAAGCACATATGTTTCTTGATTCTCTGAACTTAAGTAAACCAAATACAGCTTTACCTACACATGAGATGTATTATGAAAAACTAGCTCTAGTCGGACAAGACAACATCAAACCACAAGTGACAAAAATGACCAAACCCGTGTCTTCGAAAATAAAAGGCTCGGGAGATTCTCACAAAACTTATGAGTAAAACCGGCTTTTGCGGCCCACCGGCACAAACGCGGCTGTGCCATCGCATCCATTGGCGCCTGGATGTTGGTATGTTTGAAAAACATACCTACAAGATTGTTAATTTTTTTAAAAAACAACAACAATGGTTCCACAACAATAACACTATAAAACCAACAAAACACTTACCATAAGTATAATTGAGTACCCTTCGAGGTAACCTAGACTGACCGACTGTTTTTGGGAGGAGCTGAGTGCATGCAGATCATCAAATTGTTGGTGCAGAAATGCGTGAACGGCCTTGGGCCAGTTATATCTCCTAAATTATTCTAATCCACCAAAATTTTCTAGGCACATGAGAATTCTAAGAGATTTTAACGGAAATAAAAAACGACATAATATGTATTTAACTAAAGCATCAACCCTTTGCTTTTCAACTACATCTGAATCATCCTCAAGGTGGGCTAGTTCATTAATATGGTTCACAAGCACGGACTGTGTGACATTAGATAGTGGTAATCTTCTGAAATTGAAATCTTGACCCCTATTGGGTAGACCAAGTATAACAACCACCTCTTTCACTGTCAGTTTAACATAATATTGCCCTAGCAGAAAGGCATATTTATCCGGTCTGTACAACAGAATGAGTCGGTACAGTAGGGGAATGTTCTGGGGTAGGTCGGGCAAATTGAAAAAATGCATCAGTGAGGCATTGGTCAGCATCTGCCTTGAGTGATCATAAATTACATCAAGCAATCACTCTGCTTGTTTCTTGAAGGTCGATATTGTGCATCTACTATTAAGAAATGTGTCGGCTGGATGACCTTCTATCTACACGTATATAAAAAAACTCAAAGATGTGATCCGGGAGTGATCCGACCGGATTTCAAATACATCATATATAAAAAATTGCAGTGGTGACCATACGGCCTACATCCCACCGGATCATCAAGATTTTATAATAAAAAAAAATAAACCTAAACATCTATGAGCACATTCCAAACAGTGCAGAAATGGGGAGAAATGAGGCTGCAAACATTAAAAACATTGTGAAATTACGGGCAAACAATACAGAAATTCTGAAATCACAAGTCATTTAAGATTTTCTATGAGCACATTCCAAACAATTTAAAAAACATATCCAAACGGCAGACCTATAATCCAAACGACGACTGTAAATTTCGAATTCGTTCACTTTCATCATACCTGATGCTTTAGGGTTTATCAGGAAGGCGCAAGTATACTCCAGCAAACCTATAATCCAAACGATGACTGGAAAAGCGGGCGGTAGGAGAATCCAAATCTCTGGCGATGCGTTACTTCGTGGGCGATACGTTCGCCCTAAATCACTAGCACCAAACGTCCTTGTCGGCGATGAATAAAGCGGCCGAAAGGAGAATCCCTGCTCCGGCGATGGGTTACTTCGTGGAATTTTCTCCGCTTTAGGGCAAGGAATTTCGGGGATGACGGTTTGCTGGAGTTTGAATTTCGAAAATGAGAGGAATGAGGTGGGTCCTGGAAATTAAGCGGTATTTATGAGCGGACCGTTTTCACGGTCCAAACGGCGGACCAAAAAATTTTCCGAGTTAGTGAGCCTCCTTACCCTGCCAATGCATCGTGTTCTCGCATATCTAATCATATTACTTGCAGGGAGAGACTTGGGAGAGCCCATCAAGTCCTTGCTTCTATATGAGGAGGCCACCACTGCTACCCCGTCGAGGACAAGACCTCTATTTTCGGCTGATGAGGTCGAGAAGAGTGTAATGCCGGCTGCGAAGCATGCTCGCTTCATGGAATTTTTCTGGGCTGAAACAAACTTCCAAGAGTCGAGCAGCCAACCCTTACGGTTTGCAGAGGATCTCGATGCCATCTGAACGAGCACAGTGGTCGTGATTCCAACCCTCACACCCCCATGCATCGTCCTTACCGCCATAGCCTCTCGTCAATCCCGCCGCATGGACCCCTCGATTTTCGCTAAGTGACGTATCTTTGCCACCTCAGGTATCTACCATGCGGTCTCCAGATGTAGCTCCTTCGCATAGCGCTCCTACCCATAAGTTCATGTTAATAATTAGTTGTTTTTTCCTATTTTGTTTATGGTAGGGAATAAAGTCCCATTTGGACGTTTTCTATTATTTTCCTTGTTTGGGCACCTGTCTTTTCTTTCCTTTTGCCTTAATTGTTTTAGGCATTATTTCTTTCCGTTTTTAGTCATCTCTTTCATCTATATGTAATGGAGTTTTTGTATTGAATGTATGAAGAAATATTAGAAGCTTTCTTCCTCATATGCTTTGTGCGATGTCTTTTAGTTTGATTCTAACAATTGGTATTAGAGCTCTTTGTTGAACTTTCTATAGGATAGACATCGCCGCCACCTTGCTATCGTTCTCGGGAGGAGATCGATACTCTAAAGTTTTTCTTCAATGTCGGAGACACCTTCAAAACACGATGGGTGCCATGGAAATTTCAAATACCCCGCTCACGAGGAGCAACTACGGCATTTGGGCTATCAGAATGAGGGGAATCCTCGATGTTCAAGATGCATTGGAGGCGGTGGAACCAATCGATCCGATGGAGAAAGTGGATGAGAAAAAGAACAAAATAGATTTTTCGGCCATCCAACAAGCACTTCCAGATGATGTTCTCCAGATGGTTGCGGAGAAGAAAACTGCGAAGGAGATATGGGACATGCTTAGGATCAAGTACCAAGGCGCGGATCGCGTCAAGGATGCAAAGATCCAAACTCTGCAGACGGAGTTTGAGATGCTTCGCATGAAGGAGACGGATTCAAAAGATGATTTCACAATGATGCTTACCACAAACGTCAACATGCAAAGGACGTTGGGAGGAAAGGTAGCGGAGGCTGCGGTTGTGAAGAAGTTATTGCGATCCGTCCCATCGAAGTTCTTCCAGATTGCTTCGACGATAGAGCAATTTGGCGACTTCACGACGATGACCGTGGAGGAGGTTGTCGTCCGTCTCAAGACTCATGAAGAGCGTGTTGGTGGAGCTACCAACAAATACGAGGAGAAACTCCTCTTGATGATGAGGGAGTTTATGGCTCGTGACAAGAAGCCATCCAATGGTGGAGGACACCACACCGGCTGTAACATCCCTCAGACAACTAGACCCCTAGAGATAGTTTTGTCATGACTAGGTCATGACAAAGCCCTAGAAAGTCCATAAAGGCCAAGTGAGCCTAGGAATGAGGATGAGACCACTATGGTCTGCACATAGTAGATTTCTGAACCTTGGTTTAAGGTGATCATGGGGATTCACCAAGACTCCAAGACCCCACCCATACCTTCATGACCCTAGTAAGGGGTCAATGGGTCACTAAGGACCCATGGAGGACAGTCAAAGGAGCTAAGTTGACCAAAGTCAACTCTAACCCTAATTGGGTCAAATTGACCTACACAAGGGCCAATTGCAGTCCCTTAGCCAAGTGGACCCCACACATACCCTCATAGCCCTAGTGAGAGGCCAAAGGGTCACCAAGGACTCATTAGGACCAATCAAAAAGGCTAGGTTGACCAAAGTCAACTCTTGACCTAAAATGGTCAAAGTGCCCTAGTTAAGGGTCAAGTGACCTTCAAGGGCCAATCCAACCCCACCTAGGCCTTAGGGGAGGCCAATGGGTCACTAAGAACCTATTGATGTTGACCCAAAAAGTCAAAAAGGTCAATTCAACCCGAAGCCCACTTGGAGTCAAACCTAGCCAAATGGGCTAACTTGTGCTCAAGCCCAACTCACTTGGGCTAACCTTGTCTTAGTGAATGAAATGAACATGTGGGCTGCCATTGGGTTAGGTAGGAGCCAAATTTCAGCATGTTGAGTAGGAGAGAGAAAAAGTCATATTGGAGGAGAGAGAAAGTGAAATAAAATATGAGAGGAGACTTAGGGCTCCTCCTCCCCCTTCCCCAACCTCCCCATTCAATTCAGCAAGGCAAGCAGAGTGCAGCAGCAATCTTTGACTGGTTAGAGCAAGCTCCACCCCCCTACCTACCATAGCCACCATTGTTGACTTCTCACCAATAATGACAATGAAGCACAAAGCCACCTAACCCCCCAACTGACCTTATAAACTCCTTCAGTAGGAGGAGGAGATCATTTTCGAACTGCTAACTGGAAGGAAGAAGGCTGCCCACCGTGAAGTTTCAGAAATCCGACCACCACCACCGCCATGGTTTCCCGCCGCTCCACCCGCATCCAAGCTCGTGTGCAGGTCCTCCCCTACTTCTTCTTTCATGTATAGTTCATAGAAATCGTTTAGGGGAGATATCGAACTCAAAGGAGTGAGATCGGGTGAGAGTTTTCATATTTTTCCAAAAAATTCATGGTGTGGGTTTGCCGGAAACCGCCACCTCCGGCGGCCAAACCACCACCCGACGGTAGCCCTCGTCTCAACGGAGGTGGTGGTGGTGGTGGCTGGCCGGGGAAGTGGCCGGATGGCCGACAGTAGCTCACGGAAAAGCTACAGGAATGGCTTTTTCCGGTTCTGTTCGGGCTTGGAAGAAGATGAACAGTACTTGTATTAATTAATTATTATATATATATATATAATATAAATATTTGTTAAATCCTTTAACCGACATATTTTGATGACGTTAAACGAGGCACTTAGAGGCTAGATCAGGAAAAACTGTTAACATGAAAATTGTAGATCTATGAGTCTACTTTATTTTAAAATTGATTTGAGTCAATCTGGAGTGCTGGTTAGATCACAACACTCATTTTGGTGAGATCTATACATATGGCTGACCAGAGAATGAATTGGATGCCCACTGGGCTATTCTTATCTATATCTAGGACATATCCAAAAATTAGAATTTTTGGAGAACATTTTTCTATAGTTTTTAGAAAAATTTAATAATCCATGAATAAATTATTTGGGTGTCAGAAACATCTCAAAACTCCCCCAAATTTTGGTGGGTGGTCTTATAGGGCATGTTAGGGCTCTGGTGATAATTTCACCTCATTTGAAGGTGTTTTGGTTAGGGAATGATCAATCCCTAGTTCTACCTTAAAGAAGGATTTTTAAGTAAAAGTGTACTTGAGGTTTTGAGTGGTCAACTCACCTTAGCAGAGGCTGATATTTTGACCACTGGCTTGGTATGATCATTATCACCCCCTTAGGGAAAATGGGGTGGTTTAGGGTTGATTTACCCTAGAATCCAAACTCAAACCCTAAGGAAGGGCTTTTGAGGGTTGTGAAGGACATAGGGGCAAATGCCCTTGTATGACCTTGAAACTCTGTAGAGTTGATGTTAGCATAACTTAAGTCCTCTGGAAGGAGTCTTAGAGGATTTGGAGGCATGTAGGCACCTCAAAACCCTAACCCTAATTTTAGGGTAGAAGCTCAACTTTGAAAGCACAGTCACTAAGCCTTAGTAAAAGGTTGTGAAACTTGGGTGAGGTAAGTTTTAGACTAGGAAGCACCCTTAATAATTTTATTAGGATTTTATGGATTATATTTCAAGTACATCATGTGTTAAGTAACAATTTGCTCAAACTGGTGATATAATTATTTTGATTACTCTGTTCATTTGAATCTGATGAAACTTGCTCAGAAGATGCTTTATGTCTATATTAATATCCCTGAATTTTATTACAAATTTTAGTTGACTATATCTAGCACTTCCTTCACAAGTTTTTAAAAGGGGCGGGGGACGATAGGACTTGGTCTTTTAGACTAACGGTTTTTGAATCACATCATTTTAGGGGACCACGGAGCCCAGCATGGAGGAGCAGCCCCGGAGGTCGGCACGCTTGGAGATCGGACAGTCTAGTACCGGAGTCCAGACAGTAGGGACTGTGAGTCCCGACCACTAGTGGTTATATTAGTTTTGCTTTCGCGATGAGCGATTTGTAGTGAGGACCTGATGTACCGGGCATAAGCCCGAGATTTCTGTTATATGTTCTATCTGTGGGCACTCCCTTCGTGGAGATTATTTTTCTATTCATGTGTGATTTCTGTGGACTTGCTTATTTTATTGCTACAGTTGTGATCGATTTGGCCGGCAGGATCAGCGTTTTGTAGTGACGACCTTCCCGGGTGCGAAGGTGTCACCGCAAGACGGCGGTTCTGGGCCTAAGACCCCGGTGTTAAAAAAGAAAAAAAAATGGGGGTCTTACACCGGCGACCGTGGAGGCCGTGGCCATGGACGAGGGCGAGGCAGACAACATCGCAACAATGATCGATGGGAAGGTCAAGATCGCAATGACGGTGTTAAAGATAAGTCAAAAGTCGAGTGCTTCTATTGCCACAAGATGGACCACTTTGCCACGGAGTGGCGCTTGAAGAAGAAGGACAAAGAGGAGAAAGAGCACATGGCCGAAGCCTTCGGGGATTTTGAACCGCCCTTTTATTGGCGGAGGGCGAAGAAGATCACCCAATAATGGTATGCTCTAATCTTCTCCTTAATGAAGAGAATGTGCAACCAAGCATTTTTCCCAGCGACGTTGAGAAATCGGATTGACGGGTTGCAAGGATTACTTCTCCTCGCTAGATGAGACGGTGAGAGGCAAGGTGAAGTTTGGCGATGGCTCTTCGGTGGAGATATGTGGTCGGGGAGCGGTCTTCTTCAAAGACCAAAAGGAGAAGCACAAAGTCTTCACTAACGTCTATTACATCCCGAAACTCCGCACAAAAATTGCGAGTTTGGGACAATTGGAGGAGAACGGATGCAAGATCGTCATGGAGGATGGATTCTTGTGTCTATTCGATCAGAGAGGCGTCTCTTGGCGAAGGTGGAGAGGTCCAAGAATCGTCTCTACATCCTAAATATGAAGACGGATGCTCCGGTGGCCTTGCTAGCAGAGAAGTACAAAGACGAGGCGTGGCTATGGCACGCTAGATGGGGACATCTCAACTTTCGGGCACTTCATGACATGGGGCGGTTCGAGATGGTGGAGGGGATGCCCTCCATTGAGCACTCACAAGAACTTTGCGACGGGTGCTTGGTGGCGAAGCGAAGGCGATTACCATTTCCGAGCGTTGCAGCGGACCGTGCATCAACTCCTCTTTAATTGGTGCATGGAGATCTTTGCAGGCCCATCAATCCGGCCACCCCTGGAGGTAAACAATTCTTCTTCTTGCTAGTGGATGATCATAGCAGGTTCATGTGGGTGGAGTTATTGAAATCCAAGGACGAGGCCTTGGATGCTTTCAAGAGGCTAAAGGCGCGAGCAGAAATGGAAGCGGAGTTCAAAGTGAAGGGATTCCGTAGCGATCGAGGTGGGAAGTTCACCTCCAAGGGGTTTGATGCCTATTGTGAGGAAGTCGGGATCAAACGATTTCTCACAACCCCTTATTCTCCGCAACAGAACGACGTGGTGGAGCGCCGCAATCAAATAGTCATGGGGATGGTTCAGAGTCTTCTCAAGTGCAAAAACGTGCCTGTGAAGTTTTGGGGAGAAGCGTTAGCAACCGCGGTGCATCTTCTTAACCGGGCGGCTACTCATAGTGTTGTTGGGAAGACGCCTTACGAGGCGTTCTACGGAAGGAAACCAAAAGTGCACCACCTTCGCACTTTCATTTGCCTTGCGTACGCGAAGACAACAAAGCCAAATCTTGCAAAGTTGGAGGATCGGGGCACCAAGATGGTGCTCATTGGCTACGAGGCGGGCTCTAAGGCGTACAGGCTGTTCAATCCAGAGACAGGCAAGCTCGTAATCAGCCGTGATGTCGTCTTTCGCGAAGAGGCGAAGTGGGACTGGGAAGAGAGAAATGGTGAAGTGCTCTCTGTGTCTGCGATCAGCATTTGACAACAGAAGGAGCAGCAGCAGCTCCTCTCGCTACACTCGTACCAGTAACCCCCACCGGCGACGGGTCGGCCTCCCCCCACCGCGGCTCACCCGCGGCCAGCACCTCGCCCCACCGTGGCTCACCCGTGGCCAGTACCTCCCCCACCACGGACGCAACCTCCGAGGCAACTTCGAGCTCCAGCAGACCGATTCGATTCCGGTCACTTTAGTAGATCTACGGCGAAACTGAAGATATGGAATTGCAGCAGGAGGAGGCTGGACTTTGCCTCTTCGCAGCAGGGGAGCCAGCAACGTTTGAGGAAGCCAAAGACGAACCAAGATGGAGAAGATCTATGGAGGAGGAGCTAACTTACATCTGGGACAATGACACTTGGGAGATCACCACCCTCCCGAATGGTCAAAAGCCCTTTGGACTCAAGTGGGTTTTTAAGACGAAGCAAGATCCGGAGGGGAACACCGTAAAGCATAAAGCTCGGCTTGTGGCGAAGGGGTATGTGCAACGACATGGGGTTGACTTCAACGAGGTGTTTGCACCCGTGACGAGATTGGAGACGGTCCGTTTGCTCATTGCTTTGGCAACAGAGGAAAGATGAGACATCCACCACATGGATGTCAAATCGGCATTTCTCAACGGGGATCTAGTCGAAGAGGTATACATTTCTCAACCCCCTCCGTTTTGTCATTTCTGGAGAAGAGCACAAGGTGCTGAAGCTCAAGAAGGGGTGGTATGGCCTTTGACAATCCCCGCGAGCTTGGAACTTCAAGCTGGATCAAAGCCTATCCTCATTGGGCTTTGAGAGGAGTCCGACTGAGCACGCCGTCTACAAGCAAGTTGTGGGAGATTCCAACTTACTGGTTGGAGTCTATGTGGATGATCTCATCATCACCGGATCAAGCGGCGTGGAGGTGAACAAGTTCAAAGCTCAGATGAAGGAGTTGTTCTGCATGAGCGATCTCGGATTGCTCACCTACTACTTGGGGATAGAGGTATCCCAAACGCCTCAGCTAATCACCCTTTATCAGTCTTCGTACACATTAAAAATTCCTTAGAAATTTGGGATGGGAGAGTGCAATAGCACTCAAGTTCCGATGGAACCAAGGCTCAAATTGAGCAAGACGGGCGATTATCCTTTGGTGGATCCTACGGAGTATAGGAGCGCAATAGGATGCTTGAGATATTTAATGAATACGCGTCTGAATATTGCATATGCCGTTGGGATAGCGAGCAGGTTCAAGGAGAAGCCCAATACCCAGCATTTTGCGGTGGTGAAGGAGATTTTGCGGTATCTGAAAGGTACAAGCGGGTTTGGTCTCTCTTATGAGAGGAATCTTCGTGGAGGAACGAAGCTAGTTGGCTACTGCGACAGTGATCATGGAGGGAGCATTGATGATAGGAAGAGCACTACGGGAGTTGCATACTTCCTAGGCCGGAACATCATCACTTGGATGTCGCAGAAGCAACGGGTTGTAGCCTTATCTTCTTGCGAGGCTGAAAATATATCATCTTCGATTGCGGCACAGCAAGGAATATGGTTACTCAACCTACTCGATGATATTCAGAAGCGGATTAGGTGCAAGGCAACTCTCTTTGTTGACAACAAGTCAGCAATTGCACTAACCAAGAACCCTGTGTATCATGATCGGTCAAAGCACATTGATACTCGTTACCACTACATTCGGGACTGCGTGGAGCGTGGGATGATCGAGGTCGAGTATGTACATACTAACGACCATCTTGCTGACATATTCACTAAGGCACTCGCAAAGAACAAGTTCGTTGAAATGCGGGAGAGAGTTCGAGTGCATGACGTGAAGGACAAACTAATTAGGGGTTGAATGTTAATAATTAGTTGTTTCTTCCTATTTTGTTTATGGTAGGAAATAAAGTCCCATTTGGACGTTTTCTATTATTTTCCTTGTTTGAGCACCTGCCTTTTCTTTCCTTTTGCCTTAATTGTTTTAGGCATTATTTCTTTCCGTTTTTAGTCATCTCTTTCATCTATATGTAATGGAGTTTTTGTATTGAATGTATGAAGAAATATTAGAAGCTTTCTTCCTCATATGCTTTGTGCGGTGTCTTTTAGTTTGGTTCTAACAGTTCATATGCCGCGGGAAGGAGATGGAGGTCGCTCCTCGTTTTGATCGAGGCGAATCCAGCGGGCACCGTCGACATTGCAAATATCGAGACCACAGGGACGTCCGAGGGGAGAAGTGGTCTCGCCATTGTTCTCCTCACTCAATCAGAGATAGCCCACAACACCGCCGAGGTCAGCCGCTCCTTGTTAGGAAGTTCTTTGATAACTATGTTGATGCTCCGAAGTGTACCTTACAAGCCGCTTTTGGCAAGGCCGCCACCTATTTCGAACTCGCCGCGGTGTCGACCAGATTCGCTGGAAAGCAAGTTCTTCGCCGACCCGGGCGAATCCTTTTACGTTTTTAGGGCTCGCGTGCTCGCCTTACTTAGCTCACATGAAATACGGCTGAAAACAATGACAACAAGCGAGCTGAACCGCCAACTGATCGTTGTAGATGCTCGGCTGGGGAAGATTGAGGAGTTTGCTCCTCGCTTAGAGAGCGTTGAACTTGAAATTGAATTTCAAATTATTAGTTTAATAGAGAGTAACATAGTCGCAACTATTTTTAATATGAAAAATTATAAAATGATAGAGAAAGCTAATAAATTCAATCATTAAAGGCAAATTATATATTGTTCAGAAAGTGATAAGATCAGACCCATTTCTGGAGCAACTGCTGAAATTTAAATATGATCATGAGTGGCATGTTTGAACCCTTCAGCCCATGGAATCTGAAACACAATGCATTTCGACACTGAGTACTGAAAGCAAAACAAATCTTCATGTGATTAATAAGCAGTGTACAAAAACGTAAGAAGTAGCTAACCAGTAATTGGGAATGGCTGCTTAAAATGAAAATTAGGCCTGCAATATCTAAGCATTTGACCTTGCAAATTTAGGCTCCGTTTGACTCGTTGGTGGTGGTCGTAAACGCATGGATTAAACCGCCGTTCGTTAAGGATCGCATAATAAACATCTTTTTGAACATAATAGTGGATGAAGTTTTTTAGGTGGACGTTAGCAAATGACAATTGAATACAGAAAATCAATATCATGTAATCCCCGTGTTCAAATATGGCTGAACTCCGGGAGCTACCCAACTCCTATCCATGAAAAAACAATCTCAAGTTTTGAACAAAAAAAACGTCTTCGTAAAAGAAATCCATCTCGTCAGGAAAAATTTCCTCGCAACGGGAAGAATTACTGGTAAAGAAGTGCAGTTTGTGCAAGAAGTGTTGACAATAACTGAATTACCATGCATTCAAAACTAAGATGAGATCACAAATGTTGATTGAAAGAAGCAAGTTTGCGCAAAATGGTAATCGAAAGAACACGTGAAATTAAGTATTTTAGGAATCAGTAGAAACCTTTCCATCACTCTGTACATGCATTCATCATCCTAGTGTTTGATAGGACTTATTTCCCTAGCATCTCTGTTGAAACCGAAAATCGGTCTTTTGTGGAGTTTACCCTTGGGGAAGGGGTGGTCGCACACCTACTTCGCTCCTGCAAGAAAAACAACAAGGAAAAGAGAGCAAATGACTAGACCAAGGGCCCGGCGCGGAGGTCCCACCACACACCCGGAAGATCACTGAGCGCTTCCCCTCCTTAGCCAGATGTCGGGCTAAGGTACCTCAGAAGGCGCTAGAGCCTAGAGAACCAGGAGACAAGTAAGCATGCCCTTCTGAGGTATCCCTTGAGTCCTATTTATGGGATTCTGAAGGTGATCTGCAAATAACTAACCTCTGCTGTCCTGAAATTACTAAAAAACCCTTAGGCTGGCCTGTCAACAACCAAACTCCGCTGTTCTGAATGGCTATGTGCAGGCCGCCCGGGTCTGCCAACAGCGAGACTCCGCTGTTCGACCCGGCTATGGGCAGGGCCGTGGAGGCAAAGTGGTAAGGAATTCTCCCCACTGGGGACTGGGCGAGTAGCCCTTCCACGCCTTTACTCGGCCGGGGACGCGGGCCGGGGCTGGCTCGCCTAGAGGACGCAGGTCAGAGACGGCCCGCCTGGAAGGCGCGGGCCGAGGCTGACCCGCCTGAGAGGGCGCTGGTCAGAGGGCGACCGGGGGCCGACCCGCCTAGGAGAGGCGGGCAGGGCTGACCCGCCTCAGAGGCGCGGGTCAGAGGGTGACCGGGGGTCGACCCGCCTAGGAGGGCGCGGGCCAGGCTGGCCCGCGGGGGTGACCCTTGGAGGCGCGGGCCGGGGTCGACCCGCTTGCTTGCCTGAGCCCCTTCGGCGAACACGGGGTTGTACAATCCCACCTAGGGTCACATTTTTTTGGATTGTACACTTAAAACCTGCCTTGTGACAACAGTTGCAAAAAGAACTCTAAATGCATGGATGGTTGGATTGAAGATTGATCACTAACCAAGCAGTGAAGGAGTTGGTTGTCGACGTAATCCATTCCAATAATAGGGCACACATTACAACAACAGCTCTCAAGGCTTTATCCTACTATAGTGGGGTCGGCTAATGTATCCTTTGTCGCCATTGTGCCCTATCTTGTGTCATAATCTCACTAATGCCCAAGTACATCATGTTTTTCCTTATAGTTTCATTCCAAGTCTTTATTGGTCTACCCCTCCCTCATTTAGCATGCCTAGCGACTAGACTCTCACAACGCCTAACAAGCGCCTCTAATGGTCTCCTTTGTATGTGTCCAAACCATCTTAGTCGAGCTTCTCGCATCTTCTCTGCAATTGGTGCTACTCCTGTCTCATCCCTAAAACATAATAGGGCAAACATTAATTAATTAAAATGAGCTGCAAAAATCAAGTGGCTAGCCATGAAATTATTCTATAAAGAGACAATAAATGGAGCTTCCTAATCATACTTATGAAGATATACCTTCTGAAGAAATATTGGATGGCCCATGAAAACTCGTATATGAAGTTGCGGCCTGGATATATGATTGAAAAATGAAAAGAAATGTATCCTTGTGGTTTCAACAAAATTTTAGTTATGTATCAAACGACAATCTGACGTTCACGGCCTGGATATATGATTACAACAACACTTAAGCCTTTATCCCACTATAATGGGGTTGGCTATATGGATTCATTGTCGCCATTGTGCCCTATCTTTTATCATAATCAAGGCCTGGATATATGATTGAAGCATGAAAAAGAATGTATCCTTGCGGCTTCAACAAAATTTTAGGTATGTATAATATCTAATTGATGGACAATCTGTCTGCATGGCTCACCCTCATCAAAATTAAATTTCCCTAGGAAACTCCAACAGCTATTATATATACCTACAGTGATCATAAAAATTTAGCATGGGAAGCTCAAGATATTTTTGCAGAAGAGGAAAGACATCCCAATTCCAAAAAACAGGTGCACCCAATTTGAATTAAATTTCGGTGCTGACTACCGGCGATGGGTGCTAAATGTCCGCGATGCCCTAGAGGGAAGAAATGGTGAGGCGCTGAGAGCAGTAGAGAGGGGAAGAGAGCTAAGAGCATCTCAAATGGAGATTTCTATATTTAGAGATCCTTATTGTACTAGGTTCTTCAAATATGGATAACTTGGTTATTCAACTCCAATCTGTTGGAAACGTGTATGGGTCCCCACCTTCACACCACTCCAAAACCAACTCCTCTGAACACCAAAAGTAACCGGCGAGACCGCCCTTACTAGCCGCCTACTCGCGACAGCCCACTCGCAAACCTCTCTCTCTCTCTCGCACGCTAGTGCGAACACACTCCAGGCGAGCCCGGACTTAACCGCACCTCACTCACACGCCGAGATCAATCACACTTGGCGAGACCACCACTGGCGAGACCGCACCTCACTCGCGGCTAGCCCACAACGGCGAGCACACACCCGAGCGCCAAATAACACTTGGGCGAACACACTACCCGCCAACACTCCTCTGGCGAGAGCCTTCTCGCGTGGCGAGATGAGCAATCCCCTCGGCAACTCGACCAAACCGTCCGGCTACACTTCTACCCGCTCGACAAAGCGAAAAACTCACACACTCCTAGCGCTGCAACGCTCCTCTCTCAAAACGAAAATGAGGAATTTTTTCACTATTTCTCAACAAACCAAAATAAGTACAAGGGGGAGCCTATTTATAGGCAAAACAAAACCACTCAACTATCCTCATTAAATACAATCTTTCTCTCTCCTATTGATTACCCAAACATAAAATAATAACTTAAATAAAAACTAAGACTTGTTGACCCTGTCAGCCAAGTCAAAGTCCAACAAACTCCCGCTCAAACTTGGCAGCACATGCCTAGTTTGCCTTTGAGCCGTAGGAACGTCTCCACCTTCAATGCCTTGGTGAAAATATCCGCAACCTGCTCTCTGGTAGGGCATTCACGTACTCTGCTTCACATGGCAGGTACAGGCTTCCGCTGCTATGTACTCTGCTTCACATGATGATAAGGCGATCGTCGCCTGCTTCTTCGAACTCCATGAGAACACCCATGTTCCTACATGGAAGGCATACCCAGAAGTGCTCTTCCGGTCATTCACGTCACCTCCATAGTCACTATCTGAGTACCCGACAAACTTCAGCTCCTCACCAGTGAAATACTTCAGTCCATGGCCTCTTGTCCCGTTTACATATCTCAGGATCCTTTTCGCGGCTGTGAAGTGATCCTCCTTTGGTTCCTCCATGTGCCTGCTTACCACCCCGACTGCATACATGATGTCAGGTCGGGTGAAGGTCAAGTAGCGTAGACTCCCCACCAAGCTTTTGAATAAAGTGGAGTCTACCGCTCCTTCCTTCTTCTCCTTGCTCAACTTTAGTCCTGGATCGGCAGGAGTGGAGATAGGCTTGCTGTTCTCCATCCTGAACTTCTTCAGGATCTCCTCCGCATACTTATTCTGTGAGATGAAGATGCCATCTTTGCTCTGCTTCACCTCCACTCCCAAGAAGTAATTGGGCTCTCCCAAGTCCGTCATCTCGAACTCCCTCTTTATCATTCTTTTGAACTACTCGTACATCGAAGTGTTGTTGCCTGTGAAGATCATATCGTCTACGTATTTACATACGATCATCATGTCGTCATTCTTCTCAACCTTCGTGTAGAGGGCATACTCATGAGGGTTCTTCCTGTAGCCATGCTTCTGCAGGTAAGCATCTATTCTCCCATTCCAGGCTCTAGCTCCTTGCTTCAGTCCGTACAAAGCCTTGTCTAGCTTGCATACTTTCCTCTCCTGCCCCTTCACCACATATCTTGGAGGCTGCTCGATGTACACATCCTCCTCCAGGTAGTCATTCAGGTAGGCAGAGACCACGTCCATCTGCATGATCTTCCATCCGTGATGAGCTGCTAGTGCGATGATCAACCTGATAGTGTCGATCCTCGTCACTGGGGCAAAGAATTTATCATAGTCCACCCCTTTGACTTGCCGGTAGCCCTTCACGACTAGCCGCGCCTTATGCTTCTCCGCGCCTCCATCTTTGTTCCTCTTCACCTTATACACCCACTTCACCCCGAGGGGTTTGTGGTCTGCAAGTGGATCCACCAGCTTCCAGGTGTCATTCTTTTTGATGGAGGCGATCTCCACATCCATCGCCTTTCTCCAAGTTTTTTTCTTGGGCAGCTTCATCATATGAGTACGGCTCAACATCTGCAAAGAGACAATATAAAGAAAAATTGTTAAGTGTTAGAGCCGTCTCCTCATAGATATCATCCAGCCTCCTCATCCTCGGTTGAGGACGATCATCTTTGGTTCCACTGGTGCTTGCTCCACCAGATCCACCTCTACTTGTACTCGCTCCACTCGAGTAGGGGGTGAGAGCTCCACCTGATTCCCTGCTGGGTGGTGATGGTGGCTCAGCTCCACCCATCTCAGCTTCTGCTTCCTGACCACCCCCTTCTTCCTCATCATCAAAGAACATCCCCTTGATGCTCCTCACTTCTTCATCCCAGCTTCAGCTGCTACCTTCCTCAAACAGATCATCTCTTGAGATGATAGCCTTCTCTGTCGCCGGGTTGTACAACGTGTAAGCTTTACTAGCTGGAGCGTAGCCTACGAAGATGCACCTCTCACTTCTGTCATCCAGCTTCTTCCTCCTTTGGTCCGGGACATGGGCATAAGCCACACACCCGAAGACCCCTAGGTGCTTCACACTTGGCTTCCACCCACACCATGCTTCGAACGGAGTCTTGAACTTCACACTCTTTGTTGGGCATCGATTTAGCAAGTACACATCCACCTGTACTGCTTCCGCCCAAAACTTCTTCGGCAACCCTTTTCCTTTCACTATGCTCCTTGCCATATTCATGATGGTCAAGTTCTTCCTTTCCGCTACTCCATTCTGCTGAGGTGAGTACGCCACCGTCAGCTGATGAGTGATCCCCCACTCTCTACAGAAGTCATCAAACAGCCTAGAGGTGTACTCCCCACCTCTATCTGTCCTAAGCACCTTCAGTGGATGCCCACTCTCCTTCTCAGCCATCGCCTTGAACTCCCTGAACTTGTCAAGGGCCTCAACCTTCTCCCTCAGGAAATACACCAACACTTCCGACTGAAGCCATCCATGAAGGTAATGTAGTACTTGATCCCACCGACTGAGGTAGTCTCAAACGGACCAGTTATGTCCGAGTGAACTAGCTCAAGCTGCCTTGTCGCTCTCGGGGACTTGCCGCCCTTGAAAGTTTGTCTCTTATGCTTCCCCTTGGTACATGCCTCACAGACCTTCTATGGAGGAGAGATCATTGGCAGTCCTTCTACCATCTTGAAATGAGATAACAACTTCAGGCCTGTGAACCTCAGATGGCCCATGCGGTGGTGCCACAACCAAGCTTCCTCTTCTTCCTCCGTCCTTGCGAGACACACCGTCTTCTTGGCATCCATCCTCAGCGTGAAGAGACAATTCGTTATCATCTTCACCCTCACTACTTCCCTTCCTTCATGGTCCTTCATGGCTAAGGTGCCATCCCTCAATAGGACACGATAGCCTTTTTCCACCAACTGCCCAAGGCTTAGGATGTTACTCCTCAAGCCTGGTACATAGAAAACATCATTAAGATGCACCTCCTTTCCATTCAAAGTGACCTGCTATCACGCCTCTTCCTTCCACTGAGCTCTTCGAGGTGTCTCCAAAACTGACCTCACCACCATTTGGTTCGAGGCTAGTGAACAGCTCCTTCTCTCCACACATGTGGTTACTTGCACCTGTATCCAAGTACCACACTCCGTTCCTCCCACCTCCTGCTCCTTGGACGGTTAGGAACATCATCGGGTCACCACCCGTGTTGCTTGCTTCAGCATAATGGTTGACTTCTCCTCCCTTCCTTTGAGCCCAACAATCATAGCTCATATGCCCAAACTTGTTACAGTTGTAACATTGTATTTGGGACATATCGCCTCTACCTCTTCCTTGACCTCTACCTTGGACTCTACCTTGGCCTCTTCCTCTTCCTCCTGCATCTTGCCTCCAACCTTGAGGTTGTTCCGCCTCCCTCTGGTTGTAATGATTCCTTCCCTGATCTCTTCCTCCTCTTCTTCCTCTACCTCTTTCTTGGTTGCCTCGGCCATGCTGGCCTCCCCCTCTTCCTGAGTTCTCTCCAAAATTTAGCTGAGTATGGAGTGCTTTACCCAAGCCACTCGACTCCTCATCGTCCTGCAATATGTGGTATTCGTGAGATTGTAGCGAGCCAACAAGTTCATCCACCGCCATCATGGTGAGGTCTTTGACTCCTCAATTGCCACTACCACATGCCGGAACTTCTTAGACATAGATCGCAAGAGCTTCTCCATGAAGCTTACGTCATCTGTCACCTCTCCATTCCTCTTCATCTCGTTTGTGAGCGTCCGCAGACGGGTCACATAGTCACCAACCTTCTCTGCACTTCTCATCTTCATCACTTCATATTGAGCTCGAAGGGATTGCAGCTTCACCTTCTTAGCCTTATCCACTCCTTGCATGGAGCGTTGCAAAATCTCTCATACCTCCTTCGATGTCTCCGCATCTGAGATCTTCTCGAAGGTCGCCTCATCCACACCTTGGCATAGTATGAACAACGCATTCTTATCTTTCTTCTTCAACTCCCTCATTGTCGTCCTCTGTGCGTTAGTCAACGCCGCCTCCGCTTCAGCAGTAAGCACTTCACATCCTTCTTCTACAACCTCCCACAATTCCTTTGAGGCGAGTAGTACTCGCATCTGAATACTCCAGTTCCCGTAATTTATCTTCGTCAACTTGGGGACTTGCCCCGGCATGACGCTTCCCATCTCCATTTCTCCTTGTAACTTAAACTTCCGAACAAACTTCTAGGGGGTCCAACCTCGCTTTGATACCACTTGTTAGAAACATGTATGGGTCCCCGCCTTCACACCACTCCAAAACCAACTCCTCTAAACACCAAAAGTAACCGGCGAGGTATAGTATGAACAACGCCTTCTTATCTTTCTTCTTCAACTCCCTCATTGTCGTCCTCTGTGCGTTAGTCAATGCCGCCTCCGCTTCAGCAGTAAGCACTTCACATCCTTCTTCTACAACCTCCCACGATTCCTTTGAGTCGAGTAGCACTCGCATCTGAATACTCCAGTTCCTATAATTTGTCTTCGTCAACTTGGGGACTTGCCCCGGCATGGCGCTTCCCATCTCCATTTCTCCTTGTCACTTAAACTTCCGAACAAACTTCCAGGGGGTCCAACCTCGCTTTGATACCACTTGTTAGAAACGTGTATGGGTCCCCGCCTTCACACCACTCCAAAACCAACTCCTCTGAACACCAAAAGTAACCGGCGAGACCGCCCTTACTAGCCTCCTACTCGCGCGGTTAGCACCCGGCGAGACAGCCCACTCGCAAACCTCTCTCTCTCGCACGCTAGTGCAAACACATACCAGGCGAGCCTGGCCTTAACCGCACCTTACTCGCACGCCGAGATCAATCACACTTGGCGAGACCACCACGGGCGAGACCGCGCCTCACTCGCGGCTAGCCCAAAACGACATGTACACACCCGAGCGCCAAACAACACTTGGGCGAACACACTACCCGCCAACACTCCTCTGGCGAGAGCCTTCTTACGTGGCGAGATGAGCAATCCGCTCGGCAACTCGACCAAACTGTCCGGCTACACTTCTACCCGCTCGGCAAAGCGAAAAACTCACACACTCCTAGCGCTGCAGCGCTCCTCTCTCAAAATGAAAATGAGGAATTTTTTCACTATTTCTCAGCAAACCAAAATAAGTACAGGGGGGCCTATTTATAGGCAAAACAAAACCACTCAACTACCCTCATTAAATACAATCTTTCTCTCTCCTATTAATTACCCAAACATAAAATAATAACTTAAATAAAAACTAAGACTTGTTGACCCAGTCAACCAAGTCAAAGTCCAACACAATCAAGTTCTCCATATTTGAAGAACATAATATTTTTTAATATATGTATGTGTATGTAGACACACATATATGTATATGAATATGTAAGTATAAATATATATATATATATATATATATATATATATATATATATATATATATATATATATATATATACAGACACAGACACAGACACACACACACGAGCATCTTCGCACGGGCTACGCCCGTGCTCGATACTCTCGGGCGGCCTTCGCCAGCCTACGCATGGGCTTCGCCCGTGCTCGATGCTCCGGCCTACCTTCCGCCGCATAGAAGCTGACCTCGCATCCACGCATTTCGCCAGCTCGTTCTCTCTCTTGCTGACGTCGGTCACATGTTCACAACAAGGAATACTTCAAATGCAAAGAAAAATTCTGAAAGTAAAAGACTTTTCAATAGTTTTTTTGGACTATTTGGATCACGTTGAAACATCTTCCCTCTTTGCTCTTCGGTCTCAATCACTACTGTTTTGTGGGAAGCCACAAAATCTTTAAACTTGAGACAACTCAAATTCTCTAACAACTATCCATCTTCATCGCCATTTGAAATGAGGAAGTAAAAAAAAATCATTCCAGATTACTCAAAAAGAAATCAGAAATAAAACTATATTAGAGGACACAAAAGGAATTCAAAAACAAATTTTTTAATTCAAACATTCAACAACCAACCAACTAATCACATGCATATCTGATATCTCTATTTATATAGGTTCGGAACAAAAAAAATAAGCAGCGATTTCTAAAAAAATAGTGACCATGAACTTCATGATGGTTGAACTATCGGCGCTTGTATGGAGGAAACCCGTGGCCAGAAACTTGGGCAGTTGCGGCTGCGTCGTAGGGTTGAGATCCACAGGGCTCAACATGATCTCCGAAGATCGTGCAGTCATAAATGGCAGACTGGTCCTTTTTCGTGCTTGGCAGGGTAGAAGAGCTGACCCAGTCAACTCATTTATTTTTATTCACATCCCTTTTTTTAACCTTTACAGGGGAAGATAGCAAGGCGGATATCTCTCATCTCCGCCTTTTCGTCGTCTCCGCTGCGCTGACGCTTAAGCTTTTGACACGTCATCTCTCTCATCTCCTCCTTCTCCGGTGCCCGTACCGAATTATTTTATTATTATTAAAAGGCAACGAAGCCGATGAGCAGTTTCAAAAAACTAATCCCATGAACGACGATACCAATCTTCACTATGATCCTCCGTCCGAAGAGTTTTTGAACTTGGGAGTCGTTGATGTAGTCTCCCTCCCCGGCGGCTCGCTCCCCGCCGGACACCTCCGTGGCAGTGAGTCCGCCCATCCGGCCAATCTCCTTGTACCCCTCAGTCTGATCTGCTCCTTCCTGGCCTGGCCGCCATGGCTTCCCATCTCCCGGTACCCTTCCGTTCCAAGCTGCTCCTTCCTCATATGCCCTCCACGGCTCCTCCCTTTCGCGAGATGCTCCTGCGCCTCTAAGTTCTTCTTGCCGGCACCGCCAGACACCACCGTCTCCCCTGCGAGGGTTTCTCGTCCAGTTTACGCCTCTCCGACTATTTATGGTAGCTGGTTGGCTGATTATTTATAGATAATAAGGCGACGAAGGAGGATGCATGCAACACGTAAGTTTAATAATAAGACTGCCAGCTGCGACACATGGCAGCTTTAAGCGGTGTAAGCGGTGGATGGGCAGATTCGGCATTTCACTGTCGTGACGGAGAGAACACAAACAACCTTATTAAGTATGGATATAATAATTATAGTATATGTATATAAAAATATATACCAATAAAATAATATTTTAATAATAATATGATAAATAATTATTAAAAAGTATTCAATATTAGGCTCATTTAATTTTGTAGGTCTCGACAAGACGATTTTATTGATATACTATACGACATAATTGAAAAATTATATTAATGTCTATAAAGATTATAAATTAATATTAAAATTTAATTTAAAAACAATAAAATAATTAAAATAAAATTAAAATTAAAAAAAAACAAAATGTCGCCTGCATTTTCTCTCTCCCTCCTCTAAATTTAGAGGGAGAGCATCTGCATAAATGCAGATGAAAATGAAGCTCCGTTGGAGCCAAACCGTTCGGTATTTCTAGAAAATGTCGAACGATTGGAGATGCTTTAAGCGAG
Organism: Platanthera zijinensis; assembly: GCA_039513925.1. Classification (NCBI taxonomy): domain Eukaryota; kingdom Viridiplantae; phylum Streptophyta; class Magnoliopsida; order Asparagales; family Orchidaceae; genus Platanthera; species Platanthera zijinensis. The sequence goes on from CM077082.1 coordinate 43,869,076, forward strand.
AAAGTTCTGGAATCACGAAAAATAAGGGCGCCATACATTGACCGCGAACGCACGGGTTTATCATGCGTGGAAGCCATAAAATCATTTGGGTAGCGTCGACTTCTTTGGTTTGCTAGAGGCCCATATAAATATTTTATTGTACGACGACATGCACGGGCTCCACACTTACGGCCAACGGTCACATTATCTCTGCGCGACATTATTTCGTCCACAATATTATTCTAGCGTGATTGCGCTCCGGCCGCTCGCATATCCCTGAGTGTTATACTACGCTCGTCGCTCATTTTTGCAGTGTACACGGGGGTCTGTGAACGACGGGGAGAACACATTATTTATTATAGTTAAAGGGTTTTGTCTATAAGAGAACACATTTTTTAAAATAAAAATATTTTTTTAAAAAAATGAATTTTTTTTAATAAAAAGGGACAAAATCGGAAAGCGAATGTTTAACCAAAGAATGTTTTTCCCTTTTAATATAGCATAGATAGTAACAAGTGACAGTGTCGCGCGATAGTTCCTGGGCCCCGAGAGGTGGGCTTCGTCGGCCCCGAGCGGCGGACTTCGCCTGCCTTCGACCATCTTCGCTCGGCCCCGACCGACGGTTCTGAGGAGAGTAAACTTCCCATATTAGTAATTACAAAGCATACGATACAAAAAAAAAGGTAGAATTTATGGGTATTTGATTTGAGCAAAATAGGTGGAAAAAAGAATCTCGTAAATGAATTTTTTTTGTAATTATTTTATAACTAAAAAAATGCCCAATGATAAATACAGATATGATAGAAATAGTGGTGTGCATAAAAACTAGGCCCGGGGGGCCGGACCGGTAAAAGTCTGGCTAGGCCCGCCCCGGGCCCAGGCCGGGCCATGGGGCCTAACAAGGCCCCATATATGAGCATTTGCCCGGCCAGGTACCCGGCTTGGGCCGGGCCGGGCAAAGCACGGTTTCTAGGCCGGGGCCGAGCCGGGCTCGGCCCGACCCCTTTAACAATCAATGGCTCTTTCAGTTGTTTCCAATGGCTCTTACAGCCGTTGTATCCAAAAGCAGTCAGCCCTATTTAATAGGGCTGACAGTTATAATTAATTAAAAAATTATTTAAAAAATATATTTAAAATAAATATTTTTATATAATTTTTTTTAAATTTTATAAACCCCCCCCCCCCCCACTCCCAAGTCCCACCCCTCCCAAGTCCCACCCCATTTTTTTTTACGTCGAATATGTCATCGACGATGGCGTCTTCATCATCGGTCGCTCAAGAAGTGGTGGAGCACAAGCATGCGACGTCAGTTTGGGAATATTTCGACAAAGTGAAAGTCGGCTCCGAGCATAAGGCGAAGTGCAAACAATGTTCAAAATTACTTACTCTCAGTGACAACTCGACACTCACAAGGCACATTAAGTCTTGCACTGCCAAACAAGCTCTTCCCGAATCCAGTCAGGCCAATTATCTGCATTTGGACAAATATGGACGTACGATCAAGGTCGGTAGAGGGAGTTGCAGGTGAAGAACGTCATCAGACGTGGGTTGTCGTTCAGCCACTACGATGACGAGGAAGAAACCGAGTACATTCACCAATGGGTACAACCCAAATATCATCAAGTAAGTCGATCTTCCATTAGAAGCGACGTACTTAAATATTATTTAGAATCAAAAAAATTTTTAATTAATTATTTTGAAAATTTTGAGGGTCGAGTGAGTTTAACGAGCGACGTTTGGACAAGTAGTATCAAATTAGGATTGTTGCGGCCAAACTTCGCGCTCCGGTCGATCCGGACTAACTTGAACCGCCTTAGCTCGCGGAGCGGTCGAGCGCACACACAGTTAGTTGAAAAAAGGGAAATGTACACCAGGAGTTTTAACGTGGAAAACTCTTCAACCGGGTGAAAAACCACGTGATCAGTTCTGTGCCAGTCAAAATCCACTAAGTTGTTGGAGGTTATAAAATGTTAGGAGAATCAAGGGCGACAAGCCGCTCCTTGTTACAAAAGTGGAGGTGAGAGGGAGACTTGCTCTTCCCACGTGCAACAGGCTGCGCCGTGGAGATGACTTGAACGGTGGAATTCGCGTGAGTCTTCGGAGCTTGGAAGCTGGCGCGGCGTTCAACGCAAGAATGTCTTGTAAGCCTTCTTCTTCTTCAGGTTTGGGGACTTAAGTCGTTTTCACCTCGACGGAGCTTCGCGGTGGCTGGAGAATTTTCTACGGCAGGAAACGGGCAGAGCTCTGGCGCAAGAAAGAAGAAGCTGCGGAGGAAAAAAGGTGAGAAATGAAGAGCCCCTGGGGTCCTTTTATAGGCTCCAGGGGGAGATCATGGTGGGCCCTACCACTAACGTAGTGGGTTAGTGGGTGGTTTCCCCATGATCGGACGGCCGTGGTAGCGCGCCATGATCGGATGGTGGAGGTTCGGGTGGCGAGCCACCAGCTGGCGGTGGTTAGCGGGAGCGGCCGCCCGGTGGCAGTCGACAGGTGGAGGTGGCCGGCGATGGCCGGCGGTGGACGGCCGGCGGCGGCCGGCGTTGGGCGGCGACAGTCGGTTGCGGCGGCGGTGTTCTCTCTCCCCTCTTTCCCCTTTTTGTAGATCTCATTTTTGGTGGGAGAGAAAGATGGGGGAATTGGATGGAGGAGATAATAGATGAGAGAAAGTGGGTCCTTCACTTCTCCCATCATGAAGGGAATCATGGGGTTGACTAGTCAACCCCATGATTTCATTTTGGGGATTGCTATGTGCACCCCTAATGGTTTAAAAATGGGTTAATCCCTATCAATTGCCCCCCAAATCCTTGGTTGTCGTAGATTGGCACAAGCGACAGAACAAAGATTTTTCCTCATTCCTTTTGACTATGACGGCGTCCAATGACATGCTAGAAACGTCCGCGAGCGACACCCGGCGAGCCCATGTAGCTGCATATTAAAAAATTTCTGAGGGAGAAGGGGGGACGACTCGTCCATGATCGGACGGCGTGACGGCAGTCAACGCGTGGGCATGCGAGGTGCGCGGACCAAGTCGTGTGGGTGCGCGCGAGCTGCGCGCGAAAAACTGTAGCGGGCAGTAGTGCACGGACTGCGCGCACTGGGTGCTGTAATTAATTGCAGCGCGCGCAGTGCGCGCACACTACGCGTTGTAGTTAATTGCAGCGCGCGCAGTGCACGCACACTACGCGCTGCAATTAATTGCAGCGTGCGCAGTGCGCGCACTGTTGCGCGCGCAGTGTGCGTGCTTGCTGTTGCGCGCGCAGTGCGCGCTGCAATTAATTGCAGCGCGCACAGTTGCGCGCTGCAATTAATTACAGCGCGCACTGTTGCGCGCGCTATTTCGTGCTGTGCGTGCGTGCACTTTTATGCGCAGTGCACACGCATTTTAGCGCGCTGTGCGCGCAGTTAGTGTGCTATGCGCGCGCAGTTAACACGTTGTGCGCACGCAGTTAGCGCGCATCACCACGCACGCTGTGAGCGCCTAGTTTGCGGGCGCAGCTTGCGCGCTGCGCGGGCGCAGCTTGCGCGCCGCGTGGGCGCAGTTTGCGCGCTGCGCACGCGCAGTTTGTATGCGTGGTGGGTGCGGTGTGCGCGAGGTGTTTAATTTGAACCTTTTGCGCGCCTGCCGTGATATGCACAACTGCGCCTTGTGTGCGCAAGGCACAAAGTATGTGACGTGTGCACAAGGTACGATGTGCACAATATGTAATGTGCACGATGGGGGAGTGATGCGTGCGCAATGCACGCTGCATATGCGATGTGCGCAAGGTGTAACATGCATGGCGGACTAAGCGCCAAAGGAAAGAGATTACTGAGATGTGGAGTTTTTGTTGCCCCCCGAGTGTATCACTGAGTACTTCTTGTACAAGGTCGAAAGGGGAAACTTGCTGCGGCAAGGCACATGGGTGCAAACACGGCGCCTCCATTTTTATCGAGGCTTAATGATACCTAAGTTGGCGAGGTTGATGCTATTTTACGTAAGTTTGGCGTGCAATGTCATTTTGCGCGAGACTGACTCGCGATTATTGCTCGCACGAGCTTGGCTCGTGACTTTTGCTCGCACTAGCTTGGTTCGTGACTTTGGCTCGCACAAGACTTACTTGTGACTTTGCCTTGCGCGGTTTGTGACTGCGGCTTAGTTTGAACGAGGTTGGCTCGTGGCTTTGCTGGCTTGCCGCCGTGCTTGCACGAGGCTGGCTCGCGGCTTGATTTGCACGGTTTGCGACCACGGCTTGACTTTCGCGAAGGTTGCTCGCGTCTTAGGTTGCACGAGGGTTGCTCGCGGCTTAGCTTGCGTGAGGGTTGCTCGCGGCTTAGGGTGCGCGCGACTTAGACTGCGCGAGGGTTGCTCGCGGCTTAGATTGCGCGAGGGTTGCTCGCGGCTTAGATTGCGCGAGGGCTGCTCGCGGCTTAGATTGCGCGAGGGCTGCTCGCGGCCTAGATTGCGCGATGGTTGCTCGCGGCTTAGATTGCACGAGGGCTGCTCGTGGTTTAGATTGCGCGAGGGTTTCTCGCAGTTTAGATTGCGCGAGAGTTGCCCGCGACTTAGAATGCGCGAGGGCTGCTCGCGGTTTAGATTGCGCGAGGGTTGCCCACGGCTTAGGTTGCGCAAGGGATGCTCACGGCTTAGTTTGCGCGAGGGATACTCACGGCTTAGTTTGTGCGAGGGATGCTCGCGGCTTCTACGTGAGGGGGGCATGCCTCCACGGTGTCGTCGGAGAGTGTAAGTACTCAATCCAACCGTCGGAGAGCGTAGGTGCTCAATCCGGGCACCGGAGAACGTATGTGCTCAATCCGGGTGCGATCGCGAGGGGAGCAAGCCCTGACGATGGCGTCAGAGAGTGTAAGTACTCCATCCGACCATCGGAGAACGTATGTGCTCAATCCGGGCACCAGAGAACGTATGTGCTCAATCCGGGTGCGATCGCGAGGGGGGCAGGCCCTAGCGATGGCGTCAGAGAGTGTAAGTACTCAATCCGACCGTCGGAGAACGTAGGTGCTCAATCCGGGCATCGGAGAACGTATATGCTCAATCCGGGTGCGATCGCGAGGGGGGCAGGCCCTAGCGATGGCGTCGGAGAGTGTAAGTACTCAATCCGACTGTCGGAGAACGTAGGTGCTCAATCCGGGTACGATCGCAAGGGGGACAGGTCCTGACGATGACATGACGTTTGAGGGGCAAAGTTGCTGAAGGACCTGCTTGTTCGGTTTGTAAGCACAGTTTTACCTTAAAACAAATATGATATTGTACTTGGAAATAAACTTGGTTCGCGCGAGCCTGAGCTCATGACTTTTACTGTTCTAAAGTGGCAAAACAAGATGATGGAAAAAGCAGACGATTAAACCATTAATAAAAGATAAAAATGCGGAGGGATGGATACGACGCAAATTCCAGGCTGCAGGTGTGTTGTAGAGGGTCGTCCTGCGTCGGGGAGAGCCTCCGTCCTAGGTATTCATTGTTGGGGATCCGATGATGGTCTCTATATTGCCTACCATCTGTCTTCCTCCACCATTTCCTTGTGCTGGGATCTATGCTTGTCTTTGCAAAAATCTCCCGAGGAGCCCCTAGCGAATAAGACGTTGAACTTCATCTTTGAGACCGGCTCACTTTTCAGTGTTGTGACCCGTTGTGCGGTGGAACTCGCAGTATCTTGTCTGGTCTGCCTTGGGGTTTGGCCGCGACGCTCTTGGTCGTTGGAAGGCCGAATCATTCTGAATGGCGTACATCACATTTGCGCGGGTGGTATTCAGAGGGGTGTATTCCTGAAATGGATGTTGCCCCCCATTCCTTGGAAGGTCTCGTTGACGGCTATTGCGGCGATGCTCACTCTGGTGTCGTTCTTCTTGTCTTGTGAGAGTTGATTCCTCTTCTTTCTTCCTCTTCCGTCCTCCTCCAAACTGTTGTCAATATGCTTCAATAGCTTCGTCGGCTGCTATCTGGGCCTCGACCCGATGAACGAGATCTGGATAACTGAGCACGGTCTCCCTCATGAGTGCTGAATAGAAGCCGCTGGGGCGGAGTCCGCCAAGGAAGACGCCTCTGAGAAGCTCGGGGTCGACGCCTGGAATTTGACGTGCCTCAGAGGTGAAGCGGCGAAAGAAGTCCCTGAGAGACTCCCCTTCATTTTGTCGAATACCTGAAAGATCAGAGGGATCGCGAACAATTCTCCGATTTGCGATGAACTGGCAATTAATTTGCCCGGCCAGCTCTGCGAAGTTAGTAATTGTGCCAACTCTCAGGGAATGGAACCATGTACAAGCCTGTCCTTTGAGTGTTGCTGGGAACACTTAGCAGAGCAACTTGTCTGGAGCATTGTAAATCCTCATGATGGTGGTGAATTGGTTGATGTGTTCTAGTGGATCATCGGTCCCGTCGAACATCTCGATGTTTGGAAGCTTGAATCTATGTGGAATATGATGATCGAGGATTTGCGGCGTCAAGGGGGAGCCTTGGCAGAGCGGTCGGTGAGCCTGAAAGTCTCTTCTTCCAGCCTGGCGGTATTCTTCGGCTATAACTTCCCGAATTTCCTCCCGAGTAAATCTTTCGAGAGGAGGGGGGTGAATGTTGCCGGCGAGGTGGTGATGAAGATGATCTGCTCTTACTCCTCTTTGAGCTGGGTGAGTGGAGCCGACGACGTCAGAATAATCCTCGGGCTATTCCTGGACCCTTTCCGGGTTTGGTTGCAGCGGAGGATTTGCTGGGGCTGGCGGCATCGGGGGAGCTGGAGTTGCTCCCATGTTTCGGAGTAATGCAAGCATTTCCGTTTGTTGTTCTTCCATTTGGCGGACGCGCCCCTCTAGGGCGATGACGGGGGCGAAAGCTACTTCGGCGGTCAGTGGCACGTCCACTAGTGAGTGGGATCGTGCTTGTTCGATGTGTCCGCCAAGTGCGAATCCTTCAGTGGTGCGAGTACTTCTCTTCGCCATGGAATCTGAGCTTTGTAAGCGGTAAAGATGAGTGACTTGTCTTCTGAAGGATGTTGGGAATGTTTCCCACAGACGGTGCCAAACTGTTGCGGTCAAACTCGGCGCTCCGGACTAACTTGGACCGCCTTAGCTCGCGGAGCGGTCGAGCGCGCACACAGTCAGTTGAAAAAAGGGAAATGTACACCAGAAGTTTTAACGTGGAAAACCTTTCAACCGGGTGAAAAACCACGTGATCGGTTCTGTGACAGTCAAAATCCACTAAGTTGTTGGAGGTTATAAAATGTTAGGAGAATCAAGGGCAACAGACTGCTCCTTGTTACATAAGTGGAGGTGAGAGGGAGACTTGCTCTTCCCACGTGCAACAGGCTGTGCCGTGGAGAGGGCTTGAACAGTGGAATTTGCGTGAGTCTTCGGAGCTTGGAAGCTGGCGCGGCGTTCCACGCAAGAATGTCTTGTAAGCCTTCTTCTTCTTCTTCAGGTTTGGGGACTTAGTCGTTTTCACCTCGGCGGAGCTTCCCGGTTGTTGAAACCAAAAACTTGGTCTCTGTGGAGTTCGACCCTTGGGGAAGGGGTGACCTCACACCTACTACACTCGGGGGGATGTCACGGACCAAAGGCTCAGGAAACTAGGAATAGACCCTCGGCTCTAGCGTGGAGGTCCCACCACACACCCGAAAGGTTGCTAGAACACTTCCCCTCCCTCACCAAGTGGCAGAGCTGGGCGCCTTGGAGAGCTCTCTCTACTCTACCAAGATGAAGCTAAGGGAGGAGGAGGTCAGGAAATCTCATCTTCTCCAAAGGCACCCATGGGGGTCTATTTATAGTTTTTCCAAAGCCTGGGGTCAAAATGACCCAAATGCCCTTAAGGCAAATAAACCACTAGCCAATAGCAAACTTCCACACCGGGGGGTAAAGAGGTAATTTCCACCCGGGGGCACAACTGTAAAAGTACGACCCAAGGGGGTCCAGGGGCCGAGCCATGCTCCACACCCCTTGGGCGAGCTGCAGGCCGCACGCCTGGCTCGCCCGCAAGGGCAGGCCGCCCGGGGCGAGCCGCAGGCCGCACGCCTGGCTCGCCCGCAAGGGCAGGCCGCCCGGGGCGAGCCGCAGGCCGCACGCCTGGCTCGCCCGCAAGGGCAGGCCGCCCGGGGCGAGCCGCAGGCCGCACGCCTGGCTCGCCCACAAGGGCAGGCCACCCAGGGCGAGCCGCACGCCTGGCTCGCCCGCAAGGGCAGGCCGCCCGGGGCGAGCTGCAGGCCGCACGCCTGGCTCGCCTGCAAGGGCAGGCCGCCCGGGGCGAGCCGCACGCCTGGCTCGCCCGCAAGGGCAGGCCGCCCGGGGCGAGCCGCACGCCTGGCTCGCCCGCAAGGGCAGGCCGCCCGGGGCGAGCCGCAGGCCGCACGCCTGGCTCGCCCGCAAGGGCAGGCCGCCCGGGGCGAGCCGCAGGCCGCACGCCTGGCTCGCCCGCAAGGGCAGGCCGCCCGGGGCGAGCCGCAGGCCACGGGGCCTGGCTCGCCGCTCCTTCCTAACACTAAGGCTACGCACGCCGGGGGACCCTGCTCTGCGAATACGGGGTTGTACACAATCCCCGCTCTTTTCGAGGTTGGCACAAGCTCGGAAAGAAACATCCAACCCAACGTATTCGCTGAGTTAGCCTGTCATGCCAGCTAAATGGGAGCCTGGGTGACGAGACAGCCTCGGGGTGACAATACTTAGCCTCCCGAGGGGTCAACCTGTCATGACAGCTAATGGGAGCCTGGGTGACGAGACAGCCTCGGGGTGAAAATACTTAGCCTCCCGAGGGGTCAACCTGTCATGCCAGCTAATGAGAGCCTGGGTGACGAGACAGCCTCGGGGTGAAAATACTTAGCCTCCCGAGGGGTCAACCTGTCATGCCAGCTAATGGGAGCCTGGGTGACGAGACAGCCTCGGGGTGAAAATACTTAGCCTCCCGAGGGGTCAACCTGTCATGCCAGCTAATGGGAGCCTGGGTGACGAGACAGCCTCGGGGTGAAAATACTTAGCCTCCCGAGGGGTCAACCTGTCATGCCAGCTAATGGGAGCCTGGGTGACGAGACAGCCTCGGGGTGAAAATACTTAGCCTCCCGAGGGGTCAACCTGTCATGCCAGCTAATGGGAGCCTGGGTGACGAGACAGCCTCGGGGTGAAAATACTTAGCCTCCCGAGGGGTCAACCTGTCATGCCAGCTAATGGGAGCCTGGGTGACGAGACAGCCTCGGGGTGAAAATACTTAGCCTCCCGATGGGTCAACCTGTCATGCCAGCTAATGGGAGCCTGGGTGACGAGACAGCCTCGGGGTGAAAACACTTAGCCTCCCGAGGGGTCAACCTGTCATGCCAGCTAATGGGAGCCTAGGTGACGAGACAGCCTCGGGGTGAAAATACTTAGCCTCCACGAGAGGTACGCCTGACCTGCCAGCTAGTGAGAGCCTGTCAGCGGGACCATCATTGGAGCTAAGGACTTGGGGCTTCCACGAGAGGTACGCCTGACCTGCCAGCTAGTGAGAGCCTGACAGCGGGACCATCATCGGAGCTAAGGACTTGGGGCTTCCACGAGAGGTACGCCTGACCTGCCAGCTAGTGAGAGCCTGACAGCGGGACCATCATCGGAGCTAAGGACTTGAGCTTCCACGAGAGGTACGCCTGACCTGCCAGCTAGTGAGAGCCTGACAGCGGGACCATCATCGGAGCTAAGGACTTGGGGCTTCCACGAGAGGTACGCCTGACCTGCCAGCTAGTGAGAGCCTGACAGCGGGACCATCATCGGAGCTAAGGACTTGGGGCTTCCACGAGAGGTACGCCTGACCTGCCAGCTAGTGAGAGCCTGACAGCGGGACCATCATCGGAGCTAAGGACTTGGGGCTTCCACGAGAGGTACGCCTGACCTGCCAGCTAGTGAGAGCCTGGCAGCGGGACCATCATCGGAGCTAAGGACTTGAGCTTCCACGAGAGGTACGCCTGACCTGCTAGCTAGTGAGAGCCTGACAGCGGGACCATCATCGGAGCTAAGGACTTGAGCTTCCACGAGAGGTACGCCTGACCTGCCAGCTAGTGAGAGCCTGACAGCGGGACCATCATCGGAGCTAAGGACTTGGGGCTTCCACGAGAGGTACGCCTGACCTGCCAGCTAGTGAGAGCCTGACGGCGGGACCATCATCGGAGCTAAGGACTTAAGCTTCCACGAGAGGTACGCCTGACCTGCCAGCTAGTGAGAGCCTGACAGCGGGACCATCATCGGAGCTAAGGACTTGGGGCTTCCACGAGAGGTACGCCTGACCTGCCAGCTAGTGAGAGCCTGACAGCGGGACCATCATCGGAGCTAAGGACTTGGGGCTTCCACGAGAGGTACGCCTGACCTGCCAGCTAGTGAGAGCCTGACAGCGGGACCATCATCGGAGCTAAGGACTTGAGCTTCCACGAGAGGTACGCCTGACCTGCCAGCTAGTGAGAGCCTGACAGCGGGACCATCATCGGAGCTAAGGACTTGGGGCTTCCACGAGAGATACGCCTGACCTGCCAGCTAGTGAGAGCCTGACAGCGGGACCATCATCGGAGCTAAGGACTTGGGGCTTCCACGAGAGGTACGCCTGACCTGCCAGCTAGTGAGAGCCTGACAGCGGGACCATCATCGGAGCTAAGGACTTAAGCTTCCACGAGAGGTACGCCTGACCTGCCAGCTAGTGAGAGCCTGGCAGCGGGACCATCATCGGAGCTAAGGACTTGAGCTTCCACGAGAGGTACGCCTGACCTGCCAGCTAGTGAGAGCCTGACAGCGGGACCATCATCGGAGCTAAGGACTTGAGCTTCCACGAGAGGTACGCCTGACCTGCCAGCTAGTGAGAGCCTGACAGCGGGACCATCATCGGAGCTAAGGACTTGGGGCTTCCACGAGAGGTACGCCTGACCTGCCAGCTAGTGAGAGCCTGACAGCGGGACCATCATCGGAGCTAAGGACTTAAGCTTCCACGAGAGGTACGCCTGACCTGCCAGCTAGTGAGAGCCTGACAGCGGGACCATCATCGGAGCTAAGGACTTGGGGCTTCCACGAGAGGTACGCCTGACCTGCCAGCTAGTGAGAGCCTGACAGCGGGACCATCATCGGAGCTAAGGACTTGGCGTCTCAACAAAACCTTGTCAAATTCAACATCCTCAAACGGGGAAAAAATGATGGGTTACATGACCTCTCCCGACTCAGTGGGTCGGGGGCTAGACTCGATACAACATAACAAAAAATACAAGTTCCTATTGAGGCGAGGCTCCTTCACCTCTTGCATTAACCGATCCTTCCCCGGCTGCCCACGTCGACCCGATCCTCACATCTGTTTTCTTCCCTGGCTGGGGGCGGGGCTTCGATCTGCCTCGGGGGTGGTTGCTGGGCTTGACCTCTCGCTCCTCTTACCTCCAGGAATTCGGGGCAGGTAGCTGTCGCGTGCCCCTCCACCTGGTGGTAGTCACAGTACGGCAATGCTTCTTCTACCGGCCTCCTTCGGCGGACTCGGCGATCTCTCCCGTTGCCTCTTCTTCCTTCGCCTATTGCCAAGGCTTGCTGCGGTGGGGGTAGGAGTTGTCTGGGGGCTTGCCTTTGGAAGTCGAACCTCCCTTGGCCCCCGTGAAAATTCCCCCCACCCTGGACCAGAGCTCTTCCTGGACCCTGGGCAGGTCCTCCCTGCCGCCTCCAACCTGGCTCCGGACCCTCCTGTCCCTGGAACCCCTGAGCCCTCTGCTCTTCTCTCTGCCTTCCCTCCCGGTGCCTCGAGCCACCTTGCTCCTTTGGCTCCGCTTCCGTCAACTTTGCCAATTTCTTCACGAAGGCCGGGTTGGCTGCCTCCATGGCTATCTCCTCCGCAGCCCTTTCCATCAGCTCCTCGAAGGAAAGGGGGGCCTTCCAAGTCAAGCTCATCTTGAAGAACCCTTCGCGCAACCCCACCGTGAACGCCATCTGGAGGGCATATCCTGGTACCTCCTGGATATCCGCGACCTCTTCCTGGAACCTGTCGACGTAGTGGGCCAGCGACTCCTCGACCCTTTGCTTTATCAGGAAGAGGGACTCAGGACCTTTCTTCCTCTTCTTGGAGGTGGAGAAGCGAAGCTGAAAGCTCCGGCTCAAGTCTTCGAACCCAAAGATGGACCTTGAAGGGAGTTGATGAAACCAGTCCCTTGCCTTCTCCTTCAACGTGATCGCAAAGAGGCGACACTTGAAGGCATCCGTCATCGGCCTGATGGAGACGGCATCCTCGAACCATTGCAGATGCTGGACGGGGTCATCCTTCCCGGTATAGTAAACCATGTCTGGCTCTCTGAACCCCTCGGGAACGGGGGCTGAGATGATTAACTCACTGAAGGGTGACCCCCTAAGGGGAGCTCTCGCCACCTCCACTCGCGCGACCTGCTCGACTGAGGGGCTAGCTCTCACCGGGCTGGGGAACAGCTCCCGGCCTGAGAGGTCTCGCTCAACCCCTTCTACCATCCTCTCCTTCCCAGGCCTCCTATCCGGCATACTCACTCCTCCCCCTGCTGGGGTGATCTCGCCTTGCCCCCTGGGAGCCAGCTCGCCGAGACCACTCTGGGTTGGCTCGCCGAGACCCCTGGGAGCTAGTCCCTGGGGGGTGGGGGTTGAGCTGTCAGCCCGAGGGGCAATGCTTCTAAGCATCCCCATGATGCCTTCGATGGAAGCCATGAACTCCTCCCTTCCTACAAAGGGTCCTAGGTGGGGGAGACCACCGAGGTCATCACTACCTCCCTGATCCCCAGCCATGACACTCTCCCGAGATCTTCTGTGCTGGTCACTTTCCACGCTCACCGCACCAAAATGTTGAAACCAAAAACTTGGTCTCTGTGGAGTTCGACCCTTGGGGAAGGGGTGACCTCACACCTACTACACTCGGGGGGATGTCACGGACCAAAGGCTCAGGAAACTAGGAATAGACCCTCGGCTCTAGCGTGGAGGTCCCACCACACACCCGAAAGGTTGCTAGAACACTTCCCCTCCCTCACCAAGTGGCTGAGCTGGGCGCCTTGGAGAGCTCTCTCTACTCTACCAAGATGAAGCTAAGGGAGGAGGAGGTCAGGAAATCTCATCTTCTCCAAAGGCACCCATGGGGGTTTATTTATAGTTTTTCCAAAGCCTGGGGTCAAAATGACCCAAATGCCCTTAAGGCAAATAAACCACTAGCCAATAGCAAACTTCCACACCGGGGGGTAAAGAGGTAATTTCCACCCCGGGGGCACAACTGTAAAAGTACGACCCAAGGGGGTCCAGGGGCCGAGCCATGCTCCCCACCCCTTGGGCGAGCTGAAGGCCGCACGCCTGGCTCGCCCGCAAGGGCAGGCCGCCCGGGGCGAGCCGCAGGCCGCACGCCTGGCTCGCCCGCAAGGGCAGGCCGCCCGGGGCGAGCCGCAGGCCGCACGCCTGGCTTGCCCGCAAGGGCAGGCCGCCCGGGGCGAGCCGCAGGCCGCACGCCTGGCTCGCCCGCAAGGGCAGGCCGCCCGGGGCGAGCCGCACGCCTGGCTCGCCCGCAAGGGCAGGCCGCCCGGGGCGAGCCGCAGGCCGCACGCCTGGCTCGCCCGCAAGGGCAGGCCGCCCGGGGCGAGCCGCACGCCTGGCTCGCCCGCAAGGGCAGGCCGCCCGGGGCGAGCCGCACGCCTGGCTCGCCCGCAAGGGCAGGCCGCCCGGGGCGAGCCGCAGGCCGCACGCCTGGCTCGCCCGCAAGGGCAGGCCGCCCGGGGCGAGCCGCAGGCCGCACGCCTGGCTCGCCCGCAAGGGCAGGCCGCCCGGGGCGAGCCGCAGGCCACGGGGCCTGGCTCGCCGCTCCTTCCTAACACTAAGGCTACGCACGCCGGGGGACCCTGCTCTGCGAATACGGGGTTGTACACCGGTGGCTGGAGAATTCTCTACGGCAGGAAACAGGAAGAGCTCTGGCGCAAGGAAGAAGAAGCTGCGGAGGAAAAAAGGTGAGAAATGAAGAGCCCCTGGGGTCCTTTTATAGGCTCCAGGGGGAGATCATGGTGGGCCCTACCACTAACGTAGTGGGTTAGTGGGTGGTTTTCCCTTGATCGGACGGCCGTAGTAGCGCGCCATGATCGGATGGTGGAGGTTCGGGCGGCGAGCCACCGGCTGACGGTGGTTAGCGGGAGCGGCTGTCCGGTGGCGGTCGACAGGTGGAGGTGGCCGGCGGTGGCCGGCGGCGGCCGGCGTTGGGCGGCGACGGTCGGTTGCGGAGGCGGTGTTCTCTCTCCCCTCTTTCCCCTTTTTGTGGATCTCATTTTTGATGGGAGAGAAAGAGAGGGGAATTGGATGAAGGAGATAATAGATGAGAGAAAGTGGACCCTTCACTTCTCTCATCATGAAGGGAATCATGGGGTTGACTAGTCAACCCCATGATTTCATTTTTGGGATTGTTATGTGCACCCCTAATGGTTTAAAAATGGGTTAATCCACATTAAGGATTATCATATATTTTCATCACTTATCACTGGGTCGATCCCGTTTCTTGGGATCTAAATAAGCGTATAATATGTTTTGAAGGTTTCAAAGTTCCGCACACCGGTGTAGAGATTTATCAAATTATTTTAAAATATTTGCGAGAATTTAAAATAAAAGATAAAGTATGAGTATTTCTTTCGACAATGCTTCAAATAATACCACCACAATCAGTGGCAGATCCAGAAAATTAATATTGGGGTGCACAAATTGATAATAGGGTTGCACAATTTTTTTTTAATGTGTCACCAGGTTCTAAAAATTTTAACATGAGGGGATAGTCATCAACTTTCTTCAAATATTTTTTTAAAAGTTTACATCTTATCAGAGCTGTTTCTCTCTTATCTGACCACCGTTTTTGACGTATAAGTACTCAAAATTCATTGCCTCGGCGAGAGGAATCCAAATACACTTAATATTTTGAAAAATAATGGGGGGGGGGGGCAGTGTCCCTCGGCCCCCCCTCTGAATCCGCCCATGACCGCAATTGAGTGATTAAAACGTGATTTAAAACCTATGTTAAACAGTGTTTTTTTCATACTCGTTGCGTCTGTCACGTTTTAAATTTGGTCGTACAAGATAGTTTAATATATATGGAACCATACATTAATAAAATATGTTTAATGTTACAATTTATTTATAGTTCTAAACAACGACGACAAGATTTTAAAAAATTCGTAAACGCCCAAGGTCAAAATTTTTTGAAACTTTTATTTGACATGTCAATTAGATGAAACTCAACATTTACATTGTTAAAACGAGTGATTCGTCAAAAAATACCACTAATGGAATACTATACTATGTTAGATCAATATGAATTAACCGTGTCCGATTGAGCAGTTTTAGAAAATTATATGGATTTATTAGAAGTTTTTTATACGACGACAAATTTTTTATCTAGCGTATATTATCCTACTAGACTGCTAGTTATTGAAAATATTGTTAATACTTTACAAAATTAAACTATTTTAAGCAACACGTCAGATGGAGTTGTTTAATAGAAATAATGGAAAACAAAATTTTAAAATATTATAGAGAAATCTCAGTCATGTTTTTATGCGCCGCCGCTTTGAATTCTCTTTTCGGCGTAAACGACGTAGAAAATTTTATAGAAGAAATAAATAATAATTTAGGCGTAAATCTCAGTGATTCGGATTTGTATAATCTTAGTATTTTAAATTTTAACACTATTTTTACTGAATGTTATAATTATTATGATAATTTATACGGATCGCGGCCCCGAGAGGATGTGTCGCAACCAAAAACACGTGATAGTTTTAAAAATAAAATGTCAGAGCTAGCTTCTAGGGAAAAACGCGCACAACATTTAGTAGTTTAAATGAATTTAGTTTGTACACAAAAACACAATTTCGTGATTTTATGAGTACGGACGAATTAGAAAATTTCGATATTTTTAAATAGTGGAAATGTAAAGTAAATACCTATCATATTATGGTCTATATGGCCCGAGATTTACTAACGATCCAAGTTAGCACGGTAGCTTCGGAGTCTGCTTTTTCTTTTAGTGGCAGGATGTTGAACGAGCGGAGAAGTCGCCTAAGCGAAGAATCGCTCAAAATCTGCATACAAGGATCACTTGGATGCGATCAAGAAGAAGCAACATATTTCATCATTCGAGGATAGCTCGTCGGACATGGAAGACGAGATGGACGCGATCAACTTAAATTAATTAAAGCTTAAAGATGGCGAGGCGGATTTTTTAAAAGCCCTCAAAATATGTAATTTTTTATTTTTTTTACTTAGTGAATAGTGAGTCATTTGTAATTTTGTTGTATTTGTAATTTTAGATTTTTCAATCACAATTTTTTTTCCAGTGTATTTATAATTTTGTATACTTCCGTTCAACATTAATAAAATTAGTATTTTTCTTTTCAAAATATGAAATTAATCGTATATTCGTATTGGACTATTGGTATAAATTATATAAAATTTTTTATTTATTTAGTTTATATTTATTTTTTTTAAAAAATTTTTATTTTAAAAAAAAACAGGGCCCGGGCTAAGCCTGGGCCCGGCCCTGGGGGCCTTAGAAAGCCCCCTCCCGAAGCCAAAAGCCCGGCCCGACTGTAATCATGGCCCGGGCCCGGTTCGGAAAAGCCCGGGCCCGAGGGACTTTATGAACACGACTAGACAGAAGTTACATATTTTGGATATAATTTACTTTCATCAAAAACCTCAATTTATTTACCATTTCTTATATAAAAATATTTACTGATCTCGATTTATTTAAGTAAAGAATATTTCCTAACAAATCAATAATGATTTCTTGGCTTGGTTGTTCAAATCCCGCTCTCCATTTTTTTTATTTTCGAATTTTCAAAATTTGATTTTAAATTGTTATTGGAATCGGACGGACTTCCAAAACCCGCACCGATTCGCCATATTGTAGTCAGCCCGGCCGGTTCTCAGCCAATTTTTCATCATACTATATAAAATTAGTCTCACATGGCCGAAATGCTTTGTTCTCCAAACTTTATACATGTTCACGTGCTAAGAACCGTGATTTTTTTTCTGTGTGGCTGTTGTGTTTGGGTTAATTGGCAGTTAGTTGATTGGGCTGGGTAACCTGCTAGCAGCTTAAAATATGAGTTTTAAAAAAAAAAATTGGAAGACAAAATTGTAATTTCACATTATAGGGTATGTGCCCTACTAAATTTATAGGTTTGAGACACCCTATTATTCTAAGTTTAGGAGCCCTAGAAAAAATTAGATGAATGATCTAGATTAATTGTATGGTATGACATAATCGAACGGCTGAGATGCTCTGATCTAATCAATCGGACGGTCCAAATTGATTGAAAGGTACGCCGGGTTACAAGGTATCTCATAGAAAGTATTTTTTTATATATAGTAAAGATAATAGTATAGTATATTAAAAATAAATATTATTTATAAGCAATTGGTAAGATAAGTGAGACATCCGATTCATTTTGGCCATCCGATTAAGCATCATATTCATTTTTTTTTAATTTACAAAATTTAAACCTTGCCGCAACTTCTCCTCCAAAATCTGATAGCCTAATTTTATTTGAACGGATTTGTTCTTTTTGTAAGATCAAATAGAGCAGTATGATTGCCATGAAGATCAAATTTGCTCCAAAGTTCCATTTTCAATACTTTCTAGTTTCATCATTTCAATAAATACAATTAAATGTTGGCATGTTTCTTGCTTTTGAGGTTTTGAGCATGAAGGCAATTAGTTGGGCATGAATATTGGCATGTTGCACTAAAATATTCTATCTTGATTTGTTAGCTATATTACTCATCTTTGCATCAAAATGGAGTGGATTATTAGGCTGCATTTGATGCGCCTTATCACAGCTTACTTGCTTCGATGAGGTTGGACAAAAATATCATTGTATGTTTTGTATGACAAATGTTACTGTCGTTACCAAAAAAGAAACTAGTTTGAGACATAAGATTTTGTTATGGTGTTGATATAGACAAATCGGATTTGGCTATATACAAATTTTTACTATATACAAATCAGTGCAAACAAAAAATTGTTATACGTAGACAAAATTATTATATACAAACCAGTACAAAAATTTTAAAAAAAGTTTTTTCTTTATAAACATCATATCATTTTAGAGCAAAATTAAATGCATTCATTAGATAGTTAGACATTACAAAAAGTTTAAAATTCAAGATATAAAGATGCATTGAAACCCAAAAAAGATTAGCAAACATGTCCTTTCTTCTGATCAATAACGTCAAGAGAGAAGATCCTGCAATAAAAATAATAAATTAGATACGGTTGAAGAGTATCCAAATACATTAAAACATAATTTGATAAAAAAGTTCTAATATTTAGAGTTAGAGGACTTCATTGTATACTGTCTCACTTGTGTGCATTTGTTGAGTTGGAGTAGGTAATCGTGAGATGTATATTTCTTCCCATTTGCTTGCAATCAGATCATGATATTTTCTCCAATAGGAGATAATATGAGGTAAATGACACCTTTCATGCATCAATAAATGTATGAAATGATTACCATCTATATAACCCATTACAACTAGCCTCTGTGTAAGTGGCGGTGGAGAGCTCAATGGAAAAAATGTGAAACTATGAATTACTGAAATTTGGACAAAAGCAATATTATAGCAAGATGCTACAACAAGACCCATGTCCGGCAACATCCATTTATTTGGAGGCGCCGGTATCTCATTACATTGAAGAGAGGATAGCAACTCTTCTCATCTTTCCTTGCCAAAAATACCAACATACATGCTACAATGAACATTTAGTTCATTGGTAAGATCCAATCTAACTTGTGCCCAATTTTCTCCCATCTCCAAAGCACGTCCAACGACACGAAACCCACAATGACCATCCACAATGACATTGTGAACCTCTTTGATATGCTCCGCTAAGTAAGTCGGCATTTGCTTGCAAACCTTTACAAAAAAACGTTGACTTGAAGTTTGTGTAGGTGTCCTCATTTGGTACCCCGTTCTCTTTCTTGCTAATGCTTTCTTTGATTGTTTCTTTGGTACCTCCCAATTTTCCGTCATCATAACATGTTCAAATAAAGATGAATCCCTTTTTGTAGATTTTGGGTCATCCTTTATCCTTTTGTAACTCCCCTTTGACCTTCCCTTTAAACTCAAAGACACTTTTGGCTCACTTGTTTGTGTTGAAGTTGGATCATTATCTCTCTTAGCTTCCTCTTTATTTATTGTTTTTGTTCACTTGTTGTTTCATTAAATCTCCTGTTAATACCTTCAAACTCTGATGCGATATCTTCTGAAAAATGAACCTTTGAAATTGCTCCAATGATAAATGTTTCCAATGAGGATGTATCATGCATGTAGGAAATGTTCTAGATTGTATAATATATGATAGTAACTCATGAGCACAAGGTAATCCCATTGAATATCTTACTTTATGTGCGCACTCCAATGTTTGACAGTAAATTAATCATTTGGTCAAACTTCTTCCATATGGTTGTTAAATTGCCAATTGAGACTTCCAAAAAAAATTTTCAATTGGGAGTGCCCACTTTCTACGCGATTTGTAGTACAATTTCTCAAGTACTGTAAATATTTATCTATCCATGCTAAAACAAAATATTCTTTGTATGGTTCAATCCAAGTGTTGACGACATACGTGAATACCTTTGGATTTTTTTCTGCATAAGCTATTAACAATAGTTTAACTCCATATTATATTCCACCTCCGTTTTTGCATTCATTAACCTTTGTCATTAACCCAAAAAATGATCGCACTCAATACCTTTTGTAAAGAGTTTCCTGCAATGTGCCAAAATATTTATGTGGATATGTACTTGGCATATCAAATTTTTGGAATGAGGAAGAATAACCTTAATGACATTCATCAGAGCTTACTCTCTATCTGTCACCAACACAATTGGTAGAGAACTCGAATCAAGAATAGATCTAAAGCACTCAAGAGCCCAATAGTAGCTTTCCACTGCCTCAGTTGACAGGAATACAAATGCACCGAAAAATGACTGATTGGTAGAAGTTACCCCAACAATCGATAATAAAGGCATCCGGTACCTATTAGTTTTGTAAGTACAATCCAATTGAAATACAGATGAAAACATGCGGCACAACTTAATAGAAATATGATGTGCAAAAAACAAGCTTTCCAATACTGAAACATCATCTTTCACTCGACTATAACATACGTATTCATCGTCTGTAACACATTTATAGAGGAATTGAATTGGAGTTCAGCCTCCCAATTCTTGCTTATGAAGAGCCACTCTTTGATTGTATATAGTTCAAATTATTGTAGTATTTCTTTTACTCTCCTGCTTTAGAGATGTGAGTATTTTGGGGGGTTTAACACCGGAGGAAAACATACTCTCAACAAGTTGTGCCTCATTTTTATCCAACCGGCCAGCATATGCATGTGCCTCTAAATGTACAGAACAATGATTGTGTTTTCCACACAACACTTCCACTCGCCATTCATCCATATACATTTCCTTTTGACCTCTCACTTGAAATGGACACCCACATTTCTTCGAAGATGTCATACGCATGTTTTTGTTAATTTGTTTAGGATTCTCTCATTTAAAACTGGATCTATCACAACCCAAAAGAACACGTGGACGTGGTCTATCAGTGACTTTATCAGAACCTAAAATTGTGACAACATAGCTCAGGCTTCTTCCAACTTTACGTGCCCAATCAATCAACTCTTCCCTTGACATAAAAACTGAAGTTATTTGAAAGAACGATGTCACATCTACACAAATATTGTCACAAAATAAACAAACTAACTAACGAGTTCATAAGCAAAATAATGTACAAAACTAAATAATTTTGATAGATGGCCATACCAAATTCTGATCCTAAAGAAGGAATTTCTGTGTTGTCCCACTCCTTAGCTCCAGTTAATTGTGATTGTTCCTTCTGAGAAATTAAGTTAAACACTAGGTTAGTAGCAATACCAAGAACATAAAGAATATAAAGAAACATCGAAAAGAAAACTTGTTTTTAATGACAGATTGTGAGAAATTATGTATTATTTGTGTTCAAGATTCACAATTTTTTTTGATTTGTAGGTAGGGGGATGGAACCACAATAGTGATGCTCCTAGCATGAGAGTTCTTAAAGGAGACAAAACCTTTTATTGAGGATGTTATTGATTCTAAAATATACATTGATTTGGTGTCCTTCGTGAATCCTATTCGCCCCAAATTACCAAAGAAATTGACAACATCTCTCCATCCCCAAAATTCTGGAGCAAAGTATCCACAATATTTGATGTGAGTTGCATTTCATTGCAATGGTGAATGCTCTGTAAAGCCTACACAACATCATTAATATTTTGGTCATGCAATCGAACAAACAAAAGAGGGAAATCGGGGGAGACGGAGGCGGAGGGGAATAAGGCTAGGGTTTGGAATTTAAATGGTTTGTGTATAGTTTTAAAAATCTGAGAACAAAAAGTTTAGGCATGGAGAAGGAAGAAGAAGGTACCTGGGGAGGCGCCAGGATGAGCCATTTCCTCGAGGCAGACAAAGAAGGCGGCGTCGGGATGAGGCATATCGTCGGGGAGGCCAAAGAAGGCAGCGTTGGGTTCGTCCGCACTCCTCCTTCGCTGCTGAGGGAGATCCAGGCCTCTGGATCCGAAAGGCCGGCGTCGGGGGTGGCCTCATTCGGTTCTGCAAGAGGAGTTTCGCCCGCCATTGCTGTCGCAGGAAGCACGAGGAAGAATCGTCAGGGAGGCTGGTTGGAAGAAATAAAAAAAAAGTTTAACCTAGGTATTAAACCGGTTTGTATATAGTCATTTAAAAGACCCTAAAAAGAGTGAAAATGGGTTTGTATATAGCAAAATCTGATTTGTCTATAACAACACCCTTTTGTTATGACAATGACATTTTTTGTCCAACCTCACCGGAGCAAATATACCGCGATAAGCTATGTCAAACGAAGCCTTAATCATAATATTAAAGGGAATGAAATTCACAATAAATTGTTCAATGTCAGGTATGAAAATCACACAAAATATAAATTTTTTTGTCATTCAGAGAAATTATTGCCTTGTATTTTGATAGCTCATCTCAAGGATCTCCACAAGGCCAGTGTATGTCGTGCTCAACATTATTGGAATGATCTTCCTGCAATGGAATATTTAAAAAACTTTTAAAATAAGATGCTTCCACCTCTCACACACACAGACTTTTCTTTTTAAATAATTGATTTATTCATTGTTATTTATATTGCATATACTATTTTTTCCTCAAAACAACTAAATTATTAGAGGGATAGTTTTTACATACACTAATTTTTCAACTTCTCATTTTCAACTTTCTTTCATTTTCCATATCTGAATATAGAACGCATGTACCCCTTGATTTTTTTCTGGACCGATGCTTTTCCTGATTTCTTTCCTTCTCTTCGCGCTGTTTAGGTATATTGAAATAGGTGTGACAGGTGTTTAATGAGTTGCGGTTAGGATCCGATAGGAATCCAACAACCCGTAATCGAGTATTTAGGGTTTTCCTATAAATATCCATGCTAGGGGCAACGAGTAGATCGTTCCAAACTTGACGGTCACGTGGATGCTTCGAGCACACTCCAACATTCTCGAAGGTTTTTTCGTTTTGCCCTAACCCCCCGCTCCCGTAGCTGTTACGCGTTTTCTTCCCCGTCGCCGCTCTCAATCTTCCAGTAGTGTGGAGGAATCGATCTGTCATTGCCTTGCTCGATCGGGAAAAGGGAGACGAAGTTCTCGCTCTGTTGACGATCTGAGAAGGAGAAGCCTGTCGCCGGTCCTCTTTGATTCTCCCGTCGCGATTCGTCACGTGAAAGAAGACGGAACATCCAGTTCCAAATAGTCGGAGATCTGCGCCAGTGTTCTCGTAGAGGAGATTGTTGCCCTTCTGTCTTCCAGTCCCCGATCGTGATTCCGCGCCGGAGTTCGTCACAAGGAGGTGCGATCCCGCTCCTAACTTCTTCCGCCTCTGTTGCATCCGGGAGACCACGATCCTGCGCCTTCTCCCAGCATCACCAGATCGAAAGAGAATCGCAAATCCATTTTCTCCTGTTACCAGATCAAGATTTTTGTCGCCAAACCAGTTGATTTGGGTGCTGCTCTAGCCGATCAAGAGTTCTAAATCTCTTCTCCTTGATTACACTAAGAGGAGTCTCCTCTCAGACCTGCGATTTCATCTCCCTACGAAATTTTGTTGTGTCCTGTTTTGCACCGATTTCATCTCCCTGCAGAGCACAAAATAGAACAGAGCCCTATGTTGATTGCTGTTAAGTGTTGGTCTCTATTCAATTATTTGAGAAGTTGGAGGGTTGAAATCAAATCACTCAGGCCACATGAGATTTGGACAGAGAAAGATCTAGGCTTGCTAACTCAAAGTTATGGCAGAAAATCTCAAGTCAAGAAAGAGGATATTTTCCCAAGAATCACTTTTGGAATTTCAGCTTCCAGTATATCACAAAATTCAAGGTTGATTTCGCTGCAGACTCTTGATCGAGATCTAGTTTTTTGGCGATTACTCAGTCGAAAAGGAGCAAATTTTACTGGATTGAATCTGAAGACCCTATCATCTCCTCGCGGCTCAGGTGATCTCTTTCTAGTTTTCTGCTTGTGATTTAGGTTGCTAGTAGAATTATTCTGTGCGGAAAGAGACACGCAATGTCGAAAGGGAATTCTCCCGTGCTAATGATCAAGCTAGAGAAATTCTCTAACTCTGAGTTTAGCGTCTGGAAGCAGAACATGCAGTTTGGTATGAAATATCTGAATATTTTTTATACGGTACAGTCCGATTTTGAGTCTTATAGAGGAGGAGAGGATGAGGATAACTGGATCAACGACGAAGATTTTTGTCATGATTACCTCCTTAATTGCCTCTCCAATAGACTGGCTGAGACGTACAACAAGTTGAAAACTGCAAAGAAGAACTGAGACGCACTAGAGGAGCAGTTTATAGAGGAAGAGAACATGTCCAAGACGCACCTGGTGGACAAGTTCATGACATTCACCTTCATAGAAGACAGAGAGATTCTTCCTCAAGTTGCTGATTTTGAGAATCTCGTGGACAAGCTGAATAGTGAGAAAATCCCTCTGCCAGATGGGTTCGTTGCAGGAGCGATAATTTTTAAATTACCCTCGGCATGGTATTCTTTTAAAACTGAAATGTATCAGAAGAAGACGTAGGTGAGCCTGAAAGACCTCAAGCGCTTCATATGTATTGAGGATGAGAATCAGACTAGGCACACCTTAGAGATGGTTAGCAAGCAGGCCTCTACTGCTAACATGCTCACGTATCCTAAGCGTAAGCCTAAGCCTGAAAAGACCAGACCACCGACCAGTGCACCCGCAGTTACTACCACCAGCAAAAAGATTAAAAAGTTCAAAGACAAGTGCTGCAACTGCAACAAGTGGGGTCACTGCGCTTCCGAGTGCAAACAGCCCAAAAAGGGGGAATCCAGCATACCCATGATTGATAACAAAGCCAATATAGTTTATCAGACTGTGCCTACTGACTTTTTTTCCATGGTTGGAAAGTGGAAGGCCAGTTCAGAGTGGTGGCTCGATTCAGGTGCTACATGCCACGTCTGCAATAATTCTGCGCTTCTGGAGGATGTCAAAGAAGTTAAAGAGACTGTCACTGTTGTTAATGATGATATAGCTGATGTGCTGAGGGTGGAGAATGCTACTCTGACTCTCTCTTCAGGTACGCGTTTACTTTTAAAGAATGTTAAATTTATACCCTCGTTAGCTGCTAATTTAATTTATATTAGTCTGTTATGCGATGCGGGTATGTCGTTTAACATTAGTGGTGGCCGAGTAACCCTTATGGTTCACTCGCATTACTTTGGTTGTGCTTATGTAGTTAATGGAATGTATTGGCTGAGTCTAGCAAACGAGATAGTCAATCAGGTTAGTTCAAACTTAATAGATCCTAAGACTTTACATGCAAGACTAGGACACGCGAATTATTGGAAACTACTTCTGCTAGCTAGAACTCACAACATTCCCTTAGACACAACCATTAAGTTTGATAAATGTGATATTTGTGCTCAAACTAAGATAACTAGAAAACATTTTGGTCAGGTTTCTGGGAGCTCACAATTGTTAGAGTTAATATATTCTGATATTTGTGACTACAAAAGTTTTATCATCCGAGGAGGTTGGAAGTATCTAATAATATTTATCGACGATTACTCTAGGTTTAACCACATTTATCTCCTTAAATCCAAAGATGAAGTTTTTGAAAATTTTTGTATTTTTAAAAATAGGGTTGAAAATCAACTAGACATGAAAATTAATAAGCTAAGGAGTGATAGAGGAGGCGAATACGTCTCGGGGGAGTTCAGAGATTTTCTTGCCAACAATGACATAATTCCTGAAACCACTGCCCCGTACTCACCGCAATCCAACGGTATCGCTAAGCGGGAAAATATGACTTTAATAAAAATGTTGAATTCCATGTTGTTGACTGCTGACATGCCTACGCCCTACTAGGGTGAAGCCATCCTCATGTCAAATCATATTCTTAATAAAGTACCTCATACAAAGTTGACTAAAACACCCTATGAGCTTTGGTTTAAGAGACCTCCTAGATTTGATAATCTTAAGACCTAGGGCTGTATCACTTATGTTAGGATACCAGACTCTAGAAGAGCTAAGATTAGACCTAGGACAAACACTTGCATCTATCTAGGATGTGCAGAGGATAGTGCTGCAGACAGATTTCTAGATCTCTCGACTAACACTGTAATAGAATCTAGAGATGCTGTTTTCTTTGAGGATAAATTCTTTAAGGATAAAAACCTAATGCTTCCAGGTCTGCCAACTACTACTACTGAGTCTATTGTTGAGCAAGAGATGAGAAACCTTGACATTGCGCCTATAGACACTAGTGGTTTATAAGCATCTAAAAGGTTATCTAATAGAGAACGAGTGCCTAAAAGCTTCGGTACAGATTTTGTAACTTATCAAGTTGAAGTTTATCCGTCGACCTATAAGGAGGCCATGTGATCTAGGGATTCTCTATTATGGAAAGAAGCCATAGATGATGAGATAAACTCTCTCCTACAAAACCACACTTGGACCTTGGTTCTGAAGAAGAAGCTTAATATTGATGGGAGTATCGCTAAATATAAAGTACGTCTAGTTGCCAAGGGTTACACTCAAGTGAGTGGTATAGACTACTTTGATATATACTCACCTGTTTGTCACATTACGACAATTAGGATATTTCTCGCATTAGCATCTATTGAACATTTTGTCGTTCATCAGATGGATGTCAAGACTATATTTTTAAATGAAGATCTGACTGAGGAGATCTATATGCACCAACCTGAAGGGTTTGTCATAGAAAGTCTAGAAAATAAGGTCTGTAAGTTGATTAAGAAACTCTACGAATTGAAGCAAACACCTAAATTGTGGCATGAACAATTTGACACTTATGTTAAAGGCATGAGTTTTAAATCTAGCCTATCAGATAAATGTCTGTACGTAAGAACATGTTCAAATAAAGTCGCAATTATTTGCATGCATGTTGATGACATGTTAATTCTTGGGACTGATCAGTCTGAGGTGAAAGACGTGAAAGTTGGCTTGACGACTAAATTTAGCATGATAGACTTGAGAGTGGTAAAGACCATCCTAGGTATGGTAGTGAACTTCACTGAAAAGGGTATTACCCTAAGTCAGGGTCACTACATTAGAAATCTACTAGAAAAGTGGGGTTACATTAGTAGCAAAAAGGCCGAGACTCCATACGACTACAACAATAGACTGAAACCGAATGAAGGTTCACCTATTAGACAGTTGGATTACTCCAAACTCATAAGAAGTCTCATGTATGCTACAACCTACACTAGACCAGACATAGCCTTTACGGTCGGCATGTTGAGTTGATTCATGAGTAACCCTGGGAAGGACCTTTGCGACGCCTTAGAAAGGTTAATCTGATACTTAAAGTATACTGAGAAGTATTCTTTATGCTATAGTGGACATCCTCTTGTGCTTGAGGGGTATTCTAACGCCTCCTGGTACTCAGAAATTACTGATAGTAGATCCACTAGTGGTTTTGTGTTTACCCTAGAAGGAGCAGCAGTAGCTTGGAAGTCAAAGAGGCAGACGTGCATTGCACTATCCTTTATGAAATCGGAACTCTATGCTCTCGCTTCAGCTTGAGAAGAAGCAGAGTGGATAAGAGATCTGATAATGGACATTCCAATGACGATTCTGAAAATGCACTCTATTGACAATCAAGTCACAAAGACCATTATTACAAATACATTGTTCAATAGAAAACGAAGACAACTGAGGATGAAATAGGTCTGGTTGACCTATCTCACCAGTCAGGTGTTAATCTCCCTTTTGGACGTAAGATCAAAAGATAATATAGCAGATATCCTTACCAAGGGCTTATGTAAGGTTCTAACAACTAAAACATCGGGAGAGATGACATTAAAGTCTATTTATGAGGACTTAATACCTTGCTTATGTTTTAAATTTTAGAACCATAGTCTGCTTACATTCAATCATCTAGAGTTGAGTACACTGAAGTATTTTAGATGCTATCTGATGAAAGCTAGAGATGATTAGTTGACAGTCATTCCAAACTTGATGACTTACGCAATTAGTTTATTCAAAGGTTGAATTGGGTATCATTCCAAAAAGAAATACTGAAGTTGTTGATATGAGTCCTGATGTTATGATTATTAATTATAACATTCCAAACTTGATGATATGATGATCACAGCTTGTTGTATCATTCTAAACTTGATGATATAACATAATTGTGAAATGGTGAATAATAATCTTAATAATCGATGGAACATGGTTTGATTCTATGAAATCAATTTTCTAATTTTGTGTAAATTAGATAAGGATGCTGATATGTGATTCTTTCATCCTGCTTAGAGTATTACGTTCTTTTACTACTAGAACTAATAACTTTAATTTTTATTGACAAGTGTTAGAATTCATAGAGATTTGTCTCATGACATTCTTATGTTATTTGTTTGCAGATCAAATGGAGATTGGAGAAGAGAAAGTTGATTTCGACCCGGATGAAGATGATCTGCTGTTTGCGTAGATCAATTTTTCAGTTTGAGTTCTTCTTTAAGATTTCCTATTGCTATGTTTGAGACTATGTGTTTGAGTTTAGATATTCTGTGTTCTAAAACTCATATTTATGCTTTCTGAAAACTCATTTTTGTTGTTGTTATTTACTCTTATTTAAGTAACATGTACTGTGCTAACACCTATTTAAAATATAGGAGGAGATTGTTGAGGTATATTGAAATAGGTGTGACGAGTGCTTAATGTGTTGCGTTTAGGATCCGATAGGAATCCAACAACCCGTAGTAGGGTATTTAGGGTTTGCCTATAAATACCTATGTTAGGGGCAACGAGTAGATCGTTCCAAACTTGACGGTCACGCGGATGCTTCGAGCACACTCCAACACACGCGACCTAGGGTTTTTTTATCTTTCGATCATCTTACGTCTAGGAGTTTACGCATCCAGGAGCATCTTTCGTTGGTCCGGCTAGTTTTGCGTCATCTTCTTCCTAGCAGGTAGACTCTCAGGAGTTCTCTTCCGCTGGCTAGATCTCCTTTATTTTGTCGATACAACTCCCGGTTTTTGATCTGATTTTAGATTGTACTAATGAAATGAGTTATGTTCTCTTCCGCTAGTCCGGCTATGTTCCTGTTTTTAGATCAGCTCTATTTTGCCGAAACACGTCCGAGTAGTTCCTCTTTTCTTATCAATAGATGTCTAGTCCTCTTGATTTTTGGGCAATCATTATTTCAAATTTTTTCCATTTCAAGTGACCAACATATTGTAGAGAATTTAAATACGCAGCCACCTGCATCTGATCATATTAGTTTTAGTTCCCGAAGTATCCAAATAATAATGTAAGTTCACAAGATTCGAAGAGATCACACAAGGGGTGGGAGCTTGAAAGAGAAGTGTAAAAAACAAGTTACGGAATCGCATGCAAAACAACTAGTGGAGTCTTCCAAAAGTATTGAACTACTTACTTTATGCCCACAAAACCACCAAATGTCTATTTGTTGGATAAAGCCTTGGAGGAGCTTGAAAATTATCCAGAAATTTATGAAGATTCATATTTCTATGATTGGGCTACTGTTTTCCTAATGATGATGATCAACAAGGCTACAATTTTGGGAATACCAAGTGACAAAAAGGCTTGAGTAGCTGAAAAAGCATTACATGCATAATAGGTAATGATTACCATGTTGTAATATCTTATATGTTTGAGCTCTTTTTATGGTTAAACTTATATTTTATAGCAATTTATGTGTGAACATGCATTATATGCACTTTCTATGTTTGAGTTGATGTAACAACTTATATGTACTCGAGCTTTTGTTATAATGGCTATTATGCTCGAATTTATATTTTGCTTTATGTGCGAGTTTGTGATGCCGCAAATTATATGTATTTGATGCAATTTTCATGTTTAACCTATGTATTTGAGCTACATCATAGTAGTTTTCATGTTTAACTTTTTGGATTATTTTACGCTAGTATATTTGCTATGATT
The DNA here is from genome assembly GCA_039513925.1 of Platanthera zijinensis. Lineage (NCBI taxonomy): Eukaryota > Viridiplantae > Streptophyta > Magnoliopsida > Asparagales > Orchidaceae > Platanthera > Platanthera zijinensis. The sequence continues at coordinate 43,898,525 of CM077082.1, forward strand.
ATAGGTACTTTGTAATGATGAATAATAACGAAGAATTTGTTCTTGATGATGACGAGCAAAATCAAGTTGTTGAATTTTGATCGACAATGACGTTTTGTCTTGTACAATAATTTATTCACCTCGACAGTGATTGTCATTGGTGATTATATATCTATGTACAGTGACAAAACACCATGCTTGACGTCTACACTGACTGGAGATAAGTGAGTTGGTGAGTTGCTAGCTGGTCATCTAATGTGGTTTTACATTGCATTCAGGATGTCACCACAAATATTTACTAGTTTGTTATGTGTACTTCATACATCTTATGGATTACAGAGCTCACAAAGAACAACCGTGAGAGAGATATTAACAATTACCATATACAGTTTAGCACGTAAAGGGTTAATGAGAATGACGAGTGAGCGATTTTAGCATTCCACTGAAACTATAAGTTTTTTATGAGAGATCTGCATGCATTGTCTCTCCTTGTTGTTGAAATGATAAAACCACTAGACCTAGAATTTTTGAATATACTTGCAAAAGTCTTAAATGATGAGTGACACATGTATTGCTTTAATTATTATATTAGAGTCATAGACGGAACTCAAGTAGATGCATGCGTTCTGGTGGATGATCAAGTGTCATATTATAGATGTCATGTTACACAAACAAAGAATATAATGGCTATATGTGACTTTGATATGTGTTTTACTTATGTAACCCAGGATGGGAAGGTTCAACTTATGATAGTCGGATCTTCCAACGTGCAGTTAATGATTTAATTGTAAATTTCTCCACCCACCCCCCGGTACACAAATTTATTAGTATTTAAATTTGATTAAAATCTCACTTCATTTTGAAATTAATAAATTTCTTATGCATATAAATATTATTTGGTACATGTTGGATATCCACTTCAGAGAAAAATTTTGAAACCTTATCTAGAGACTCAATATCACTTACCTGATTTTGTATGAGGTGGTCGACCGTGTATAACCCCTATTCGTCATGGAGGGCCCAGGTATGCCATAGAGGAAGGAGTCAACGTCAACATTTAAGACCAGGTCAACAATCAACAGTGGACTAGGAGAGTGATCCTTTGTTACATGCGAGTATCTTACTCGCTCAGGCGCGCGATCACCTAGCAACATAGGCGAGTATCAATTATCTGACCATCCAGACGAGCATCCGAATAGCGTATCGCTACGAACAACTACAACACTCGCCTAATAAGCGACTTCTGTTACTACTTCATCAAGCACGATCGAGAATCGAAGATAGTCACCCAAAGATAGTTGCCAGTCAGCAATCCGTGAAGTCAGCAGAACCGAGAGCATCCGAACAGGCGAGTATCAATTATCTGACCATCCAGGCGAGTATCCAAACAGCGTATCGCTACGAACAACTACAACACTCTCCTAATAGGCGAATTCTGGTACTACCTCGTCAAGCACGATTGAGAATCGAAGATAGTCACCCAAAGATAGTTGCTAGTCAGCAATTCGTGAAGTTAGCAGAACTGAGAGGACAAGCTTGCAGGGTTGGTTTTCTCGCTTGAAGACTCTCCCTTTTAGGTTTTGTCTATAAATAGGACCCATGGGGTACTAGGAACCCATTTTCATTCTCTTGAGACTATAACAGATGGTGAAAGAAATCTGCAGCTCAATTGGTGATGAGAAGTGAAAGAACTTCATAGTTAAGCGTGCTAGGATTAGAGTAGTCTTGGGATGGGTGATCTCCTGGGAAGTCCCCGTAGGGGCGCTTAACCGGATCGCTTCTCGTCAAAAGGAGGCTGCAACCTATAATACCCCGCCAATGCGACTAGATAGGTGTTGGGGTGCATGGTCTGCAGACTATTTGAGGTTGAACCCTTTTGAGCGTGGTGGTGGGGGTGTCGACGACTGTACTTTCGAGCCAAGGGTTGGGGAGGTCGTTATAATATTTATATCATTATTGGCAAGCAAGATATCGTCCACATATAAGACCAAAAATATATATTTACTCTCAATGAATCTATGATATATACTGTTTAAAATGGTGAAGTGAAAGTTGATGATTGGGCGATTTGGGCGACCTGTCCGCGCTGTCTATGCGGACAAGACTGGCGATTATCTGGGTCGGCAGAGCTGTTGTAGATGGATTCTTCCTTGGAGGCCCGTGTTGTCTGTTCGTGTACTCTGTACGAATAGACGCGATGGCCAGCCAGGCCGGTTTATGCTCAGCAGATAGTTGAATCTCAGGTAACCGGACAGATAGCTTCTATATCCACGGAGTCCGGCAAGATGCGGACTGGGCTAGAGCTCGGCAGACCGACATGGAAGATGTCTTGGTCTAGCTCTGGTGGCGTGACAAGTGGAAGCCGCGGAGTTCGCCGGTTAGAGAAGACATGTGCTTGAGGTCGCCGGGATTGGCGGACTAAGGCCAGTGTCTGCCAGTAAGCGCGGACTGACCCTTGTGGTCGGTGGTGTGGAATTGGTTGGTTTTGAACCATGTCCAGGTTTGGATCAGTCCGAGGAGATGGCGCGGTTAAGCGCGGACTGCTTCTCAGCCCGCCAAGCTCGGCAACAGTTATTTTGTGCTTTGTGTGTGAGCTTGGGGAATGCGGACTAGAGTTAAGTCCGCAAGGCGTGCAGACTAGTGCAGTGTCCGCCAAGTTCGACAGATGGTTGTTGTGCCTTGGTTACAAACTTGGGGGTACGGACTGATGATGTGTCAGCAGGGCACGCGGACTGGAGCGGTGTCCGCTGATAGGCGGACAGGGTGTGCTGCAGAGTTCTGCTGGTGGCGGCGGCCTGGCTTGGCCTTTGGAGACAAGGCGGATAGAGGTTTCTATCCGGCCTTGGTGATGCTACTTGGCGGGCTGGCTATCCTGCACAGGTCGTGGTGGGCTGGTTATGTTTCCACGGCTTGTGGATACACTTGGTTCGTGCCGTGAGATGGGGCAGTTATCCTATCGGCTAGGGCGGTGACCACACTTCTCATCGTGCCTATAAATAGGACCCCATGCCACATCAATTATAAGCGAATGAATAGTAAGTGAACTCGCATATAGTTGCTGCGGACTGGATATTGTATCAGCGCGGTTTTAAGATTGACTGGGTTGTGCTGTGTAGGTTGTGCGGATAATGCTGGAAGGCTAGGACTTGGTTCTGAGTACGGTCAGGGACAGTGCAGACTCTACGGATAGTAACCAGCATTAACAGTAGGTCGCGGGTTGCGGTTAGGCATCTCTCTTTCGCAACTAGTTTCCTAGTTCAATAAGCTATCTGCCTCTTGCAGCCTGTTTAGTTCGGTAATACAGATCGTGTAGTCAGGCGGCTAGGCGATCTTGCGGTTAAGCGGTTTGCTGATCGGCAAGTAGAGTTCCTTCTTGCATTGGAATAACGGGCAGTCCGCGCGGCTTGGTTTACGGTCTTGCGACATGGCGGTTTGTGCGGACTCCATAGTGCAGCAGTAGAGCCGGTGGCTAACTCTTTGAGTCCGCACAGTTAGGTTTTTCCTTGTAATTGTTACTGCTTTCCCTTTGGGTACATTGGCAAATCATGTCTCGTTATGTATGTCTCGCCTTATAAAGATTATTTAGTATAAGATTCTTGCTCTTTTGATTTGCATCTGGTTTATTTGGGCTCGGATTGGTTGAGTTTTCCTGCGTCTGGTTTCCCGTCTTCCATTATATCAAATTCCAACATGGTATCAAAGGGAATAGAGGCTTGAGCAGTGGATCAACCTGTAGTTTTCTTCAGTGCTTCTGTAAGTCTAAGTGAACCAGGGTTAAGTACAATGAAAGGTGGTTTAGCAAAGGATCTTGGAATGGAGCTTCTTACATGGACTAACTTTGGAAAGTGGAAGTCATGTATGGAAAGCTATCTTCTTAGCTAGGACTTTTGGGAGGTAGTTTGCGGAGACAGAAGGCAAGTGGTTACTGCTGGCAATGCTGAAGCGGTGAGAGCTTGGAAGAATACAAACACAAAAGCGTAGGTTGTTCTCAAGCAAGTGATCTCATCAGAGCTCTTGGACAATATCAGCGGATGTCGATCAGCTGCGGAGATTTGGACTTCTCTCGATGGGTTGTTCAATAAGGAGGTGAAGTTGGCTGCTGAGGCTGGTCCCTCTACTTCTGATCAACAATAGAGGAGTGTTTCTTCTAGGGGTGATGAGAAGAGGAAGGAAGGACCAAGGTGCTATAAATGCAATCAGTCTGGTCACCTCAAGAAGGAGTGTAAGGTTGTCTTGCACTCGGTGAACGTTGCTCATGTTGGGAGTAAAAGGAAGGACTTGGTTTGGTCATCAACAAGTTCTGATGCTGATCGGTTGAAGGCCAATGATAGTGCAACTATCTGGCATGAAAGTCTGAGACATGTCAGGATGGACAAGCTGAAAGCAATAGTGAAAGGAGCCTTGTGAAAGGCTTGCCTAGATTGTTATCCTTCGACGATGGTCAAGCTTGCGCAGGATGTCAACACGGTAAAGCTTATCGTTTTACATTTGATAAGGCGCAGTCCAGGTGTAAGGCACCATTGGAGTGTATCCATGGTGATCTGGTGGGACCGACCGTCACTGTTAGTCTTGGAGGCAGCAGGTGCATGCTGATATTGGTTGATGACTATTCGAGGTATAGTTGGGTGTACTTTATGAAGGAGAAGTCGAACGCGTTCCGTTTGTTTGTGGAGTTCAAGAAGCTTGTGGAGGGCCAGCTTGGTCTGCGGATCAAGAAGTTGAGAACGGACAACAAAGGTGAGTTCGACTCGCTAGGGCAACCCGATTCGCGGGATACAGGTGAATCGGAATGCTGCCCGCATGCGAGGGCCTTCCTGGCTGCCGACCGGCGCAACTCCGGCGAAGAGATGTCGATGGTGCCTCCGCCTCAAAAACATGTATAGGACCCGCCGATGCTAGAGGGATCCAGCCATCCTAACAAAAAAATCATCGCCTGTCGGTGTGATTCACTACTGCGTGGTCGCTCGGTTACGATGCTTAATCTAATCTCGTAGCCGAGCGACTACAAAAGAAATGCAGAAAAGTCACCAAAATCCGCCGAGAGAGAAGGAAGAAATCCTAGAACCATCAAAAATCTCGGTGAAATGACATAAAGTTAGCTCTGATACCACTTGTTGGGGTGAATCCGTGAATCCATAATGGAGACGGATTCGCTTTAGTCAAAACATCGAAATGAAACTTGAGTGAAAGTATACTTGAATCCATGAGGATGGATTGTTGCGGTCACGGATTTTCTAAGTCTAAAGAGTCCTGATATAGAAGATGACTCTTCTTCCTCCTTAGGCTCTCTATAGCGATGGTGGGATGGAACTAAATGAGAAAGATAATGATTTTTTAATACCTTGTGACCTGAGAAACCTATTTATAACAAAACCTAATGCAACCATTTTACATTTAAGCTCATCATATTAACGTAAACGATGCCCGATATACACATTATTTGAACCGCCCATACAATATGAAACGTATTCGACCTGATTAATTAGATCACCTAAATTGGGTCGATGTTAATGACATCCCAGTAATAAAAATAATTAACATATTTGACCCACATGATTATTATTTCTAACATTAAATCCTTGAATTGCGGTATCTCCGGGCATAACAAGAAAATTTTTAAGTGAACACAATACTTATTACTATAATACTTCAACTAGTAAGCAATTTATACTTACAAATTAACTTTCTTCTCAATAGAAATTCTACAATATGAAGGAGAAGTGGAAGTAGACTATTACTCTAGAGAACATTAATTATGAATATCTGTAATACTTATTGTTGCGGTCTAACTCGACGTTCCGATCGGGCCAGAATAACCTGGACCGCCTTAGCTCTCGGAACGGTCGAGCGCGCACACAATCAATGAAGTAGGTCGATCGTACACACAAAGTATTAACGTGGAAAAACCCCTCAATCGGGTAAAAAACCACATGAACGGATTTGTGCCGGTCAAAGTCCACTATTTCCTAACTGTTACAGTTTGTTTGAGAAATCGAGGGTGACATACCACCTCTCGTTACAGTTTTGAGGTGACAAAACACTTGGCACACGACAGACGATAGACCGTCGCGCCGGGAGTTTGTTACAAATTGCACTTGACGTTGATGGGTTTCGCTTAGTGTCTTGCTGATTCTGAACGTGGGAGCGGAGCGCCTGAACTTGCGGTTGAGGAGGTCACTTGGAAATTGAGAGATTGAGCTTCATCGGGTGGCTTCAACTTGGCTCGTTTGTGGCTTGGGTGCAGCTCGGGTGCGGCTTGAGTGCGGCTCAGGTGCTGCTCGTAGGAGGAATTTGACAGAGCTTCAGCCTGAGGAAGAAGAAGACTCGGAGAAAAAAGGTGAGAAATGATGAGGCATGTGACTCCTTTTATATGTTTCAGGGGGTGGTTACGGTTGTTATGCGGCTATCCGCACCCGTAACCACCCAAAATTAATATTTTCCCATAGTTTAAGGGTGCACATTTATGATAATTATACTACAAGAAAAATCCTATTTAGCAAGGTAAATGAGCAAGACTTAAAAATTCATTGCTAATTAACATCAAATTTAGCTACGTAAAATTTTTTTTACTTTACCAACCAAGATAACAAGGAATTTTTTTGTTGCTAAAATAACAACAAATTATTTTGTTGCAAAATTTGTGTTGCTAAAATATCAACGAATTATTTTGTGGTAAAATTTGTGTTGTTAAAATAACAATGACTTTTTTTTTTGCAAAATAACAACGATTGTTTTTGTTGCAAAATATTTATTGATGTATTTTTTTCCCAAAAAATGACATGATACTCTCTTACAAAATTATCATTTCTCATAAAACATAATTGTTGATTAATATATTTATAAATAGTATAAATTATTGTATTCAACAAAATAATTAATAATGTATGTAATTATTTATATAATTTTATATTTTTATATATTATTTAAATTCGTATATATAAATTTATAAATTAATAAAGATTATTAGTATTTAATAAATTAATTATAATTGTACTACATATAAATTATACGAACAATACATAATATAAATAACTATACATATACATATATATTATAAAGTTATATTCATTTATTATAAAACAACACACATATATATAACAAAAAAAATATCATTATATATAATAAATATATATTATATTTATAATTAATATATATAAATAAATATATATATATATATATTATATAAAGGAATATAATATACATTACATATAAATAATATCGTCATTTATAAATAAAGAATTAAGTTGGAGCAGTTGGTAAGAATAGTTGATTGTTTGGAGTAGGTTGTGTGTTCGAAACCTAACATAGATAATTAAACAAATATATTTTTTAGTATGCGTAATATTTGTTTTTAATTACCAGAATTATTAAATTAAAATGTTAAAAATTATCAACAAAAACAGAATTCCTTCCTAATTTAGAAAGAATAAAATATCTTGCTATATAGAAAAAAAATTTCGTTGCTAAAATTAACTAGGAGTATATTGGCTACAAAATTTTTTTGTTTCTAAATTCGTTGTTAATTTTATTTAAAATATTAGCAAGATATTCTGCTCCTTGCTAATTATGGTTTTTCTTGTAGTGTTAATACCTGTTTGCACCCCTAAATAAATAATTAAATTACAAATTAAATCCCCCCACTAACCTGGTGGTTAGTTGGTGGTTACATGCGAATCGGACGGCCGGGAATGTCCCCAACCGATCGGACGACAGGAGCGGAACTCCATGGGCGATCTACAAAATCGCCACCGAGTTCGCCGGTGAGGGGAGGACCGACGACGACGGCCGGGGAGGAGCGGCCGGCACGGCCGCCACCTTTGGTCGAGCGCCGACGGCCAAGGGAGGGGGCAGACCGGGTGGCCGCTCGGACGGCCGCTCCCTCGGCCACGGCTGGCGGCCCAGGGAGGGTGCGGCCTGGACGACCGCTCCTTCGGTCGCGGCCGGCGGCTAAGGGAGGTAGCGGCCCGGGTGGCCGCTCCCTAGGCCGCGGCCGAAGGAGGGAGCGGCCAAGGCGGCTGTTCCCGCGGCCGGCGACCGAGGGAGGGAGCGGCCCAGGCGGCCGCACCTTTAGCCGCGACCGGCGGCCAAGGGATGGAGCGACTCGGGTGGCAGCTCCTTGGGCCACGGCCTGCGGCCGAAGGAGGGAGCGGCCCGAGCGACTGCTCCCTCAGCCGGCGACTGCGGGAGGGAGCGGCCCGGGCGGCCGCTCCCTCGGTCCCGACCGGCGGCCGAGGGAGGGAGCGGCCCGAGGCCGCTCCCTCGGCCACGGACGGTAGAGGGAGCTACTAGGGCAGCCGCTCCCTCAGCCGCGACCGGAGGCCGGGAGAGAGCGGCCCGAGCGGCCGCTCTTCCGGCTGTGGCCGGGGGCTGAAGGGGAGCGGCCGCCCCCACGGCCGCGGTCAGCGGCCGAGGGAGGGCGGTCCGGGTGGCCGCCCTCGTTGCCTCCCCCTCGGTCGCTGTCGCGGCGGTTTGCCCATTACGCGCGATGGGATCGGCACGATCGGGCACGGTGATCGCGTGTGTGGTCAACCCCATGATCCCGCTACTTTTGAGGTGGAGATCGTAGGCGTGTGGTTATGTGCACACCTAATCTTATAAAATGAATCTCATCCCTAACAATTGCCCCTCAGATCTTTGTTGCACGAGACCGGCCTGGACGAAGAAAAATAAGGATCTTTCTCTGCTCATTTTTTTACGGTGACGACGATGTCGAACGACAAAGGATTTGAGATGGCGAGTAGTAGCGCCCTACAAACTCGGGTAAAAATATTAGAATATACTACGGTGGAGGAGAGACGACGAACATGCCTGAAGAAGGAAGATGGCGCACCCACGGTCGCGAGGGTGCGTGCGGATTCACGCGTCGGCTCGCGCATAAGCATGCACGGACTTGGTCGTACGCGAGCATGTGTGCGCATGATAGTGCGTGGGCACGCCCGCATGGGCCCGCGCGAGCGCGCATGCGGGCGCGCGCGTGGGTTTGATTCTGCGCGCGTGCCTTACCGAGCGCGTGCGCGCGCCTAGCCGCGCGCGTGCCTGTCCGCACGCACCCGCGCTGCGCGGGTGTGAGGTCCCCATTTTGAACTCCACATAATCTGTTTCTAAGCTATTTTCAAGACAGTTGTCCCAGGATGAAGTAAGACTAGTGAGTATAAAATAATACACAAAATAAGTCGTACCTCATAAATTGAAGTATTTCATGAGTCTTTTCTATCTTTTCAAGTTCAACTTCACTATTCTTTACGTAGCTAAGGTCATATCAATTACTTGTACAAAATGATGACGGGCTTAGTCATAAAATATGACTAAGTGAGGTGAATACCTCTTTAGTTGTTGTACACATAAATAAATGTAAAAGCTTTAGCAATCTAATCATTTTGCATACCTGTACGGAAACTATGTATCAACTTTATATCTGTACTGTTAGTAGTCGCGGGCAAAAAGCTCGGGCCCGAAAAGCCCGCCTGGGCCCAGCCCGGCAAAACCCCAGTATGGACCGACCCGGTAAAAGCCCGGCCCGGGCCAGGGCCGGTCTTGGGGCCTTTACCGGGCCCCCATTTTGGCCGGTTGCCCGGCCCGGTGCCCGGGCCGGACCAGGCAAAGCCCGGGTGCCGGGCTAGCCTGAGCCCGGCCCCGGGCTAAGGAAAGCCCGACGGGATTTAATCCCGCCAGGCGGCCAAGCGTTAATCCCGCCTGATCTCAAGCGGGATTAATCCCAGGCGAGATTAATCCCGCCTGATCAGGCGGATTAATCCCAGGCGGGATTAATCCCGCCTGATCAGGCGGGCGGGATTAACGCCTAAGATTAATCCCGCCTGATCAGGCGGGATTAATCCCGCCTATGATTATGCCCTAATTAGGCGGGATAAAATCCTGCTAATTTAGGCGGGATTTTATCACGCCTTCTTTAAATCAGACCGGCCCGGGCCGGCCTGAAGGGCCTAATCAGGCTCCCTCTTTTGGAGGGAGCTCGAGCCCGGGCCGAGCCCGGTTTAACAAAAGTCAAAGCCCGATCGGACCCGGCCCGACCCGACCCGATCGGACTTTTTGAACACGACTAACTGTTAGTATTCATAAAAATCATATAAGCAGTTATATGACGATATTCTTCAGTAGCTCTATACTAATATAAGTGCAATCACGAAAGCAATATGAGCAATGCAACTGTAATCATGAAAGCAATGTAACTGTAAAACTATTTCAGTTCGCATGTTCAGTAGCAACGTATCGATGCAACTGTATAACTATACATTCTTATGTTATCTTTTTCTTTAGGTAATGTTAAGGGTAACTGTATCTGTATCTGTATTTGTATTTCAGTATTTCATTTTTTTGGGCCCGACCCTTCCGGGTCATCAGTATACAAAACCAGTACGTACAACACGCGTCTATGCCCTTAGGCCGACTGGTTTGACAAATCATCAGTATTTTTATATGCGCATTCGTTTTCAGTTATACCCTTATCATTACTATGCATCGATGCATTTTCTTATTTACGTTTGCTGTACACTTCATTAATATACATAGTGCTCATTTGTTTCTTAATCTCCTCAGAAAGTCATTATATGTTTGCCTTTATACAAGATCATACATATGTTAGTAATCATTATCAGTGATATACAATCATTCCATGTTACCATATACGAGTCATCATGAGTTTGACATTCTAATAATAAGAGTGCATAAAATGAAAAAGAGGCAATAAAACATAAACTTAAACAAGTAGCTCTCATCATCAGTCGTTCTTTTCTATTATCGCAACTCATGTCATTGCCTCATATATTTTGAGATGACATCCTTCGTGATATCTGTATAGAATTCATATCATTTATCGGGGTTGCACCTTGCTATAGTTACAACATTATTAATATGATGACATCATTTGGAAGCTACTCAACCAACCATTTGTGTTAACATAACTCAAATCCAACACACCTCTCTTAGCAGCCAACTAAGTAAAACAAAAACCCAATGAAAACTTAACTGGCCATTAATCACCAAAGCAAAGCCCCATCCAAAAACAATGGCTATTAAGAGATTTCCTCCTAAGCACTACTCAACTCTACACTACACTAACACCCATAACAGTCAACTCAAAGCCAATACTGGTTTCCAGGCAAAAGCAAGACTAAACTAAATAACAGTAAATAGAAATTGGAAATGTTTGCCCAAATGGTATACCATAGTCGGCCAGTACTTACAATAAGAAAATGAGTGGCAGCTGCCGGTCAAGTAATATTAAGCCAAATATATGGAAGGAGCAATAATAGCCGGCCAAATAAAACAAAACACTCACACACCCTCAAGAGCCGGCCAGCCAAAACTCCCCAAAATTTCTCCATTAGTAGGCAAGTCAGACCAAAGTTGATCTCCAAATTTTTTTTTCACAATAGAACCATAAACTGACTATAATAAGATCTAGCCCAAACAATAGACAAAGAAGATAAACATATAGAAAGCTGAATGCTCACCATGACGTTAAATGAAATCTGGGCACCATTTCGCGATGTGAGAACTAGACGAACGATTATAGCTCACGCAAAATCTTGCCTGATGGTGGTGAGCGTATGGAAATTCATAGTAACAAGAGCTGGCTTGATTTTGAGACTCGGACGGACTGTCGCCATGAAAATACTTTATTTAATTATGTCAGGAACTCTCGGGGCTAGACGGAGCTGTGAAACGCATTGCCTGATCATTGCCATCATCAAAAGGGGGGAGGGCGGGAGTTTTATCCAGTGCTAGGATTTTAAGAGCATCATGAGTTGGCGAACAGGCTGTTCAGTATTTTTTCATTTGTGAAAGAGAAACGATTGTTGCGGTGTGACATTTCTTCAGATTCTGGGCGGATTTCTGAGACATCTTTGGAATGTGGTTGTAAACGGAAGGCCACTGTAGTTTCTTGGGGTAGCGATAGTGTGGCGCCTTGTTCGGCTTCTCTAGGTGGCGACTCTCCTTCTAGTGGCCGTGGTGGTTCACCTTCCGAGGTATAGGTGCTTGGATCATCTGCCCCCAGGCTTCTCTTGCGGAGGCGGCGGCTCCGAGGCTATCTTCTTCTTTGAAGACAATGAATGAAGTGGTAATCAAGCTTGATTATTCTTGATTTTTCTTTGTTGTTGTGTTGTGCTGACTTCTCTCCGTCCTTTCTTTTGCAGATTGAGGCTCAGGTTCAAATTACCGTTACCTAGAATGATCATTACGTGAGTTTGAATGACGAGTATCTGTCCCTCTAGGAGAAGTTTCGGGCGACGACGGGCTCGGTTGTCACTCTGAGGGATGATCATGACCCGAACATTTCTCGATTTCACCGGATTGGATCGGAGCTGAAGGCAGAATTGGAAGAGACTCGAGCGTGTTTGGAGGTGGAGAAATCTCTGGTGGAAAGAACTACACAAATGCTGAAGTGTGCTCAAGAGGAGACTTCTCGTTTAAAGACAGAGCTTTGTGCGACAAAGGCCCAAGTGGAGGCGTTATCTTCTGAAAGCCGTGTGTAAGAGTTGAAGGTTGTTGGACTTGTAGAGTACATGAATTCTCTGGATTATATGCGAGATCGTTGTTAGATTAACAAGGAGCTTCGTGATGAGATCTGGAGTGAGGAGGTGGAGCCTCAGAAGGAAGACGTTTGAAAGTTGGCCCTTAGGCGTGGAGTTTCGAAGGCTTTTTGTCTTGTTGGCAAGAGCTTGGGATGCGACATATCCGACCTTAACTTTGATGATATCTCTGGCGACGAGAGTTCTGATGTTGACGCAGCTGATATGTAGCGGTGTTATCTCCTTGTATTAGTGTGTTTGTGTCTTTTATTTTTCTAGTATGGTGTCTTGTATGTCGTCTTTATTGTTTGACGGTTTTGATTGGCGCATTTGCGCATGTACTTGCATGTTGTTGTGATGATTGCGTTCTTTTTTTATTTTTGCACGAGCGATGTTTGACTCGTAGTGTTACTTTATGCGGGCTGTAATTGCGTCTGTGGCTGGTTCATGTCTTGGTTTGCGCGACCTAGCCAGACTATGAACTAAAGATGTCAGGATCTCTTTTGCGGCGATCTGAATACTTTGTAAGGAAAGAGGTCGGTGTCCCTTGTTTGAATCACCGAACACTTTGTAAAGGGGAGAGGATGGAGTCCCTTGTTGGGATCACCGAACACTCTGTAATGGGAAGAGGCTGGAGCCCCTTGTTGGGATCACTGAACACTCTATAATGGGAGAGGCCGAAGTTCCTTGTTGGGAACACCAAACATTCTGTAATAGGAGAGGTCTGAGTTCCTTGTTGGAAACACCAAATACTCTGTAATGGGGGAGGTCGGAGTCCTTTGTTGGGAACATCGAACACTCTGTAATGGGAGAGGCCGGAGTCTCTTATTGGGATCATCGAATAATCTATAATGGGAGAGGTCGGAGTCCCTTGTTGGGAACACTGAACACTCTGTAATGGGAGAAGTCGGAGTTCCTTGTTGGGAATATCGAACACTCTATAATGGGAGAGACCAGAGTCCCTTATTGGGATCACCAAAAACTCTGTAATGGGAGAGGTCGGATTCACTTGTTGGGAACACCGAACACTCTATAATGGGAGAGGCAGGAGTCCCTTGTTGGGAACACCGAACACTCTATAATGAGAGAGGCTGGAGTCCCTTGTTGGGATCACCAAACACATTGTAATGGGAGAGGCCTGATTCTCTTGTTGGGAACACTGAACACTCTGTAATACAGTCATCAATAAGATTGAAAATAACACTTGTTGTTTGTTCCGCGAATGTTGAAAATACAAAATACAAGTAGTGGTGATGGAGCTCTGGATACCCATTTGGAAGAAAGCAAACTCTTCTTTGAGATGTTCATCCTGGGGATCGTCCCCATTCCAGATCATTCTTGACATATTGATTCAGAGTCTTTGTTTTGGAGAGAACTCTCGAGGTACCCAAGGTGAACGAATCGCTCGATTTTTGTCTTCAATATTGAACAATCTTCTGTCTTATGCCCGTGATCTTGATGGAAGTCGCAATATTTAGACTGACCTCCTGAGTTTGGAGTAAGATTCCTTGGCCTTTGGAGAGAAGGATGGTTACGTATGACGAGCAACACTTCCGTTGCGAGGGAGTGAAGGCTTGATGTTGGTGTTGCCCCCAGCTCGTCGAGAGTTGACGCAGTGTGACTTGCTCTTTTTGGGAACCGGCGGTGGTGTTATCCCCTGCTTTCGCCGTCTCTTTCAGTTGCTTTTGAATAGTTGTCAGTGTGCTTTAATTGCATCGTCAGCGGAGATCTGGGCATCTATCCGCTGAACAAGATCGGAATAGCTGGGTATAGTCTCTCGTACTAATGCATAGTGGAAGCTATTAGGGCGGAGCCCTCAAAGAAGAAATCCGCATAGGAGCTCTGATTTATCCCAGGGATTCGTCGTGCCTCAGTGGTGAAACAGCGGAAGAAATCTTTAAGCGTTTCCCCTTCACTTTGACAGATACCAGACAGGTGGAAAAGGATCGTTGAATATCCGGCGGCTGGCGATGAACTAATCCGTGAATTATTGCGTTAGTTCTGCAAAATCCTTAATTTCTCCTTCATTCAAGGAAAGGAACCAGGCACGAGCTTGCACTTTTAGGGTTGTCGGGAAAGCTTGACACAACAGGTTATCTGGGGCATTATAAAGTTGCATCATGATTGCAAAGTGTCTGACATGCTCTGTCGGGTCGCCCATCCCGTCATATGTCTCAATCTTTGAGAGCTTGAAGCCGTGGGGAATTGGATACATCATAATCTCGGGTGCAAATAATGAGTAATGATGGAGAGGGCGACTGGTGGGAGCGACACATTGCTTGGCCTGCTCGCACTCTTTTGCGATTAAGTTGAAAACTTCTTCACGTGTGAGACTTTCATCTTCTGTTAGTTTGATGTTTGCTGCTTCTGGGTGATTGTAGTGATTCTGAACTTCAGATCCTTTGTCTAAATGGGCATTGCGGTCGTGGACATCCGCATTGGGGAGTTCTCCTTCCGGTATGTTAATACACAAGTGAGCGGGAACTGGACCAGCCTGCCCCCCGGGTGTTGTCCTTCCTGTAGTGCGGGCAACTTCTCCTGTTATGATCTCTAGTCACGTGTACCACTGTGTTAAGGGTATTGTCTTCTAAGGATGTTGGGAACAGTTCCCACAGACGGTGCAAAACTGTTGTGGTCTAACTCGACGTCCCAGTCGGGGTGGAATAACCTGGACCACCTTAGCTCTCGGAACGGTCGAGCGTGCACACAGTCAATGAAGTAGCTCGATCGTACACACGAAGTTTAACGTGGTAAAATCCCTCAACCGGGTAAAAAACCACGTATCTGGATCTGTGTCGGTCAAAGTCCACTATTTCCTGGCTGTTACACCTTGTTTGAGAAATTGAGGGTGACAGACCACCTCTCGTTACAGTTTTGAGGTGAGAGAACACTTGGCACACGGAGGATGACAGACTATCGCGGCAAGAGTTTGTTACAAATTGCACTTGGCGTTGATGGGTTTCGCTTAGCGTCTTGTTGATTCTGAATGTGAGAGCGGAGCGCCTGAACTTGCGGTTGTAGAGGTCACTTGGAAATTGAGAGATTGAGCTTCGTCTTGTGGATTCAACTTGACTCGTTTGTGGCTCGGGTGCGACTTGAATGCGGCTCGAGTGCTTCTCGTAGGAGGAATTTGGCAGAGCTTCAGCCTGAGGAAGAAAAAGACTCGGAGGAAAAAGGTGTGAAATGAGGAGGCATGATGCTCCTTTTATAGGCTCCAGGAGGTGATTACGGTAGTTATGCGTCTATCCGCACACTGTAACCACCCAAAATTAATATTTTCTCATGTTTAAGGGTGCACATTTATGAAAATTAATAGCGTTGTTTGCACCCATAAAAAAATAATTAAATTACTAATTAAATCCCCACACTAACCTGGTGGTTATTGGGTGGTTACATGCGAATCAGACGGCCGGGAACGTCCCCAACAGATTGGACAATGGGAGCGAAACTCTACGGGCGGTCGGTGAACTCGTCGCTGAGTTCGCCGGCGAGGGGAGGACCGCTGACGGAGGTTGGGGAGGAGCGACCGGACCGACCTCCCCCTTTGGCCGTGCCCCGGTGACCGAGGGAGGGGGCGGCTCCGGTGGCCACGGCCTGCGGCTAAGGGAGGGAGAGGCCCGGGCGGCCGCTTCTTCTGTCGCGGTCGGCGGCCAAGGGAGGGAGTGGCTCGGGCGGCCGCTCCCTCTGCCGCGGCCAGCGGCTGAAGGAGGGAGCGGCCTGGGAAACCGTTCCCTCGGTCGCGTCAGGCGACTGAGGGAGGGAGCAGTCCGGGTGGCCGCTCCCTCTGCCGCGGCTGGCGGCCGAAGGAGGGAGCCGCCTGGGCGGCCGTTCCCTCGGCCGCGACCGGAGGCCGAAGGAGGGAGCGGCCCGAGCGGCCGTTCCCTCGGCCGCGGCCGGCGGCCGAAGGAGGGAGCGGCCCGGGCAGCCGCTCCCTCGACCGTGGCCGGCGGCCGGGAGAGAGCGGTCCGAGCGGCCGCTCTTCCGGCCGCTGCCGGCGGCCGAAGGGGAGCGGCCATCGCGGCCGCCCCCTCGGTCGCGGTCGGCGGCCGAGGGAGGGCGGGCGGCCGAGGGAGGGCGACCGCCCTTTCGGCCGGCGGCCGCGGGGGAGCATTAGTCGAGGCCGGCGAGGCGAGAGGAGGCGGGTGGGCGGCGTCTGCGGAGGAGGCCGGCCGGCCGCCGCCGGCAAGGCGGGGCTCGCGGCGGTTTGCCCATTACACGCGATGGGATCGGCGTGCGAGGGGATCGGGCGCGGTGATCGCGCGTGCGGTCAACCTCATGATTCCACTATTTTGAGGTGGAGATCATGAGTGTGCAGTTATGTGCACACCTAATCTTATAAAATAGGTCTATCCCTAACACTTATTATGAATGACAACTGCTGTTTTGGATTCCATTAGGTCCTTCCTTTTTGACATGTTTGTTAATCTGTGAGCCGAAAAATAATGCATTATCTGGGAATTTTGCTTGGATTTCAGAGCTAGAACTAAGGGTGTTTTATACTTTTATCACAGATTTCCGGGTTGCTATGAACTCTAGATTTATATGCAGGATTAGTTTGAGATTTTTTGCGGTGCATCAAATTAGTTATTATTTGCATTTGATGGTGATTAATTAATTTAAATATCTACTATATGGAAGTCAATGTTGTTTATACTTTGCAATGTATCAAATAGTTGCCTATTTAACTAGCATTAAATTTTCAAAGCTTTCTTGAAGCTATGTAACAATCAGCATTTGACATCATAAGCGATTCGGGCTCCGTTTGGCACGGTGGTTGCTGTCGTAAACGCATAGATTAAAACATCTTTCATTTGAACATTGATGGGCTCCACCTTAATTTATAAGGAAAAGGAGACCCTCATGATCCCCATCAATGGAGATCATGGGTGGGCCCCCTAACCCCCATGATCTCTCATGGAGATCATGGGAGTGGGCCCCCTTCTCCCCACCTTTAGGGGAAGGAACCGCCACCGGCGGTTCCCCTCCGGCCCCGGCCGGCCGCGGCCACGGCCGGCCGCGGCCCCGGCCGGGCATGGCCGGCCTCGGCCATGGCCCCGGCCATGGCCGGCCTCGGCCATGGCCATGGCCCCGGCCGGCCTCGGCCATGGCCGGCCCCGGCCATGGCCATGGCCATGGCCCGGCCATGGCCGGCCCCGGCCATGGCCGGCCGCAGCCGTGACCGGCCTCGGCCATGGCCGGTCGCCGCCGTGTCCAGCCGCCTCCTCGCCGTCGACGTCGTCCGGGCGGCCCCACCTCGGGATGACCTCCCCACCGTCCGATCAAGGGGGAGGCCCCGCCGGCCGTCCGATCGGGGCAAAACCACCCACTAACCCACTATGTTAGTGGTGGGGCCCGCCGTAACTTCCCCCTGGAGCCTATAAAAGGACTCCAGGGGCTCCTCATTTGATAATCTTCCTCTCGTACGCTTTCCCCCCCTTCTTCCTCCTCAGGTGGGAGCTCTCCCGTTCTTCTCTGCCGGCGGCCACCCCTCGTCGCCAACAACCAGCGGCCTCCTCTCGCCGCCAACCACCGGCCGCCGCCCGAGATCTCCAGCGGCCCCCAGTGGCTATCAGCACCCGCCAGCGGCTATCAACACCCGTCATAGGCCGTCAGCCCCGTCATCGGCTATTGGCACCCCACCAGCGCTCAATCGCAAAGGAAGCGCCCCCAGAACAGAGAAAGACGAGCAAGGGAAGCAGCAACCACCCTAGAATACACACCGCCTCTGAGCGCACGCGCCTAAAGCGTCTCGCGCATTCCACCATCCAAGTCCCATTGGTGAGGCAGTCTGTTGCCCACCAACGGCTGCATACACTCTCCCCCTCTTCAAGATTGTAACGGGAGCGGCCTGTCGTCCCGATTCCCCCATCAAATTGTAACCTCCAGCAATCTAGTGGATTTTGACCGGCAGCGATCCGGTCACGTGGTTTTTCACCCGGTTGAAGGGTTTTCCACGCTAAAACTCTCTGTGTTCATTTCCCCTTTTCCAACTGACTGTGTGCGCGCTTGACCGCTCCGCGAGCTAAGGCGGTCTAAGATTATCCGGTCCGACCGGGGCGTCGAGTTTGTCCGCAACAAACATAAAAGTGGATGAAATTCATTAAATGAGTATTAACAAATGACAATTTAACCCGTGTTCATCGCCGCCACCACCATACAAAATGGAGCCTCGGCCTCATAAGCTATTTGACAACATCACATCAATGCCTAGCTAGCCCTTATTCATCCGAAATCATTAAATAGTTAACAATATAAGTTTTGGGATTTATTTGAAATAAATTATAAAATTAAGGAATCTATTTGAACTAAATACAAATCAAAAGACAGTTGAAACTCCTAAAATTAAAAGATCAATATATGTTATGCCTAATTCTAGGCCAACAAAGAGACAAAAGAAGATAAATAGACATAAAGAGATATTATAAATATAAGAATCGAGAATATGTTGTCTAATAGATATAAGTGTTGATATTAGTACCGTATTTTTTACTATCGCACAAACGATTAATCGTAAGCATAGCGTTAAGAGGTTGGCTATATACAAATAATTTTCTATTAGAAAGTTGGCTATCCACAAACATTATATCTTTCTCACAAGACTTAAAGATATGAAGGATCGCTAGCCCCACAATAAAAAGATTAATACCACCATCTTTACTTTCAGGTGCTTTTGTTAACAAAATTTAATTAATTTTTTTAAATGCATGGAAAAGCTTGAATGATGGTTTTTTGGAGCGGGAGGACTTCAACTTTGGGATTAGAGGAGCAACAATTGTTTAGAGGGAGTTTGGGCGCGACAGTGACAGAGAGGATAAATGCACGAGAAAGATATAAAAGTCATGGAAGTTCCGGGCCTTTGGCGGTGATGCCGTCGACATGCAAGGCATAATTTTTGAAGGAATGACTTTTGTTTGCTATTGCAGATGGAATATCGAGATATCTTCCATTATTTTAAAATCCATTTCAATACTGCTCATCTCAGACGACGCCCAAACCAACGACGGCCATCCAAAAAGACGTGATGATGAAACAATGATCTCAGTCGGTGGTGGAGATTTCGAAGGTATCTTCGGCGAGCCTTACATTGTCGACGTATGCAGAAGCAAAGGGATTTTAGTACATTTATGCGATGAAAGATTCAACAGTGCTGTGCGGGTAAGTGAATGTAGTACTAACAAGAATTTAAAAAAACTTAAAAAATTCAATTTTTCAATGCGGATAGACAAAAATGTGGTGCTAATATCAAATCTCATATTTATACTATATTAAAAGAGAAAACACAATTTCTTTAAACATTCACTTTCATATTTTACCACTCTTTATTAAAAAAAAATCCCATTTTTAAAATGCATGTCAATTTTCTTTTAATTTAAAAAAACATGTCATATAAACAATGTAACATCCCTTCCCAGTATTTCAGAAATCAGCCGTCCGGTCAGGTCAGCGATATAAAGAAAACTAGGAAACAATATTAAAACTAATATACAGCAGGTAAAGAAGCATCTACTAAAAATTTACAACTTACAACAGAAGCTAGAAAAATATACTAAGGGTAAACACATACCTTAAAACTGGATTCACAGAGCCACTAAACATGAATAGAATTGAATTAACTAAAAATCTGTTTAACATTAATAGTCTGATACATTGCATAATAAACATGAATAAGTTACATTGACCACAATTACAAGTGTATACTGGAAGTAAAAAAACTGAAGGGTAAAACACTACTAACTAACGCCACCATAACGCTCATCCTAGGTGTAGTTTCCCACCTGGGTCACCTGAAAAACATTGCCCACGAGGGGTCAGAGTAAAGAAAATAACTCCTCCTTGTGACACTAAAAATAGTTTTCATAAGATGAATGCATGCCTTTAGAAAACAGTTTTGTGCATTTAAAAACCTTTATGCTATACGTTATGCATGCCTTCGCACTACTTCCTGGTCAAAACATCTATTTGTTCGATGTACGTGACTTCTAGTTCACTAACTCAAGTCCTGACGTTCACTCACTAGTATACAGACTCGCGACAGGTCTATACTTGAGTTCTAAGTGGCTTCTAACATGCACATCTACTTGGAAGGTTCTAGGCAGAGTAGCTCCTAACGCGCATCTGAAACTGGCGACCCGAGACCATCTTACGAACTCAATTGTTCTAGTGTCACGCGGACACGGTCTCGAATCTACTAACTGACTCAAGAGAAGTAAACTCCCAAGACTATGCTGCTCATAAGATACCATATGCCTTATGAGAGAGGTAGTGCGCCTCTACCTAGCACGAAAATAACTTAAGCGTGCTGATTGACCTTTCGGTCTGATGCTTCTCTGATTGAGATATCTTTTTGGTGAACTACTAAGCGACCCTTGACTTTCTTGTGGTCTACCTGAATGGACATTCACGCCCTTGTTCGGAACAAATTCCAAACCTACGAACACGGTTAACGCTTTCGTACCCTACGTTACTGTTCATGATCCGACTACTTGGGTCTTAGAGCATAGTGTCACCCTACACGTTTTTCGTAACCGTTTTCCTATCACCACACCTTTCTATGCATGGTCATGGTACTTGAAATAAATCTACTCATGTGTATACAAAATATATATTTATTGTTATGTCTAATTAGCAAAAGTTAGGTTTCCTTACAGCGGTATTGCGGCGCTCGTAGACTCGGCGCGACGACATCTTCTCTTCCGAAGGCAATTCTACTGTTGGGGACCTTCAGAGTGTTACCCCGAGGCCACCGAAGTCCTGCAATTTAGGGCAACCCTAATTTCATAATTTTTCCCTTTAGGGTTTCCCGTGGAAACATTTCCATACAATTAGGGCTACTAAAAACAAATGCTAATCTTCATAGATTACCTTCGCGTATAGCGATTTAGGCCCTCAAAGCGCCCTACAAAATTCCGCGGTGAACCACGAACACCAAAACCTAAAGTAGGGCAATAGGAATGCAAATTAGTTTAACCTAACCTCCGAATCGAAGGATTTCCACGAAGGAATGGAGACAAGGGAAAAATAGACTCACCGGAAACAAAATTTTCCACTACCACCGGCTAGGGTTGAGACCCGGCATTTCCAAAGCCAAGGAAGGAAAAGGAAGGCTTGTTGGCACCTTCAGAGGAGGGAGGAGTGGTTGGAAAGGGCTTCTGGAGAGGGATCGGCCGCCTGCTAGGGCAGCGGAGTGCGCCAGGAATAGCGTCGGGCTCGCCGTACGCGCTGCTTGCGGGAGACGGACGAGCGGGTTGCGGTTTTTGTTCTTATCTCCCACGAATTAAAAGATACGGCTTTTAGAAAGTCGGGAGGGTATTAAAGCTATCGGGTGAGGGGTTTGGAAACACAACCGCAATGAGATACGGGGTGAAACCTGCTATTGGCACCCCAAAACTCCAAAAATGATAATTTGGCTAGACGCAACCCATTATACACTTTATTAATGCCTTCGAACTTAAACGACTCGCCGAGCAGCGTTTCTAAAATTAAAAATGTGCCCTCACTATGGATGTTACAAATCTCCCCTTCTAACAAAATTTTCGTCCTCGAAAATTGAAAACATACCTGAATCGAAGAGGAAAGAATAGTATGCACTTCTCTTAAGCTCATCCTCTCGCTCCCAAGTATACTATGGACGGTCACAATTCATCCAAAGGACTTTGACCATGCGAATCTCTCTGTTTCTGAGCTTTTGAATCCTTGAATCCACTATCTTGACTGGTCTAATCCCAACACTGAGATCTGTCTCGATTGGGCCTTTCTCGGTACTGATGATCTGACTAGAATCTCTGACTGCTCTCCTCAGATAGGAGACGTAGAATACATCATGTATACCACTCATTTCTTCAGGTAAGGCCAACCTATATGCAACCTCACCAACTCTCTCCAGTATCTCAAAAGGACCAACGAATCTGGGGCTCAGTTTCTTCATCCGCTTTATTCTAGAGACTCCTCTGGCTGGTCTGACCTTCAAATAAACGTAGTCTCCAACATTGAACTCTACTGACCTGTGCTTTAGATCATGATACTTGGCATGGCGATCCTGAGCTGTCTTCATACGCTCCTGAATAAGCTTGATCCTATTAGTGGTCTTATCAATCCATGACTCGCTGATGGTAAATTTTTCCTCACTTTCAGCCCAACACAACGAGGTCCGACAATGTCTGCCATAGAGGGCCTTGAACGGTGTCATCCCAATACTCGCCTGAAAACTATTGTTATAGGAGAACTCCGCAAGAGTAACATATTTCTCTCACTTTCCTCCAAAATCTAGTATGCACATCCGTAGCAGATCCTCCAAAGTCCTATTTGTGCGCTCAGTCTGTCCATCGGTCTGGGGATGGAATGCGATGCTGAAATGTAACCTGGTACCCAACCGCTCCTGAACGTATCGCCACTCCCTGGAGGTAAATCTGCCATCTCGGTCTGAAACTATAGTCTTAGGAACACCGTGAAGTCGAACTATCTCATCTATGTATAACTGTGCCAGCTTCGGACCTTGATCCGTCTTCCTAAGAGGAATGAAATGGGCGACCTTAGAAAGTCGATCAACTATAACCCACACAGAATCATTCCCACTCTGCGATATCGGCAGACCATGAATGAAGTCCATGGATATATCCTCAAAAGTCCACTCGAGAATGGGAAGTGGCTGCAACTTGCCTCCAGGCTTTTGACACTCGGCCTTAACCAACTTGCATGTCTCGCACTTCCCTACATAATTTGCAACATCACTCTTCAAACCTGGCCACCAGACTACTTTCTTAAGATCTGCATACATCTTCGTGCTACTAGGATGTATAGAATATCTGGAATTGTGTGCCTCGAAAAGAATGTCCTCGCGAAGGTGACTAACATCTTGGATACACACTCTTCCATCATGCAACAATAAATCATCCTAAATAGAGAACCTCTCTTTCTGACCTGATTGCACTGAGATCCAAATCTCTGCCATCTTTGGATCCAACGGTAGAGCTGTCCTGATTCTATCTCTAATGTCGCAAGTAATCTCCATCCAACTCAACCTTGCAGAACCAAAACTACAATGGGGCACAACGACGATGTCCAGTCTCTCCAGCTCTCGTACCAACTCTTTCTGCTGAGTGAGAAGGGAAAAACACGAGCCTCTACGGCTAAGGGCATCAGCCACAACGTTCGCCTTACCTGGATGGTACTGAATGTCTACATCATAGTCTGAAAGAAACTCAAACCATCTACACTACCTCAAATTGAGCTCTCGTTGATCAAAGATATACTTGAGGCTCTTATGATCAGTAAAGATCTCGCAACGCACTCCATAGAGATAGTGCCTCCATATCTTCAGAGTATGAATAACTGCTGCAAGCTCCAAGTCATACACAGGATAGTTCCTCTCATGAACCTTTAACTGTCTCGAGGCATAAGCTATGACATTTCCATGCTGCATGAGAACACAACCCAAACCCTGACCTGAAGCATCACTATAAATCTGAAACCCGTCTAGACCTGAAGGCAAACTCAAAATCGGTGCGGTCATCACCCTATCCTTCAAGTACTCAAAAGCCAACTCACACTCGACTGTCCAATCCAAGCCCTTACCCTCCCTAGTGAGGGAAGTCAGTGGTAAGACTAACTTTGAGAAATACCTAATGAATCTCCTATAGTATCCAGCAAGACCCAAAAAGCTGCGAACCTCTGAAACTGTCGTCGGCCTTGGCCGATTCTTAATAGCCTCTATCTTCTTCGGATCAACACTAACCCCTTTCTGACTGATGATGTGACCTAAGAATGCAATTTCTGAAAGCCAAAACTCACACTTCGAAAACTTAGCATATAACTGATTCTTCCTGAGTGTGCTCAAAATAATCCTGAGGTGTGCTACATGATCTTCTGCACTCTTAGAGAACACCAAGATATCATCTATGAAGACGATGACAAAACGATCCAAGTACTCCCGAAAAACCCTGTTCATCAAGTCCATAAACACTGAAGGAGCATTGGTCAGCCCGAACGGCATGACCACGAACTCGAAGTGTCCATATCTAGTACCAAATGCCGTCTTCTGAATATCCACATCACGAATCCTCAACTGATGATAACCTGACCTCAGATCTAACTTGGAAAAGGTGCTCGCTCCAACCAATTGGTTTAACAAATCATCAATCTTGGGAATCAGGTACTTGTTCTTTACAGTCAGCTTGTTCAATTCACGGTAATCTATGCACAGTATCAGACTACCATCCTTCTTCTTCACGAACAGTACTGGGGCACTCCATGGTGAAGTACTGGGGCATATAAAACCCAAATCAAGCAACTCCTGCAACTCGCTCTTCAACTCTGCTAATTCCCTTGGAGCCATCCGATAGGGAGATTTGGCTACCGGTGTAGCCCCAGGATGCAAGTCTATCTGGAACTCAACCTCTCTATCAGGAGGGGCACCAGGGAGCTCTTCCTGGAAAACATCGGGAAACTCCTACACCAGTGGTACCTCTGACAAGTTAGTCTTAGACTCCGCTCTCATCAGTACTACGAAGGTTTCATAACCTTTACTGATGCACCTTCTCACTTGGACTGCAGATATGATCATCTTCACTACTCCCTTCAAACCCTGAAAAGAAAAAGATATCTGGTTGGGGCCATCGAACTGAATCTTCTTCGCCCTACAGTCAATCCTGGCGTTGACTGCTGAAAGCCAGTCCATTCCAAAAATCAAGTCAAATCCTGCTATAGGTAGCTGCAAAGCTTCCACGATAATCTCACTATCCCCAAATTGCACTGGTACCCTGCACTTGTCTCTGGTCTGCAGAAGGGATCCATTCGACATCATGACTTCCAACGGTACTGACTCTGGGGAGACTTCTAAATCCAACTTACGCACTAGAGATTCCGCGATAAACGAGTGCGAGACACCCGTATCAAACAGAATCTTAGAGGGTAAATTACGAATCATAAGGATGCCTACATGAATGAATTATAAAGGATGATAATAAATGTGTCACTACGGAGGATTGAATGAACTTATTAAGTAAAAATAGAGCACTTACAAGTCACTATATCCTTCTGATCCTTCGCCTCCTGCTGACCCAGCCCATAAGCTCTGGGATGTACTAAGTCTCGACCCTACTGTGGTATCCCATCAGTAATCATCAATGCTTTGCCCTTATCTGCCCAGCTAGAGCCACCAACTTCGAACTTCGGTTGCAGGAATAATTTTCATTTAACATCTACTGAAATTACAAGAATGTAATGCATACAACAAACTTTGATTACCTGATTTGCACCAACTTCCTGACAAAAGCGAGCTATATGTCCAGGTTGTCGGCACTTATAGTAAACGCCTGCGCTGACCAAACACTCTCCTGGATGACGACGCTGACATTTGGGACACGTGGGGTAGTCCTTGCTCCTGTCACCAGACTGACCACTCTTCTTAGCATCGGGCTTCGGCTTCTTGTTCCAGTTCTTTCCTTGATCATTCCTGCTCTGCCGCGGCTGATGCGAATCCTGAGATCGCTTCGCACGGAAATTACTTCCCTTCTGAACCTTCTGCTGATCAGCCTCCAGCCTGCTAGCCGTATCCACTAAGCTCCTGTAATCAGCGTTGACCATAGTCATCAGCGGCTGCCTCAATGAGTCACGCAAACCATCCACAAAGCGACTGCACTTCTCAGTCTGATCTCCCTGCATCACGCCCGCATATCGAGCCAGATGAGTAAGCTCTCGCTCGTACTCAGTAACTGTCATTTCCCCCTGGAAAAGCCTAAGATACTTCTCATGGATACCTCGTCGTGCGGAAGGAGGCACAAACCAACTAGCAAGGGCTCTAGAGAACTCGCCCCAAGTAAACATGTCTGACGTACGACCTGGCCAAAATATGGCCATACAATTTAAAGTGAAACGCATTACCTCCAAAAATAAAGGAATTGATCATAACACTTTACCTGCAGGATCATCTGCCCGGTACTTGTCCCACCAGACTTTTGCCTCACCTTGAAGGAGGAAAACTGCCAGGGGAACCTTCTTGTTCTCTGGGCACTCCAAAACATTCAGCAGGTCTATGGTGTTTGCTATCCAATCATCTGTGTCCATCGGGGTCTCATCCCCACTATAGTTCGAAGGCTGAAGTTTTCTAAAATTTCTCAAATAGTGTTCCAGGGTCATCTCCACGGGTACTAGGGCAGGAGCTGGTGTAGGGACTGGTACTTGTACGGGAGCTGGAAACCCTACAGTCAGTCCTCTCTGAAACTCCATCAAGGCAACAGTAACCACCTTTGTTGAAACCGTAAAATCGGTCTCTGTGGAGTTCGACCCTTGGGGGAAGGGGTGATCACGCACCTACTCTGCTCCTGCAAGAAAACGACAAGAAAGTGAAGAACAAAGGACTAGACCAATGGCCCGGCGCGGAGGTCCCACCACACACCCGAAAGATCTTAGAGCGCTTCCCCTCCTTAGCTAATTGCCGGGCTAAGGTACCTCAGAAAGCGCTAGGAGACCTGAGAATTAGTAAGCATGCCTTTCTGAGGTACCCCTTGGGTCCTATTTATAGAGAACTGAAAACGGCCTGCAAATAGCCTACCTCTGCTGTCTGAAATTACTGAAAGCCCCCCTGGGGCTGGCCTGCCAACAGCCAAACTCCGCTGTTATGAGAGGCCAGGGGCAGACCACCTGGGGCGGGATGGCCACTGGATCCCCTGCTCGGCCATGGCGGCGAGAGCCCGATAGGGCTGGCACTCGCCGATTCTGCTCGGCCAATGACGAGTGCGAGCTCGCTTGGCGATCCTCTCTGGTTTGGCGAGTGCGGACTCGGCTGGCGAGAAGGTCCAGTTTGGCGAGTGCGGGCTCGGCTGGAAAAACCCTGAGCTCGGCCCGACGATCTCCGAGCTCGGTACGACGATTTGCCGAGCTCGAGCTCGGCGGTGAACCCTGCGCGGCCGTGAGGCAGTCTGGACCGGACGGTCTGGCTTCCGCGGACCCACTTAGCGGATATGGGGTTGTACACAATCCCCACTCTTTGCGAGGTTGGGACAAGCTCGGAAAGATACATCCAACCCCGCAGGATTCAGCGAGTGGGGGGCATGCACTAAAGAGAGAATCTTTTGGTAGGCCCCACAAGCAGCTATATATATGTACCCCTACGCATCTGACTGACCCTTGCCCTTCCTGGAATCCTGCTAAGATGTCGCTTCCCAAGGAAGTCCTAGAGCGGCTCACACGCACTCGCGATGAGATCGCCGCTCAAGCTGCGGGCCTGACCAGCCTAGAGGTCCCTGCTCGCCGCTTCGCTGATTTTGGCTCGGCTAAGCGGGCGAAACCCTTTCCTCCGGGGGCTGAACCCATTCTAGCCGATTTTACAGCGGCCTTGGGGAGCGGGGCCGGCTCCTCCAACCAGCCGGCTCTTGGTTCTCCTGCAAAAGACCTCGTGGAGCTTTCTTCCAGCCGGGAGAATAGTGGCGAGGCGTCCACCCCGCGGGCAAAAAGCATTCCTGACAGCTAGCCAAAATGGGATTCCGAGGTCAAGGAGCCGGACTCGCGGAAGTTGGCGTCGCCGAGTCGTCCCCCTTCTCGGCAACTGTCCCCTGGTTCCGTACTCGCGGGGGGAGGTGCCGGGCATATCCCCGTCCCCGGCTACCAACTCGCCCATCAGGAACTTCTGCATGGACGTTGCAAGGACCTACGCCACTTCTCTCCTCGCGTCAACCCGGAGGAGCCAGGCTCGCACGGTAAGTCTTCAGCTCTATACTTTTCTGCTCTGGTGGTGCCCGCTCTTCAAACAGTTTCAATTCTTCATGTAGACCTTCTCGGCCGGACTGAAGACGGCGAGTCCGTGGATCGACCCCCTTACTCGCCTCTCCCCTCTCCACGCGCCCTGGACGCCTTCCTAGACCCTGAACTGGGCAGCCCTGAGCGTGCAAAAAGGGAGCGGAAGGTTCTCAAGAAACTGGTGCGCGAGCTCCCCGACCTGCGGAAGGACAACAACAGGCTACAGTGGGAGTGCTCGCGGCTTGCGGACGGGGCGGGGGTCAGCTTGGCGTTCGAGGAGGCGTCTTCCTTAGTTCTGATGGATGAGATTGACGAGAACCTGCGGGTGGTGAATAGGAACATGGGGCGGCTTCATGAGCTCCACGCGCGGCGATCTGCGACGGCGGACCGGCGAGATCGGGGAGAATAAGACGGCTCCTCTGTCAGCCGACCGGTACTCGCGCTCGACCTCGTGTGGTCCTCGCGCCTTTATTTTTCCCTGCTTTGAATAATTTAAATGTCTGTAATAATTTAAACCAATTTTATGTGACCTCATATATATATGAAGATGCGTTTTCGATATCCTGGTAAGCGTCCTTTCGAATTCCTCCTTCTGGGACTAGGCTAGCTCGCGGGACTTGGTGAGCAGAGGGCGGCGAGGCGGCGTGGAAGGGCTGGGCGGATCGATTGGCTCGCCCTCTCCCTTCCCTGCCTTACTTTCTTTTTCTATAAATAGGCCCTCTCACCTACCCCCCTGGGTACGCCTTTATTGCTTTCGAATCCTTACCTCCCCTCCGTCACCCCCGAGCTCGCGCCTTTCCTTCGTTTGCGAGAATGGTCAAAACCAATCCTGACGCGGATGGCCGGTCCAAGTGCGCCCTACACTTCATCGACCACTGCTTCTTCGAGGGGCATGTCACCAAGGAGGAGCTCGCCGAGTTCACGACCGAGTTCGTCCCTCCCGGCTTCCAGGCTCGCAGGCCCGCTGAGCACGAAGCTATCAACTCCTTCCCTGAGGGGGAGCTCGCCTTCCCTATCTCGCACTTTGAGGTAGGGCTGCGCCTCCCCCTCTGGCCAGAGATCCGCCAAATTTTGAAGTATTATGGCGCGGTGCCCGCGCAACTGAACTCTAACGCCATCGACATAATGGTGGCATTCACCTGCTTTCTTCGCCGAGAGCGGATTGAGTTCAATCTCATGGTCTTCCGTAAGCTTTTCTCCTATAAGGCCACCCCCGATGGGGTCGCCTACTTCGGCGGATCCCTTGTCAAGATTCGCGAGCTCGCGAATAAGAACAATAACTGGATGACCCGGCTCATCTTTATCAAGGGCGAGCTCGGTAACATCCCCTTCCGGCCCCTGCAGAAAGGCGAGGACATCTACCGTCCTCCTTCCCTGTCCGGCGGCGACGCCGACCTCCACAAATTCTTCCTTCACAAGGACTTCGAGGTCGCCTACCTCCGCCGCGGCCTCGACTCGCTTCAACCCGTTCTCCCTGGTGAAGGTACACCTCGCTCTGTCTTCTCGCGAGCTCTGTCAAAGTGAACCTCAACTTTTCTGATCAAGCTTTTTTATACAGGGGAGCGGCTTCTACCGGATCACCCGCCGTTTGCCGACCCGGGGATATTCTCTGATCCCTGGAGCGGGCCCGGGCAGCGGCGGAGGCCTGCCGAGATGAACAAGCGCGGGGTCAGCCCCTAAGCAAGAAGCACTTGGAGCTCGGGGGGCCAAGCTCGCGCCCAGATCCTTCAGCCCCGAAGAAAAAAAAGGCTAAGGTGGTCTCGCGCGGGAGGCTGCATCTTCCTTCGTCGCCCGTCAAGTTCATGAGCTCACCGGAGGTTTCCTCCGACGAGCCCCCGATGAGTCCGCTAAAAGAAGCGTCCTCCCCCCGAAGGGAGAAGAAGAAGAAGGATGGGACTCGCGGAAGGTTCTAGGCAGAGTAGCTCCTAACGCGCATCTGAAACTGGCGACCCGAGACCATCTTACGAACTCAATTTTTCTAGTGTCACGCGGACACGGTCTCGAATCTACTAACTGACTCAAGGGAAGTAAACTCCCAAGACTATGCTGCTCATAAGATACCATATGCCTTATGAGAGAGGTAGTGCGCCTCAACCTAGCACGAAAATAACTTAAGCGTGCTGATTGACCTTTCGGTCTGATGCTACTCTGATTGGGATATCTTTTTGGTGAACTATTGAGCGACCCTTCACTTTCTTGTGGTCTACCTGAATGGACATTCACGCCCTTATACAGAACAAATTCCAAACCTACAAACACGGTTAACGCTTTCGTACCCTACGTTACTGTTCATGATCTGACTACTTGGGTCTTAGAGCATAGTGTCACCCTACACGTTTTTCGTAACCGTTTTCCTATCACCACACTTTTCTATGCATGGTCATGGTACTTGAAATAAATCTACTCATGTGTATACAAAATATATATTTATTGCTATGTCTAATTAGCAAAAGTTAGGTTTCCTTACAGCGGTATTGCGGCGCTCGTAGACTCGGCGCAGCGACATCTTCTCTTCCGAAGGCAATTCTACTTCTGGGGACCTTCAGAGTGTTGCCCCGAGGCCACCGAAGTCCTGCAATTTAGGGCAGCCCTAATTTCATAATTTTTCCCTTTAGGGTTTCCCGTGGAAACATTTCCATACAACTAGGGCTACTAAAAACAAATGCTAATCTTCATAGATTACCTTCGCGTATAGCGATTTAGGCCCTCAAAGCGCCCTACAAAATTCCGCGGTGAATCACAAACAACAAAACCTAAAGTAGGGCTATAGGAATGCAAATTAGTTTAACCTAACCTCCAAATCGAAGGATTTCCACGAAGGAATGAAGACAAGGGAGAAATAGACTCACCAGAAACAAAATTATCCACTACCACCGGCTAGGGTTGAGACCTGACACTTCCAAAGCCAAGGAAGGAAAAGGAAGGCTTGCTGGCACCTTCAGAGGAGGTAGGAGTGGTTGGAAAGGGCTTCTGGAGAGGGATCGGCTGCCTGCTAGGGCAGCGGAGTGCGCCAGGAATAGCGTCAGGCTCGCCGGGCGCGCTGCTTGCGGGAGACGGACGAGCGGGTTGCGGTTTCTGTTCTTATCTCCCACGAATTAAAAGATGCGGCTTTTAGAAAGTCGGGAGGGTATTAAAGCTATCGGGTGAGGGGTTTGGAAACACAACCGCAATGAGATATGGGGTGAAACCTGCTATTGGCACCCAAAAACTCCAAAAATGATAATTTGGCTAGACGCAACCCATTCTACACTTTATTAATGCCTTCGAA
Organism: Platanthera zijinensis; assembly: GCA_039513925.1. Taxonomy (NCBI): domain Eukaryota; kingdom Viridiplantae; phylum Streptophyta; class Magnoliopsida; order Asparagales; family Orchidaceae; genus Platanthera; species Platanthera zijinensis. The sequence goes on from CM077082.1 coordinate 43,930,034, forward strand.
CTTAAACGACTCGCCGAGCAGCATTTCTAAAATTTAAAATGCGCCCTCACTATGAATGTTACAAACAAAGTCATCCACCTTTATTAAAAAGGAAATCATCATTTCTTTAAACATTCACTTTGCCATTTTACCACTCTTAATTAAAAAAAATCTCATTTTTTAAATCTATGTCTTTTTTCTTTTATTTTAAAATAATATACTCTCATATAAAAAAATTAATCCACCTATAATAAAAAAAGTGTTCTCCCCGTCCCTCGCAAATTCTTGCACACACCGCAAAAATGAGCGACGAGCGGAGTACAACACTTAGGGATTTGCTAGCGGCGGGAACGACATTGCGTTGGGACAATGTCCTTGCCGGGATAATGTCGCACGGGGCACATACGCCCCCGTGCACATCTCAGTTAAGATACTGTCACAGTTGAACGAAGGGGCGGAGTCCCATACCAATCACTCGCATATTTATATGTAACAAATGAAATGTAGTAATAAGAAATTGAGTAGCTAAAACGGGCACATTTGTCTACCATCAAATTTCATTTCTTTTTCAATTTCATTCTCCTAAAACTAACCATCTGAATATTTTGCCTAAAAAAAACTACAGAAGCAAGAAGTACCAAATCAATTTGCTGGGTCCTGCTGTACAGCGAGATTAAAGGACCGAAGCACCATTATCGTTCATCCACTATCTCTCTACACCATACAACAAAATCCTTCCTTCTTTTCCTCGCAAACATTCATCTCTCTCTCTCATTATCTAACCTCTCTATCTCTACAACTCAGGCAAACATCTTGCTCGCGGGTCTGGATTCTCTCTATTTCTAACGAAATGGGTAGTATCCATTTGTTTATCTAATGGACAAAATTATCATGAAATATATCTAATGATACAGATTTTTTTTGATTAAAAGAAATATATAAAATACTTTTTTGCACTTTGCATCTCCAAATTATCCTATTTTGACATTTTGCATTTTGAATTTTTAAAAATGGCATTTTGCATCTCCTAATTATAGAGTTTTGGCACATTGCAATCAAAGATTGAAATTTTATGAGTATTTAGATCTGATCATCACCCAAAATATTCATTTTGGCACTTACAAGTAGTCAAAATAAAATAATTTGGGATGCAAAGTATCAAAATGAGCATTTTAGAAGGTGCCCGAATCTAAATATCTCTGAAATTTCAACATTTGGGTGCAAAATGTCAAAAAATTGTAATTAGAGAGGTGCAAAATGCCATTTTTAAAAATTCAGGATGCAAAATGTCAAAATAAAATAAATAATTACTTAACCCACCGAATCAGATCTATACCATAAAATGCATAACATCTATTTCGTCAGAAATGGAAAAGATCGTGATCTGGGGTCCGGGGAGGGTAAAGTGCAGCAAATGCACTATACCGTAAAGTGCAGGCGATCCGACGGCTGCGAGTCCATCTTAACTCGCGCGGAGATGCGTGCACATCTTAACTCGCTTTGAGATGTGCGCGCATCTCCGCGTGCTCGCATCCATCGGATCGGTAAAGTGCAGCGGCTCGCATCCGTCGGATCGCCTTACCCTCCCCGGACCCATCCTGATCTGGGATCCGGATCCTCTCCATTTCATTTGAAATGGAGGGATCCATTTCAGTATTGTGGGGACAAAATAAGTCCAAAAGTTATTCTATGGACAAGATTTTTTTGACTAAAAAAAATATAAAAGATTAGAAAATACTGAATCCGTTGGATCAAAAAAAACTCCATCCTGTTCGCGAAATGAATTCCCTCCATTTCGTCAGAAATAGTCAGTCAGAAATGGAGAGGATCCTGGAGCCCTGATCTGTTGCTCGCCCCCTCCATTCAACTCACCCCTGCAATAATGCCGGGTTGGAGCATCCCGAAACACATCTTCGAAATCGCAATGCCAGATTCCCGCTGCCCATGGGGCCAGCTTCTGCCCTCCGCCTCCTCCGCCTCCTTCGACATATTCGGCGAGCACTTCTACCCTTCCTCACCCCCCTCCACCTCCCCGCTCTCCGAACACCCTACTCTCCGGCAATGCATTGATCCCAAACACTCCGCCGCCGTCGAGAGCTTCGGCAAGCTCTGCTGCATCGAAAAACCCTCTTCTCCCCAAATCCCCAAATCAACCCTACCCGACAGCGCGGCCGCCGCGATGGACGAAGGGCGAATAGAATATCTGCGGAGCATGTCCGCGCAGGAGAGGAGCGTGGCGGAGAAATTGGGCGGGAATGATGCCGGATTATACAAGAGGAGCTACTCCGATGTCCGGCAGAGGAGAAGCTTGATCGGCGGCGGAAATCGGTTGATGCAAAATTTTCCGCCGCCGATAACGATGATAGGGAGCGGTGGTAAGCCGAGGGTGTATTTCAAATCATTGAGAAAGGACGGGAGGTTCGTTTTGAAGGAGATCAGGATTCCGACGCAGAGATTGCTTCAGGCGACGAGGCGGGATGGGAGGCTCACCATGCGAGTGCTGCGTCCAGTTGACGACGACGATGCTGATGAGGCGGAGAAGAATCGGGATGGATCGGGGGAAGAAGACGACGATAACTCCTAAATTGACGACTCGAATTGAGATTTGTGATGTTTTTTTAAACCAGAAAAAGACGCGTTCTTTATCTGTTTTGATTTTTTGATTTTCAAACACTAACTTGATGCTATGTTCTTTGATCTAATATTGAGCAAGATTTTCACAGGATTTGAGGAGCCACACTTCTATGATTCTATCAAAGCCCACTCATGTGCATAAATTTATGTCAATTTGGATTAAGGCTGCGTTTGGCACAGCTTATCACAGCTTATTTGCTCCGGTGAGGTTGGACAAAAACGTCATTGTATGTTTGATATGACAACCGTTGTTAAAAGAAGAAACTAGTTTAGGGTATAAGATTTTGATATGACAATGACATTTTTGTCCAACCTCGCCGGAATAAATAGGTCGCGCCAAACGCAGCAAATGATATGTATTATCTCATAAGTATATATTAATTAAAATTATTACTAATGAGGTTTTCAAAAATATATGGAAGCCAAAAATCAAGAATAAGACAACCTTTGAGGTTTTCCGACGAAGACTTTCTATGCATCATTTGCATAACTTGCGCTTCACTTGTGACTTTTTTGCTCAAATGATTGTTGTTGCTTGCACAGCTCAAGATTTAGCTTTTTTCTCAAGACACTTGTGAAGAGTGACGGACTGTCATCCTTCTAAAACTCCCAACTCTTGTACTCAATTACAACAAGTGGATTTTGTTAGAACTTGTCTTAGCCCCGTTGTTTTTTATGTAAATATTTTATTATTTGTTGTTGGTTCTACATGTTGACTGTTTGCACATTTGGTTTACTCTCGAGCTAAGACAGTCTGATTCCTCGAATCCGTGAGAGCATTAAGCGACCCGCAACACTTTGACATCATCTGTGGGAAAGGTGTTCCTAACTCTCTAAGGAACTTCTTAAGACCGTACTCGCTTCGTGGAGTACTCCTGAACAATAGAAATGATGAAAAAAAGTGCTCACGCAACTAGTTCCCGAGGAATGCGCCGACCTAGCCCCTGTCAACTCACCCGCTAGCAACCTACCACTTCTTGAGGAAGCCATAACCGCACCAACAAAGTCTGTAGAAAAAAGAGTATGCATGATGGAGGAGCGTCAGACCGAAGTGCTCACCCTGCTAAGGGGTTTATTGGTTTCCCATGCCACCAACCCGGACGTCGTCCTTGGCGGTCAATCGACGTTGGTCCCAAACCGCATCTTACCTGAAGGCACAACTCACTTTGAAGATCCAGCTGCGGACGAGTTGTCTGACATTTCCAACTCCATGCATGACACGATGCCCCGTGGGCTTCATGGGCATGCACAGCGCAACCGCCGTCTGATGGAAGCATATGTAGGATATATCAATATATGGCTCACTCGCGAGGAAGCGAGAAACATGATTGAGGAAGAGTTCAAACATAGCGAGCCTCAGGTCGCAAATGTGTGACACCCATTTCACCACAACTCTCTGCTAGCGCTGCAAGTTAGGGCGCATCCCGTTCCACATGGGTTTAAGTTTCCCAACTTTGAGAATTTTGATGGGACAGATGATCTGTATGTTAATTACTTCATAATGATTATGCAAATCTACAATGTCCTTGATCATCTTCTATAACAGATGTCCCAGACAAGTCTAAAGGGGTAGACTCGCACGTGGTTCCATTCTCTAAAGGAGGGGGAGATCACAACTTTGCAGGTTAACTCAGTTGTTCACTAACCAGTTTTTCACCAACCACCAAATCATTAGGTACCCCTCTCACCTTTCGAGTATCTGCAAAACAAGGGGGATACACTTCATGATTTCTTGCGCTGCTTCACTATAAAGACGAGACAGATTTTGAGGGTTGATCTCGAGCTTCTGTGCGGTGTTTTTCTCGAAGGGCTTCATTCCAATAGTTTTTACTCAGTAGCGGTGTGAGAGATAGCACCCAACTATCCCAACCTCATCCATTGAGCCAAGGCTTAGAACGTAGTAGGTGATGCAATGTAAGTACATTAACAATAGTTTAAAGGAAATTCAAAGAGGAAGAGGAGAAGCCGCTGCCGGTTTCTAGAAGGAATGACAAGCGTCGTGATAACCCTCACCGAGATCAAGGATCTCGTCAGCATCCGAACTACACACCCCTGAATAACACCCGACCGAATATACTACTTGTCTTCTGTGATAACGATGCACTTTGCGGGCCCAAGCCGCTTGATCCAAATAGGGGAGACCAATCACAATATTGTGACTTTCCATCGCGGGCAAGGACATGGTACTGAAGACTGCACTAGGTTGAAGAATGAGATCGATTGCGAGAAGGGCTCCTTGGAAGATTCTTACTGAATCAAGTCCAAAATCAGCCTGTGTCTGGTAACTTCTTAAAAAGAAGTTATTTTAGTCCACTTTCATTGACTTTATGATTGTTATAATTGAGAAAATTGGTTTTAAATCAAATAAAATAAGATTAAGTTTATAATTAGTCTAAATTAAGTAATAACAACATTTTCTTATGTTTTTATTGAATAAGCAATGAAAAATTTGAAGTGGAGACAAAACAATGCAATATCTTGAAAAGTTATTGCAACAAGCTGGAATCAGAAAATTCAAAATTTAAATTCAAATTTTGTCATTATTTGCAAAATTCAAAAGAAGGGAGTCTCAATTCGATTTTGACATAAAATAAAGGAACAAAATACCATCTTAAAAGAGTTGTATTACTATAAGAAAAATAATCACATTCTATTCAAAAGATTTTTAATTAAAGAGGACAATTTATATAAAAGAAAAAAGATCTTGTGGGGATCTCTCTCTTGGATCAATATTGAGGGGATGATTAAGGGGATTCTTCATCATTATTTTGGAGGAGGAATGACTAGAGAAAAAATATGGAGATGAATTCCTGCAGCGTTTGATTTTAATTATCATATTTTGTAAGATCTTTTTAATTACGCTTGGTTTTTCCTTAAGTATGAACTAATTATCCTTAGTCTTGTATGATAAGAGTATTATGTATGTTGTGATGATGATTTTTTTTTAAAGTTTATGAATGTTTGTTGATTTATGATTTTTAATGAAATTGTGGTTCATTTATTTATTGCATTTCAAGATTCGAGAGAGGAGTGACGTTAGTATTTGGGTGAAAATTTTCTTCCTACGTTGCGAGATTCGATATAAGAGTGACATAGGCTTTCTTAAACCAAGTTTCTGTATTTTACTGTATTTCAAGATTCGAAAGAGGAGAGCCGTAAGCGCATCATAAATTTAACATAACAAGCAAAGGGAGAACGAGATTTTACTTCATGCAAGCAAAATAAATTTTCATTATTATTAATAATCTTCATTTCACTGAGTTAGAGATGACAAGAGAAAAGAGGGATACAGTGATTTCTGATATCGAGAGATACAAATATCTGTTTTAAAATTATTGCAAGATAAATTATTCAAATATTTTCATAAGGCATCATTTTAACTGTTCATCGCAATAGACATAGGAAATCAGAGTATAAGACTATTTTCTCATATTGATAAAAGTTTTTTTCGTAGAAAACCGTTATTAAATTTTATTAGTATTTTAAATAATTTTAACAAAAACTTTAATTAATTAATTTGTCTTGGATTTAAAGAAAATGTTGAGTAGTGCTTGCAAGCGTTAAATTAGTCACTTTCTCGTGGGAACGATCTTTACTCTCATTTTATTATTTGATCAAACACGTGTACTTACATATTATATACTTCTATTTCAGACGTATCAGTTGTAGGGTTTTTCTTAATAGTTCATCAAATGTGCGCAGTGGAATAAAATTCAAGAAAACCCTAAAGAAAAACTTGAATCTTGTGATGAGCATTGATCAAGAAGTTTGCATAACATAAAATAGAAGTATACCTGAGTGAGATTGAGTTGGCACTCAATCAAGATGCTCTAGAAGTGTTCTTGGCTTACATGTGAGTTCACACAAAAAAGGATTTCCGGCTCTACAGGAATCCACACGAACGGGAAGAACACCAACACCTTGTCAAACAAGATCCAAGATGGAGAATGGAAAGCCCTTTGCGTCTCCACATACTGTTAGGTTCGCATTAGGAGAGGCGGTGGCAGCGGGCGCCGGAATCGAGGCTTATGGGAGTGACGAGATCGGCACTTCGAGAAACACTTTCCGTCAGTATCGAGTTCGCCCAAACTCATTCATCCTGGAACCGTCGCTATCCACAGACCCAAAATAGACAAGATGACTCGACGAATCGACGGGAGGACTCGACGCACTCGATAAATCAGCTGATGACTCGACGAATCGACGAGAAGTCTCGATGCACTCGACGCCATCGACGCCTTAGCAGTGAGATCTCGACACACTCGACGCCTTGACTGTGAGGTCTCGATCAACGCACTCAACGCCTTCAAGTGCTTGGTCCTTCACTCATCACATATGAGTAAGACCAACACAATCCATTCCTCCAACTTCTCCAAACGGTCTTATGTGCGACCCTATAAACTCATATCATGTTGGCAGTGAGACTATCTATTTGACCACTTCTAGATCATCATGATAACACCAACATCAACATTTCCCGAGCTTGCAAGAGATTAACTTATCGCCTGTCAAGGTGCACAATATGTAAGAATTCACCTTCCCAGTTGATAAGCACGATCGAGGGAATTTTCCTGCCCATAACAACCTCCTTGCGGTAGTGTAAGCACTTGGGCTAGCATCCACTATGAGATTCATATTATGCCAGCTATTTCTAATTATCATAAATGAACCATTGAATAAATTAAGCATGAAGTCCACATAATCACATTTGCATATAAGTTCATAAAATAAATAATAAAGAAAGCATAATAAGACCACATAGTTCTCAAATGTCTCTCAATAATACATCACAAAATAGTACAAATTACTCGATCTCTCAAAATCTCACATCGTCTATTATAGGTGGCATCAATACTTGACATGTCATCGTGTCAGGCCATGTCCCTCTGACCCGACAGTCCTCCTGGTTGGGGGTGCGTCTCCTGTTGCAGAGCGCACTTGTAAAATAATATGGTACGATTATCGTTAGTAAAAAAAGACTAAGTAGCTTCACTTCCTCTCCCTCTGTGACTCCTATGCACCAGGCGGGAGGAAGGAAAAAGGAGGCTACAAAGTGAGCGAGTATACGAGCAAATGACATGTGGGAGTTTATGTTTACTAGCAATTTATTATGTAAGCAAGGTTATATATGTAAACATGGTTATATATGTAAACAATGTCTAAGGTCTATAGAAATAATAAAATAACAAATTTAATAACATGTATAAAAGAGCAAGTAATAGAGTGCCATAAAATAAAAGTGCACATATAAATTTATAAGTTAAAGATCTTGCATTTTAGTATAGTAAGTAACTCATAATATAAAAGTGCACATACAAATTTATATGATGAGAATCTTTTTATGCAATGCAGTACAATGCTATGAATATATGTATGTTAACTCACCCATACTTCACACTTATGGCCATATACTGACACACACAATTCTATGTTGACATATATCATAATTCCCACTTTTTGAGGGTAGCTAACCTCTCCGACACCTCCCATTATGGCCATATACTGACAATGGAAGGTGCATCTCCACTACTAGGTGGGTATGCACACTACCAGACCTAGGCCTTATGCACGGTTCAATGCTAAAACCATTAGAGAATCATATACTTTTTGCTTGGCTAAACCAGTGAAGTCTTAATATCTAGTGGAAGGGTCAACGAGAAAACGTCACCAAGATACCACCTATGCTGTTCCACAAGACCACAACCCCAATATCCTAGAGTCTATCCCTCAACTACTGTTAGTGTGCTGACCGATTAAGCTCATACACCAATCACAAGCAATCCCCTCAACCAGGATCAATACAAACAGTGAACATCAACACTCATAAAACACCCATGCGTATAACTCATGCAAATCAACACTCTAGGATTACAAACCAATCCGTAATATATAATATAGTAACATGATATCCACACAACCTACTAAAATTGTAGTTAACATACACTTCCCACTACTACCGAATTGTCACCATCCCTAAGACCCGAGGTTCAACTCTAGCATGACAAAGTATGCATAATATGGGTAATACTCTTCATGATCCTAAAGGGTTACTTGTGTAAGATATACCATAAGATATCCTTATAATTCTCCACTGATAAAGTGAATGAGGTCACTAAATGGTGTTTCCCCAAATTCCTGTTTCACCCCGACTTGGAGCTCACTAAAACTAGTTCAAGGTCATACTATGGTCAATAAGACCTAACCATACCACCTCAAATTCTAGGTCCTTTTTTTCACTGAGCACCCCAAGTTTATATAGGATCCCTAATCTTGGGTATTAATTGTCTTCCTACTAAATCCCACTTTCAACTATAAGATAGGACAAACCACAACATCCTAATTGAGATGAGTGTTAGGCTTTCTAGGAGCTCGTCCATTAACTTGTAATCATATCTAATCCCTCAAGTGGACGAGATAGTTATCATCATGACTAATTAATTAGTGTTCCAACAAATCTAGTATGAGCCAATGAAAATATGCTTCTATGACTGGGTTTTTCTCTAAGACAACATCATATGTGCGCAGTGAAATAATTTTAAGAAAAACCCAAAAGAGAAGCAAAGGATCTTTTAAAAACCATTATATCAAGAAATAAAATAGAGTACCTGCTGGATATTGAGTCACTGTACTTGGTCGATTTTCAAGAAGAGGAATGATAAATCCTCTTTAATCGGAATCAAAATCCAAGATTGACTTGATATGCGTCTGATTCAAAATTAGTGCACCCTCGATTGAGTACCAAGAATACATAAATAGATCTACGACTTTACGAAAATCCACACCAATGCCAAAAACACCTAACTATCGTTGAACGATAGCTGGCGGAGGAAGATCGAATTCTTCATCTCCATGAATTGCTAGATCTGTTGCTGGAGAAGATGATCAATGCTCAGGTCAAACCTACCGCCACAAACTTCGCTCTCTCAATTGTTATTCTGAACACTTTGGAAAGGGGGCCGAGAACAGTAACAATTAATCAAAGAACTTATATGTATATATATCAGTAAACCGGGTTCAAGTCTACACTTAATCTAATATTAAAATAAACTGGATTCAGGTCTGAGAAAGTAGGAGAAACGGTTCAGCAGCTTCAAGTCGATATACACTATATCGGCTTGATGTCTAGTTGATATGCACATGTTAACTTGATGTCTAGTCGATGTGCACTGTGTTAACTTGAGATTTAGTCGACAGACAATCATGTCGACCTAAGATCTAGTCGACAATGTCCTATTGACAGATATCCAAGTCGATATCACTATATTGACTTGACATCTAGTCGATAAACATTCCAGTCAACGAAACCTTTTTGTTGATAACCCGTCAAATCGATATACACTATATTGACTTTAGTTTTAGTCAACAAAGTTCAAATAGACTTAACTTCAAGTCAACAATGTCTAGTTGAAACAGACATAATCTAGTTGATATACATTATATCAACAGAAAGTCTAGTAAACATGATCCAATCGACACAAACATAGTCTAGTTGATATCCAGTATATCAACAAATAGTCTAATTGACATTGTCCAGTCGATATAAACAATCAAGTCAACATACATTAGGTCGACTTGAAGTATAATCAATATCAATATATCGACATGCAGTCTAGTCAACATAGACTTTCTCTCAATCAGTTCAAGCTTGGATCTTCACTTATATCTTATACAAGTAGGACCACCACAATAATTTATCAAATTTTCGTGCGTTATTATATGTGAACCTATAAGCTCATATTACATTGGCAGTGAGACTAACTTCTTGATTAATTCTATGTCACATAAGACTCTAACAGTCTCCCACTTGAACTTGAACATATCAATTATAGTCTTACAAGAAATGAGAAACATCTAGCAATACATCAATGATACCCAAGTAATACAAGAATTCATAATTCAATGAACATATCTATGACCAATGTTCCAGTGTTATTACGTCCCTTTGTCCCTTACATATAGATTGAACTCGAGGCATGAAGTGTGTCACCCTCTTAATATAATTCAATCTCTATTTCTTGATCTAGAATAGACTGCCATAAATTTGTGTGCTCAATATCAATTATTGACTCAACCAAGAATGACCATCAATTTCTTAGTCTCATTCCATCAATGGATCTATGGATGTAACTCCTGACATATAAGAGGACAAATCTCATCTCTGTCCATACACAATCACCCAATTTATTGGTAACGTACCTAATATTACCTTTATCATCGACTTTTTTTAAGAAATACTTTTGATGACATCAAAGTATGCTCTTCCTCATTTGATGAATGTTGTGACTTCAGGTCAAAGAATCACAAACATCATTGTCACTTGAGATCTACTTGTGACATGTTCATATAATAATCCATAAAGTAGTCTCATGGCGTATCTGTCTAATATAACTCATTCTTAACAAGTATCTATATGATGACTTGATATCCAATATTATGAACTATGAGAACCAGTCATTGGTCAATCCACATACTAGTATTGATGTATCATCATCGCCCCAATTTCTAAGATGATACCTCGACCAGAGACCATTTATGAATGATGTTTCTTATAAACATATGCCCTCACATTTAAGTTATGCACTTAAATTCCTACGAAAGCAAACATTCAAAGGATATTTATTATGTTAATTAATCTATCACATATAAAAATAAATGGAAATAATAAAAGTACATGCCTTAAATATAAATAGAAATACATAGTACAATTTATCACATGAATATATAGTCGACAAATACAAAAATCCAGAAGCCTCTCACTAGATTTGATCATTCAGGTATCAAGTACCAAATGATCGAGTATGACAATCATGCCTCCTCTATGACAGAGCCTTCATTAGTAGATCTGCTATATTCTCATTAGTCGGTACTCTACAAATGTTCATATTTCTGCGATCGACAATCTCCTAAAAAAAGATGGAAACGCTATAATATGTGCTTGGAGAGCTGATGAGATCTAGGTTCCTTGGCATATGTAATGAAACCATTGTTATCATAGTAAAGAGTTAGTATCAAACTCGCCAATGAATTTCCTAATCCATACAATCTCCTTTGATGCATTAGTATCAGTGATATTCTCAGCCTATGTTGTAGAATCGTCAACTATCTCTTGCTTAGAACTCTTTCAGCTCACAACCCCTCCATTGAGAGAAAACACAAAACCTAATTGATACTTTGAGTCATCCTTATTAGTCTGGAAACTAGCATTTGTGTAATCTTTTATAACGAGCTCTGCCTTTCCATCAACCACAAAAAATACATCTTTAGTCCTTCTCAAGTACTTCATGATATTCTTAACTGTTATTTAGTGACCTTCACCTGGATCAGACCAATATCTATTAGTAATGCTCAAAGCATAAGTTGCATATGAACGAGTACATAACATTGCATACATGATTGTTCCAATTGCAAAATATATAGAATCAACTTCATGTGATCCTTATCTTTCAAAGATTTAGAATATTGGTCCTTAGAGTTACTCACACCATATGACATAATTAAGAATCATTTTTGGACTCAAGTATGTTGAACCGTTTCAACACCTTTTCAATATATATACTCTGGGTCAAACTCATCAACTTCTTCGATCTATCTCTATAGATCTTAATACCCAATATGTATTTCTCGTTTTGCCCAAGTATTTCATAGAAAAGTAATCTCCTAGCTTGTTCTTAACACCTTTCAGGATTGGAATGTCATTCTCAATTAATAGTATGTTATATATATATAATATCAGGAATACAACAGTGCTCACACTAATCTTTTTGTAAATACAAGGCTCTTCTTAATTCTTGATGAAATCAAACTATTTGATTTTCTCATCAAAATGAAGATTTCAGCATCGATAAGCTTGTTTCAATACATAAATAGATCTCTGCAACTTACATATTTTAATGCATCATTTGGAGACAAAAAATCCTTTAGTTATGTCTAAAAGTCAAGGGATGCCTTTTCACCTAGAGGGGGGTGGGGTGAATAGGTGATGTCTCCTTTTCTAAGTTTAATGCAGAATAATTAATGTAAGAATGACAAGCACACAATCACATAAAACCACAACACCAACACATAAAACAATAGTGGTTTCCCGAGTTGGGTACGCCCAGTTTCCCCCTCTGCCTATCTACTAGTAAGCTAGCTTCGATAAACTCCAACCAAGACTCAGATCCACAGATCCTATAACTCAGAGACCATGTCTCTTACCTCAGAAGCACTATTTGGTATCTTACCTAAGATCCCCTAGCTTAGGATCCTATAGTTCAGATTCCACATGGGAATCCTACACTCAGATTCCATAAAGAAATCCTATAGCTCAGAAACAGAGTCTCCTACCTTAGAGGCACTGATTGGCCCCCTAAATCAGGTCACTAGGATCCTACAGCTCAGATCTCAAAGAGATCCAATAATTATATAAGTTTTATTTCAAAAACTTTTTATAGACTCAAAATAATATTTCAGGATATATTTTGAGTCTTCTTGAAGCCTGATGATTGGCTTCCACACTGATCTTCTTGCAGATGTCTTTGGAAAAATCCACTTCAGTGAGAGTTGTTTCCTATGTGCTTTAGAAGATCCTTCTACTTGCTGTCAGATGATTTATCTTTTAGCAGTTCAGCATGGTGAATCGATTGTTCTTCTGGAGAAGAAAAGATTAGATTTTGATTTTAACTTCTCTAAGTTTTTTCTTCCTAATGCAATATCCCTTTCAAAAAGATTATAGCACAAATGCTCAAACTTGTTTCTATCGATTAGAGTTTACTGTTCACGCCAAAATAACACATTAATTCGAATACAAGTTTGTTTGGTCAATTCGACTAGATATCTGGTCGAATTTCTTCATGTTCAGCCAAATTGTTTCTTCAGAGCCTCTTCTAATCGAATGATGGATAACTAGTTGAATCTGACTGTTCTTTCCTTTAGACAATGTAATCTAGCCAAATCTATTTCATGTTTAGTCGAATGGCTTCTTTAGTACTTCTTCTAGTCAAGTAGTGGACATCTGGTCAAATTTAGACCTAGAATAGTTCACATAAACACTGCTTCTTCCTATCGTGGTCGAATGGATCTAGTTGAATCACTAGATATTCAGTCAAATTATACCTTTAGATGGAGAATATAGTTGACACCTAGCAGGAGCCGAGCTCAATTGGTGGTGGAAAAAGAGGTCGACACCTAGCAGAAGGAAGCTCAACTAGAGGTGGAGAAGAGGTCGACACCTCGCAGGAGACGAGCTCAACTGGAAGTGGAGAGGAGAGTCGACACCTCGTAGGAGCCGAGCTCAACTTTAGGTGGAGAATATATTTTACACCTAATCAAGAGGAAGCTCAACTGAAGGTGGAGAGTAGATCGACACCAAAATAGCACGTTAATTCGAATACAAGTTTGTCTGGTCAATTCGACAAGATATCTGGTCGAATTTCTTCATGTTCTGTCAAATTGTTTCTTCAGAGCCTCTTCTAATCGAATGATGGACAGCTAGTCGAATCTGATCGTTCTTTCCTTTAGACAATGTAATCTGGCCAAATCTATTTCATGTTTAGTCGAATGGCTCCTTCATTGCTTCTTCTAGTCAAATATTGGACATCGGGTCAAATTTAGACTTACAATAGTTCACATAAACACCACTTCTTCCTATCATGGTCGAATGGATCTAGTCGAATCACTAGATATTCAGTCGAATTATACCTTTAGACAGAAGCTTCAAGGAACATCTGATCGAATTGCGTTGACCCTTCTGCACAATTGTGCAAATGATCTAAATGTATTTGCAAACAACAGTTTTATGCATTCTTATCATCTACATGAATCATCTTGATTCATCTACACAAACGGTTAGACTGTCTAGTTAGAATTTACATAGACTCTTTACATTCTGAGCACATCAATCTGGATCTTGATTATTCTTCATGGTTGGTTAGATGTCTATTCAAATTTGTACTTAAAACATATTTTTCTTTCATGAGATATCTACTTGAATGGTTTTGACTCTTTGCATGAATGACTAAATCATCTAGTCGAATATGTAGTTACGCATTTTTCTGAGAACTTTCACATGTTTTTTTTGATTCTTCTGTATATTTGGTTTGACTATCTAGTCAAATCAACGCCTTAATAGAATTCTTATGCTCTGTTAATATCTACACGATTCATCGTAAATCTTCTGCCATTCGGTTAGATTATCTAAATGTTCGACTAGAATTCTAGTCGAATTTTGACTTAATAAATTCTTATCTTTTTATACTTGATCCTTTTGCAACCGCTTGAAAATGTTCGCAACCGCTTGACCGGTAAAAATAAGTCCCACCAAACGGAACCTAAGGCTCCACCTCTTATCTGTAGGTTTTTTTTGAGACTTCGGCCCCGTTTGGGGGGACTTATTTTCACCGGTCAAGCGGTTGCGACCGCATGAACCGGATCATAATTGAGGTCCGGTTCATGCGGTCGCAACCGCTTGACCGGTGAAAATAAGTCCCCCAAACGGTACCTTAGTGTCCTTTGGGCACTGTGGTAATGGTCATGAACAAGCTTGTTATGAACTGTCATTCGTAACCCCCCAATCGTCACCTAATGAGCTTCATCGATCTCCATGTTCAAAACTAGTTTTTATTTTCATGGTTGCAGTCATAACCATCATCATGCCTAATATTCATACATTCTATAATGATGACGTGGATTTTAATTTGTTCAAACTCACCGGAGCAAAAACACCCTGCCAAACGGAGCCTAAAAGTGAGATTCAAGGCAGCAGCATTACCAGAAATTAGTCTATCGCTTAGATATTTTGCTCTCCAATTTTCTTTATTTCAGATACTAACCTCCTGTGCACACGGTGGGCAGCAACTCCGAGATACTGGAAAAGTCTAAACAGCGAGTTGGTGCAGTTCAATTTGGTTTAGGTTACAAAAGAGCTTTAATTCAGAATAGAACCAAACTAACCATAAAAGCGAACCCCAATTTATCAACTAAAAGAAACCAAAGAGAACAATTCTAGTTCAACTTCAGCTTAGTTTTTCTAATTTTGATTAAAAAAATCTGAAAACAATAGTTTGAACCTTAAAGATTGGCAATGTTCAGCATAAATTGTTCATGGAAAAGAGAATTTATAATCTATAAATTTACAGCAAACACGTCAACTCTGATCAAATTAATCATGATATTTCATCTACAGCATGTTCCAATTCCATTGAAGAAGAAGAAGTGTACATTGTGTCACTAAGAACAGTCTGAAGTTGCATTTCTGAAGCTCTTCTCCCATTGGTCAGTAGGCTGTGACTGAGCATGGGGAATATGGCGAGGATGTTTCTCTCTTTTATCTCCCTTTATCTGGCTCAATGCATGTTTCAGTGCTGGAAGTAAAGCCTCCATGCACTCAGCAACTGCATTTGGATTCCCTGGCAAATTGATTATCTACAAAGGAATATACAGTTTCAATTTCTATTATAAGAGGCCCAATCTGCGGAAGAAGACGAGTAAAAAGGAGTAAATCATCATGTCAATTCATTCCTTAGGCTTTGTTTGTTTAAACGGAGGCGGGAGCATCCGGCGGCTGGAAAGGGAGCATTGGGACCGGAGGGGGGGGGGGGGGGGGGGGGGGGATGGGGATCGAAAATGAGCGGCGGGAGAGCTTTTCCTCCTGTTGCGGGCGCAAACGGAGAAAACGGAGACGCTGTCCCATTTGGTTAGCCGCTGTCCCGCGCCGTTTGCTCCAAACGGCCGGACAAAACGCCCAAACAACGAAGCCTTAATCTTTAAACTACAAAATCATCTCGAACAACTTGCATCTATATTTTGATGCTGCTGCTGATAATAGACGGATGGACAAAATTGAATAATATTTGGAGAAAAAATGACTACATAATAAATACAAGTTTGATGTATTGCACTATAAATGACACTGAACTCCTTTTTAAGACACAATTATGTTTTCTTACATTCCTAACCAAACATGCTTCCATTTTGAGCATTTCTTTAATTGCCCTGTATGGTGCTTAAATGAATAAATGGCTCCACAAAACCTTCCTAAATCCCTCAAATGTTGTGATTTTAGCTTCAAATATGAAATGAATGAAATAAAATCATCATTTTCTATAGTCCTAAGAGGAAGGGATAGATTTCTAACCAGTGTTGATCCTCGGATACCAGCTGCAGCCCTTGAAAGCATAGCAAAAGGTGTGATCTGTAAATTAATATGTTTGATCAGATACAAATAAGGTTATTTAACTCTACAAAATAATTACACAGACAAAATCATATAGATAGGATATCAAATCCCTTGTAATTATCATTAGGCTTAGACCAACTATTTGGGTTCATATCAAAGATCATGCATATCACAACCGAATACATTCCCTTAAGACCATAAATCATACATACATAATTACACTTGCGTAGAGAGCTCTGTGCAATAATGATTTGTCAAACTGTGGGAAAAGATTGTATTACCTTGAATAATATTACCATAATACCCTCTATATATACATGAGGAGAAAATAAAGCAAGAAAAAATCAATAAGTTCTAACACTCCCCCTCAAGTTGGGAATGTAATGTTCTTCATGCCTAACTTGTTAATAATAGAAGCAAATGTTTTTTCACTCAATGTCTTGGTGAGAAAATCTGCAAGTTGTCCCTCCGAGTGAACGAAAGGTGTACAAACAATCCATTTCATAATATTTTCTTCAATAAAATGTCGGTCAACTTCAACATGCTTGGTGCGGTCACGCTGGAAAGGATTCTAAGCAATGCTGATTACAGCCTTGTTGTCTCAATACAAATTGAAGGGGCTGGTTTCCAATAAACCAATATCATTCAAGAGGGAACGAAGTCACATCCCCTCACATATACCATGAGCCATGGCTCTAAACTCAGTCTCCATACATGTTGTTTCTTGCTTCTCCAAGTGACCAGATTAGCCCAAAAAAAGAACAATATCTTGTAGTAGATCTCCTATCATCAACTGATCTAGCTCAGTCTGCATCAGTATATATTTCAATTTTTAAGTGATCACTAGGAGAGAATAGAATTCCCCTACCAGACGAGATCTTCAAGTACCTCAAAATTCATTTCACAACATCAAGATGTTTCACTTTAGGGGAATGCATGTATTGGCTTATCACTCCTACTGCATATGAGATGTCAGGACGGGTATAAGATAGGTGGATCAGTTTACCTACCAGCTTCTGATAACCAAAAATATCTTCCACTAACTTCTCATCATCACGTCCAAGTATGTGGTTCACTTCAATAAGAGTATCAACAGACTTGCAATCACTCATTCCTGCCTGTTTTAATAAATCAAGGACATACTTCCGTTGTGAAATATGAAAACCATACTTAGATCTTGCTACCTCAATCCCTAGAAAATATCTCAACTTACCAAACTCTTTCACTTCAAGTTCACTAGGAAGTTTGAGTTTCAGGGAACAAATCTTATCCACAACATTGCCTGTAATAATCATATCATCAACATATACAATCAGGAGAGTCACCTTCACATCTTTCCGCTAGATAAATAGAGTGTGATCGACTTTGAGTGTACCCTAATGAGATCATGACTTTGTGAAATCTCCCAAACCAAGTTCTCGGAAATTGTTTTAACTCATATAGAGCTTTCTTCAATTTACACACTTTCCCTTCAGAGCTGATAGGGACAAGATCCGGAGGCATCGACATATAAACTTCCTATTCCAACTCGCCGTGAAAGAAAACATTTACATCTAGCCGTTGAAGGTCCCACCCTTTACAGGTGGCACGGGATAATAGGACCCCGTATTGTATTCATTTTTGCCACGTGAGCAAAGGTCTCTTGGTAGTCAATACCATGAGTTTGGATATAGCCTCTTGCCACCAATCGTGCCTTGAATCTCTCCACAATACCTTCAGAGTTCTGCTTTACTGTAAAAATCCATCAACAGCCAATTGTCCTCTTGCCAGGAGGGAGATCGACTAGGTCCCATATATGGTTCTTCTCTAGAGCTTGCATTTCCTCCATCATCTCCTCTGTCCATTTTGGGTAACTAGGTGTCTCCTGCCATGTACTAGGAATAAACACAGAAGAAAGAGAAGCATCAAAGACTTTATAAGAAGAAGTTAAAGAGGCATATGACACAGTTAGATAATAGATGTTGAGGGAATGAACGTGTATACCTTTTCGGAGAGCAATAGGTAACTCCAGGGATGTTGTAGACAAATTCGGTGGCGCCTCTGGTATTATGGGATGCGATTGAGTGTTTGAACTTTTGCTTCTCCGAGTGTACACTTGCAACTCCTTTGCCTTGGGAATATTCGTACTCTCCCCCTGAATGGTGATGTATGGAGGAGGAATAGGAAGAGAAAGAGTAGGTGCACTCACTTTCAAGTATGAGGACTCCCCCTGAAGTGAGAACTCATAAATAGGAGGTACTTTCATGAAAAGTAATATCAATGGAGACAAATATTTTCCCGCTATGAGGATGATAACATTTATACCCTTTCTGTATAGGGGAATAATCAATGAACACACAACGAAGGGCACGAGTATCAAGTTTTGTTTGAGTAATGTTATGAATATGAACACAACATAAACATCAAAACACACGGGGTATAATAGTAGTAGAAGGGATGCATAGGATATGAAGAGGAATGTGATTGTATAGATGACGGGACGACATACGATTGATGAGGTAAGCTGCAGTAAGAAGGACATCACCCCAGTAATATTTTGGAAGAGACATCGTAAATAACAAGCATCGTGTTACTTCAAGAAGATGACGATATTTTCGTTCAACAACACTATTTTGTGCAGGAGAATGTACAGAAGTGGTTTGATGAACGATGCCATGATAACTCAAATAATTTTCAAATTTGGTATCCATATATTCACGACCATTATTACTACGAAGAATTTTAACGGTGACACCAAATTGAATAGAAATCATTTTATGGAATTCTTGAAAAAGGTGAAACACTTCACTTTTACTATGTATCAAATAAACCCACATAGTGCGAGAAAAACAATCAATAAAAGTAACAAACCAATGATAATCAGAGAACGAAGCAACAGGGAAAGGACCACACACATCATTATAAATAATATGAAAAGGTACAACAAAAGTTTAGACACATGATTGAAAGAGACACGCTTATGTTTAACAAGCTCACAAACATCCCACATAAAAGTTTTAAAAACAAAAGATGAAAAACTGGAAAATAACGTCTGCATAGTAGAAATAGAGGGATGACTCAAGCGACGATGTCAGGTAGCCAACTGAGGAAGCTGGTGAGCATGAAAGGCCTGAGGAACAACAACATCAAACAAGTCAATCCATCACGTATCCTACCAGAGCCAATCACTTTCTTCGTATGCAGGTCCTGGAAGACACAGTAAGAAGTAAAGAAAGTGTCAGAGCAGTTCATAGAATTTGTAATATGACTAACAAATAAGAGGTTACGAGTAAAAGAAGGGGCGTGAAGGGCAGAAGTAAAGGTAAGAAAAGAGCAAGAGATAGAGCATTTTCCTGCAATAGAGGAAAGGGTTCCATCAGCAATGCTTACCTTCTTCTGTCAGACAATGGTGAATAGGAAACAAAACCTGACAATAACCCAGTCGTATGATTTGTTGCTCCAGAATCAATGATCCAATGAGTGGCAGACGGTACAGCAGTAGAGTGAGTACTTGGAGTACCTGAATGAGCAAAGGACGAGGATGGACCAAAAGTGGGCTCTGAGGATAACCCCTGCATTATGTGACAGAGGATCATCATCTCATCAGTAGAAAAGGCCCCAGGTAGGGACATAGGCTCAAAGATCTGGCCACTGGAGGTACTATCATCAATGAACTCAGACAGGTGAGCAGAGCGAGGAGAGCTGAAATTGAAGCGGCCACGACCACGTCCACAACAACCCCCACGAGGAACCATTCCACCTCTCGAAGGAGGGAGCCAATGCAATTTGAAGCAAGTGTTGCAAGTATGCCGACTCCGACCACAATAATCACACATCAAGTGGTCTTTGTCTGTGGGCCTGGGCTTAAAGTCCGAGGATTTGTGCCTCCAGAATGAGAAGCTGTAAGAGCAGACCCACAAGAAAGAACCTCTAAACTTCGAAACTGATGGCGGTCATATTGCTGTTGGACAATACTATAGGTCTCTGGCAACGAAGGGGCTAGAATGCGAACAAGGATCTAAACAATAATCTGATCAAAGTCCCGGTGTAAACCATATAGAAACTCAAACACCCTGCTCTGATCTTCATGAGCACGAATAAGGATAGCATCAGCAGTGCAGACAAGGTCGAGGGAGGTAAAATGGTCATACTCCTAATATAGCTGAGTGAACTAAAAACAATAGGAGGACGATGGTCGATCAACCTGTCGAAGGAGAAAGATCTTTCGTCGTAGCTAAAAGATCTGAGCAGAGTTTCCTTTCTGAGAATAGGTAGATTAAGCACAACTCTAAATTTCCGCAGCAGTATCCAAGAATAGGTAATTCCGTCCAATAGCCTCTTGCATGTAATTAATCAAACATGACAAACCAAAGAGTTCTCTGATTCCCATTGAGCCCGCGTAGATGCAGTCTTCTTTGGCTCCTTAATAGTCCTGTTAACATAGACAAACAAACGACGAATCTTAAGGGCCAAGGCAATAGATCGAGACCATGATAGGTAATTTGTCGTATCAAGATGAATCGTGGTAATCTGAGACGTCGTATGATCGTGCCCAAACCGGATAGATCCAGCGGGTTGTAATACATCAAGAGAATCAACCACGTCAGACATTATGAAATCAGAGAACAAATGAACGTCGAAGAATTTCGAATTAGGTCAAAAAACTGCCTCCAAAAGATCGCCGGAAAAAGGGCAATGTCGGAAAATATGTCGAACACCAAAAAGACTGTCTTGGATCCTAGAGCAATAGATCCTTGAATGTGGAAAATCAAAGGAGGCTTGAAGGAGGAGTAGAACTCTTTTCATGAGAGAAGGTAAAGGGAGAGGGAGATCCCTAGATCGACGATATTGGGAGATGTAGTGGAGCGATTACTTGATCCCCTCAATAGGAGGTAGAGGAGGGAAAAGAGAAACTTTTCTGAGAAAAACGGGGCACATCAGACGGTAGCCGGAGGAGCAGCCGTTCGGGGCGCTGATCGGCCCGAGCGCCGATTGGCGGACTGCACGACGCTCAGCGCCGCTGATGCGTCAGAGGGAAGCGGAACTGCGGGGAGAAAGGAGACGGGGAGAGAAGAGAGGTGGGAGGCCGACAGTGGTGTTGCTGGGCTACCAGATCGAGCGAAGGGAATAGGCGTCGAGCGGGTAGGGCGAAACATGGGTTGGCTTTTATACCATGTCAAACCGTGAGAATAGATTGTATTATCTTGAATAATAATACTCTTTATATATATAGTGGGTAATACATGAGGAGAAAATAAAGCAAGAAAAAATTAATAAGTTCTAACATGATTGTTTCATGATCATTAGAGATTAGGCCTGTCACAGCTCCGGTTCGATTCCATTTATACTAAGATCGTGAATCGAACCGCTAAGATAACGATTCTTCAAATTAGAACCATAATCTTATTTGGTTTGGCCAGTTCCGATTACGATTACGGTTCCAACATTATTTTTGGAACCATCATATCAATGGTTCCGGCTCCGGTTCGACAAGATCCAAAATCAAATTGACCACTAACGGAGTAATGGTTCGGTCCAGTTATTTGTGGTTTGGTTCGGTTCCAATCGATTCCATAATTTGAGTCATTATACGCATTCACAAATAAAATTATCTCTTTAAAAATACATATTTGAAAAGAAAATTAGAATTTAAATAGCTGGAGCAATAATTCCATGGTTACTTAAGTCAAAATATGTTAAAATTAAACTTATATAAATAAGCATGCAATAATATTTGATTTGATGCGTTGAATAAAAAAAAGGGTAATATTATACGATTACAATAAACGTGATCCCAAAATTTCATTAACATAAATATGGTCATTAACATGATGGACAACAAATAACAATGTAATAATCGATACTCAGCAAAATTAGCCGCTTTACTGAAGTAATTGGGAAGTGACAATCATAATCATGCACAAAATAGAGAATATAATCATCAACAAAATTAAAAAACCACCAAATACACCTTCTGTATGTTGGCAGGGTCCATCATTGAGTACGGCGCTGCAATCGGATGGCGCTCCAATCAAACGACGCATATAGGTATAGTCGTATAGATAATAAATATATATTATTAGTATTATAAGAAATAATAATATTAATAAATATATATTATAAAGAATAAAAATAAACGGATTGCGATTCCGTTCTGCTTCGGTCCAGTCCAGATATGGTCTAAAAATTCTGAAATCGCTCGAAACATTTATATTGCGGTTCCAATTTTGGTTATGGTCCAGATAAATAAATGAAAGAATCGCACCCAGACCATTGTTATTTATGGTTTCAAAATTCAAACCAGAACCTGAATAATTCGTGAATGGTTCGGTCCGGTTCTTTGCGGTACCGATTCGGTTTACGGTTTTTGGTTTTAAGCGACAACTCTATTAGATATCCTAAACAAGTAATTAATGAATATATATGATTCATGACCTATACACAGTCCCTTAGAGTCTTTTGTCTTATACGGAATTGCAAATGAATCCAAAAATTGAGATCAATTCCAATACCTTCAAGAATTGAGATCAACCCAACACTTCCAAGAAATGGAATTTGTCTAACTCCCATGTTGTTCAGTAGGCAATGTGACTATGTGAGCATAAATGGAATTGAGCTGTCATTGTCTACCTTTATCATCACTCCATCAGTTTATGAACATTATATGCCTTAGAACTTTCAAACCCAGGTATGTTCACCCACTGGTGAGTATTTGTTTTTCATCACTCTTACACCTCTCATTAGTTATTATAATTGCTTGAAAGGAAAGTTTATTCCTAAATAGATGGGGGAAATATAAATAGAGTTGAAATAAAACTCAGGTAATGTAAATACCCATGTAAAAGCCAACTCTAGCGGTCCATATTGCTTTTACTCTTCTCCTTTAGTTCAGTCACACACCTCTTGTAGTGTATTTTAGGACTCTCCCTCCTGTGTATATAAGAGTTGTTGCGGGTCGCCCGGTTTTCCTCCGGTTCGAAGAATTAGACCGGCTTAGCCCTGAGTCAGACCGAACGTGCAAACAGTCAAATGAGAAACTAAGCAGCAATGATAAAAGACTTTTTTAACGTGGAAAACCCGGAAAGGCTAAGAAAACCATGTGATCGGATCTGTGTCAGGCCAAAATCCACTATCTTCCCTTTGTTACAAGTATTTGGAGTTTCTCGGAAGGTGACATGTCATCTCTCCGTTACAAGCTTTGAGTACAAAGAAAAGAGGATAAAATATAAGTCCACGTAGCTTCAACGAAGTGTCCACGAGAGCGTTCCTTTGTGCCTTCTCCTCAGTTCACTGAAACATCCAAGTGAGTGTTGAGCGAACTAGGGAGGGAGTAGAGCGAATCCCGAGCGAAGGAACAATCTAAGTCCCACCTTCACACAAGAAAACCTCAGAGTTCTCTCTAGGCTCTAGAGTTGTTTGTTCTCAAATGAATGCCTAGGGGTCCTTTTATAGCTTTTTGAAGAGGCGCGTTGGTAATTACGTCCGGCTGAATCTTGACTTGGCATATGGCATCGCTGTGTTTCGGTCACCTGTATCACCAATTTTCATGAAATGACAGACATGTCCTCTGGGCGGTCCGGGCAGGTTGCCCGGCGATGGAGGCGGCAGAATCCGCCTGCGCGTGAGTGCCCGTGCGGCGTGCGCATGGGCAATGAGCGTACGTGCGTGCACACACACACACGGGGCGCGCACGCGTGTTGGTGTGTGCGCCTTGCGCCCACATGCACGTTTCGCACGAGCGCGGTGCGTGCGCCTGCTCGCGTGCGTCCAGGTTGTGCGCAGCATGCGAGCGTTTCGCACGATCCCCTCTTCTAGGGTGATTTTGCGTCCTCTGAGAAGACGCGACTTGTGTGCGCGGCTTTGCCCGGTCGGGCCGTACTGTCAAAGTGCTTCGATCGAGGCTCTATCAGTTTGGCTCGAGAAACTTTAGGGGGAACCCCATCAAGAGTGACTAAGTATGTAAGGATATCATTTGTCAACATTTAATGATTCAGAAAAAGACAAAATTTGAATTTATTCAAGGTTCTATGCCAAGAAGAGCAGAGAAGAACAATATGCAAAAGTTTTATAGTCACGTATCTAAATCAGAGGTTTTCTCCTCTTTGAAGCCCAAGCAAAAAGCTCTATCTATTTCTTTGAACATTCTTCATCCAAAGAAGAACAATACGAACAGCAGACCAGAGACAAGAAATCTTCTACTTTAGAAAGATAAAAAAAGATTCTACTCATCTCAGAGAATTAATATTCTTCTCTTTCTCGAAGAATCACGCTCTCTAATGAAATTCATACAACACCATTCTAAACATAATCTCTGAACATTGTTGAAAGGAATATCTCTCTGAAAATCTCTCTCATTCAATCTGTGTAAAGGAGTCCTAAGAATTCCTCCTCAAAGGATTTAGTGATTGAGCTTCCTTACCAACAACTCAATTGGTTTTAGAGAGACCTCATCGACAACTCTCGGTTCTAAGAGTCTACTTATCAAAAGAATCAGCACTAGAGATAGTGAAATTCCTGCTGCAACAGAAGACTGGATGTAATCGTGTTTGGTGAACCACTATATTTCTTGTGTCGTCTATGTTGCTTGCATTCTCTCTTAACACTTATTTTCTGCACTTTCAATTATGCTGTGTTTGTGATGTGAAAAAGTGGTATACCCAAAAATAATGTAAAAGTTTAAATATTCTATTCACCCCCTCTAGAGTGAATCTAAATGATTAAGTTCTCACATCTTTCAAAGTTTAAATAAGATATTACATAGTTTCAACATGGAATCAAAGCACGGCCGATCTATTTTGTTGCTCCATTTTTTCCTACAAAATTCTTACTTCCACACTATTACAACATGTCACATGTTCCCGGCTCACTGTTTTCTGCAGATTTTCCACAAAAATTTCCGCAAGCAAGGCGAGCTTTGCGTTCCGCGTTTGGCGAGTTCTGCGCCTGCAAGCTTCTCATGTTCCCGGAGGCAAGGAGAGCAAGTTTTCTCAGGTGTGAGCACCCAAAACCTTAACAAAAGATTTAATTGAATTGGTTCTAAGAGTCTTCTTACTAAAAGGCTCAGCACTGATTAATGGATATCCTTGTAAGGTGCAGAGGAGGGGAGAACCCAAATATTTTGGTGAACCACTGATGCAAATATCAGCAAGTACACGAGTCACTCAAGTAATATAAAATGGGAAGAGTTCCCCAAGTATCGATCTCTCAAGAAATGTAGTTTGGGGTAGGATTTCAATTGTTTAGAAAATTAATTATAAGGTTTAAAAAAAGGATGATTTTAATTTGTGGTGGTGGTGTGCATGCAGGACGAAAATTTGGTTGCGGGTCGCCTTCACCGCTTGGCACGAGGTTACACAAGCCTATCTCAACGAACACAAGTACGACCCGCCTTCACCGCTTCGCAAACACATAAGCTTTTGCGGGTCGTTAACACCGCTTCGCTAGGGCGAGTGGGAGTGAGTGAGAGTGCAGGAGTGGAAGTGGAAGAGAGGGTGAAATTGAGGGTCGCAAGAACCTCTTCGCTCACCAAGCAACTTGTAGAGAAAGTTCCAAACCTTGTATATACTTCTTGAATACCAAAAAACAAGTATGAGTACAAATATATAGGAAAGAAGAGAGTAGGATCTAGATATACAAACAATGTGAGACTAAACACTAACTCCTACATGAGTCAATACATCATCTTTCATAGTATTTTCTAACACTCCCGCAAGTTGGAGCGTACAAGTCGTAGGCACCAAGCTTGACCAAGAACTGATAGTAGAGACGTCGTGGTAAGGCTTTGGTGAGGATATCAGCAACTTGCTGAGCAGCAGGAACATGTGTTAACTCTATTTTCTTCAACTGAACCTTCTCCCGAATGAAGTGACGGTCAACTTCAATATGTTTTGTCCGTTCATGGAAAACCGGATTCTTGGCAATGTGTATAGCAGCTTGACTGTTGCACAATAAAGTTGCAGGTGAGGAGAGCTTGACTCCTAGATCATCAAGAAGACCCTCAAGCCACGTGAGCTAAGACATAATAGCTGCCATAGATCGATACTCAGCCTCAGCAGATGAGCGAGCAACCATGGACTGTTTCTTGATGCGCCATGTAATAAGATGTCCTCCAAAGTAAGTGTAGTATCCACTTGTGGAACGACGGTCATCCAAAGAGCCAGCATAATCAACATCAAAATATGCAACAAAAGATAAGGGAGATGAAGAGGGCTTGTATACAAGCCCTTGTCCAGGAGCAATCTTCAAGTAATGAAAAATACGTTCGACAGCCTGAAGATGAGAGATACGTGGCTCATGCATGAATCGACTGACAATTCCAACATCAAATGATATATCAAGTCTAGTAACAGTGAGGTATATTAGCTTTCCCACAAGGCGACAATAATACTCTGGATTCGGAAGGAGCAAATCGGAGTCCGAGGCATGAGCACAAAGCCTGTGTTTGATATTCATGGGAGTGTCAGCAGGCTTGCATCCAGAATAGCCCGCATCATGAAGTAGGTCAATACAGTACTTTCTCTGAGATAACACAAGCCCATCAGGTCTCCGAGCCACTTCGAGACCAAGAAAATATCGAAAGCTTCCCAAGTCCTTTGTTTGTGTTGAAAGAGCTCAAATCTTGTATGTATTACTTGTGTGTTTAAATACAAGGAGAGAATACAAATATATAGGAAGAAGAAGAGACAAGAAAATCCTATACAAGATGTGGGACTAAAAGAGGAGAGAAGATAAAAGAATAAATGGGCCCAATAATGGGCCCTTTACATGGGCTATTTTAACACTCCCCCGCAAGCTGGAGCGTACAAATCGTATGCGCCAAGCTTGGACAAACATTGATAGAAGAGTGTCTTGGAAAGAGCCTTCGTGAAGACATCCGCAACTTGTTCCGATCCTGGGACATGCTTTAGGTCAAGCTTCTTCATTTGAACCTTTTCCCGTATGAAGTGACAATCGACCTCAATATGCTTCGTTCTTTCGTGAAAGACCGGGTTCTTTGCGATGTGTATGGCGGCTTGACTGTCACAAAGGAGAAGAGCTGGTGATGGTAATTTTACACCCAGATCAGTAAGAAGACTCTCAAGCCATGTCAATTCTGATACAACCGATGTCATTGCCCGGTACTCTGCCTCGGCTGAAGATCGAGCAACGACCGCTTGTTTCTTACTTCGCCAAGTAACAAGATGTCCGCCAAGGTAAGTGCAAAAACCACTCGTAGATCGCCGGTCATCGAGAGAGCAAGCGTAGTCAGCATCAGAATATGCCAGTAATGTTGGAGCAGAAGAGGAGGTCCTGTAGACAAGTCCCTGGCCAGGAGCGGTTTTCAGATACCTGAGAATTCATTCCACTGCTTGAAGATGAGATTTTCGAGGAGAGCGCATGTATCTGCTGATAAGACCAACAGCAAAGGAAATATCCGGTCTAGTAACCGTGAGATATATCAGTTTTCCAACAAGACGTCGATAATATTCAGAATTCTGGAGAAGGAGATCGGAGTCAGATGCCTGGGCACACAGTTTGTGGTTTACATCCATAGGAGTATCGCTTGGCTTGCAGCCGGACTGACCCGCATCATGAAGAAGGTCAAGACAATATTTCAGTTGAGAGAGAGTGAGCCCATCCGGCCTTCTGGCAATCTCAAGACCCAAAAAATAGCGAAGAGGTCCCAAATCCTTTGTCTGGAAGACTGAGCTTAGATGGACTTTGACTGCATGTATCCCTTGAGAATCATCTCCAGTAATGATAATATCGTCGACGTATACTAACAGAATAACTGTTCCTGTTGGTTGGTGACGAGTAAAGAGCGAGAAGTCGGCCGAGCTCCGTGTGAAGCCAATCTCACGGAGGACCTTGCTGAACTTTTCAAACCAAGCCCGCGGAGATTGTTTGAGAGCATATAGAACCTTTTTAAGATGGCAAACCTGAGACTCCCCCATGGTCTCAAACCCGGGTGGTTGTTGCATGTAGACAGTTTCCTGGAGATCCTCATTCAGGAAAGTATTTTTGATATCCAGCTGAAAGAGAGGCCACCGACGATGGACAACAACAGAGATGACGACGCGAACACTATTAAGTTTCGCAACCAGAGAGAACGTTTCCTCATAATCTAGCCCCTCCTATTGAGTGAAACCTCTAGCCACAAGACGGGCCTTTAGACGGTCAATTGTCCTATCGGCAGCATGTTTGATGACAAAGACCCACTTGCACCCAACTGGTTTCTGGCTCGGTGGAAGGGGAACAACCGACCATGTCTGGTTAGACCAGAGAGCAGACATTTCTTCCTCCATGGCCGCTCGCCATCCTGGATGTTGAAGCGCCTCCTGCACAGAATTAGGAATAGCAACCGAAGAGAGAGAAGTAGCCAAAGTGTGTAAATGGGGAGAGAGGCGATGAAAAGAGATGTAGTTTGCCAGCGGATGAGCAGTGGAAGGCGATACCTGATCATTTGGACGCGGAGTATCCATGGTAGAGACCGACAGCAGAGGGGCAACGGAAGTGGTAGAGCGACGAGTGTAGACGCGGATAACTGGTGGTTTGGAGGGAACGACAGTCTGTTTAGAGGGAACGACAGTCAGAGGAGTAGTTGCGGGAATGACCGGGCGGGGGATGGATGGAGGAGTAGGTGTGGGTGGGATGGTCAGGTAAGGGAGCAGGAAAGAATGGTTGGTCCTCGCAGAAAGTGACATCAGCAGACACTGAGATCTTGTGTGTAGCAGGAGAATAACATACATACCCCTTTTGGGTGCGTGAATATCCAACAAAGATATGCTTGGCCGCTCGGGGATCCAACTTATCCGAGGAAGGCCCCAAACGGTGGACATAGCAGAGGCTACCGAATACACGAGGTGGGAGAGGAAAGGCCGGAGTGGAGGGAAAGAGGATGCTAAACGGAGTAGCATAGTTGAGAATAGAGGAAGGGAGACGGTTAATGAGAAAACAGACGGTCGAGACCGCAAAGTTCCAATATGGTTTGGGGACATGCATTTGAAGCATGATGGAACGGGCAACATCGAGTAAGTGGCGATTCTTGCGTTCGGCAACACCATTTTGTTGCGGCGTGTAAGCGCAGGAAGTTTGATGTAGAATCCCGAACTCAGAACATAAAGCAGTAAATTCGTTACTAGTGTACTCACGAGCATTGTCAGTTCGTAGTACTTTGATGGTCGTGTGGAATTGCGTACAGGTTTCGAGGACAAATTCTCGAAAGACACGGGGAAGCTCAGAGCAATCACGAAGTAAGTATAGCCAGGTAGTGCGAGAGTGATCATCAATAAACGTTATAAAATACCGGAAACCAGAAATACTAGTAATTTTAAATGGTCCCCAAATATCCGAATGCACTAAATCAAAAGGAGCAGCGCTCCGAGTACAATGGGAAGAAAAAGATGAACGAGTCTGCTTGCCGAGGATACAGGAGTCACACTGAAAGGGGGTAAAAGAAACATCGGGGAGAGCCCGCTGGAGGACCGGTAGAGGAGCATGCCCAAGTCGACGATGCCAATCTGTTGAAGAGACGGATGAGAGGATGGTGGGAGAGTCGTCGAGAAGGTAGAGCCCATTCTGCAGCCGGCCTTTACCAATGGTAGTCTGCGTCCGCCGATCCTGTATAACAAAAGAAGAGGAAGTGAATATAACAGAACAATCTAGATCATTAGTAAGCCGTCCAACAGAAAGTAAATTGAACGGTGAACTCGGGACGTGAAGAGCCGAGCGAAGGGAGATGGAGGAGGTGAGAGGAAGATCTGTCGAGCCGGAGATGGGAACAGTAGCTCCATTGGCCACATTAATAGACTGTGGATAAGGGGAAGTCAGGTACTGGGCAGGTCGATGTGGAGTAATGTGATGAGTAGCGCCAGAGTCCACAATCCAGCCCAAGCCGGTGGAGAGACGAGCGGTACCTGTGTGAGAGACGGAGGCAATGGAGGCAGATGGTGGGTGGAGCAATCCCTGGAGATGTTGGAGCTGAAGACGGACACTCTCAAGATCAGGAGGACCAGCATCGGTAGCAACAGAAGCCGCCGGGCGAGGAGGATAGCCAACTTTCTTGTAACAGGTTGCCTCGAGATGACCATCTTTCCCGCAGAAGGAACACTTCGGCTGACCCCGGCCACCACGACCACGGCCGCGAGATCCCGAACGACCCCCCGAGTAGAAGGAGGAGGAGGGAATGGTAGAAGCGGAGGTGCCTGCTGAAGAAGGGCCGGAGGAGCCGTAGTATCTGGAGGAGGTGATACTCGGAGAATCATGGAGCACACATCAGAAAAGGAGGGTGTGGTAGAGGACGCCAGGACCTGAGCACGAATGCTCTGAATGTGAGGGGGAAGACGGGCCATGATGATGGCAGTATAGGCGGCTTCCTTCTGAGCGTGCTGAGCAGCAGCATCATTGGTGAAGGGCTGATGCTGGATCCATGCTTCAGCAAGAGTCTTCGCACGAGCAACAAAGGAGGTCATATCTGAAGCCCCTCCAGCGTCAAGAGCAAAGAGGTCAGTTAGGATGTCGTAAAGGTGCTGCAGGATGTCCCTTCCAGAATATAAAGAGTGTAGCTCAGTCCACATATCTTTGGCAGTCTCATGATACATAGCCATTTGATATGGCTCACCATCTAAAGAATTCAAGATCCAGGTCTGAACTCGGCCATCATTGCGGAGCCAGTCATCGGTAGGAGGGGTGGGAGGAGCCTGAGTAAGGTGAGGGAGAAGGCTTTTGGCCTAAAGAACCCGTCTAACAGAATGAACCCAAGGGACGAAGTTCTTCTTTCCAGAAAGAGAGATGGTAGTGATGCGCAGCTCGTCACGGACTTCTGTAGTGCAAGTCGGGCGGTCAGTCGGACAGGCCGGGCGGTCAGCAGGCGGGCTGTCCGTCGAGCCAGAGGAGTTACCGGAAGAGCCCATAAGGGCAGACCGCAGAGGCAGCCGGCTGAGGTCGCTGCGAGAAGGGCAGGAGGCCGCTGCGAGAAGGGAGCAAGACCGCGGCGAGAAGAGGACAGACCGCCTGCGAGAAGAAGAGGAGGCCGTCGTGAGAAAGACTGAGGAAGACCACGACCAGAATGCGGATAGGCAGCAGTCCACACGGTCAAGCCGGACATCAGCGAGTAGTCAGTTCGCGACCAGAGGGCAGAAACAAAAGAGAGAGTCTGCCCCGGTCTCGGTGAAGCCAGCAGCGGTCAGATCGCGGAAGGAAACCGCGAGAGAAAGCAAGCGAGAAGAAGGAATCAGAGAGAAGGCGAAGCCGCAGCGGACAGAAGGCGAAGCCGCAACGGACAGAAGGCGAAGACGCAGCGGACAGAAGGAGAAGCCGCAGTGGACACAGAAGCCCGCGGATAGAAGGGAGAGGAACAGCCCGCGGACAGGCCGTGCATGAAGCAAGAGGGAGAGGAACTCGCAGCGGATAGAAAAGAAGTGGACCCCACGAACTAGAGAGAAAGGTGGCTATAAAAGGACCTGAAGAGGGTGGAACCACGGAGAGGGAGAGGAGAAGAGGAATGCAGAGGCAAACCGCAGAGCCTGCGGATAGGAGCCCGCGGATAGGAGACCGGAGCGGGTAGGCTCACGGGTTGCAGGAGAAGCGGAGAGGGCGGGCGGGGGCGGGTTGGGCGGTTAGAGAATGAGACCGCACCGGAGAGACCGCTCCCTCTGATACCATGTTGAAAGAGCTCAAATCTTGTATGTATTACTTGTGTGTTTAAATACAAGGAGAGAATACAAATATATAGGAAGAAGAAGAGAGAAGAAAATCCTATACAAGATGTGGGACTAAAGGAGGAGAGAAGATAAAACAATAAATGGGCCCAATAATGGGCCCTTTACATGGGCTATTTTAACAGTTTGAAACACAGTAGCTAGATGTTGTTTGATCATCTGTATTCCTGAAAGATCATCTCCTGTAATCAGAATATCATCCACATAAACCAACAAAATTACTGTGCTCGTTGGACGATGACGAGTAAAAAGATAGAAGTCGGTCGAACTCCGAGTGAACCCAACAACACTAATGGTCTTGCTAAATTTGTCAAACCATGCCCGAGGAGACTGTTTGAGACCATAAAGAGACTTCTTCAGACAACAAACAAGAGACTCCCCGTGGTCTAAAACCCGGGAGGTTGCTGCATATAAACGGTCTCCTGTAAATCGCCATTAATAAAGACATTTTGACATTCAGTTGGTGCAAGGGCCAGTGGCGGTGAACAACGAGGGAGATCAACACACAAATAATATTGAGTTTAGCGACTGGAGAAAAGGTCTCATCATAATCCAATCCTTGTTGTTGAGTGAAGCCGCGAGCTACAAGACGAGCTTTCAAACGGTGAACTGTCCCATCCGGACCCTGTTTAACGGCAAACACTCGCTTACATCCCACACAAGATTGTTCAGGAGGAAGCGGGACCAAATCCCAAGTGTGGTTTGCCCAAAGAGCAGACATTTCCTCGTCCATAGCCGCCCGCCACCCGGGATGCTGGAGAGCCTCCTATACAGTATTAGGGGTGGATATAGAGGATAAAGAAAGAGCACTCTGTCGGAGTTCCGGAGAGAGGCGGTGAAAAGAGACATAGTTGGTCAGCGGGTGGGCAGTGGATAATTGGGAAACGAGTTAGTGAAAGATAGCTAATTGGATATATAAATTGATGGTTTCTGTCTCTTTTGATGAATAATTCGAAGAACCGTTGAGCGTTAATCATCGAGCAATGATGTCACGATAATAATTATAACGAATTCTGGTTAGCAAGTATGTGATTGGTGTTTGATATATCAAGCTCGTAGCGTATTCTTGTTAGTTGGAAAATACTTGAGTCCAATAATGATTTAACCTAGATGAGTACTTGACTTCCTCGATCCATTACATGTCAGCTTACCTCTGCGATATACTCGATAAACCTTCTTGTTATTAAGAAACATTAACCCCTCGAACCCGTAAGAGTCAAAACTCACTGTTTGATTCCTTCTGTGTCGTCGAATCCGGTTTCTGATGTCCGTCTGGTTTTCGATGTCTGTCTGGTCTCTTAGGTCTGTTCTAAGACTCGAGCGAATGTTGCTCCGTAGCTCAATTCCTCTCTTGACGCGTTCATGAACTCTAATATTGTACAGCTGAATCGCTAAATTTGTATCAGGTCTTGATGTGATAAATAATCACCTAAGCATGAAACTCGAAAACAAATCTGTAGTTGTAAGCAAATCCTTGAACTGTAGCGTCTAACTGGGCATCTGTCTGCCGCTATGGTCACGACAAGCAGGATTACTTTTTCGACAAGACTTGCACGCAGAATTGATCGTGAGCCATATGCGCCCGCTATAACACATACACCCTTCATCGATCACGGCTTACAACATATTACATGAATAATTTTAGGCTATTCTCCGGAGTAGTCTATTAAACTAACTGGTTCTGTTTAGCTCTTTTGTTTGCTTGTCTCGAATAGTTTTGCTTTATGAAAAACTGGTACTAATACTTTTCTGCTTCACTTACTGTTTTGCACCTTTACTTTGCTCATCTGTATAACTCAATGTTCTGAGGTTTTTCCTTTGTGTTTTGGAATTGCCTTAGTTTTCGTGTCAGCGCCGCTAGGTTCCTGAGCCCGATCTGTATCAAGCTTCTGCTTTCCGATGATTGATTCTTCTAGCTGTGTCAGGTTTGATGTTTTTGATTCATTTCTTTTACTGTCAGATGTTTTCTTTATGTGATAATTATGAACAGTAATACATGGACAACTGCTATGCTATTAAATACTATGTACTAGAATTTGATGTTAATGCATGTGCATCCTCTTTTGAATCATAATTGCATGAAATCTATAGTAGTAACCTGTAAAAACATGAATTTTACAAAAATACATATGCATTTAAAACTCTGAAAGCTTCCGCATAACAAAAATCAAACCGTTTTTACTTAACAGTAACTATTTTAAATCTATTTTCAGTATTTTTTTTGCATCCGCCTTAGCAGGCATGAGTTTCTTTCCTCCTATGCCTGTGGCATCACGGTCCGCCCGAAGCGCACTCTAACTTCTGTCGAGACGGGTCGTGACAGCTTTCATGGAGGTCAAAATGTCCAGATACATGCGACCATGTTATCTGGACGGTGGAACAACTTCTCTGTGGTGGA
This sequence comes from Platanthera zijinensis, assembly GCA_039513925.1. Taxonomy (NCBI): domain Eukaryota; kingdom Viridiplantae; phylum Streptophyta; class Magnoliopsida; order Asparagales; family Orchidaceae; genus Platanthera; species Platanthera zijinensis. Next base: position 43,964,877 of record CM077082.1, read on the forward strand.
GAAGTTGTTGTGGTGGAGCAACGAGGAGTTGCTGGCCTGCTGTGACGAGCAACCGGTGCTGCTGCGACGAGGAGAAAAAGGGCAATGAGGAGAAGCTGTTCTGGACCGGTGTGGAGGAGACTAGGAAGCACCGGTACAAGTACGGGTACCAGGTACGATACGTACCTGATACGATGGAGCGTCAAATTTTAAAAAAACAAGGATACGGGTAAGACATGATATGTTATAACAAATTATATATATATATATCACAAATGCAATAAATAGTTTTCAAAAATCGAAACATCAAACATAAATCATAACATGAAATACAAGTCCACAAATCAATACAACATACCATAAAGTTTTCAAACATTAAGCATTCGTAAATATTACAAAATTTAACATCTTATATGTTTAACCAAAAAAGATAAAATTAAACTAATGTCTACTCATCAGTCGTTTTTTTTCTTATTTGTTGAAGATCAACTTCATTGTTGGAGATCAACATCTTCAATCTCCGGTTAGTTTAGAGACAAGTTAGTCGTTTTGTTAATAACTTGTGTTGTATCAACACGTTCAATACACGTACTTGTAACAAAAACGTACCAGTACCAAACATACTCGGTACAGATACACAACTTAATTGGACGTACCAACGCTTCCTAGCATAGACCAACTTTTGTTTACTCCAGAAAAACTGACTCCTATCATAAGAATGATGCGCTAAGTCCAAGTGTGTCCACATAGGTGTATCCGCCGAGTATCAGGTACGTACCGGTACCAGATATGTATCTGGTACGGGTACGCTGCCTTTGGGAAGTATCTGCGTTTCATAGAGCGGAGATGAGAGAAGAAGACGCGCAGAAAAGAGGCGCTGGAGCGGCTAGGAGCGACGAGCGGCGAGGTTGGACGCAAGTGAGAGAGGAGGGTTCGGTTGCAAGCAAGAGTGGTGGGTTCGCTCTGATACCAAGTAGAGAGAAACGGGAAAATTATTATTAGGTTAAAACCATTACACAGACATGAATCTTACCATTATATATAGGACACGTGACATTTCACGTGTGACACAAAAAAGTATCATATATTCAGCTTAAATAACTTTTTAATTATGCTATCTTTCCTAAGGATTCAATAGCTCCCATGATGAAGATATTGAGTACGGCCAAGATGATCACCTTAAAAATGAAGTTCTAATTTTGGCCCGGGTTAAGTTCAAGTCAAGTCGAATGTTGAATAAAATTCGAGTAAATATCGAACAAAATTTGGGGTTGGGACAATTAAAATGTATTCTCAAGTGGGGAAGTTATCACCCATGTGCTTATCTACTATTCATTCAACTAGATTTTTGTACACAGGTTCAATATTGTAAAACAGAATCTCAAAAGAACACAATATACAAAGAATATTTAATTGCATATGCTTTTACCTTTAGACTCTCTTGAAGTATTACAAAGGACAGACCAGGAGCATCTTTCTCAAGTAATTCCTTTGTGGCTTCGGGTGTAACATCTCTAGGAGTAAATCCAGTGCCGCCTTCAGGAAAAAGGAGAGATATTAGATATATACCATGAATGCAGACAGATAAGTAGGGTTCAGACAAAAAACAAAAGAAGTTTCTAACCTAAAGTTAGAATAAGATCAATTCTATCAATATCACTCCACTTCTTCAGAATTTCCTTTATTTTATCCACTTCATCCGGAACTACAGCTGTTGTAACAATAAATGCACCCCCAAGTGCTTCTGATGAACTATTTATAACAGAAATGGCTCTCGGACCACTGTAAATAAATTCATAATAATAGTATTAACACAGATCATATCTGTAAACTCTTTCTTAAGGAAAGTAAAAAAAAAAGCTTCCATTGTTTCCACAGTACTAAATATAGAGACTTGACCTCTAACTTTATTATCCAAAATATTTCACTCTACCGAAATTCCACTATAATGCATTAAATGCTATTTTACAAGAAAACATTAGATGTAAGGATCAATAGAATTGCTAAATCGTGCGCGCTCTTCAAATAGCAATGCCAACTCCAATAGTTAATGTAGCATCAAAATGTGACCTCTTAGAAATGATGATTCGAAGAGGTGTATCGAGATGCATGCATTTGTTTATCTTCCCATAAAAAATTTCTGTCCACATAATAGAATGAGATATCGGTATGGAACTTTATCCATTGCCACTATTTCAACTATATCAGTTGTTACTAATTTTCAATAACCACTTCTAAACAAAATCTATACATGTAATACAATAAATATAACTAACATAACATCAACAAAACATAAATAAGAAAAAAATAGTACCTAAGTTCACTTTCTAGTAATAGATCCCCTAAAGCTCATAACAGAAAAAAGTGGAGGTGAAAAACAATTGTTTCAAAAAATTTCCTGGTCATCTTAATGTTTTTATTAACCTTAAGCTGCCTATAGAGAAAGGAGTCACCCTATGGTAGACACTAAGCTTCCTATAGAAGAGTCATCTACTCTGCTTTGCTACAGGTAAGTGACACTACTGAATGCAAGGTTGTATGTCATCGAATTGTTATCCATTAAAAGGTTCTTTATTTCAGTGGACAAGGTTGAATCTGGCATTTATATCATTGAAGCTTAAAATTGCCAGAATTAGCTGACTGAAAGTACCTGTAGGCAGCCAGTATAAGTATAACTCTGCAACCGAGTATGGACACTGATATTGAGACTACTCAATATTTTATGGTTAAAATTTTCTAGTAAATAATATGTTCCCTATCACAAGATGTTCGTTTAAACAATTTTTTTCATTTGAAAAATACCAAGTCTGAGTAACTGTTACTCTACAAAGGACTATTGAAAAGCAACTATTATGAGAGCAAGTATGAGATTCTTGCCAAGGTAGACAGTAAGCTGTAAACGAGAGGATCAACAGCGACTTTAGAGGGCATCTGATGAGCTGGAACAGTGAAGTTTTGTCTGTGAAACGATCGCATCAGTCCTGAAACATGTGGATGGGGTGTATGAAAAAATAGGGACGAAAATTCTGAATCATTCCTGAGATATTAATTGGTATGAAAATGAGAAAGATGGAATTTCGGAATAATGGCAAAGGGCATAGAATGATGTTAAATATGAGAATTCATAACACCAAGAATTCTTTGGATTACGTTCATTCTAGTCCTTGGAACACTTATCCAAATGTATTTCAAGGTTGATAGCATTATATGATGACTTTCATGGATGATTATGTTGTGTGCCGGAGGCCTGAGAGCTGCTCACTTTTGGATCCAGAGTCCCGCCCTTACAGTCGGCGCCACAACATGGGTCTGCGGAGCCCATACGCACCCAAACCCACCTCCGCATGTGTTCTCGGTGCGGCGGGGTGTTGAAGCAAGGTCTCGATCCCTCAACCTCCTTGATATAAGCACTTAACGCCTGCTCACATCACCAACTAATCAGGCGTTAAGTGCTTATATCAAGGAGGTTGAGGGATCGAGCCCTCGCCTCAACACCCCGGCGCACCGAGAACACGTGCGGAGATGGGTTGGGGTGCGTATGGGCCCCGCGGATTCATGTTGTGGCGCCGGTTGTAAGGGTGAGACTCTGGATCCAAAAGTGAGCAGCTCCCAGGCCTCCAGCCCACAATGATCAGTTGGTGATGTGAGCAGGCATTAGGTGCTTATATCAAGGAGGTTGAGGATCAAGCCCTCTCCAAAATACCCCGCCGTACCGAGAACACGTGCGGAGAAGGGTTGGGGTGCGTATGGGCCCTGCGGACCCATGTTGTGGCGCCGGCTGGAAGGGCGGGACTCTGGATCCAAAAGTGAGCAGCTCCTAGGCCTCCGGCCCACAACAGATTATTCTCGAAAAATCTAGGTATACTTTCTAAAACACAAAACAAAGGTCTTTATTAAGCTCAAAATGTGGAAATTCATGATTGAAAAGAAGACTCAAAAGAGATAAAATACTTTTGGTACTTCAATACGAGTAATGGTTGAGTACCATTGAGGCTTGTTAGGCAAGTATGCATAATGAGGCATTGTGACGTAGGGTAAAGCTCCAATGAGAACTAAGGTTAGATGCAAATTCAATGACGGCAAATTCAATCTTGCAAAATAACATTTATAAACCGTATAACTTGATTTCTCCACAATTGAATTAAAGCATTTAAGAATAGGGAAACATAAGAGGAATAAGAGTGCGAGAGTGCACGAAAGTAAATACTATTTAAATGAGAAATTACAAAGACTAAAATGACCGAAACAAGACTTATAAATTACTCTCTTCGAATAGAGAACAAACACAAGACCCAATAATAAAGAAATAATGAATACACCATGTGTGACGATCCAAATAATGCGCGCAATATTTTAATTATTTTCCCGATGATGAGAACACAAGGCAGTACGGATTTTTGTAAAAAAAATTTTGGATGTTTTCTTTTAAGTTTCGTTCCATTTTATTAATTAAATTTCTTCAATTTGTTGGGGGTACTAATAGCCAAGTTTATATATGTGATGATTCATTTTTATTTGGTAATATAGAAAGGAATAGAAGGTATAATTCATTCATCCACATAGGGGCTTTAAATAGGATTATAACATGACACCCAACACTGATAGGCGGTGTGGGACTAAACTCAATAACATTAAAATACAATATCTCTAACACTCCCCCTCAAGCTGGAGGGGAAACCTACAGCTTGCACACAACATAAAACGGAAGGTAAAAGAAGGTTGGCAACATGAGACAAACCAGCAACCACCGAGTCCCAACCGAGTGTCACCGGGGATACTACAACCGGGCAAAGACCACACGACGTTGGTCCACAAACCGACCATGAACACGCTGGATATACTCGGAGTAGAAACTAGGTCAACCAAGAATGTCAAACCATCCTACCACAAAGCGAAGAAAAAAAACGGGGATACACAAACAACAGACGAAGTAAACCTAGGGGACATGTGTGACTAAGACAGGAGTCGGGAAAGAGGTATCTGAGTCGCCGTTATCACAAACACTCTCCCTCACGTGGAATACGTGCAAGAAGGCATAGACTATGACTGGAGGCCGTGACGTACACTCCCCCTCACGTAGACCACATGCACGTGTGGGACCATCATTGGGTACATGAACCCAGATCACGTGGAGAAAGGCCGAAATCGAAAGGAGACACAAACAACAACAACCACAAACCACTTAAAAAACAGCTACAAAAAAAACTAGACCGGGAAGAAGAAGAGGCTCATGTGCAGCAGCAAGGATCCACCAAGCCGGAAAAGGAGGCGGCAAGCTAGAGTTGTCGCAGACGGCAAGGAGCAACGCAGAGGAGCAGCGCGGAGTAGCACGGCTGCAGCAGAGGAGTAGCACGGAGGAACAGGCGTCAGCGTCGATGGGAAGCAGAGCCGTCGGGAGAAGCAAAACCATCGGCAACGGTCGGAAGCAGAGCTGTCGGCATCGTCGGAGAAGCACCGATGGGCGGCGACGTCGTCGGGAGAAGCAGCAACAGGCGATGGAGCAGTCGATGAAGCCGACGACGTAGGAGACAACAGTCGATGAAGACAACGGGAGAAGGAACCGATGGCGATAGAGCAGCCGACCGACGGGAGAAGCTGTACAGGCAGAAGCGGGCCACTGTACAGACGACGGGAGAATGTCCCGCTCCCGTCTCCGGAATCAGACGACGATTCCGTGGACGGGAGCGAGGGCTAAGGCAATAACCGTAAGCCCTAGCAGCTCGTTGTCGCGGAAGGACGGGTCGGGGGAGGAAGGAACAGTGGCCGAAACAGAAATCGGGAAAATTTTTATTAGGTTTCAGATCGATCCTCTGATACCATGTAGAGAGAAGTGAAATGTGTAATATATTCTTCCACAAAGGGACATAATATAGGACTTACATCAAGACATCCAACACCGATAGGCGGTGTGGGACTAAACACAACACTACTAAAAAACTCAAACCCAAATAACTCTAACAGGTAACAATATGTAGTAAGTGGTATTATGAGGGCTGCTATTAGTAATTTTGGATTTGGATGGCTGAGTGGTGAGTTGGTTGTGAGTTTGACATGTGGTTTTGGTGTGGTGGCTAAATTGGATTTGGTTTGACACATGGGATGGCTTGTGTTGGCTGGTGGTTTAATTTGAGCTTGTTTTGTAACACTAATTGGCATGAAATCGGTGATATTTGGCTGGGTTCCACCGCTGGCCGCTTACTTCTGGTAATGGTCGGGTTTGTATTGACAGGAGGAGGGGGTGGTGGCTCCACGACAAGAAAATGGGGGAGTTGGAGGTGGTCGATTGCTGCTAGCAGAGGAGGGGGAATGGCTTAGGTCGGCTAACGCTTTGTGAAGGAGGGTTGTGGGGCTTGGGCAGTGACTGGGAAGAGGTTTTGGGAGAGGTTGGTTGGCTGTTTTGAAGGAGGGAGGGGATGACTGCCGTAAAACTGGTGGAGTATGGTCGGACAAGTGTGGAGGAGGGCTATGGCCGGACAAGTGTGGAGAGGATTCCAAGCTTCGTCACCAAAATGACCAAAGGAAGACTTCAATGCTCCAATCTTTCAATGCCCAAAATGAGAGCTTGCACTCTCTATTTATAGAGTCTAAGAGGAAACAAACGGACTATGACTGGCCGATCATGCCGACTCAAAAAATGAATAAAATACAATTTGAAATAAAAAAGAAAGAAATAAAAATACTATGATCGGTGATCCGCTCGCGATGAGCGGTTCCGATCATCACTGCGCCCGTGGTCGTCGTGAGTAGACCCAAACGGGTAAGGCAGGCTGCTCCCTATCACATTGCAAAGTAGAAAGACACCACATCAGAGGGGATGGAAAATGAAAGAATGAGACAATAATGGAGAGTTTTGTGTATGCTCACAAAATGAGGTGTTTTGGGTAGAGATGGTACATAAAATATCTTTCCTTATTAATTGATCTCTATCAAATTGCCATTTATTTACAAACTCAACAAAACATACAATTCATTTCACCCGCTTACTCTGATTTAAAAATATTTTTCTTATGGGAATGAAAATAAACACACAGATCAAGGGCAAAGAAGTGAATATTTTTAGAGTATTAGATAAGAAAAGGTACAAATTTGATTGACAAATCCAAGTCACATGAGTTCTGTTACTTTTGATGAGAGAGAAGAGAGATTGTGGGAGATCAACGTGTATACCTGGTGTTGGACAACAAGTGGAGCGTAATATTGAAGCTTCATGGGAAAAGAATTATATAGTTTGGTATATGAATACTTGATATGGATGATCTAAGGGAAAATGTTGCTATTGATGCTCATCCTTATATTAAGTTACAGGGGAAACAAAAAGGTGATATCATCTTTGAAATATGATAATACAGATGTAGTTTTACCTTTAATCTCATCTAAATGGGTTGAGGGTGAGGAACCTTTTATATATATACAGAGACCATAAAGGGAAAAGAATCCATATAATGGATAATTACAATATAACATGATACCAAGTCTTTTGATAAGAACAATACTTGGGAATTTGCTAGATTGTCAAAAAGAAATAAAATTGTTATAGGTTGCAAACGAGTGTTTAAAATTAAAAAATAATAATTCTGGGGGGAGGGCACTAATTCACTAAGATACAAAACACTACTAAAAATTCTAACCAACTTTTGTTCCTACCAATATGTTATTTTCATGGTTGCTACGTTTGATTACAGGATCTGTATACGATTGAACCATAGGTCTTTTATGTTTTGAGAAAGGCAGATCATGTTCGCCTACTAAAGAAGTCTTTCTATGGACTCGAATAGCCATGTGGTATGGGTTTAGATTCTTTCATGGTTGTGAATGATTATTTAAGTAATGGTAATGGCAATTATATTTACTTGAAGAAATTGCTAGATGGCTCATTCATAGACTTGTTACTAAACATTGATGATAGGTTGTGTCTGCAACAAGAGTTTCATCTGAAATTGCCAGAATGAAAATCCGAGTTAAATGAAAAATTGAAATGATGGATTTGAGAGCAATAAAATAAAATTTGATATGGAAATTCATAGAGATACGAGAGTGGATGGATTATACTTGTCACAAAAGAAATAAATTGAGAGTTTGGGATGTATAAGCACAAATCAAAAAGTACTACTTTAGCTGGTCATTTTAGCTTATCATCTTTATAATCACCGTAGACTAAGTAGAATGTGCCTCATATTCCTTATGCTAGCTTAGCTAGTAATCTTACGTATGTCATTATCTAAACAATATCACACATTTCTCATGCCATTAGAGTGGTAAACATATTTACGGATAGTCCTGACTGAATATATTGTTATAATGTAAAATGAAAATTGAGATACTAGAGGGATAATACAAATGTGAATTTGATATTTGGATATTGGAGAACTGCAAAAGTAGCAATTACAGTCTTTGCAAATTCAAATTTTGAGGGCGAGTTTGATAATAGCAGTTCTGATGGGATATATTTATGGAAAGTTGTGTCTTGTCGTTGTACTTTCTATTTATTTTGGTTTCATTCTATCAAGTATCGCAGATATCGAATGATATGCCAAACATGTCGACCGATATATTGGTTTTCAGGTAGGGAAGGTGTGACTTGGTAATTTAAAGACAAAATACAATTTTGTTATATTGAGGTCGATATAGCAAAATATATCCTGATATACGTTGATATGAGATATCCTCACATCTGCCGTATTTTTACTTAGGCTTCATTTCGTAGAGCGGTTGCGGTTGTAAAAGGAGTTGTTGTAAATGCAGGCTTGTAAATGGAGCTGTTGGAAACTGGATGCTGGAAATAAAGTTCTGTTTGGCTAGTCTGCGTTTGCAGAGCTGTTCAAAACAGAGAACTGTTTGGCAATACTGCGGTTGGAAATGGAGATCAATCAAATGCAGGAGAGTTGAATGGGAGAGAAGTTGCAGAGCTTCGTTAATGGCAGAGAATATTGGTACCTGCAGTCGGAGAAGACAAGACCTGGTAGGGGGGAAGAGATGTCGCCGGATCTGTGAACGGGGGACGATGCGCAACAGAGATTTCCCGGCGAGATGGATTCCTCCTCACGGCGACCGGGAGAGACGCCGACGGAGCTCGCGATAATGCCCTAGGTGTTTTTTTTCCTCCTACAAACGCAATAAATGGGAGCGACAGGTCAGGGTTTCGTCCCGTGATGCTTTGAGCAGGGAGAAAACGCATGGCGGATGGAAACGTTACGCGAAAAAACAAACGGGAAAAATAAAAAATGTGTTTTCCCAAAACGGACTGGACCCTAAAAGGGAAAACAAATGAGGCCTTAATCTGATATAACTCCTATAAGTTGGGTCGTCAAGACCGTCAGAGGAGATTCATGCTAATCTATAGATCCCCACTTTTGATGATTATGACACCAATCAAGATTATTGAAACTTGAGAAAGTTTGAATAAAAAGTAAGATGAGCCTTGAGAATCTTATGAGTTAATGTTGTCGTATTTATTAATAGTTCTTGTTAGGAATGCTTTGTTTCATTATTTTTGTTATTGAGAACACTTTTTTTTGTTAATAATTATTATTAGGTCTTAGGAATGCTATAACATTTACTGCATTACGACATTTATAAGTTAGAAGTTAAAACTACATATATATAGTTAATGTTAGGAATGCTTTATTTCATTATTTTTTATTATTGTGAATGCTTTTATTTGTTACTTATTATTATTAGGTCTTAGGAGTGACATTTTATTTGTTAATTATTATTACACACACACACAGGATTGTTTACCAGGACCCATCCTATACATTTGAAAAATTAGAGATGAGCACCTCTATCTTTTGAATTTATAAATACCACCCCTGTAAGTTTACACTTATAATATGCATGCAAAAAATTACCACTCTTATCTTTTCTCCAGGGAGTATTTTTGTGCATGCATCTTATGAAATATAAACTCAAAGGAGAGGTATTTGCAAATTCAAAAGATAGAGGGGTGAAGCCTGTAATTATGCCAACTCTTTGTTAAGAAGCAAGCTAACTTAGACCAACCGGGTGGTGGCGGTATCTGAAAGAGTGGTTGAAGGAGCTTAAATAGTTTGGGCCCATAAGGGATCGACATTGAAGATGAAAACCTAAAGGTGCGCCTTTTCTCTCACACTACATGGTATCAGAGCAGGTGAATCCTCCATCATCGTTGACCTGAAGGCTCTTCTTCTTGCGCTGGTCTCCCGTCGCCATTCACAGCGCCTGATTGACTGTTTTGTGCGCTGGTTCCCCAGATCGGCGGTTTCGTGCGATGTTACCTGCGCTAGTTCTCCCGTCGCCATTCTGTTAATCCTTTCGCTATTGTGTGCGGGCGTTTCCTGTTCGTTGCGGCCTCTTCTTCTGCTAGTTTCTCCAGTTGTTCTGTGCGGTTGTTTTCTCCGGTTGTTGTTTACTTCCTGTCGTCCAGCAAGACCGAGCAGTTTTCTGCTTCCTTCTGTTGTTTGTTCTCCAATTGTTGTTGTTGTTTGCTTCCTTCCGCTGTTCACCCCTCGGCATAAGTTGATGCCCAGTTGATTGGGTTCTATGCTATCATTGCCTTGTGGTGCCACCTCAAGTTGCTGGTGTGAGGACACCTCTTCCTGTGTGGTCTTATGGAGGACAAATTGAAGAGTATTAATGCCACTGAAGGGGTCGTTGATCAACCTAAACACTATAGTGGAGGAAATTCTAACATGGACTTCAATCAGGGTGTTACTCATGTTAAAGCCAGGAAAATCCCAACCTCGGAATTTGGATCAAGGCCACCTAAGGTTACTGGTTCAGTGGTAAGACCAGACGGCTAGGATGACTAGGATGAAGAACTGGAGGAAACAGGACCCCAGATGTTGCGGCAGGAAGGACCCACCACGTACCCGGATGCTCGAAAGGAGCAACCCCTTCTCAACCAAGAATGACCGAACTAAGTACGAGGGAGACTAGCTGATGACTTAGTCGCAAGGTCGCGACTTGGTCTTCTAAGGAAAAGGAATCCAACGACTCGGCTAGTATCGGAAAAGGTGAACTCGCGAGTATCCTGCAGAGGATCTCCAGTGCCTCTCCTCATACCCCTGGGGTCCTATTTATAGGAAAATCCAATCAGGGGGATCATATTTATACCCCACCCTCTGGTGACTAGGCGACTTCCAAAGGAGCTCGCACGGGCTGGGCGAGTATCCCGCCTAATCGCCTATCGGGCGAGTATGCGAGGGGAGCTCGCCATACTCGCCCAGGCCTTCTATGGTCTTGCGCGCTGACTTTGACTTCTGCTTTGACTTGTTGACCTTGACTTCTGCTGACTTGGTTGTGGTAGGACTCATCCTCGACGAATACGGGTTGTACACAATCCCCGCTCTTTTCGAGCGACGTAGGAGCTCGGAAAGAATCATCCAACACTTATTCGGCGAGCTGCTATGTCGAGTATCTGGGTTGCTCGCCCTCGACGACTGCCTGACTCTATAAATAGGGGGGCTGGTTTTAGATGCGAATCTCCAGAGCTTGCGCACTATGTCGGACGCCAACGAGAAACTCCTTCAAGAAAGCCTCGCCGCCCTGTCTGGTCTCCTCGGCATCACCAAGTCGAAAAGGCCGCGGGAGGAAGATGTCGCCGCCGACTTTCCCCCCCCCCCCCCCACAAAAGGAAGAAGACCAAGAAGCCCAAGAAGATACCCGCATCCACGCCGGTCGAACCGCTTCCGCCATCTGAGCAAGTCGCGGCTTCGACGGTCAAACCCGCGCCCTCCGCTAGCACCATGAAGCTTATTAGCGATCTTGGGCTAGACGATGTCCCTGACTCGGTCGCCTCGGGCTCGAGCCTCCTCAGCCCGCTAAAGGATCCCGAAGTCGCCAAGACGTCGGCATCACACCGGATTGAAGTCGTCTCCTTGCCAGATCGTCATTTTGCCAAGCCCCTTCCAAAATAGTTGGTCGCCGCGTGCTTCTCGCTGATATGTTTTCTTTATTCGCAGACTCCCCTCCGGACGTCGCGGATGTGCCTCTGGATGTCGCTCCCCTAAACTTCGCTCCGCTACTCGCCCTCGCAGCTGATAACCCATCCCGGACCACGCATACAGTCCGGATTAGTCTCGGCGTCAAGAAAGCCTCAGAGACTACTCCTTTGGCGAAGGAAAACCCTCCGGCGAGCAAGGAACCACCGGTGAAGGACTTCCCGGCGAGAAAAGACCCTCCAGGGAGCAAGGATCTTTCGGCGAGCAAGGAACCACGGTGAAGGACTTCCCGACGAGAAAAGACCCTCCAGGAAGCAAGGATCTTTCGGCGAGCAAGGCCACTCCCACTCCCGCGCGAGATTCGACACTGCCAGCGGCGAGTTCTCGGCTGCCGCCGCCGCCGCCTCTGAATGCGGCCTCCCTCCAGGCGGCGAGCACCTCTTTACCGCTGCCACCGCCTCTGACCGCTCAGCAACAAGCTGGCTTGCAGCGACCTCCCCGCCTCCGCTGAAGACTTCGCATCAGCCGGCGAGTTCGCCGCATCCTCCGCCGCCTCCGTCGAAGACTCTGGCCCGGAAGCCGGATAAGCCGTGGCCGAGTTACTTCCCGCCGCGAGTCGGGGACCCTGATTACGGAGGTCGCGGGCAGGGTAGACCAGCCAATCATGCGGGTGGTCCATCTTCTGGTCGGCGAGATGTCCCAGGTCGCGTCCCTCCTCCTCGCCGATCTCGATCTCCTCATCGCGGTAAGCTTTGTCATTGTTGCTTCCTTTGATCATTTAGGAGCTTAGCTCTGACCTGCCGACTTTTCTACCTACTCTGACAAATCGCCCGGCGACTCCTGGGGTGGCCTTCATCGACGCCATCGGGTTGTCCGGGAGCGAGTATCGCCATGCTGCAGCTCGCGCCTACATGGAGCTGGAGAGCAAGTTCGATCAGCTCGCCATCTGCGAGCCTCATCGCCGGATCTCCGCTCTGGAGGTGCGAGTAGAGAAGATGGAAGAACTCCGGACCACTCTGGAAAGCTACGAGGCTCGCTTCCATATGGTGAAGGAGAATGATCGCCAGCTGGCGATAAACAACCACAGCCTGCAGCTTGTCCTCGACGAGCTGGCCGGCATCCGGGCGAGTATGGGCTCTGTGGGGCGACTGACAAGGATGGAGGAGCAGCTACGGCTTGGCGACGATGCTATGGCGCTGGCGACGGAGCATTACCGGCGGGCGCGTGAGATGGGCTGGGCCGGGCGACATCCTCATCCTCCAGAGCGACCACCTAGAACCTAGGACCATCTCTTATTCTAAACTCGTCGTAGGCGAGTATTTGTAATAAACAATATCATATTTGTAATAAGCGAGTTTGCATCTCGTCGTCAACTTCTTCCTGTCATTTTGCTTGTTGTTTATTCTGCGGTGTGCCGAGTTTATTATGTAGGTTTTGGCGAATGTCGCAACATCCACTGTTGTGTAGTGCGAGATAGGGCTGAGGTCGGGTGTCTGTTTTCTCGCCTAAACCGCGACTTAGACTAATACTCGCCAAGGCAGATTTATACCCCCACCCTCCACCTTGCCTTCGCCTATAAATAGAGGGGGTAGGTGGGACATAAGTACGCTGCTGCGATTTTCCCAACCCACCTCGCGAGTAACCTTTCTGCTCGCGTCTTCTTGTATTCTTCTTCCTCTCGCTTCTCTTCTCTCTTCTTTTAGCTAGTTCGCCAAAATGGTTGGGGACGATGTCAATGCTCGCCGACAAGCCCACGCCATCAACTTTGCCGACGCGGCCTTCAAGAAATCAATAACCACAGAGCGAGACTTGGAGACATTCAGGGAACGACTCCTGTCGGATGGGTACTCGGCGAGGCTCCCTACTCGCAGCGAGCGACTCAACACCTACATTGAGGGCGTGATGGTCATGTCGCTTCGCCATATTGACGTCGGCTTGTGGCTTCCATTCTGGTCTGAATATTGCGAAATCCTCCGATACTTTGGGATCGTCCTCGCGCAAATCAACCCCAATGGAGTAGCGATCATCATGGGGTTCCTTTGCTATCTGCGGGAAGAGAGGATCGCCTTCGACCTTTCTATTTTCTGAAGGATATTCGCCTTCGCCGCGACTTCGGAGGGGGTCGTCTACTTCAGCAGCCACGTCTGCACTTTGGTGGCGACAGCGAATAAAATCCACCGCTGGAGCGAGCAGTTGGTCGTCGTTCATGGCAACTTCGCGGGACTCCTGGGAAGGCCGCACCAACCCGCCGATGTCGCCTTCCTCCCGCCGATCTTGGAAGGCGTCCGCGAGCAACTGTTCAAGTCCTTCCGAGGTTGCCGGTTTGACGTCATCTACTGGCGGCTTAACGTCAACACGCTCGAAGAGATCCATCCAAACGAGGGTAAGACTCGAGCGAGAATTACGTATGCTCGCCTGCTCGCTCCTATTTATTGGAGCTCGCACTAATCATGTCACGCGATCTTTGCAGTGGCCAACGAGCTTCCAGAGAAGCCGCTTCCTCCGGCGAAGGAAATCGCCACCTCTCTCACGGAAGCCCACCCCCCGCCTGACGTCGGGGAGAAGAAGAAGCTCGCCAAGGGGAAGGCGAGGGTCAAGTCGCAGGGGCCTGCGAGTAAGAGGGTGAAAGTGTCGTCGCCTCACTCTGATGACCAGGAGTCGCCGCCGGACGCTCAGGCACCCCGCTTCCACCCAGATTACAACCTTGGGCGAGGGGTGGTGGATGCTTATGGTCGCCCGCTGGTGACCTGGTCGACAGAAGAACACCTGGTGTCGCTGAGCACCAACCTCCCCTCCTGGTCGGCGGATTGGGAGGACAAGGGGGAGGCCTTCGCCGTTCTCCATGCTTTGTATGGGCGGGTAGACGCCGAGTTTATGCAGGAGCTCGGCCTGACGGAACTCGCTTAGCAAGCTGCATGCTCGCTCGCGCGATCTACCGAGCTAGGACATTACACGGACAGGAAGTTGTTGGAGACCACAGAGGCCTTGAAGGTCGTCTCCAAGAAGGCCATAGATCTCGGCATGCAATCGGTCCGTTGGAGGGACAATGAGGTAGGTCGCTTCCCGTATGCGTCATTGATGATTTTTGACTTGGAATTAGTTTGCTGACTGTTGATATCTCGCAGGCCGCCGAGATCGAGGTCGCGAAGAAACTATTTGAATGCGAGGAGAAGCTCGCCACTTCTCAAGCGGAGCGGGAGGCGGCCCAAGTTCGTGCTGCTGAGATAAAAACTCAGCTGGTCGCGGCTGAAGGGCGCGCGAGCTCTTCAGCTCCCTTGCCTGATGCGTCGTTGTCGGAGGACGACCCGCATTGGGCTATTAAGCGATCTCGCCTTCTCTGGGAGGATAGGTCGTCAGTCCGCCGCGAGATAGCGCGAGCGGCAGGGAACATTATGCTCGCCCGGCTGAGGATCAACGGCCAGCTCGCCGAGGGGGAGAAGCAGCTCACCGTCGACGAGCTTATCCCTGAATTGCTCGCCGAGGAGACCCTCTCGCCCGATCGCGCCTCTTCCTCGACATCGGGCGGCAGTAGAAGCGACAGCGGTGGAAGCGGCGGCGGCGGCGGCGGCAGCGGCGGTAGCAGCGGCAGTAGCACAGATGGAGATGGAAGTGGCGCAGGTGACGAGGAAGAGGAGGATGCCGACATTGGAGATGACGAATATCGGCCGGATACTGGCGACGACGAGGCCTAGTTGCTCGCCGATCTTTGTTATGCTCGTATGTAACAGATTAGTCAATTTTGTAACTTGTAAATTTTTGACATATATTTATACAAGTTATCTCATTCTGTCATTCTTTACTCGCATGTTTGCTGATTGATGGTGCTCGCTAGGCTCATAGGCTCGGGGAGGATGAGTGCTCGCAACGCTTATCCGCGCGTTATCATCAATCGTAGTCGGGTGATTCTCGCACGATCATAATCGCTTCAATCATTTCGCGTCCCGATGTTCGCATGTGTGCCGATGCATACTCGTCATATCATACTCGCAAGTTCGCTAAGGCATATTCGCACGCTCGCCAAGACATACTCGCACCTGCATGGTTTATCTCACCGGGACTAAACCCAACTGGCTTGGAGACCGGAGCCGACACCCTCAGGAGCCGAGCTCGACTGGTGGTTGGCAGTAATCGGCCCCCAGCAGGAACCAAGCTCAACTGGGGGTGGGAATCAGTCGACACCCAGCAGGAGCCAAGCTCAACTGGGGGTGGGAATCAGTCGACACCCAGCAGGAGTCGAGCTCAACCGGGGGTGGGAATCGGTCGACTCGGGGATGCAAGTAGTCGATCTGCAAGAGAGGAGCTCGTACAGAGTTCACGAACTACGGCATCGCTCAACCGAGGAATTTGATCTCACTCGAGGAGGTCGTTGGCCGGTGTGCAGGAGAGGAGCTCGTGCAGGGACCCGAAATTACGATAACACTGCCACTCGAGGACTTTAATCATTGTTGGAGTCGACAGCTCTCAGGAGCCTTGCTCAACTAGAGTGGTGTGAGTCAACTCGGGGAGGCAAGTAGTCGGCCTGCAGGAGAGGAGCTCGTACAAAGTTCACGGACTACGGCATCGCTCCAACGAGGAATTTGATCTCATTCGAGGAGCTCATTGGTCGGTGTGCAGGAGAGGAGCTCGTGCAGGGACCCGGACTTACGATAACACTGCCACTCGAGGACTTTAATCATTGTTGGAGTCGACAGCTCTTAGGAGCCTTGCTCAACTAGAGTCGTGTGAGTCGACTCGGGGAGGCAAGTAATCGTCCTGCAGGAGGAGAGCTCGTACAGATTTCACGGACTACGACATCGCTCCAACGAGGAAATTGATTTCACTCGAGGAGGTCGTTGGCCGGTGTGCAGGAGAGGAGCTCATGTAGGGACCTGGACTTACGATAACACTGCCACTCGAGGACTTTAATCATTGTTGGAGTCGACGTTTTATCCTGTTTACTTGAGAGACAACAGATGAGTTAGCTGCACCCGACGTTTTACAAATGACTGATACCTTCACAAGAGATGACCGTAAAACTGCCAAATCGGGAAGTTGGTGTCCAGACCCGTTCCTAAAAATCCATCCCGTCGAAGGAGAGATGCAATCGGGGAGACACAGGCCGACGTGCAAGGGAGGAGCTGATCTCGGCCGTCAATGCAGAGGCTCGGTCTTACAAGAGCGCTTAAGTCCTGAGGCATCGTCCTATCATCCGCACTGGGCTATTTAGGAGGAACGGGTCGAAGGCTCGTATCCCGATCCAATAGTGTAGATCGCTTTCGTCCATGCCACCTGGTGGCGAGTGCCAGTGCACGGGAGAAGGGGAATGTTCCTCCGAGGGTCCTTCAGGACGCACTCGAGGCCAACATCTTCCCTTGGGCTTGTTCTTGCCCCTTCTTCGGCAGGTTATCCTGCTTATCAGTAGCTGAGATGCCTAAATTAGTGATTGCTTGGTGAGATCGGCCCTCTATCGTGTCCTGGAGGTTAGCGTCTAGGCCTGTTCCAGATAGTTCCTCCAGTCGGAGGAGAGATGCAATCGGGGAGACATAAGCCGACATGCAAGAGGGGAGCTGATCTCGGCCGTCAATGCAGAGGCTCGGTCTTACAAGAGCGCTTAAGTCCCGAGGCATCGTCCCATCATCCGCACTGGGCTAGTTAGGAGGAACAGGTCGACCGCTGGTTTCCGGAGTCGATCGCGGGGCTGGTCCTTGAAGCCTTCAGAAGCCTTGAAATAGATTAGCACACAGAGAGAAACAAGCTTGCCGCAACTATTATATTCATATCAACATGATTACAAAGAAGATATAGATTACCGCTAGGGATAGAACCTTTTCAGGTCATCCCCGCTCCAGGTACCTCCCAACTGTTCTCCTACTTGATCTTGCAGGTAATAGCCTCCAGTGGCTAGGGCTTCCTGGACGATGAAGGGACCTTCCCAGTTTGGATGTAGCTTGCCAACGGCTGCTCCTCTTCTCGCGGCGTCTACCTTTTTCATGACCAGGTCACCTGAAAGGAAATGTTTGAGGCGGACATTTTTGTCGAAATGCTTTGCCATGCGTCGCTTGATCTCCTCCTGGCGGATGGAGGCTAAGTCACGAAGCTCTTCAACGTAATCCAGCGAGAGCCTCTGAGCATCTTCATTCTCCAAGCGCCACTCTTCGCCGCCATCTCCTGCTGCTATGACTCTCGGGCTACGAACCTCGAACTCCACTGGGATGAGTGCCTCAGATCCGTGGGATAACTTGAAGGGGGTTTCCCCTGTAGCTGAGTTCGGAGTTGTTCTCAGAGCCCAGAGGACTGAGGGGAGCTGCTCTGCCCAATTGCCCTTCAAGTTGGTGACTTTCTTCTTCAGAAGGTTGATGATCAACTTGTTGGCAGCCTCCACTTGTCCGTTGTTGCAAGGGTGATGCACAGAGGCGAATCGAAGATCCGTCCCTAGCTGCTTGCAGAAGTCCTTTAACTCCAAGCTGGCGAACTGTGGGTCATTGTCGGTGACGATGGCGAGAGGGATTCCGAACCTGCATGCAATCTCCCCCAGATAAAGTTCTTTACAATCTGAGAAGTAGTCTTGGCTAGAGCCTTTGCCTCGATCCACTTGGAGAAGTAATTGATCATGACCCGTGTTGTAGATGTCGGCTGACATGTCCGATATGTCGGCCGACATAAAGGTTTTGGGGATAAAACGTCACGACATCGATATTTTAAGCAAATATGTCATTTTTTGAAAATACCGCCGATATAACCGTTTAACCCGATATATCAGGTGATATTTCGCGACCGATATATCGTCAAGAGTATTACAAATATTTTTTTTCATTTTTGAAGAGACCAAACACCTGTTAAGATGTTGTCGCGTGACCTTGAGGTCACGGGTTCGAGTCCTGGAAGCATCCTTTTGTAGAAATGCAGGGTAAGGCTTGCCTACATTTTACCCTTATGGAGGGATCCTTCCTTGGACCCTCGTCGTACAGGGATGCTTTGTGTGCTAGGTTGTACCTTTTGAGGAGACCAAACAGAAACAATTTGTTTTGTGCATCTCTCTAAAACTAATATCGACTATTTTCTCATCTAACTCTCATTTGGTGATCTTTATCTCGTTTATTATAGTCAACGGCTCCTTGTGTAATTTATAAACATACATTATTTGTATTTATGTTTATTGTGTAATTTATTAACATACATTATGTATACAATTATACATATTTATAAAAACTGTGTAATATATATGAATAAATTTATTTTAATATTAAAATCCGACTTTGTAAAATATCCCCGATATATCCCCCGCAATCCGACATCCGACATTTCAAACTCAAACCGACATGAACCCGACATCCGACATCTACAACCTTGATCATGACGAGGACGAACTTCCTCTGTCCACTGGCCTGAGGGAAAGGGCCGATCAAGTCCATCCCCCAGATAGCGAAGGGTCGTGGAGCAGTGATCGAGCGAAGATGCTGAGCTAATTGTAGCTGAAGAGGCGCGAAGAGCTGACATTGCAGACATTTCTTGGAAAAGGCTTGCGCATCCTTTCGGATGGTGGGCCAAAAGTATCCATGCCTTAGAATTCTTTGTTCCATAGTATGGGTCCCTGAGTGACTGTCGCACTCTCCCGAATGAATCTATTCGAGGACGCGAGGGATTTCGATCTCTGACAAACATCTGGCCAAGGAGCCTGAGATAGTCTTGCGGTAGAGCTCTCCTTCCTGTAGCAAGTAATAGGCAGCTTTATAGCGGAACTTCCTCTGATCACCATCGCCGGCGGGCAGCTGTCCCTTCGCTAAGAACGTGATGAATGGATCCTTCCATGAGGTTCTTTGCTCGATTTCCATCATTTCCCCTTCCTCGATGGACGGTCGGAACAACTCGGTCACGGTACCCCAGCCCGGGGACCGTACTTGGCGAGGTAGTCAGCTTCTGAATTCTTTTCTCGAGGCATGTGCTCGACGAAGAAAGATTGAAACTCGCTGATCAGACCTTTCACTTTGAGCAAGTACCTCTTCAGGACCGGATCATTTACTTCAAACTCACCTCTGATCTGGGACGCTACCACCATCGAGTCGGTGAAGGCCATGATATCCCGAATCGCTAGCTCCTTGGCGAGACGCAAGCCAGCCATCATGGCTTCGTATTCCGCTTGATTATTTGTAACAGGGAAGAGGATCTCGACTGCTTGTTCGATCCTGGTTCCTTGGGGGCTTACTAGCACGACTCCGACTCCCACGGAATACCTGCCCGAGGCCCCGTCCACGAACATCTTCCAAGAGACTGGGCTAGAAGTGTCTTCGTCTCCTTCCACCTCGGCTGAGAAGTCAGCCAGGAAATCCGCTACTGCCTGCGTCTTGATCGCTACCCTTGGAGAGTAAGAAATGTCGAACTCGCTAAGCTCCACCGCCCATTTCGCCAACCTGTCAGAGTGTTCCACCCCATCCAGGATACTACGTAGAGGGTGATCGGAAACGACCTTGATGGAATGAGCTTGAAAATAAGGACGGAGCCTCCGAGCCGAAACCACAAGAGCAAATACTAACTTCTCCAAAATAGGATATCTGGCTTCCGCTGCCGCAGCACTCTACTCACATAGTAGATGGGGAGCTACTTCTTGTCTTCTTCTCGGACCAGCACCGAGCTAACCGCCTCTGCTCCTACTCCCAGATAGAGTAGGAGGTCCTCATCTCCTTGTGGGCCTTGAAGGAGAGGAGCTTGGGTTAGCTGTTGTTTGAGCTTCCCAAAGGCCTTCTCGCACTCCGTGGTCCATTCAAACTTTTGATTCCCCCGAAGAGTCTTGAAGAATGGAGAGCACTTCTCTCCTGCCTTGGATAAAAAACAACTAACGTCCGCCAGCTTCCATGTCAGCCTTTGGACCTCCTTGGGATCTCTCTTGGGGATGCCATTTCCAGAATGGCATTGACTTTGTCCGGGTTAGGTTCCACCCCCCTGGGAGTGAGGAGGTGACCTAAAAACTTCCCTCTTCCTGCACCGAAAACGCACTTGGCCGGGTTGAGTCGCATCTTGTACTTCCTCAGGGTGGCGAAGGTATCCACTAGATCCGCTATATGCTTTGCGACGCTCTTGCTTTTGATAAGGAGACCGTCTACATAGACTTCCAGGTTTTGCCTCCTCTGCTCTTTGAAGATATGATCCATCATTCTCTGGAAAGTTGCGCCCGCATTCTTGAGCCCAAAGGGCATCATCTTGTAGCTATATCAGTCATCGTTGGTTATGAAGGAGACATCGCGACAGTCAGGGGGATGCATCCGGATCTGGTGGTACCCTGAAAAAGCATCAAGAAAACTCATCACAGGAAACCCGACGGCAGAATCAACCAGCGCGTCGATTTAAGGCAAAGGGTAGCAATCCTTCGGGCAAGCTTTATTCAACATGAAAAAGTCAATAAATAGACGTCAGCCCCCTCCGGGCTTTTTCACCATTACAACATTGGAGACCCAGCCTGGATACTGGATCTCCGAAACAAAACCCACTCGCAGCAGCTTCTCCACCTCCTCCCTGATCGGTCCAGCTAGCACAGCAACGCTCTTCCTCTGCTTTTGACGAACGGGAGCCATCGTGGGATCCAGTTTGAGGAGATGGCAGGCAACATCGGCGTCAACCCCGGGCATCTCGGCGGCGCTCCAAGAGAAAATGTCGATGTTGTCTTGCAGGCAAGCGGCCATCTCTATCTTTCCTTCAAGCGGCAGGGATCCTCCAACCTTCAGCAGACCAGACTCTCCTCCATGGGAAATCACTTCCACATCTTCCACCTCCTCAGCAGCACACAACCCCTTCTCCATCTCCAACAGCTCCTCCAACCTCTCTGCATCCCCCATCCAGCTGATGGTACTGACGGCATTCAGGTAGCACTCCCTGGAGGCCTTGGGATCTCCCCTGATCCTGATATGGACATCCCCCCGACAGTACTTCAAGCATTGATGATATGACGATGGAACGGCCTTGAAATAGTTGATGAGGGGTCGCCCGAAGATGGCGTTGTATCCGCTCGGCGCATCCACGATGACGAAGCGGCATCGGATCGAAGTCCCGCCGAGAGTAACCAGAAGCTCCACTGCCCCTTCCACCTCTTTCTTCTCGCCCGAGAAGCCAAAGAGAGGTCCGAGATGCTTCTACCTGAAGCCCGATGAAAGTTCTCTTAAATATGACGTTCACCGAGCTACCGTTATCCGCGAGGATTCGGTCGACGGTGAAGTCTTCGATGGCAGCTTGAATAACTAGGGCGTCATGGAAAGGGTTCTCATTCCCCAGCATGTCCTCCTCTGAGAAGGTGATCTCTTTAGCGGTGGCGAATTTTGCGACGTCGAAGTGACGCTCTTCTTGTAGATTTGGTGGAGACTTCCTTTGCGGGAAACTCCGAGCCCGGCTCCTCCATTGATCACCCCGATGTGCCCACCTCCTGGGCCGTGGATCACCTCTCCGCGACCTCCCAGGCCGATACGGTCTTCATTCTTCCTCCTTGCCGGAGCTTGGAATGCTACCTACCCCACTGGGGCCTCTTGCCTCGGTTGCTCCCTCTCTGCAACCCCCGCTTCCAATCTCCCCCTTTCTTCCCAGAACTCCGGGCAAGCTAACGTTTCATGCCCCTCTACTCGATGGATGTCGCAGTAAAGGGGAATCTCCGCCTCCTGACGCCTAGCCCGCTGCTCCAGCCTGCGACGCTTGTTGCATTGACGAGCAATAGCCATCGCCTCCCTTCTTCCTCCTCTTCGGCCTTCCTCCTGCCGGTTGTCATTCCTCCTCTCCTGTTGGAAACGTGGTCTCACTGGCGGCCTCCACTGGGGGCGATTCTCGGGGTACTGGAATCGCCTCTCTTCCCCTCTCCTTGTCGGAGCCTCTGCGGGTCTCCTCTCTTCCTGCCTCTGAGGCCTCTCCTGCCTCCTCTCTTCTACCCTCCTGGGCTCTTCTATCTTCTTCTTCTCTTCTCTCCTTCTCGGCTCCTCCTTCGTCCTTTCGAACTGCCTCTTCGAGGACCTCCTAGCCTTTTCTTCTGAAGGTCCCGCTCTCCCCCTTTCCCATGATTCGTCTCCATCCAGTCGCGCCAAGAATTCTTTGTTTTTCTCCTCTCCTTGGACGAAAGTATTCGCCCTCTCCAACATCTCCTCGAAGGATCTTGGGGGCTTCGACCCGATCTCCATGTTGAAGAGGCCCTGCTTCAGACCAAACTTCAGGGCTACCATTATGGTGAAGCTGTCTACCTCCTCTACCTCCAATATCTCTTCCTGGAAGCGGTCGATGTAGCGGCCCAAACTATCGTGTTGCCCTTGAATAATTTTGAAGAGGGTCGTGGCCTCCTTCTTCCTCTTCTTTGATGTCGCAAACCTCTCCATAAGGCCCCGATGGAGGTCAGAGAAACAGTAGACGGAACCTGCTGGCAGTTGGTGAAACCAGTCTCTTGCGTTGCCCTTGAGGGTGATGGAGAAGAACCGGCACTTGAACGCGTCGGACATGTTGCGGATGGAGACGACGTCTTCAAACCACTGAAAATGTCTGACCGGGTCATCTCTGCCGGAATAGTAGGTGAGAACGGGCTCTCTGAAGCCTTCGGGGACGAGGGCGGCAAGGATCTCGTCACAGAAGGGGCTCCTCCCTCCCTGGCGGTAGCGAGTTTCATCCTCGCTGGAGATATTATACTCGCTCCACTGGCGAGTATCTTGGTATCTCGTCGGCGACATTGGATCCCGAAAGCGGACCCCTTGGCTGCCCGTCGGATGATGCCACGACTGCATCGGTCTCTCTTCTCTCGCCCAAGCGGGCTCCTTCCCAGCTCGCCTAGGCGGCGCTTCCTCATCCAGCGGTGTCACGTGACGGGGGGAGGTCGTCGTGACGTCGGGGCGATGAGAAAACCCGGCGAGGATGGTCTTCTCAATCTTCTTTGCAAACTCCTCAAACGCAGCAACTATCACAAACTCGCCACCTCGCGTCGAGTTGCCGACCAACTCTCCATGCTCGCCACCATTGGCCATCTTACTAAACCACCAAACTTTCCTCCTCGGCTGCGATCCACGCTCACCGCACCAAGTGTTGAAGCGAGGAAAATCCGAACCTCGGAATTTGGATCAAGGCCGCCTAAGGTTACCGGTTCAGTGGTAAGACCAGACGGCTAGGATGACTAGGATGAAGAACTGGAGGAAACAGGACCCCAGATGTTGCGGCAGAAAGGACCCACCACGTACCCGGATGCTCTAAAGGAGCAGCCCCTTCTCAACCAAGAATGGTCGAACTAGGTACGAGGGAGACTAGTTGATGACTTAGTCGCAAGGTCGCGACCTGGTCTTCTAAGGAAAAGGAATCCAACGACTCGGCTAGTATCGGAAAAGGTGAACTCGCGAGTATCCTGCAGAAGATCTCCAGTGCCTCTCCTAGTACCCATGGGGTCCTATTTATAGGCAAATCCAAAGAGGGGGGTCATATTTATACCCCACCGCCTGGCGACTAGGCGACTACAAAAGGAGCTCGCACGGGTTGGGCGAGTATCCCGCATAATCGCCTACCGGGTGAGTATGCGAGGGGAGCTCGTCATACTCGTCCAGGTCTTCTACGGTCTTGCGCGCTGACTTTGACTTCTGCTTTGACTTGTTGACCTTGACTTCTGCTTTGACTTGTTGACCTTGACTTCTGCTGACCTGCCTGTGGTAGGACCCATCCTCAACGAATACGGGTTGTATAACTCACATCAAGCCGAATGAGAGAAACTACCTCCTATGGGCTCAGTCTATGCAGATATTTATTGAGAGTCGTCAAAGATTTGGGTTTATCATCGGATCCAAGTCAGCACCAAGCAAGAATGATCCTTTATATGAGGACTGGAAAGGTGAGAATCTTACAATGATTAATTGACTTGTCGATTCTATGAAACCGAAGATTGCAAGTCAATTTCTTTTCTGTCAAAGTACGAAAGAAATGTGTGAGCTGATCGAACGAAATTATTCAAAAAAATATTTGGCAAGGATATAGCAATTCCAAACTGAACAGATCAACATGACATGAATGAGTGATTTTGAGGAATATTATAGAAAACAGACTCATAAGTGGGCAGAAATTGATCAATACTCCGTTATCTAGACAATTGAAGACTACAAGACTTAACTTATGCAATGGAGGGTGTTTGAAATATTTTCTGGTCTTCCTTCTGAATTTGAATTTCATAGAATTCAGATGTTGAGAAGAGATTATGTGCCTGATTTGGAGACAGTGACCCACTATATTCGAGGAAAGGCAAGTCGTATAAACTCTCTTCGTACAGATGTTCATATTGGTCATGATAAATCTGCTCTTGTTGTTGAACAGAAGAAATGACATTCAAGAAATATAAGACAAGAAGATAGGAGTAAAATGAAGTGTTCTCACTGTGCGAAGAAAGGGCATGGGAAAGAGAAATATTGGGGCCTACATCCGAACTTGGTTCCTTCAGGTTGGATTCGTGGTACTAATGAGAAGTATGTGAGATCCCAAACTGCTATGAATGACAATTTAGAGAACACCGGTTGCCTTTTTTTGGCTGAAAATGAAAGTTTGATTAGAGAACTTAAGGCCTTGAAAGCTAGTGATGTTGGGAGACCTCTTGCTACACACTTGGCTTGTATGGTTGCTCATGTTTGCACTATCTATTATCTTTTAAAGGGCTACCCGCTCCTTGGATCATTGACTCGGGATCATCTGATCATATGACATGATCTTTTATGGGTATTTCTTATGTTTCTCCTGCATTTGGCAGTGTGAGACTCGATGATGGTTCCTCGACTTCGGTGCTGGTAAAGGGATTATTCAACTTTCTCCCTTTATTTCCCTCAAATTTGTTGTAGTTGTTCAATCCCCACAAATCTGATGTCTGTGAGCAGTTTAATTAAACAGCTTAACGGTGCAATCACCTTTTCTCTTCTCATTGTATATTCCAGGATCTGGCGAATGGGATGACGATTGGTGGTGGACATGAGTCAGGTGGTGTGTATGTCATGGACACCGATCATGCTTTTGGTGTGCATAAGTCCTCCGATCCTGATCAGTTGATGTTGTGACATAAGAGATTTGGGCATGCTAGCTTGACACCTTAAAGGCTATCTTTCCGAGTTTTTTTGATGTAGCTAATTCTACCTTTAACTGTCAATCTTGTGAATTTGGTAAACATTGTAGAACCAACTATGCCCCTAGCAGGAGTCGAAATGTGAGGTGTTTTGATTTGATACATTCTGATATCTGGACATCTCCTATTTGTTGTGAATGAATTTCAATATTTTATTTTCTTCATTGATGGTTACTCATGCTTCACTTGGGTTTACCTTATGAAAAGGAAAAATAAGGTCTCTGAAATATTTCAACTATTTTATCAGCATAAGCATACTCAGTTTGAAGCTAAGATTTAAATTCTTAGGAGCGATAATGGAGGCGAATACACAAGTGATGATCTTTAGAGGTCCATGGGAGATCAAGACATTGTTTTCCAAACTTCCTGTCCTGGGACCCCTTAGCAGAATGGGGTGGCTGAAAGGAAGAACCGTCATATCTTTGAGACTACTCATTGCTTATTGCAAGAGATGCACGTCTCTAAGGGATTGTGGGATGAAGGTGTCCTTACGTCCGTCTACTTAATTAATCGAATGGCCACTGATAATTTGGAGGGAAAGTATCCCCTAAACTTTTTTGCCCAAATATGTCATTATTCAATCTTCCTCCTAAGATATTTGGATGTGTTGCATTTGTACATATTGTAGGACCTCATAAAGATAAATTAGAACCACAAGCGATCAAATGTGTCTTTGTTGGATATGCTGCCAATCAAAATGGGCATAAGTATAACTCTTCAGCTCTCTGAAGAAGGATTATATCAAAATATGTTATCTTTTTTGAACACACTCTTTATTACTCTGATGAAGGAAAAACTGTTACCTATCAGGAGAAATCTAAAGAGGAGAGTGATATGATGCCACCCCTACCTGTACCGATATATATGCTTACTCCAGGTAGCGTGGATGTTTCAGTTAAGAATGAAGTTCCCACCAATGGCCTACATGTGTATAAAATAAGGAAGAATCTTCAAGTCTACCAGAGAAGACAACAAAAATATTGGGCAAGAATGTCATACTCATGCTCCACTATCCACCACCACTCCCCCAAATCCAAACACCAGCACCACTCAAGAGATCACATCTGCTCTCCAAATTCATAATGATCATACTAGATATCTTATTGATAAATATGTTGGGTATCACTCTCTCTCATTCCTTGAATGCTTATCATGCATCAGTTTCTTCTATTTCTATTTCTAACAGGTATTCAAAAGCTAGCTTAAACCCTCATTGAATGAAGGCTATAGAGAAGGAGATGGATGCTCCCCAACGTCAAAAGACTTAGGAAATTGTCCTTATCCTGCATGGGTGTCACCCTAATGGGTGCAAATGGATATATACTACTAAATTTTTTTCAAGATGGAACTCTTGATAGATATAAAGCTAGACAGGTTGCTAAAGGCTTTACTCAGATTGATGGAGTTGACTTCCAATAGACATTTGCTCTCGTTGCAAAACAAAATTCTG
Organism: Platanthera zijinensis; assembly: GCA_039513925.1. Taxonomy (NCBI): domain Eukaryota; kingdom Viridiplantae; phylum Streptophyta; class Magnoliopsida; order Asparagales; family Orchidaceae; genus Platanthera; species Platanthera zijinensis. The sequence goes on from CM077082.1 coordinate 43,992,295, forward strand.
TCAGAATTTTGTGGTCTATTGCGGCTCATAAGTCTTGGCCTTTACACCAGCTTGATGTGAAAAATGTCTTCCTCCACGGTGAATTGGAGGAAGAAATCTACATGACTCCCCCATCAGGCATGGATGTTCCTAGAGGATATGAGTGTCGTCCCTTGTATGGCAACAAACAATCACCTTGTGCCTAGTTTGTCAAGGTAAGTGACAAACTCCATAATCTAAATTTCTCTCGTTATACATTTGATCACTCGATCTTTGTCTACAGGAAGGAGAAATGTACCATTATCCTCATAGTTTATGTGGATGATATCATTATTACAGGAACTGATGATCATCATATTACTCTAGTAAAAGGAGAATTGGCAGCTGCCATTAAAATCAAGAATTTGGGTCTCATTTGATACTTTCTTGGGATTGAGATTGGTCGATCTGCCGAAAATATTATGATCTCTCGGCGCAAATGTCTTAGATTTTCTCAGTGACATTGGATATTTGGGGGTCAAACCTGTGGATAGTTCTGTGAACCCTAAGTATGATATTCACAAGGATACCTCTCCAGATCTTGAGAGAAATTGGAATTTCAAGGCATCGTGGGGAACTTAATTTATCTGACTATTACCAGACTCAGTATCTTCTTTGTTGTTGGCTTAGTTAGTCAATTCATGCATAATCCTAGAGTTCATCACTATCAAACGGTTCTTCGGATTCTTAAATATCTTAAAAAGGAACCCCGAAAAAGGCAATATCCATCAAGATCATGATCATCTTAAGGTTCACGGGTACTGCAATGCTGATTGGGCTGGTTCTACCATGGATAAAAGATCTACAAGTGGAAATTCTATCTTTGTTGGTGGCAATTTTGTTTCCTGGAGGAGTAAGAAACAAAATGTGGTTGTTCGTTCCTCCACTGAAGCAGAATATCATGACATTGCCATCACTGCATGTGAACTGACTTGGGTTAAATCTATCTTAGGAGAAATGAGTTTTCCTGTCCTTGAGTCCATGCACCTTCATTGTGATAATCAAGCTTTTATTCACATCGCCAACAACCCTGTCTTCCATGAGAGGAAAAAATACATTGAGATTGATTATCACTTCATGCAGGACAAAATTCAGGATCAAATTATCACTACGGTGTTTGTTCCATCTGAAGATCAACCTGCTGACATACTCGCCAAAGCTGTCTATGGTAAATCTCTTTATTCATACTCCCTCAGGCTTGGGATGTTGGATGCTTATTTGAGCTTGAGGGTGTGGGGGTGTGGGGGTGTGGGGGGGGTTTAAGAAGCAACTAACCTAGACTCACTAAGTGGTGACAGTATCTCAAAGAGTGGTTGATGGGGCTTCAATAGTTTGGGCCCGTAAGGGATCTACATTGAAAATGAAAACCAAAAGGTACGCCTCTTCTCTCACACTGCACTCATAAGGGAGGTTAAGTAATTAATAGTACCTCTCTCTATCTCTCGGTGTGTGTGTGTATATATATAGTGAAATTTGATATTTTAAAATGATCCCGATATATCCTCACAATCCGATATTTCAAACTCAATTAGACATGAACCCAAAATCTACCATACAACCTTGATCAAACAAAACAACTTTATTTTAACTTAAGCGTCCACTTTAATAATTTTTGCGATATACCAGTCTATATGAATAAAATACAAATATTGATCAAGCAGGCCATAAATAGATGTTAGAAAATATAATGTTTACAAGATAAAGGATGAAGTACCTCCTATCAGGTCCAACTCCATATGCAACAGTGTCGCTCACAGTAAGAATAGCAACCTTCACATTCCCCCCATGGGGCACAATATCTGTTTGCAAGCAAGTAGAAGTATTGAAAGGATAAGAAGATATATTTGGTGCAACTTTTCCAGACAGTTTCAAAGGATAGCTGCTTATGTCAGAAATAACTATAGCTTCAACAGAAGTTCCAACACCAAGTATCTCCCCTGTTGCAGGTAACTCCAGTAAAGCATTTGCAGATCTCATGCTAAGAAGGCGGCTACTCACTTGTCCCCCTGTACTCTCAGCAACAAAACTACAAAGAAAACAGTATTGTAATATATTCAAAACTGAATCAAATCAACTATGTGCCAACCTTTAGGCCCTTTTTGCAAGAGCGGTGTCGTTCCGGCTCCAGTGCTGCAGAAAATAGAACTTAGTTTTAAACATAACAGGTGGAAATGAAGCTCTCATCTGCCGCTTCAAAGTGAGCTTGAATTTCTGGTGGTAAATAGAGCACCGCCGCACCGGAGCCTGAACAAGTTCTCAAATAGCACCTAACACACTGGAGCCTGTAGTTCTCAAACAGGGTTGCTGCGCTAGAGCTGAACGAGTTCTCAAAGAGACCCTTAAACAATTTGAATCTTACCCAGGTTTGCCAGATCCATCATCAAACTCCCATCTTATAATAGCACGATGATACTCTGGTCTATCCACACTGGCCATTATTTTTTGAGCAATACGGGCATGCACCCTGCACATACATTTCAATCACCAGTTACAGCAAACAATGGTACAGAGATTGTCATTAACTACAGATAAATATACTGCAGAAATTCCAATGAAGAAAGCTACAAAGAACGTTCAATTTCAAATTATCAGGTCAAGAAAGGACTGAAAAACGAGTCATATTCAGTTAGAAGTTTTCACATGATCAGAGCAGAAGATTATATAACAGGTGAAAACTTGTCAAAAAAGATGCTGATATACTGTGTTCAGAATCATCAACCCGACTAAGCTGAAGATGTTATATGCATGCTGTTAGAAAAGCCCATTAGCAATACATATAAGTTTTTGAGCTCTTTCAACTTGGTATCAGAGGGAAAAATCCAGCCTGTTTTTTCTAACCGCCAACCTTACCGGTCTGCCCGACAGTCTGTTCCTTCCTTAACCGCACCGTGATGCGGTCTCTTCTTTTCAGCCCGCTTCTTTCCCTCTCTGTGGATCCACTTCCCCCTCTTCCCTCCCTCTCTCCCTTCTTTTATACCATCTCTAGTCTGGTCCGTGGACCACCTTGCCGCGCGGTCCTCTCTCCTTGCCGCATGATCTGACCACGGATTGTTCGCTTCCGCTGGGTTGGTTTTCTCTCCCTAACCGCGCGGACTAGTTTCCCTTGTCGCCGCGGCCTTCCGGCGGTCTCTGCGGCTTACTCGCGGCATGCCTCCTTTTTCTCTCGACATCCTGTTCGCGTTCTTCGCCTCTGCCCGCCCGACTACCCGCTTCCCTCTTGCCGCTCGAGTTCTCCAACAAGCGGCTTCTTTTTCCTTCCCGCTCGAGTTCGCTTACTCGCGGTTTCTTCTTCTTGTGGGTCGAGTCCTCTTACTCGCGGCTTCTTCTTCTTACTCGCGGGAAGTCTCTCTCTCGTTCTCCCCGCCTTCTCCTGTCTCTCTTCTCTGACCACTGGTGTGCTCACTGAGACCGTGCGGTCTGTCTTTTTCTCCCGCATTTTGGTCGCGGTCTCTCTCTCTTGGCGTTTCTCTTCCTTGCGGCCTCCCTCTCCTTGGTCGTTGCTCTTGTCCCTGTGACTGCCCGCTGTGTATTCTGGTCCGACGCGGCCTTGTTGTGCAAGAGTTCCCGGCTTGTCTGCTCGTAGCGGTCTCTTCCCTAGTCGTTGCGGCTTGCCTCCTACAACCTGTAGCGGTCTCTTCCCTAGTCGCTGCGACTTGCCTCCTGCTTCTATGGGTTCTTTCATTGACTCCACCGGCCAGGCGGCTACTCCGCCTACAGGCCGCACGGCTTATCCGGCTGACATCCGCGATGAGCTACAGATCACCACTATTTCCCTCTCTGGGAAGAATTTTATCGTTTGGGTACATTATGTTCGACGGGTTCTTCAGGCCAAGGGCCTTTTGCCTCACCAAACTCAGACTCCTCCTTCTCTTCCTACCGACGAATGGCTCAGAAATGATGGTCGTGTTCAGACATGGCTCCTCAATTCCCTAGATGGCGAACCTTATCAGATGGTCATGTATCATGAAACGTCCAAGGCTATGTGGGATGAGCTGCATTCCTTGTACTCGGGCAAAGACAGCCTCCAGCATCTATATGACATCCTCATTGATCTTATGGCTCTCGACACTGGGGGGCTTCGGACATGACCTCTTTTGTCGTTCGCGCCAAGACTCTTGTTGAGGCCTGGATCCAACATCAGCCGTCTACCAATGATCATGCTACTCAGCGAGCTCAAAAGGAGGTCGTCTGCATTGTCATAATGATGGCTCGTGTTTCGCCTCACCTTCAGAGTATTCGAACTCAGGTTTTGGCTTACTCCACCATACCGTCCTTATCTGATGTGTGCTTCATGCTCCTCCGTGTTTCACCTCCTCCGGATACTTCTGCGCCTTCCCCCTCGGCCCTTCTTCAGCAGACCCCTCCCCCCTTACTTCCCCCACCTACCTCCGCTCGTGGTGGACGTTCGGGATCTAGGGGCCGGGGGCGGGGTGGTCGGGGTCGGCCAAAGTGTTCCTACTGCGAAAAGGACGGCCACCTTGAGGCGACCTGCTACAGGAAGAATGGTTATCCTCCTCGTCCAACGGCCTCTATTGTTGCTGACATATCCTCTGCTGCCCCTCCTGACCTTGAGGTCATTCGTCTCCAGCTCCAGCAACTCCAAGGGTTGCTCAACCCGCCCTCTGACTCCATCGCCTCCGTCTCCAACACAGGTACTGCTTGTTTATCCACCAGTCCGCGCTGGATCGTGGACTCGGGTGCCACTCATCACATTACCTCGCTACACCCACCCCAGTACTCGGATTCTACTGCTCTGAAGTGTATCACCGTGGCAAATGGGGAGACGGTTCTAGTCTCCGGCTCGGCTGACCTTTCTCTCAACTCATCGATCTCCCTTCGCTCGGCTCTTCATGTTCTGAGCTCCCCGTTCAATTTACTTTCTGTTGGTCGCCTTACTAATGATCTAGATTGCTCTGTCATATTCACATCCTCTTCATTTTTCATCCAGGATCGGCGGACGCGGACTACCATTGGTAAAGGCACGCTGCGGAACGGGCTCTGCCTTCTCGATGACCATCCCACCGTCCTATCCTCTGTCTCCTCCAGTGAGTGGCATCGACGTCTTGGGCATGCCTCTCTCCCGGTCCTCCAGCGGGCTCTTCCTGATATCTCTCTTCATCCTTTTCAGTGTGAGTCCTGTATCTTCGGCAAGCAGCCACGCTCTTCTTTTCCTGCACATTGTACCCGAAGCACTGCTCTTTTTGACTTAGTACATTCAGATGTTTGGGGTCCTTTTAAAATTACTAGTATTTCTGGTTATCGTTACTTTATCATGTTTATTGATAATTACTCTCGCATGACGTGACTTTACTTACTTCATGATCGCACCGAGCTTCCCTGTGTTTTTCGGGTCTTTGTCCTTGAAACCCGTACGCAATTCCACACCACCCTCAAAACATTGCGCACCGATAATGCTCGCGAATACACTAGCCACGCTTTGCGGCTTTGTGCTCTGAATTCGGGATTATTCATCAAACATCATGTGTTTACACACCCCAGCAAAACGGCGTTGCCGAACGGAAGAACCGGCACTTGCTTAATGTTGCCCGCTCCCTCATGTTTCAAATGCATGTTCCCAAACTTTACTGGAACTTTGCGGTCTCCACTGTGTGCTTCCTTATCAACCGTCTCCCTTCCTCCGTCCTCCACTATGCTACTCCGTTCAGCCTACTGTTTCCCTCTACTCCTGCTTTCCCTCTCCTGCCTCGCATTTTTGGTTGCACCTGCTACGTCCACCAGCTGGGTTCGTCCTCGGACAAGTTGGATCCCCGGGCGACTAAACATATCTTCGTCAGCTATTCACGCACGCAGAAAGGCTATGTGTGTTATTCTCCTGCTACCTGCAAGGTCTCCGTTTTTGCTGATGTTATCTTCCGGGAGGATCAGTCGTTCTTCTCTACTCCTTTACCCACTCCTCTCACACCGACCCCTCTCCCGCCATTCATCTCACGACCTGTTATCCCTGTTACTACACCTCTGCCACCGGTCCCACCTGCTCCGACTCCTGCTCCCTCCAGGCCGCATGTTATCCGTGTCTACATTTGCCTCCCTTCTGATTTCGTTGCCCCTCTGCAGTCGGCCTCGACCTCGGTTACTCCGCACCCTGCTGATCAGGTACCTGCCTCCACTGCTCATCCTCTGGCAAACTGTGTCTCATTGCATCGCCTTTCTCCCCACCTTCACACATTTGCTACTTCTCTTTCCTCGATTTCGATTCCTAACTCTGTGCAGGAGGCGCTCCAACATCCTGGCATGGAGGAGGAAATGGTTGCTCTCTGGGCCAACCAAACATGGACTCTCGTACCCCTTCCTCGGATATGAAACCGATTGGGTGTAAGTGGGTATTTGTCATTAAACATGTTGTTGATGGGACGATTGACCGTTTGAAAGCTCGTCTGGTGGCTCGTGGCTTCACCCAACAATAGGGGCTCGACTATGAAGAAACTTTTTCTCCGGTGGACAAACTAAACACCGTTCGAGTCCTCATCTCCGTGGCTGTCCATCGTCGGTGACCCTTACTCCAACTTGATATTAAGAATGCCTTTCTGAATGGCGATCTCCAGGAAATGGTTTAAATGCAGCAACCTCCCGGGTTTGAGACCACGGGGGAGTCTCAGGTCTGTCGTCTTGTGAAGGCTATGTATGGTCTCAAACAATCCCCACGGGCGTGGTTTGACAAGTTCAGTAAGGCCCTTCGGGAGGTTGGTTTTACTTAGAGCTTGGCAGACTTCTCGTTGTTCACTCGTCACCAAACAACGGGAACGGTTCTTCTGTTCGTGTACATTGACGATATCATAATTACAGGAGACGACTTGAAAGGAATACAGGAGATCAAACTACATCTGAGCTCCGTATTCCAAACAAAAAATCTGGGACCCCTTCGGTACTTCTTGGGTCTTGAGGTTGCCAGAAGTCCAGATGGTCTTGTCCTCTCTCAACGGAAGTATTGCATCGACCTCCTTCATGATGCAGGCTATTCAGGTTGCAAGCTGATTGACACCCCAATAGATGTAAATCACAAGTGTGCGCTCAGGCATCTGACTCAGATCTCCTACTCCAGAATCCAGAATACTATCGTCGTCTCGTTGGAAAATTGATCTGTTTCACGGTAACCAGACCAGATATTTCATTCGTTGTTGGTATTGTCAGTCGGTATATGCATTCCCCTCGAAGATCTCATCTTCAGGCCGTTGAACGCAATCTCAGATACCTTAAAACGGCTCTTGGTCAAGGACTGGTATACAAAACCTCATCTTCAGCTCCAACATTGTTGGCATATTATGATGCTGATTATGCTGGTTCCCTTGATGATCGATGGTCAACCAGTGATTTTTGCACATATTTTGGAGGACATTTGATTACCTGGCGAAGCAAGAAACAAGCGGTCATTGCTCGATCATCAGCTGAGGCAGAATACCGGGCAATGGCATCGGTTGTTTCAGAACTGACGTGACTTGAAAGTCTTCTTACCGATCTGGGTGTAAAGCTTCCTTCCCCAGCTCTCCTCCTCTGTGACAGCCAAGTTGTTATACATATAGCCAAGAACCTGATCTTCCACGAGAAAACAAAGCATATTGAAGTCGACTGTCATTTCATCCGGGAAAAGGTTCAAATGAAGAAGCTCGACCTGATGCATGTTACGGGGACTGAATAAGTTGTGGATGCCCTCACAAAAGCTCTTTCCAGTACCCTCTTCTATCAGTGCTTGTCCAAGCTTGGCGCATACGAATTGTACGCTCCAGCTTGAGGGGGAGTGTTAGAAAAACCCATGTAAAGAGCCCATTATTGTATTTCCTTCTTCTCTTCTTAGTCCCACATCTTGTATAGGATATCTTCTCTCCTTCTCCCTCCTATATATTTGTATTCTCTCATTGTATTTACATACACAAACAATACATACAAGTTTTTGAGCTCTTTCAACACATGCATAAATGGCATTCTTCCAACAACCTTAAATAATTAGTATCCGCATAGGATTTAAAAAGAATTGGGAATAGGAAGCATAAAATATCTTTAGAAATAGTTTTGAAACAGCATGAGCTGAAGGGCGTACAGAGTATGCAGGCTAGTACGCTTCAATGAAAAAAACAATTCATGTTCGCTCCCTGGCAGAATAATGCAAGATATTATTAGCAATACATGTTTAAATTATACTTGTCACCTACTAACTTAGATGAGCAGCAATGGTCTAATATGGTGTATTCTTGCTAATGTAGCTTGTGACTGATAGGATCAGCATGAGGAACGACAGCAAATTTCCTAAGGCTTGTTCTAAAATGTCAATCTCTGTCAGAAAATAAATGCGTTCAGAGCTTACACAAATTGCAACCTATTTACCAAATGGTACATGGCTAATACTACACACTTCTGGCAGTTGTTGGACTCTTCAAAGATAGCCTGTCAACCTTTTAACCAGGGATTTTAGAAAATAAAGAAATACTTAGGCGTTTTACCCAGTTGTGTCGCATCAGAATGAAGAGCATACCAGCACATTTTATTTATTGCCATTTTTCTTATTATCCACATTATATTATTTGTCTTATTAAAATGACCGGCCAATAATACCTTAAATGAAATGTTCCATCAATTATAGGTAACTAGGGTAATAAGGCAGACAATTAATTCCCCACATTAAAACATCACAAATTTTGGTGTATTATTAAATTACAAGTTTGCTACTCAAATTTAAGGAATAAATAAACATAATTCATTCCCCTATATCAAGACCCGTTTGAAGGAATTTGTGCACAGACTAAGAGAGAACACATGAGGATTTTGTCATCGTCGTTCTCCCTTGCCAAGGTCGATAATCCTTACTTTATCTCTACTCATTCCTCCAACCCAGGAGTGAACTTCAAAGCCCAGTGACATCAACACCTAGTCCAGTTGAAGCCTTCAACGGTGTACCCTGACACCACATTCTTGTTGATAGGCATCGTTTCCGTACAACGGTTTACCCTGACAACACATCCTCATTGATAGGCATTGTTTCCCTAAAACAACTCTGAACATGCTTGTTTCTCCTCCGGCTATAGAAGCACCCTTGCTGCCTCTACAAACTTCAAGCCCTAGTTCCATTTGATCGTAGTTGTGCCGGTTTTAGATCAACTTCTTCCTGCATAGAAATACTCTAGGAGAATTCTCACTAACACGCCCCCACCCCCAATATTCCTAAAATTTATTAGTTTACTTTTATGTGATGTTTGGGAAATCACATGCTGAGGTTTCCTTGATTCCTCTAATTAATTACTATTATAGTTATCTTTTATACAAGTTGTTAGAAATCTCCCTACGGAAGTGTCAAAACATCATTAGTAATATCCTCATGAATGCATAAGAATCGTTTGTCTAAAAATTTTGGTTATTGATTAAATTATTTGGCCTTCTCATTTGTTGGACGTTAATAGAACTTGAGTTGGGCACAAGTATGTTACATTGAAATTTTAGAACTGAGATTAGATCACTTTGGTATTAAAGCACAGTTAACTCACTTATATCGTGAGTTAGTTGAGTTCCACATTCCCAAAATAAAATTTATTAAAGGACAGCCCAGTGCACAAAGGATCCCCGCGCAGCGAGGGTTAGGGGAAGAGTCTCACCAAAAGGGTGAAATGTAGGCAAACCTTACCCTGCATTTTTGCAAGAGAATGCTTCCAAACTCGAGCCCGTGACCTCAAGGTCACACGGAAACACCTAAGATGGTGCGCCAAGGTTCCCCTTCCCAAAATAAATTTATTATTAGCAAAAAATTTATAATATTCCTAGCACATGCATATGGTAAATTGTCTAAAAAAAGCTAGAGGCTAGTGTAGAAGAGACAACTAAAGTATCGGAAGCCTAATGCAATTAATCAAAACCCTCACAGAGAACATGGGGATATGAGGAAAGTTAGAAAATTACGCACTTCAGTGAATAGCATCGAAGAAAAATATTCAATTAGGACGAGACTATATAAGCCTGCAGAAAACAATATCAACCCTAACTTAAGGCAACAAGAATTAGGAATTCATGAACCCCGAAACCAGCCTTGTAGGGACACATAAGTTAAGTTAGATGTGACATATTTTGACGATAGATTGGAACCCAATGAACGTCTATATTGGTGTGATAGGATTAAATGTTTTATCTCTTGGAACTAAACTCCCATTAATAAACAAGTATAGTATGTCATCCTTACGTAGAAGGGACCAACATCATTTAAGTGGGGTTAATAGGAACACGACTTAAAAATAAAATAGAAACAATCCTTTTTTCACTTCCTTGTTTTGTTGGGTGCATCTATTGGAGGATCTCTTCGTTGGAATATGTGTTTCGCATCTCTTGTTTTGAGAATAACAAATCTTATTATATATTTGATCAAGCTTGTTTTGTGTTTAAAATATGCAAGAAAAACAGGTACAATATCATACTAAATAAGAATAATCAAATGAGACGAAACAATGGACGTCGTGCTCTAAAATGAGTACTACCGCGGGGCGGTAGCCTATACCGCTGGAGGCAGCAGTCGTTACAGTAGAATAGCTGGTAAAATCCATTTGAACGAAATCATTGGCGGGAGCGGGAGACAATTTAAGTCAAGCATTAATGTGTCGCGGTAACGCTATCGCACGACGGTAAATGAATGGCCAGCCCGACAATCATCAGCCTGATTGAGGAGCCAAATAGAGCATAAGATTGATATATTGGCAGGATCGAATATTGTGCTAACGCGGTGCGATAACCCTATCGAGGTGCGGCAGCTATTGCCTAAAATATGAAACGCGACTAACATTTCAGGGGGGGGGGGGGGGGGGGGGGTAACTCTTGCTGTCGGCGCTAGCTTAAAAAATCTATTTAAAAGATGTTTCGCTACTTTTAAGTGAGAACGGTTTAACTGCAACTCCGAAGAGATTCGTATGGAGCCTCTTCCCCAACATCTAGAGCACTTCCTACAACAACTTTGAAGATACAAAGGAAAACTTGAAGGCGGAGTTCAGCAACGCACTTTCTACACAAAGCAAGAAAACGACAACAACACCAATCGCTCTCATGCCTTCGCCATTGCCTTCAGATTTCTCTATAGGGAGTTTTTACTCCATAAATTTTATTTCTCTTATCTCTTGTAACCTCATTTAATTTGGTGTGTACTTTTGGGATGGTGGAGAAATTTGCCCATGTTGGTGGTTCGCGTGCGACTTAAGAAGGAATTCACCTTGTGCGTTAGGTGACTGATCTAGGGGCAGCCCAAATCCAATCCAGGGAGAGATAGGATACGACCAACCGGCTCTTAGGGAGAGTCAGTATAGAAAAAAAACCTTTTATACGCCGCCTCGATTTCTAGCGTTATAGAATCATAGTTTTGTAATTGAAATAAAATCATGTCTCTTTGTTCTTATTTATCAAGCTATTATTTCTGCACTTTGAAAAGAATTAATTTAATAATTTTATAAGAGAATATTGATTGATAAGAATTTTACAATACCCTTATTCACCAGAGCAAACTATTTTACAATACCCTTATCAGAGAAGGTAATTCCAAAAGGTTTCACCACGTGGAGCAATGGTGAATCATGATCTCGCTTCATCAAGATGGGAGGAATCTTCAAATAATGAAGTTTCCCTAGCACCACCTTTATTCACCGGAGCAAACTATATTGTTGCTTGGAAAACACTAATGAAAAATTTCTCATTATGTTAGACGTAGATGTTTGGAATATCACTATAACAAAACCTCCGGATGAAATAAATAGGAGTGAAAGCGTTTTAAATGTGAAATCCATGAACACTTTATTTGGCGCACTTCCAAAGACATTTTTAAATAATTTTATTTTTTTTCTACTTCTTATGAAATTTGGAGATTTCTTGAGAAAACTTACGTCTTTCCCCTACAGATATACCATGTCACATTGATATGCTAGAGCAATTTCCTATGGATCCAAGTGAAGAAAACCATGATGATTCATGCTCAGAAGATGACCTCTCAGCACATCAAAAAGGAAGGAATGTGTCACGACCCGACTCAACAAAAGTCAGAGTGCGCTTTGAGCGGGACATGATGGCACAGGCATGGGCGGAAAGAAAAATCCATGTTTGTAAGGCGGAAACAGAGATACTGATAATTAGTTTAAAATAACTATTTTTGACGGAAAATAGTTGTTTTTATGCGTGAACTTTTAAAAAAAGCTAGTGAGAAAACAGATGCACGTACATTTTATTAAAATTCTTGATACAAATTCAGATACAATTTTAATGCAATGACAGGGTCAGATGATTGAACATATAAATAATATTAAATTCTAGTACATATAATATAGCCTAGCAGTTGTCCATGGTTTACTGACCATAATTTTTACATAAAATAAATGTCTGACAGTAAAGAAAAAGAAACGTCAACACGGAACCTGAAGCTTGGCGCAGATCAGGCTCAGGAAGCAGGCGGCGCAGGCACGAACGCTAAGACAAATCCAAAACAAGAAGAAAAAACATCAAAACATTGATAACATAAGCAAGGTAAAGTACATAACTAGTAAAAGAAGCAGAAATGTATGTGTACCAATTTTCAATGAAACAAAACTAACAAGATAGGCAAGTAAAATAGTCAAACAGAAATAAGTTAAACTATTAGACTATTCTGGAATACGACATAGATTCGATCACATAATGACATAAGCTGTAATCAGTGAAAGATATAAGTGTTTCTATTTGATGCATGTGATTCTAATACAAGTCTAAATGCAAGGCTTATCAAAGTAATTGTGTTTGTTATGATCATTTATAGGTTTTCGTTGTCAGTCAAGTGGAAACTCGAATCAAAGCATCACATCAATTTAACACTATCTTTCAATGATTGTTTATAACATTAATAACTTTAAGAATTCATGATTTAAGAGATTCCTAACATATCAAGACATGTTACTAATTAATCGATGCAGATGTACAAGAATAGAGCCCATAAACATGGAAAGTGGGAATCAAGTCAAGGAATAATATTTACTCAAGTCTTAGAACTAGACAGATGTAAGAAACAAGATTTGATGACATCAAAAACTAGAAAATGAGTTTTGAACTGTGCGGGTTCGAGGGATTAAGTTATCATTAACAAAAAGATTTTTCAAGTAAATCGCAGGGATAAGTTGATATGCATCGATCCTGGGATAACAAATACTCATCTAGATTAAACCATTTTTAGACACAAATATCTTCCAAGTAAAAATGTGTATGATACGAGCATGACCCGAGCTCAGAGAAGGAAGAGATAAGAGGGCCCTAAGCAAAAGGTTACATCTATAGGTTCTGTATTGGAGGTCAATCCTACTTATGAGAAGAATATTCAGAATCTAGTAATAATTAAGTAATTAACTTATGTAATAGAGTTGATCTAATAAAGTATTGAGCAGCGGTGTAGCATCAGATCCTAAAGATACGAAAAAGACAATATACAGGATGGGGGGTAGAAAGGATCCTTCCCTTGGCTTTATTTATGATTTATGGCCTGAAACTAAATAATCTTAAATTATCCACCAATCCAATTCCAAGCATCCAATATACAATAAAAATAAAGAAACAAATAAAGAATTACAATAAAAAGTAAATATAAAATGGTTTTTTGGTTATAGTAAAAAATGTATGTAAATGACAGGATTACAAGGATATTTAGATTGAAAAAAGATACATTTTGGCAACAAAACTTCCTATATCCGCTACTCTTTCAGGAGTATATTTACTCACTTGCTCATGATCATAGCTTCAATAGTTTTATTTATTACGAACCTGTGAAAATTATTGGTTATGACAATAAATATAGTTTAGTACTTGTGAAACGTTTAATTATTTGGGCAGTTGAATTAATAGAGTTTGAAGAGGGTACAATAGGTATTGCTTTGAATTTGGAATCAAATAATGTTGGTGTTGTATTAATGGGTGATGGTTTGATGATAAAAGAGGGAAGTTCTGTAAAAGCAACAGGAAGAATTGCTCAGATCCCTGTGAGCGAGGCTTTTTGGGTCGTGTTATAAATGCTCTGGCTAAACCTATTGATGGTAGAGGTGAAATTTCATCTTCTGAATCTCGGTTAATTGAATCTCCTGCCCCAGGTATTATTTCGAGACGTTATATTTGCATTTTATTCTCCAACCCAGTGAATTATATTGAACCTCGCATTGATGAAATTGGGATAAGCTTCAAAAAGACTATTCTTTGAAACACTTTGGTATTGACAATAGTGTTCCGTTAGATAGGAACAGATTTGATAAACACTGATAACTCTCGGATAGAGTATTAGAACGGAAAGATCCATTAGATAATGAACTATTGGTTCTAAACCATCTCTGGCCAAAAAAAAAAAAAAAAATTTTGTAACCTAGCTTATTTCTATTTAGATTCTGCATGCTCAACTGCCCATATAGATTGACTTTAATCAAAAATAGAAAAATCTAATAGATAATCTAAAAGGAGATGTTACAGAGGGATGGAAAAAATATCGGAGAACCGAACAATTATACATGAGCTGTCCCGCAATAAAACCAGTTGTTGCTGATACCTCCTTCTCGGTTCCTTCTTCCATAATCCGAGCTCGGAGAAGGAAGAGATAAGAGAGCCCTATGGAGAATGTGGTCAGAAATCCATAATAGAGCTCGACCACAACGACCAAATTTATTATCTTCCAATAGCGTTCCATTAGATAGGAACAGATTTGATAAATACCGATAACTCTCGGATAGAGTATTAGAACGGAAAGATCCATTAGATAATGAACTATTGGTTTTAAACCATCTCTGGCGATGAATTAACAATTCGTACTTGTTTATCATTTGAAATCATTCGAACAATAGGCCGATCCAATCATCCCATTCGTTCCAATTTTTCTTGTAAACTTTATTATGACCATCTTTCATAGGTTGTCCGTGGATCCCATTATCAAAAAGTGTATCCACGGCCTCTTGTACCAATTTTTCCTGACACATTACTCTCTGCAAGAACTCTGAATCATTCTCTCGAAGCTCATCCTCTTTATGAGAAATGATCCGTTTGCCCCGAAATGACCCAGTCCAATAGGGAAATCCCAATTCAAGCTCGTAATGAGGGACGTGATCTTGCTCGTGAAGGTAATGATATTATTCGTGAAGCTAGCAAATGGAGCCCTGAGCTAGCCGCTGCTTGTGAAATATGGAAAGAAATAAAATTTGATTTCGACCCAGTAGATAAGCTAGATAAATAGACAAAAAATGTGTATAATTAAGCAATTGTCGTTTGTTCTCCTAATTGATTGCAATGAAACTTGACCCAATCTTTTTTTAGGAAAAGATTGGGTCGAATAAAGAATG